>OY747707.1:12479370-13079370 GCA_963556495.2 Valencia hispanica | reverse complement strand
CCTTTCAGGCAGCACAGGCATATGTCGTCATATTCTGAAAGAATAAATTGGTTCACCTTTTAATTAGTAATGCCCATCAGTGAACTTTTTGGCTTATATTAAAAATATTTTGTGTAGCAGAAAACTAACTGTACATCAACCCTGATGAAACATGGTGGTGGCAGCATTATGATGTGGGGATGTTTTTTCTTCAGCAGAGACAGGAAATCTGGTCAGAATTGTTGCAAAAATGGGTGGAGCTAACAGCAATTCTGCAGAAGAACAATTAGAGCCAGCAGAAGATTTAAGACTGAGATTCACCTTCCAGCGACACAACCTTAAAGGGGCTATATGCAATTTTCTGAAATTTAAACTCGCGACTGACCCCATGTGGCCAAAAACGGAACTGCTCTTCCTTTCTGCTTGCTCTCGCAGCGCGCGCTCGTGTGCCGGTCGCTCTCAATCTTAGATCTTTTTCGGGCACATGTCAGGGGTTTAACTTTCTTAGTCTTATGTGGAGTTACTGTTGGTGTCAGAGTTGTCCTTGGTCTCTTCTGTGTATTCGCACAATCCATTGAACTGCTTGCGAGTGCTGACTACCAGTAATGGCAGAGTGATCTGAAACATTTAACATGAACGCGCTTGACGTCACATCCGCAGACAGCGCGGGAAAATCGGACCCGACAGAAAATAGAGAAAATTGGATACAGGCTTATAAGTGCACCGATTGTGAGGTGACAAGGTGTCAGTATGCTCATCAGGAGATGTTTGAGTTATAAATGGTCAAATACATTTATTTTGGGGAAAAAGTTGCATATAGCCTCTTTAAATGTGCATCCAGAGGTACAACAGAAGAATAAAGCATATTCATCTGTCAGAATTGTCCATGCAAAACCCATACTTAAATCCAACTGAGAATATGTAGCAGAATTTGAAAACGTATGCTCTCCATCTAATCAGGATAAGTTTGAGTTCCTTTTTAAAAGAAGAGTAGAGTAGGTTTAAGTTTCTAAATGTTCCTAAAGACACACAGATGTAAATGCAGGAAAAGATGGTTCAACAAAACAGTAACGTACTCACTTCACGCTTTTAAAATCAGTTTTAAAAGAGTTTGAAAACCATGTATCATTTTTCTTCCACTTTACAAGTATGCACTACATTGTGTTGGTCTGTCTTATGCAATCCCAATAAACTGAAGTTTGGGGTTGTAGCGTGACTAAATGCGGAAATGATCAAAGGTTATGAATACTTTTGAAAGAATCCATGTCGCATCTCATCCTGCATTAAAACATTTGACTTTTTTCCGTGCTGCAAGCCCGACTAACAGATGACTTGGATAAGAATCTCCAATTTGTTTCAATGACTACAGTGACTAAAAAGAAGATATTACTCCCCACAAGAGTCTTAGAAGGTTATGAAACGTATTTGGACATCTAAGTGCAATCAGGATTAGCCTCTCTACACTCCAAAATCACATCAGTAGACAGTAAAGCAATTAGTTATTGAAAATTAAGATGACACTGCTAAAAATGTATCTTCATCCCTTGATCCTAGGGATGAGTAGGGAGGCAGGAGGGTAAACATGTCAGATTGAAAGATGGGGTGGTTGGGCTAGTGAGACACAATCCTTGGACCAACACCTATTGTTAGCTTACGAGCTTGCTGTGATAGGATTAATGTCTTCTCCTTTCAAAGATTGTTTTTTTTTTCTCAAAATAGAGCATTGCACTTTATATATGTGCACACAAGTTAACAGTAAAACAATCAAAGTCTGTATTTTGTGATCTGACATCTGCTGTCTGTTCGTTATTACTAGAACCAGCCTCTGGATCTGAGTCTTTAATCTGGTTCTGATCATTTGAAGTCCAATAATCCATCTGCAAATATAATATTTGATTTTCAGATCCTTCTTTAGGGATCACTGTCTTATTAAGGTGAATTTAATTGCTCTGTTTTATTGAAAACAGATTTTTCCTGAACGTGACTGCCTTATATGCAGTTGAAATATATATGTCCAACCAGTATCCAAAAAAAGAAAAATAATTACCATAATGAGACACAAAAGAAAATTTAATTGTAATTTGTGATGCAATTATGCTTTGCTTTTGCTATGTTTGAGCTTTGATCATTTTTTCCCCTCAGTTTTACTTGCAATAAATGGTTTGCAAAACTGGGACAGACTGTTTCGTTGTAGGAACAAGGTTTCTCCAAGTTGTCTCAGTTGCTCAGCTTTGGTGTGTATACAGTACTGCTTCTTTCAATTTTCCATTATTTGCAACATTTACTAATTTCTTTTTAAAATCTTTAACCTGTTTTTCTATATTTCAATTATTAACAAAACAATTATATACATTTTCTTCCTTGTAACGCTCAATTTAGTCATTCATATCTGTAAATATCTTACATAAAATTTAAGAAAAAAAAGAAGAATACTAACATACTGTATATATTTCAAATATGAAGTTTTTTCCCAACATTTCTTTTATTCTTGATAAACTAGAAAAACTTGTTTTGGATTGAAGTCTCCTTTTTTTAATCAATGCTTATGTCTAGTAACCAACAAACCACCAACCAGGGAACTAGAGAACTTAAAGGTATTTTTAATTAGCTCTGTGTCCAATTGAAACAAACTATTTAGAAGATATGCCTCAGGAACATCTATAAAAGTTTAAGTTCCATAAACATTTTTTTTCCCAATTAGTTAACTACCTTTTAAAACAGTCTATCAAACTGAGATGCTAATCTTAGACATTACTGCTGAAGAACAGAAGACGAAAGCATTTTATACATTAAATGTCTTATTTTAAATTGCATTGGTTGAAAGAATTGTATGTTTTCACACGTTGTTGTTTTGTATGTCTTTAAAACAGCGCTCTTAAAAATGAGACTTTGTGTCTCAATTAAATTTACTTGTATAAAATAAACGTGAATAGAAAAATGAAGTAAAAAAGTTGAGTAAATGTTTTTGCTTTTAATAACACATCTATAACACCCTAGATTTCTACTCGACCACGTCTTTTCTTTCGGATTTTTGACTCCAGCTGTTCCTTTCTTCTTGTCCATCTTCCTGAGTACCGCTTTCCTTGAAGGAAAGAGGACCATGAAATCCAGATTTCGGCAGTCTCTCTTGAACAGTTGATGTTTTGATATGTCTGCTTGAATTCATGATAGCTTTGATCTAAGGGTTCCTTTAATATATTATTTCCATACATGAATTGCTTGTCTGCTGCAGAAATTAATCTTCATCTTGATGTCCCGAGGCAATCGTCATGTGAGCCAGTTTCATCTTGACATTTGATGTTTGAGATGGCGACTAAAATTAATCAAAAGTATGAAGGCCATGACATTTTCTGAACCGGCTGACCTTCCTGTCTTGAATTGATGTTAAAGAGTCAGTTTGGTTTTTTGGGTTAAGTGATTTTCACCACAATTTTGTATAACTGGAGTTTACCTTACTGTTAAGTCTGAGGTTAATCAAGAAAATACATTCATCCATCCATCCATTATCTGTACCCGTCCATCCTATGGAGTGTTGTCTGAAAAGTCAATGAAATACTGAGAATATACTCTGGTAGGATGAGGCTAACATTTTACTCTTTTAATGTCATCGTGTACACACTGTGTAGAGGAGGAATGACTGAAAACTGTCAGTGTACAGCAAATACTGTCAGACTCTTCATATACAGTAGCTGAGGGAAGTACATTCTGGATAAGAATCGGAGGATAAAACAGAGGTGCATTTATCAGCGAGAAAATGATCCCAAACAAAGCCAAGGAAAATTCTCAGTTGGTTTCAGAGACAGAAGTTAATCACCTGACTTGTAATCTAATCTAAAACCTGTGAAAGGAACTGAACTTCGGAGTTCATAGAAGAAGCCCCCCGGAACCTTCAAGCTCTGAAGGTAGGTTGTGTGAAAGGATGGGTCAAAGTCCAATCTGAACCATGTGCTCAACTAATATCTCCATAGGAAATACCTTGAAGTTGTAATTACTGACAAAGTGTTCAATAAATTTCACTAAATGCTTCGGTACTCAATCTCTATGTTATTCCACTTTATTTTAAATGGCAATTTATTGATTGTTTGATTTGTAAATACATGTGGATTAACTGGGTTGTCACCAATTAAGGTGAGAATGTCATGCCAAAAAGCCCAACAGAAATATATTTACCTACTATAACTCCGCATTATTATCATTTTCTGGCCTTGTTGGATAATAATCTTATTAGCTAATAATCTGATTAGCCAACCAGTGTTACTTCCAGTTTAGAGTCAGCATTATATCATGGGCTACAGGCCCAGAACACAGTGGAATAACGAATCCAAACACATATATTTTGTGATACTATCTGCCTCCTTGGCCTCTGTCTGAATTGCTCCATACTCCAGGCTTTCAGTTTAAAAATAGCTCCAATTCTTTGTAATACACAAGCTTTTCATGCTGCGTTATTGTTAAGGGGTATTTTGGTCAATCAGTCATGCATGCTGTCAGCCGTCTCGAATAATTTAAAAACCCTTTTGGTGAGTGAATTCATATCAGGTTACTCACCAAGCCGGGCCAGAAAAAGTCTAGTGAGCTAAGCAGTGTTGAAAGCTTACAGAAGCTTCATCTCTGTGGAGCTGTATGAATTAAGAGGCTGATTACTGGGTGATTAGAAATGGATTGCTGCATGTTTTTATAACTAATGACTGGATAATATCCAGGTTTACCCCGACTGCTACGCACTTGGAGCTGTTATACAATAAATCTCTGGTAAAATTTGGACAAAGATCAGAGAAGTAGAGATAGATGGATGGAGACACTTTTTTATGTATATTTAGTTATTACTTTTCAAAATAGTTTCCTGGAACACATTCCTTACCATATCTATACAGTCCAGCCACTAAAAAGCCACATTCTTCTTTTAATCCTTAAAAAAACAGAAGGATTTAATCTCTTCTTGCAACAACAGCTCAAAGTCTAAATCTTTTTAATCCTCCTCTTCTATATTGTTAACTCCTAATATGGAGGCCAATTTGCACATTGTAAAGTCTTTTCTTCATTGTTTAAATCTAATTTCAAACTGAATCTGAAAGGCTGTTTTTTCCCTAATTGAGCCTTTATGTTGTAATCAGTCTTCACATTAATACAGCAAACATTTATTTTAGGAAAGGTTGGAAAGGAAATGCTGGGTTTTCTTAATGGTGTTGCACCCTTTATTATGGGACTTTTCTTTTTCTCTTAAACTCTTTTGTGTTACAACTTCATCATCAACAATTATACAAAATATCTTAACATAGACACAAAAAAACCTTTCAACAATACCATATTTATCCTAGTATATTCATTCTTTTTGTGAATTTTAGTAGCTATATTTTTGTTTTCTTTTTAAATGTAATCTTATATTGCCTTGCAGTACCTTTTAAATTTTTTTAGATTATGTCATGTTACATCCAGAGACTTCAAGATAATCATTCGAATTAGGAATGTACGGTGGCCCTGAAAGGTCACAGCACACAACTTAAGAAAACACATGCAAAAAGACAAAACACAAGCAAATTGAGAAAACATTTTCATCAATTTGACAACACGTGTGCAGCATTTAGAAAAACGACACAACACATTAGAAAAACGCGCTGCAAATAGACCACAACACAACGGAAGTGTTTCCAGGGGACACTTAAATGTGACACGGCCGGACATGCTTGTTGTTGACATGGATTTCAAGTCACAGCTCAGTCACCGTCTCTGTCCGTCAGTGGTGTTGGAAAACGAGATAAAAATAATTTGTTTTTTATTTATTTTAACTTTGTGATCGCATGATTCAGCCTATTGCAGTGATCTGCTGCTAAACTATCGTTAGCCTTTAGCCGTGTGCATCACATTTAGGTTTCCCCTGGAAACACTTCTGTTGTGTTGTGGTCTATTTGCAGCGCGTTTTTCCAATGTGTTGTGTCGTTTTTCTAAATGCTGCACACGTGTTGTCAAATTGATGAAAAAGTTTTCTCAATTTACTTGTTTTGTTTTTTTGCAAGTGTTTTCTTAAGTTGCGTGCTGTGACCTTTCAGGGCCACCGTAGGAATGTTATAAGTTGGTTGGTAAATGATGTATTTTTACAAGACAAACACTGAATATTGAGAGGAAATATTGCAATTCCCTTCAGTTTAAGCCTGGGTGATTTCAGAACTTTGGCTGAAGTAGAGCTTGTAACTCCAGTCTCCAAAATGGCGAATTCAGCCTC
Source organism: Valencia hispanica (assembly GCA_963556495.2). NCBI lineage: Eukaryota > Metazoa > Chordata > Actinopteri > Cyprinodontiformes > Valenciidae > Valencia > Valencia hispanica. Next base: position 13,073,171 of record OY747707.1, on the reverse strand, counting down.
CAGAAAAACATCAACTCTCGCGCCTCCTGAAAAAGTTGTCTGTTCGAATCAAAAGTCGAAAACCTCATGATAGCCTCGGCAGCAATCCCACTTGAGACCGTTGATTATGCACAAGCAGGTGCGCATTTCAGGTCCATTCGGAGCAGGAGGGAGTTGTACGATTCTGTGTTCAGGCCACAGCAGGTGAACTGTTCATATTTAATACATGTATTCATCTGTTTTATTATCATCCTCTCAATTTCTAGCTCTAAAACAAACAAAAAACAAAGTATTTTCCAACACATTAATACTATTACCTCATAGCTGAAAAAAGGATAAAAGTAATTTATACTGAATAAAAATGAAGCTCTAGTTGAGTTCGAGTAATGCTTTCTGGCACTTTTGCATGATTGACAGACTTTTTTTTCTAGGTCTTCTGAATATTTTTATTTTAAGTCTAAGCTTAGATCACTTTTAGACCAGACAGGTTTGCTTGGTCTTGGACTAGACGAGATAAGTAGGTCTTAGTCAGCTAGAAATAGATGTGACTGACTCACGTCCAATTAATTCTGTAGTTTTAGCTAAGTTTAACCCAAGTAAAATGGGTTCAAAGACATCATCATGTTCGTCTGTCATGTACCCTGCCATTGTTGTTGCAACTTTCAATGCTGTACCGGGTAGTAGCCATGCATGTGTGTGTGTTTACGGAAACAGGTGGGTTTAGGGACTGCTGTGTCATGTCCTTGCGCCTTGCAGCAGCGGCTTACAGCGGTACTTTGTTGATTGATTTTAATCACTTTTGTACACAAAATGCTGGTGGGTACCATTCACTTACATTGCTTTATGCTAAGCTAAAGCAAACAAACTGCTGCCAGATCGGGAGAATTACGGGGCTGGTTATAAAATAAAAAAAATTTCAATTAACTAACTCTGGGAAATATGGCAAAAGACAAATTTTGGCTTAGAGGTGGGATATCCCTTTAAACTAGATGTACTCCTACTAAAACCACTGAAAGAAATGGATAACCGTTAAAGATATTAACATAAATTGACCCAAGAGAGATTGAGGAACAGTCCTACATTTATAATTTTGTTTTGGTTTCTGATGAGATGAAAAAGTCTCAACATCTCTGTGTTTTAGCTACGGGTTGCTTGTGAATAGTTTTTCACTGCCTGAGGGGAAATTAGACTAAATTTACACAAATGATTATGAATTTGGTTACTTTTGAGTGTCTTGCAAATCTTGAGGCTTCTGTTTATGTTTTAGAGATCAGCAACAATAGCTACCAAAGTAAAACTAACACTTGGTTTTAGTTAAACAATGAGAATTTAGAGCATAAACATTTATCCAGCCAAATACAAATCTGAACTCACTCTGCTTATTCATAAATACTGTACATGAACTCAGTCATGAAAACATACCTATTACCTTGGTAAACTAAATAAATTAAGCGGCACACATGCAAGCAGACATGCCAAAATAAACACGAACTCTCTCTTCAGAAGTGAAATCAGTTCATATCATGACACAGACTGATTTCAGAAAGCTGAGGAAAATCCTGTGACTGTGCAGCGCCGACAGTGAGATAAAAGCTAAAATCTAAAAACGGCTTCAGGACGTAAAGAAAAAAACATCTTCATGGAGAATTTTAGCACTTTAGTTTTGCTGAGGAAAAGTAACACACACACGAACACACACGCATACACAAACACACACACACAAAAGCATGCACGCACAAAGGAAACGAGTTGCAGAAGTAAGCAGAATACCAAAGTACCAATATAAAGAATATTTGATTTTGATTTGCTCAGCAGTGACAGTTTGGCCTAGTTTTTGTTGGATTTCCTAGGTTTGAGATGGAGGGTTCTCTCCTTTTATTCTTTAAGCTCATCTCTCCAAGCAGCCGTGGATAAACTCTCCCTCTGCGGTGAATGTAAGTAATGAAGACGTGTTTCTGGGTGATTGTCCAAAAGAGGGAATTTTTTAGAATGCTCTATTTTTGCCTGTCAAAAATCACTGATGTAGTTTTTGTCATGATAGCCGATGAGCATTCATATGTTTATAAACTCAAACTAAGGTCTGTTTAATGAATTTCAAGTATGTGCTCTTAACCCAGTTATATAACATTATTAGTTCTTAGTACTTTGTCATTTTTTGGGGTTATCTTCTCCTTGGACCTAAAGGAAAAGCTTTCAGTGTGGTCTTGAAGAGGAGGGTGTCCGGTTTGGGGACATCAGGGTCTCATCTTTGTTTTTGCAGATGATGTGGTTTCTGTCGCTTTTTCAAGCTGTGAACTTCATCGTGCACTGGAGCGATTCGCAGCTGAGTTCAGCTGGTTCTCACCTGAAAAAAAGCTGGATTGCTCGCTTGAAAGTTTGATCACGATTGAGGGTAGGACGGAGCAGAAGATGGATAGACAGATTGGAGCCTTTTCTGCAGTAATATAGGTGCTGCTCTGGTCGGTGGTGGTGAGAAATGAGCTGACCTGAAAAGCCGTTTCCGCTTTGACCCTCAACAGTCATGATGAGATATGGCTCATGACCCAAAGAATGAGATGCCAGATAAAAAGAGCTGAAATCAGCTTCGCCTGTAGAACGGCCAGACTTAGCTAGGAGATAGGACGAAGATCTCCTTTACACAGAGACCTCAGAGTAGAATTGCCACTTCACTGCATTGATGGATGGATGGATGGATGGATGGATGGATGGATGGATGGATGGATGGAACAATTTAACTGAAATACGAAGAAATCCAAATTCTTCTTTTCAAATATCCAAAATAAGTAGTTTAAATGTTTTAAAAAATAAAAAATATAACATTTAACAGAAGAATAAGCGTGAGGCGCGTTGGAGTCCTCTGACTTTAAAAAGTGCTATACAAATGCAGGCAGTTTATCATTTTAACATCTAATAAAACAGTTAAAATGGTTCACATTGCCTTATGTATCTCTAAGAAAACTATCCTCATGAACTGGTAAAATATAAATAATCTTAGGATCAGCCAGTATACTGTACCTATTGTTGAACCATATTGGTCTTGAGACAGCCTCTGCATCCACACCTGATCAATCTCTCTGGGCTAATTTGATCGCCTCTAACACTGACGGGGGGGTCTTTTGGGGGATCCGTGGCGGTGGGATCGCTTGGGGGATCTGGCACCGGGTACTGTGGCCGCCACCTGGGTGGAGCTTTGGTGGCTTTGGGAGGTCACTTCTGGCGGCTGCATGCCATGCTTTTGGGAGGTGTGTAGCAGACCACGTATAGGTTACTGGCCTGATGGCCATGCTGCTTCTGGGTGGGTCTGGGGTGGGGCTTGGGGGCGCAGAGTTCTGGGGGCATGCAGACTCCTGGCAGGGGGTCGGCCAATGTGGGTTTTTCTGTTGCCGGTGGCCAATGTGTGCCGCCAATGTTTTTTTGCCTTTCATGGCCGATGTCTAGATGTTTTTTTTCACCTTGTTTGCGTGCTGGAGTCTCAGACTGCAGTGGAGGGGCGGCGTTTCTGGGCCTGATCGGTTCTTTTGGCACTGGGTTTGACCAGCTCTGGGGTCTTGGGTTTTTTTGGACTGTGGAGTATTAGAGCCAGGCATTTGACTGGAGTTGGACTGGCTCATCAGTAGACTGGTCAGGTGATGGATGTGCAGGGCAGCTGGATGGAGGAGGATGCTGGATTTGGTTTCTCGTGGAGTTGTCGGACAGCAGTGGCTGAGCGGAGGGGAGACTTTACTTCAATTGCACACAGACTGATGTTTATAAGCCTTTATTTCTGTTAGTCATGATGATTATCTGCTTACCCAAAAGAAAAATAAGGTTTTCTGGATTCAAAGCATAGAAGAAGAAAAGGAGGAGGTGGAGAAGGACAAAAAGAAAATAAAGATAAGGAAAAAGGAAGTTTGTGTATTTTTCATTTTCTTTTCCTTACCATCTTATTTGTCTTCATCCTCCAATGCCTCCTCCTCTTCTCCTCCTATTAGGCAAAGTCCTGCACTGGACTTGAGTTTAAAAATCTGGTTAATTAGATCAAGTAATGCCTCCAACTGACAAATACGTCCACTAAACAGAGAGCGAGCACAATTTTCTGGCGGGGGTAGGCTACAGATGGGCCGAGGGGGCATGTTTTCCTGCTCGCTATGCTGCCTTCATGGGCCTGCGAATAAATGGAGATGCGTCTGCAATCAGAGCTATGCGCTTGCTCGATTAATATATGAGCTGTTGTAATTGCTTAATACTTCCCTTGTGTTTTTGGCAGGAATGTGACCCCAAAATGTACATTCTGATCAGGTAAGAAGATTAAAGTGATAGTTAAAAAGTTTGTATTTCAATAGGGCAAACTAAGTTTATTTCTTACCCCATCCCTTGTACAAATGGCAAAGAAATTAAAGAATAGTAGGTTAAATAAATTAGTTCAAAACTGCCAACCAAAGCAATTTCCTTGGTCCAAAAATACCAGCACTGTGGTTCTATCAGTGTCTGTATTTATGCTTGATTGATGAATCACTATAACCAAAAAGAAGCACCAACAGCAATAACAAATTGTGTCACCTAGTAAACGGGCTGACTTCAGACTCCGAAATATATGAATGTAGTTAAAGGGAATACATAAATTGAAGTTGTTCCTCTCAGCAATGAAGGGAAGTGGAACAGTCATATCAGGCCATGTAGACAAACTGGAAAATCTTTGTGGATAGGCATTCATGTATCAAATTACATGAATCTTTAATCCTCATGTTGCTGCTTCTGTTAAAATACTTTGCTGGCTTCTGACCCACTTTTCTTGTAGGGTTTATCTTATCAGATGTTCCACTTTATTATAATAAACAAAAGGACTATTAGCCTATCGCTGATGTAGAAAATAAATTGAAGAGTCGCTCCTCATGGCTGATGTTGTCAAAGCGCTTGAAATCACAGCAAGGCTTGATAGGTGGTTTCTGTTCTTTCCAGATAATCCCAGTTACTGACACTGACCTAAACATGAACAATTAAACATTTTTATGTGGTTACGGGTTGCAGTGTGGTTAGAGTTTGTTGATTTGAATCAGAAGAGATCCACCTTTTTAGGTCTGATCAATTCAACAATCCAGTTTCAATATACCATCTGATCAGATTTGGTGTATTGACCGAATTAAAAAATGCCATGATTAATGGATCAGGGAATTTTTTTAATATTTATGAAAGAGCCCCTGACCAAACTCAACTCCTAATAGCTGTTTTTGATCTGCTGTCATTGATTTTATGTCTACTGCACCCTCAGCAAGCCATGTCGGTGCAATTTAGGCAGTTTAAATCATTATCTAACTTTATCATACATGTGTAGAATGCTAAAATGATCCAACAAACATGGGTTTTCACAAACAATAAGTGGGTTTAGTGGGTTAGCCTTTACAACAATGGTTACAATGTTTAAATAGAGACTGTTTTGGTTACTGAGCTGTGCTCAGGCGGTTCTTTGTGTTGGTGAAAGCTTTACAGAGAGCAGCTGAAACACCAGTAAATAAACCCAAAGTTGTTCAAAGCAAAGTTTATGAAGCAGATGATCAACTTTTCTAAGAAGTTTTGCACCCACACAAATGGCGGGAACTGCTCTGAAATATGTTTCGTAACAAATTATTCATGAGTTGTATCAAAACAAAGTAAAGATGCTAAGTTTACCCAGAAGTAACATTCAAACATCATCAGCATAGAAAAAGGCATAGGTGTAAAACTCTAGTCATGTTGTCAGACTATTATAGCAGTTTTATTTACCTAATTAAGCCCATGTTTGAGCTAAACATTACTTTACTAATTGAGCACAAATATTTTGCAGTCATTATTGTATGAAATATCTTGATTAAACTCAACAGATAGGAATTCAGATAGTTTTGGATTAACTTAATTCAATAGGATAAAATGTATAACTGGAAACTGGAAAAACTGTTTTGTTTACTTATTCAAATATGTAATATAGTTATTTACAGGTTTGAAAATTGATTTTTGAGTGTACAAGAATTGTTGTTTTGCAGGTATAAATTCATCAGTACCCATGAGATGTTGTTGCTTTGCAGTGAAAACAGATATTTTAGCAGTTTTATTCTGTTTTTTTTCTAACATTTGTTGCTTTTACTCTATGTTAGAACACCTGCTGCAATGTCAAAACAGCTTCATGGAAAAACATGAGACTTTAGTGTTTTTTACGCAGGGATAGTCAGTCTAAACGCCGACTAACAGCATGACGGGACCCCAGAGATGTTTGCCGGTCTGTCTGTAATTTTTGAAAAGTTTAACACGGCTGAAGTTAATCTGCTTTTAAATTTAATATGAGTCTGAGGTTACAGGGAGGGCAGAATCATACAAAACAACAATAATTTGTAGTTATTCTCTGTATAGGCCTTTCCCAAATGGCATTTTAGTCTTCTAGGTGGAAAAATGTGACATATCGAAAGCCAGTGGAGAATAAAAGGTGGTGCACTGTGTCAAAGGAAGCTTCTCTGCTTCATTTTAGCTCAAGTTTAAGTCAGGGGTGATGCATGCACATGTATGTAAATCATTTGAGAATAAGAGTTATTTGTCTAAACTGCACCATGAAAGTTTAAGAGGAGACAATGATGTCTGTTGCCAGTGTGTGTGAATAGCCCGCCACACCAACAGTTTGCAATGATAACTGCTGTACTTCTCCTCAGCATCATTATTTTTTCATAAACACCACATCAATCTGCTGACATACGTGTCGTCTTTAGTTAGCTGTCAGAGTGTCCCTGAGCGCTAAATAAGAACACTCCTGACTCAGTTCTTTAGTCAACAGAGAACGTTTTTCTGTGTCTTTGTTTCTATTTATTCACTGTCAAGGTCTTACTTATTCACATTGTGCTCCTCAGTTAACAGAATTACTCAGGACACCGTTCGTCTATCTGATTCACATTAATCTGCTCTATATGTTTTGCATGGTGGGGGGGGGGGGGGGGGGTAACATATCATAACCACCTTAATTTAAGCCAACTGTGTTTTTTGGAAATGTCTTCCTTAAATGTTTCATTTTATTTTACAGGATATGCAGGGTTTTTTATTATTATTATTATTTCCCTTTAGAAATAAGATGCATGTTTAGAAGGTTCCAATTTTTCAGATTTTGTCCTTTATACTATGCATAAACTAAGCTTGCATGTGTCACTCCTACCAGTCTATAAAAGAATGATACACTTGTACATTTAACTTGTTACATTCATGTTTTAAAGTGTAGATTCAGTTTTCAGCATGTAGTCTAATGAGCTGTTAACAGCTCTCTATATCTGCAATTCAAGTACATAATTTTTCTTGAAATATGTTTGTTTAACTCAAATTTATTGCTATGACTGTTTGTAATTCATTAAATCTGTCATATTAGGTTGAAAGAAGGTTTAAATAGTGGAAAACATGTAGCTACTTTACTCTGTCTATTTTGTATCATCTATTTCTCTTAAATGATGTGTCTGGTGAAGTTGACCGGAGTACTGTCTCTTTGAGCATTAAAGCTGTGTACCCAGTGGGACTTGGACCTAATGCTTGTGTGACATGAGTGAGAAACACTAGACAGCAATAACTCCCTTGCGTCAATTAGTAGTTTCAACAGACCGCTACAACAGTGCTCAAAGAGGAACATTTTGTATGAGACTGTAGATGTTTTAGACTTTATCTACAAACCTTTAAGACCCTTACTGATCGACATGTTTTCCATAAAATTTACAAGTTGAGGTGATAGAAAGTCAACTGTATTGTCTAGGCACTGAGAGTTATTAAAGTGGACCCCCAGTATTCGCCGAGGTTAGGGACCACAACAGTCTGCGAATAGTTGAAATCCTTGAATACTTGACAGCCCTCTAAAAACACATCTAGCTCCCTATTTTAATTGTTTAATCACCAAATATACCTTAAAATGCATTAATACGTACAGTGGAAACCGTCTTAGCACTAGTGCAGAAGCTAACACTTACAGGTCTTTATCTCCGTTCTTGGGGTACGGCCAATTAGCCCCAATGAAACTGAATGGCGCTCATGGATTGGCTTCTTTGCAAAAAGCACCCAATAGCGTGCTAAGTAGCATTGGTCCTTGGCATTTCAGCATGCATTTTCTTCAAATTATTTTGGATATGCTCTACGAAAAAATCCATCAATATCTGTGAATGATATATCACGAATGGCTGGGGGTCCACTGTACGTTTAATTTCTTTCCTTGAATACTAAAATCTACTTCAGTTGAGATTGAATTGAATTTTTCTCAGCAAAGTGATTTTAGCAATTACCTGTGTCTTGTACAAGCGCAACAAAATCAGCTGACATTAAAAAGGTGGAGGTGAATTGGGACATAGTCTGCAGATCCATCCATTCATTGTCTTCTTTATCTGCTTTTCCTTGCAAGATCAATGGGAGGCTGGTGCGCATCTCCAGTGTTCGCTGGGCAGAAAACTGGGCACACTTGAGGCAACCAACAATTCAAACACACATAGACAAACACACCTAAGGGCAATTTAGAGAGATTATTTAGCCTAACTTGCATATTTTTGAAAGACAGCGGAGTACCTGGAGAGAGCCCACAAATACACGGGGTGCACATGCAAATTCTAGGTCATCATTTCTTTGCACATTTCATAGTTATTCTTTTTGGTTGGCTTTTGAAAATTTGTAATATGATTATGTCAGTATTAGGGATGGACATAATTAATCGACGATCGGTTAATTGATCATTAAGAATTTCATCGATGACATTTTTTTTACCAATCAATTAATGCATGTTCTGTTGCATAGTGTGAGTTTTGAAGGAATTAATTTTGCTATGTGGCAGTAATGAAACACTTTACCACACGAGGGCGATGACTGAAAATAAAACCCACAGGCCGATTCAGTTTCTTGCCAGTTTCTGTGTATTTCAAAAGTTGCATTGTCATGAAGAAGTCGCAGCAAAGTGTGGCGTGGGACCACTTTGACTGAAAAAAGCAAACAAACAAAAAAGTCTCGGTTCACTGCCAACACTGCGAAGCTCTGTATAAGTACTTGAACGCACTTCTAACCCTGGTTAGAAGCAGAGCATCCTGCTCTTGATCTCAACCTAGCATCAAGTCGGTGTTAGCACGGAGGAGCAGAGATGCACAACGAGCAGAGAAACTTCCTCACCGATTACTTTCTGAGGGAGGCTCCGCCACCCCTGGATTGCCCCCCTACAGACTGGTGGAAAATGAATTAAACATGATTCCAGAGGCTTGCCAGGTTAGCACGGAGGTTTGTGTATCACAGCGACGTCTGTCCCCTCACGGCAGGTGATCTCGGCGCTGCAGGTCAGACGCGACAGCAGCCTGGTGACCGTCAGTCTGGTCACCAGGCTGCTTTCGCTTCTGACCCCAGCGCATGTTAACATGCTCATCTTTCTCAACAAAAATCAGTAGACTGGTGCTAAAGTTGTATATAAGTTACGGTTTCTTTTGTTTTTGTTTTTTTTACTCCGTTAATGAGCCTAATTTATTGTTAGGTACGCTGATCTCTCTCATCCTCTTTTTCGACTCTTTTTGCCAAATGTAACACAAAACTATAAGACCTATAAGTTTTTGTTTTTTTTATGAAGTTATTGTTTAACATGACTTTTTTTTTTTTTTACTTTTTTGGAGAAGATAAAAAATATGAGCGTCAGTTGTGTTAATGAGAACCGTCTTTTAGCTGTCGGCTCCGCTGCTTATAGCTCATATTTTCTTTGTGCAACTACTGTGAATTAATTCTGTTTAACTTCCACAAGAGGTGTCCCACTTGTAATGAAGATCTCAATGAGGAAACACACTATTTTTCTATTCTCACTGCATTTTAATATAGCCTATTAACACTGAATTTTAATATAAAAATATCAATGATTAATCGAAAATCGATCTTTAATTCTCCCGATGATCGATGAAGACAGTTTAATCGAATGCCCATCCCTAGTCAGTATTTCTGTAGACATTTTACAGATGAAGATGTTTTTGCCTTAATCCCCAAACCCAAACTAACTCTCCTGGAGCATATGACTGTTAGATAAAGCTAAAACCAGGTGTCTGCAATGGATTCCTGTCATAAAGACAAATTCCCTTCGCTTGGGCAGACTTCATAGTAAAATGAGTGTTTGACACAAATTATGCAGAGCAGTACATTCAGTCTCTCAGTGAACTGTGTTGTAGAAACACAAATACACACAGGAACTCACAAACTTGCCAAAGCGCCACACTGTCAGGTTGAATTTGATCCTAACCTTAGCTACATGGGGTGAAGTAGTAACCAAGGGCATCTCTCTTTGTTCATTCCTCCTGTCTCGACTCCGCTGTGTCTTCTTTCCATGCGTGATTTGGAAACACCCCCTCAAACCCCAGCTCTCATTAGACCAGCAGCAGGTACAGAATTAATTTCTTTCTTTCTTTCTCTCTCTCAATCTCTCTCTCTCTCTCTATCTAATGATTTGTAAAGCTTCAAGAAAACAGCAGAAGAAAGAAGTAAACACTCAAACGAAGTGAACCCACCACCTGAAGCTGCACACAATGCTCTGTTATGATGGTGACATGCCAAACAGCCCCGAGCTGTTCTTCCGCAAAGAACGACCTATTGCTTGGGTGCATCATCAAAAGATGTTAATCATTACTAGAACATATTAAATCTGAGTTTTGAAGCTCAAATCAAACACCAAAGTGTAAATTCTTAGCTAGAGAAATATTAGAGAAGCTAATGAATTACATATTAATGATGGAAATCTCTGGTAGAACGCATCCAGAGGGAATATTACCAAACTCTGCAGTTCAGGGGTGTTGGGCATTTTGGAAAGTGGCTGCTGTTAAGGTCTCTTTTCAGGTTGATCCCAGGGGTCTCATTAAATACATTTCCAACAGCAGTACACAGATGTTTTCAGCAAACAAAATAGAAAAAAGTTGAATTTCTCCATATACATAAGCAATTAAAATATGAAATGTGCTCCACATTCAAAAACACTAATATGGTGTCACCTTTAACTCCATGAAACCTTTCAAAATATTTCACTAAATTTTGTGTTTATCTTCTTTAATGCTAAATGTAAAAGCAGGGTTCGAATTACGGGGAGCTAAAGGGAGCTCGGCTCCCCTTAAAGGAAGATGGACTCCCCTGAAAACCCTCAGCTGACACAGCAAGGGTGAGCTCTAAAATAGTCTAGTTTCCATTTAGTTTGCATTCTTACTTTTTTTTTTTTTTTTTTTACAAGAATCTTAATGTGTTTCAGATTAAAATAAAATCCTAATTTGTGCGCTTTGTGCTTTAAATTTCTCACATTGAATTTTCCGAATACTGACTTCTCCTGAAAATATTTTTTTCTTAATTCCTTCTGTGACCATACATGTGGTCGCGCTGTTTTGATTGACATATGCCACGTCAAGCATGTTAATGCTAATCTGTGTTTGGATCTTGCTAATCAAGCAGGTTTGGAACGTCATGAACACTGCCTGGGATTAGATTGGGCAAAGTTTTACTCAGGTTTTCATGTCTTAACGTAAGCTGAAGCATTGCGGTTTTATACGGCAAAAAAAAGTGAGCAGTGGAGAGGACGAGTGGGCCCCGGACCGGCAGTCAATAAGTCTTGCTCGGGGTGAGAGCTCATCAGCAGCAGATGCAGAACAGTGGGATCGAATTTTGCCGTCGTGGGTACCTGCAGTGCACTGAGGCCTGAATCAGGTCGTGCAGTCTTTCCTTTTAACTGGACACAAAAGCAGTGGAGCGAGTGGAAAGGTAGAAATACCTGGCTCTTTACTAGAAATCACAATTCAGGGTATACAGTATGTACCAATGCAAAAAGGCAGCTGCTTGCCGAAATCAAAACTGGGGTGCATCTGTCTGAAGAATGGACTGATGGAGGAGTCAGAGGTGAATCACAGAAAAACCTAAGAAAAAAATGTTTGGCTCACAAAAGAGCTGCTGAGATTTTAGAGAGAAGAGAAAATGAATGCTCATATAATGCAAGAAACAAAAAGTCTTTCAGAACAGTCTATGGTGGCAAAAGAAAAAATGGCTTTTGGAAAGCCCCCAACCATAATGACTTTAAAAACTTGACGCTAAAGTGTGCACAAATCACACCACAACTGTGCTGAAATAATGGGGCCAATCAAATGAAAGCTAGGTTTGTTAAAAATATTAAAGATATTGGGTCACTAATCAGTCTTGTGGCAGCTGTGGTCCCTATTGATCTAAAGTAGGATAATATACTGGGCTGATATTAGTTCTTGGTTTTGCAATTATTTTGGTTTGGAGGTGGTGATGATAATCATCATGGTCATGATGGTGTTTCTGGTCTAAGTTGCTCCGAGATTTGTTGTTCTTGAATGATAAGGCAGAAAATGTTGGACTGCACGTGGCTCCCTTGTTGCTTTACTTTTGTTCAGAAACTATTAACTTACCAAAATTGTTTTTTTTATGTTATTGACTGTTGTGCCATAAAATATATACGTGTGTGCAGATGAATTTCATCATGACATCGCAGTGCATGATGAAAAATATGGCACCCGCAAAAGCTTTGGTGTAATTCGAACCCTGTGTATAGGTGTCTTTCTGCAGCCGGCAAGCTCTTGATATTGTTTATAACTGAACCCTGCTTTAAACTTGGTGCTCATGATGCTGTTTTTGTACTTAATGTTCTCTAACAAACTTCTGAGGACTTCACAGAACAGCTGCATTTATGCTGATATTTATTTATACACAGGTGGATTATGGATGTGTAATTGCGAAATGTAAAATAGTTCAGGAACTAGTAAAAAAAAAAAAAAGCTGGGAAACAGTGTCTGTGCTCTAAGAGAGCAGTAAGAAATTACTTTATTATTTTTAGTATGTGAGTGGTTTTTTTTGTGTGTTTCCGCCTTGCAGACTCTATGAGGAGCTGACAAACTGCACCTACCTGTTGGCGGGGAACATGAATTGCTTTTGGCCCAACCGAATGGTGGACGAATTCTTCATCCAGATCCACAGGCACTACTTCCACGACTGCTCAATGTCTGGACGACGACTCAGGGACCCTCCAAACAGCATTCTGGGTCCTTTCATTGTTGTTCCCATCCTGGTCACCCTCCTCATGACGGCCCTGGTGGTGTGGAGGAGCAAGCGCAGCGAGGGGATTGTGTAGTGAAGGGGGAATATCGCGGGAGGGGATACAAGACTAAAGATACTTTTTATCCCTGAGGTAACACCATCCTCACCTACAGCGAGCAAATCTCTTCTCTTGAGTGTCATTGTTTGGGGAAAGCGTTTTGTTAGGTGGGAAAACAGGAACTACAGGCACTAAAGATAGGTTCCACTTCAATGCACCTGAGTGAAGACATTAACGTCCATAACATTTTTACTTGATTTTCAAGGATCGGAGTCATTTCTTGGGTTTACCGAGCACCTTTTGCTGCAGTGCTCACCTGAATCTGGACCAGAATAGTGACTGGTGAAAGGATATTGTACATAAAACAATATTTTTTTCTGTCAGAAACTGCTAAAGAAGGATGTTGGATGTGATTTCTCTTCTTCATACAGGAGTTTAACAAGTGCTTTCAACAACCAAGAAAATACTACAAAGGAACAGATAATAAAACCCACAAAATACCAGGAGACCACAGGAGACCCACGAATATTCTCATTCCTACGTGTGTACATACACTATACACAAACAATGCACAGTATGTACAGCATTGTGATTATTGTGTCATGATTTTATTGCCAATGATGTGTTGTAACGACACTACACGTGCACCCAGAATCATGGTGGATGGTGAAACAGATGTTCAGTTCAGGTAACGGGAAGCACATTTTGAAAAACCTGCTGGAATGGAGGCCCAGCTTGCTTTTTAAGAACTTTATTATATATTGCAGTGAAACTAAAATGTTTTTTGAACAATAGACAATACAGTAAGAAGATGAGATTAGAAACTCTAGATAAAAAGAAAATTCAAAGCAGAGGCTTACTGTAAAGTAGCCATCGCACAATGCTGCTCAGCATCGCCGTTGCCCAAAGCACAGTTTGTGAATCATGAACCTTGGGTTTCTATTGATTTATGATCTCCCAGTGTAGTAGAGTGTGCCGCGTGAACTTGTCCTTTATTGATATTTTTGAATTCTCCCATTCCTTTATAGATTCATTGACCTGTAACCTGCCTGTCAGCAAAACACACTTTGGGATACACCCACACTTTGTACTTCGTGCCAAAAGCTCATGAAAAAAGAGAGCTATGTTTGTTATGAAAAAAATGATATTCTGCTGGAATGACTTTCACTGATTGATTTTGAAATCTGTGATTGTGAAGAAATGTTCAATAAAATGTCTGAATATTCTGTTGAATACACACAGCACTGATGTGTGCAGTATTAATTATGAATCCTGAATTCACATTATGTGGTGACTCACCAATAACGTTCCTCAGGGGTCATGTTTACGAAGCAGGAAGTTAATGAAGGTGCTGTAAATTGATGACGTTTGTATTCATACCGCAGAGAAAGAACCGCCGTGATGTTTCAGAAACGGCTCTCACTCCTCAAGTATTTTCAGGTAAGTTCAGACTAATTCAAAGAGGGAATCCACACCAGATACAAGCATACACCAGAGCACCACACTGTATGCTTAGTGTGTTTACATGTAGCAGCTTTAATGTTTAAGATTATTTCCAGATGTGCTAATCGCATAGTACCTATAAGAGTTGTACAAAATGTTGAAATATCTGGAAAATAATTAAATGTATTTCCATCCATCCATTTGCCATCTATCCAAATAACCCTTTAAATGCCATCGACTCATCATCTTTCAATTCATCCATTTGTTTGTCCATCTACCTTTTCATCCATTAGGCCATCCATCCATCCATCTCTTAGTCCACCTATCATCTTTCCATTAATCCATCTGTCTGTTCTTCCAGCTGTCTCTTCATCCATTCAGCAATCCATCCATCCATCCGTTTGACCATTCATTATCTTTCCATTCACACATAGAAATATCTACTTGGACGTCAATACTTTTTCTATGCATCTATTTATCTGCCTGTTTATCTTCCTTCCTTCCTTCCTTCCTTCCTTCCTTCCTTCCTTCCTTCCTTCCTTCCTTCCTTCCTTCCTTCCTTCCTTCCTTCCTTCCTTCCTTCCTTCCTTCCTTCCTTCCTTCCTTCCTTCCTTCCTTCCTTCCTTCCTTCCTTCCTTCCTTCCTTCCTTCCTTCCTTCCTTCCTTCCTTCCTTCCTTCCTTCCTTCCTTCCTTCCATTCAGTGATCCATCTATTTCCATTGATTCTCTGGTTTTTATAGATTCTGCATTTAAAGTGTCACTTCTGTAGAAACACCTGCAGTAAGGTTAAGGTCAATGTTGTATTTATAGTTTAAAAATGACCAAAATAAATAAGGAAATAATATGGCATCTTGACCTAAAAAAAAATTGTAGACACTGTGTCAATTTTTCTCCTTACTGACCATGCAAAACCATTATCACAAAGTTACATGTTTAAAACCTGAAAAAGTTGGCATCGCTACATTTTGTTATTAGATTTTAGTTTTTTTTAACTCCAAACAGTTTTTACAGCAAGTGGTTATAATGTTTAAATTGATGGCAGATAATATTTATTAAAGCAAGTATCTACGCTGATTTTTTCTTCCTGGGTAGATAATTTTTTTTCTCCTGACAAGCTCCAGCAAGACTTTAATTTTCCATCTGGCTCCACTTTGGTGCTCTGACTGGTTTAAGGTACATTCACAGACAAACTGGGGAATTTCCCTTTTTATAAGTAGCACAGCAAAACTTCCAGACTAGTTTTGTGAACCAAACCATCTAAAGTACAACCCGAAAGATTTCTTACTTTTAATCTCAAAATTTGCATTGTTTGGCAAAGGTATTCGTTAAGCCTTCCAAAAATGAAACTACAATCAGTCCATAATCAGATATTGGATTGACTTAAAAAACAGACATATATTAATGTTATCTTAAGCGCTTGAAATCACTTGGTATAGACTGCCTTAACACACTACAAAGGAGCATATACTACTCGAGTTCTGACATTGATCAAATCTACATCTCCAAATTACAATGTTTTAAGCAAGAGCAAGAAACACAGATGAGGTGGAGGTGTAGCCACAATTTTTCAATACTCAACTTTAAAAAGGAATCGCTACCCAGATAAATGAGCCTAACAAAGCTTTATTTCTAAATTTATATGATCCCCCAAAACTTAACTCTAACTTCTTTAATGATTTCAGCGACCTTCTTTCCGTAATATTTATCGATTATGACCAATTAATCATTCTGGGGGACTTCAACATCCATGCTGACAACCAGGATAGACTATATGGGCAGAATTGTGTGCCATCAGAAACTGAATTTAAATTACTTTTGTTTGAATTTGCATCACTTAGATTGAATCTGAAATGCTCAAATTGAATAAATGCTTTGAAAAACTGAATCTGAATTAGCCCAATTTGAAATCACATTTAAGTTTGGAACTTATTGTCACTAAATTGAAATGGAATTTTATATTTATTTGCTTTAAAAGTGTTTTTAATCTTATTGAGAATTCAGCTCTAAAACTTTCAGTTTCACTTCTACAATTCAATTTCAGTTCTCAAATTCAGTTTTTTTGTGTCAGACATCCGGGTCCTTGAGAAGTAATCTAGCGCAGAGTAATTAAACTGCGTTGTACTTTAGCCAACCTACCCCGTCCTGAGCTGAAGAGGGGCACATATGAAGTTGTCAGATCTCACTCTTCATGTCAAATGAGCAGCGGCCATATTCGCAGGTCGGTAATAAATGTATTAAATGTATCAGAAGAAGTGTCATGTAAATGATAGCCTAACGGTAACTATCTTAACTCAATTCTGCGGAAGATGGACTTGCAGGGGAACATCACCCTCTTGCTGGCCTAAAACAAATGTGATGATAAAAAATGACTGCATGAACATGTGTAGTAAAGATATAATTTTTAAATGCTCAAGTTAAATATACATTTTCTTATGATTTCCTCTGTTTAGGATATGGCAGCAAAAGGGAAGCTGGAGAGCCCAGGAGAACAGGGACATGGTGGAAAAACAGTTTTCTGTTTGTTAATTTATTTGTTCTTGTCACATTTGTTATTTAGTGGCATAATATTTTTTATAAATGAACTGATTAAAATAAACTAGTATTTCTCATAAACTCATTTTATCAACTGTTTTATTATTTACAGTTGTTTTTTAACATATGAACATAAAGCTAATTTGGAACAATTAAAAATTATGAAGGAATAAAAAAACAACAACCATGAAACAAGAATACTTGTAAGATACCAAAACTATTTACAGAAGGAAAAAATATTGTATAGTTATTGATAGTTTTTCATGCAGGATTAACCTGGACTATAAATTTAAACTTTAATAGAATAAACAAGAGGTCTCTGGCAGCTTTGCTGGATCTACTGAAGTAAGATCAGAGATGTGGATCGAATGCTGCAACTAAGACTCGTGGCTGGTCTTTTCTGGTTGATGAAAGGAACTTCAAACTTGGTGGTCTGCAGAGAGTGCTTTGGGTAGCTTCCTCCTACTGTCCACTGCATTTTCCACCAATTGGCTTTGCAGGGCTGGGTGAATCGACGGCTGCCACACCACTAAGACGTATTCAGAAGACAGTTTGTCCCACCAGAGAGCACCACTGGTGCCTGAAACCAGCAGAGAAAATTTATTCTAAGTTTGAGAAATATTTAGATTATATACATACATAATATACTAGTTAATATGACATAGTGACTGTGTACATTTAACCACCAGTCATTTTACAAGTACAAAAATTACTTAGAAACTTCTAACGTTAATTAATAATCAAAACAATGTAATGTTCCTAACTAGAAACCATATCACTAGGACAAAAATAGTAAACTTTTTAGGTCATGCTGGACAAAAATGTAACAAAAATCAGAAAATAATTCTGAGAATCAAGTATTTTATTTTTGTAATGTAATGTAGTGTAATGATAGAAGTAAAGAGCATAAGTCACTAACAACAGTAATAATAATAATGATGCATACTTCAGTCTGTGGTTGCCATCTTAATCCTTCTCATAAAATTTATAGATGAAGTCTCATTTAGCAATACCGGTTTTATATTTTTTGTTTGCTGTGTAACCTTTTGGATCTTTGGAAAGCTTGTCAACCAGAAAACACATATGCAAATATGTTCATCTGTAAAGTTCAATGTGCTTATTAGACCCCTGAAAAACAATAAAAACACAGACATTTTCATCGATCTGTAAAATCTCAAGGATGCCCCGGACAAGCATGTCAATAAAGTCAAGTCAAGTGGACATGTCTGGGGAAGAGATGACGTTTGGTCACCTTAATCATACACCCAGTCCCAGGAGTTATCTAGTCTTATGGTGCGTTCACACCGCCCCAAACGTCAGCGTCAGTTGCGGCAAGATTACATGTAAAGTCTACGGTTGAGTCCGTCAAGAGTCTCTGCGGTGCGTAGTGTGCGTTGGCTCCCTCAACTTTTCAAGCGTTACCTGCGTTTCAAGCGGCAACGTAGCAAACGCAAGCAACGCAGAAGTTCAGCTAGCTGAACTATTGATGGACTTGACGCAGTGCGCCAACCAATCAGAGCGTCTCACTGTAGCGACGTCACCAAACGTATCTTCTTCGCGCTCTTTTTTGCTCAATGTGTCAAACTAGATGCGTTGAGAGCGTTGCCTGATGCAGACAAAGTGTGCGGTGTGAACGCACCATTATTCTCTTGTACTTTTTTATGTTTCCTAACACTGTGAAGCTCACTTATGGCCGATGGTGAAGTGCAATACGAAGCAAATAAATATTGATTGATTATTGCAGAAATGTATAAAAACGTATTCAGTAATGTGGTGAGAGTCACTATTCGCTTTAGCTGAAGTAATTAAGTTAGCTAGTTGGGATGATGTGCGGCAGCTGTAAACAAACCCAAAATACAAGGATTTTGACTTTTTCTTTTACGTTTCCCTACTGTACGGATCTCTGCAAACGTACAGGACTCTGAAAGGGTACAGGCTGACAACTTTGGTACTAAATCACATCGGTCATTGTCAAAGCTGAACCCAGGTCAAGCTATGGGAACTTAGCATTTTATGCTAACTGCTACAACTATCTATCCTATATATAACTATATATCCTATATATAACTATCTGTTGACATGACGGCCTTTTTTAAACTTTTAGTTATTTTATTATCAACCTGAGAATTTATTTGCTGGTCATTTGACATGACAAACTCCAGCCACAAACAGCTACGTGCCCGCTGCAGCATATCAGGCTGTAAACAGAGCACTTTGGGTCCGCTACTCCGCTTGCGAGACGTAGTTCTATTACTCTGTGCTCAATGGCAACACTGTGCTTGATTGCTTCCTAGCTCTCTTAAAGGACCCGGATGTCTGGCAAAGAAAGAAGCGAATTTGAATAAGCAAAACTGAACCTGGAGGGGGAGAAGTGAAAGTGAGCGTTTGGAGGCTGAATTTGCAGTAGAATAAAATTCATTTTCAAAGCAAATTAAATTCATTTTCAAAATATAAATTTCAATTTCAATTTAGTGACAATCATTTCTAAACTGAAAATTGTTTTTCAAATTGGAATAAGTCAGATTCAGTTTTTCAAAGCATTTATTCAAATGGAAATTGGATTTCAAATCAGACTAATTCAGATTCAATTCTTAAAAACATTTATTCAATTTGAGCATTTCAGACTCAATCCGATTGAAACCAAACTTATTCAAATTCAGTTCCTAGTGGCACAAAGTTCTGCCCATAAGACTAGCAAAACATTAGGTGACACTCTTCATAACTTCGGCCTGACCCAGCATGTCAAACAACCAGCACACAATAGAGGACACACTCTGAATTTAATTATTTGCAAAGCTTTAAATATCTCCAACATGTGATAATTAATATTGCATTATCTGACCATTTCTGTGTTTTGAAAGTACCATCTCTGCTAAACTATAGCCACAGTGAGACCACTACAAAAAACATTTTTTCGGGGACAGTTCAATTGAAACCTTTAAACGTATTTACACTCCCACCACATCCCCCTCATCTCCAAACTCCAACTCGGTAAACAAGCTGGTAGATAATTTCCTCGCAAAAATTTCAAACATCATTGATTCAATTGCTCCAACTAAAGTGAAAGTAGTCTCAGGTAGAAAGAAGTCTCCTTGGACAAGCGATCCACTGGTACGTAGTGAAAAAAAGAGTGTCGTCGAGCCGAGAGAAAATGGTGGAAAACTCGACTCCAGGTTCACTGTGAGATCTACAAAGAGAGACTGAACAGATATCAATTAACTAATGTTATCTTTAGTGTTTGAAAAGCACGTGTTACACACTGCCTTAAGACAGGACAAAAGGGCAGAGACCACTTGAATTCTTATAAAAAACGTATTTATCCCCAACTTAAAAAGAAAATCCCTTAGATACAAGGAAACCCCAACCTAACAAAGTGGACAGAAATAACCCTCTCCACAGACTCTAACTGACCTTATTAAGAAGTTGACTCTTCCTTGTGAATAATTTATGAAGAACAAAGGGGAGCTGAGGGTAGTTAGACAGAGGGCGAACGCTGACTGAGATGAGCCGCTGGTACTTATACAGAAGCAATGGAGCACTGTGCAGTCATTATATAATTATCAAACTCATTGGATGGGTAGAAATAAGAAACATTAAGCTTAAATATTTCATTGTAAGTGAGTCTGTTGTGCTCATGTTCTTACAAATTAATCAACACATTCTTAAATCTTTGTTATACAAGATTTAATTCTTCATGTCTAGAACACATCTCAGTTTAAAGTTAGAGAAAGTTAAGGAGCTATTTCTGACAGGTCATCAGAGAGCTTGCACAAAAGGACAAATGTAAAAGTGAACATTGCACTTTTTCTAAGTTGTAAGTTCCTGTCACTTACATCTACCAACCATTTCATAATTATCTACTAAATTTTTATTAAATTGATCTCTAAATTTGAGAGATTTGACTGGTTTCCAGTCTACTTCATATTTTCGAGTGTAAAATTGTTGCACCAATTCTTTTAAAGTAATTTGACGTTTTAAAAGTGGGATACACAACCCTTCTCCTTCCTGAACAATATGATGGTTGGACATTCCTACATGTTTATACCGATGTTTAGTAGTGTGAACAGATGATCACAGCACCTTCAGGCATCTTGAACTTGTACCTAGACCACAGTTCAGGAAGGCAAGATGCACTAAACTCTGTAAAACTGGATGTCTGAATCTGTGTGGGAGCCAGAGCATAAATTTCCATATATATTTTCCCCTTAAATTTATAAAGCTATGTATATACATGATTCTCTTTAATGAATCTCAGTCAGTATAACAGAAAATGATATGCATGTTCACAAGCTCAATTTCCACCTCTATCTTTTGGCATGGATGACAACAGAATAATCCACAATTATTTGCATTTAAATGCATTGTTCTTCATTTAGCTCTAGACAACGCGTGATGAAGTAGAAACTTCAACAAATACAGTCAGATTAGTTTGAGGGGTTTAAAGAAGACATGGTTATAAGTACTGAAGATTATCTTGAAGAAAACCTGGAAGATGAAACTAAAATTTCGTCCCTCAGTATTGAACCCGTGGTCCAACTGTCAAAACATGAAGGGATTAAAATGGTTATATATATATATATATATATATATATATATATATATATATATATATATATATATATATATATATATATATATATATATATATATATATATATATATATATATAGACAGTGGCTTGCAAAAGTATTCGGCCCCCTTGAACTTTTCCACATTTTGTCACATTACAGCCACAAGCATGAATAAATTTTATTGGAATTCCACGTGAAAGACCAATACAAAGTGGTGAACACGTGAGAAGTGGAATGAAAATCATAAATGATTCCAAACATTTTTTACAAATAAATAACTGAAAAGTGGGGTGTGCGTAATTATTCAGCCCCTTGAGTCAATACTTTGCAGAACCACCTTTTGCTGCAATTACAGCTGCGTCTTTTAGGGTATGTCTCTACCAGCTTTGCACATCTACAGACTGAAATTCTTGCCCATTCTTCTTTGCAAAAAAGCTCCAGCTCAGTCAGATTAGATGGACAGCGTTTGTGAACAGCAGTTTTCAGATCTTGCCACAGATTCTCGATTGGATTTAGATCTGGACTTTGACTGGGCCATTCTAACACATGGATATGTTTTGTTTTAAACCATTCCATTGTTACCCTGGCTTTATGTTTCGGGTCGTTGTCCTGCTGGAAGGTGAACCTCCGCCCCAGTCTCAAGTCTTTTGCAGACTCCACATAGCGTTTTGCATTTTGGCCAAAAAGTTCCATTTTGGTCTCATCTAACCAGAGCACCTTCTTCCACATGTTTGCTGTTTCCCCCACATGGCTTGTGGCAAACTGCAAACGGGACTTCTTATGGTTTTCTTTTAACAATGGCTTTCTTCTTGCCACTCTTCCATAAAGGCCAACTTTGTGCAGTGCACGACTAATAGTTGTCCTATGGACAGATTCCCCCAACTGAGCTGTAGATCTCTGCAGCTTGTCCAGAGTCACCATGGGCCTCTTGGCTGCATTTCTGATCAGCGCTCTCCTTGTTTGGCCTGTGAGTTTAGGTGGACGGCCTTGTCTTGGTAGGTTTACAGTTGTGCCATACTCCTTTCATTTCTGAATGATCGCTTGAACAGTGCTCCGTGGGATGTTCAAGGCTTGGGAAATCTTTTTGTAGCCTAAGCCTGCTTTAAATTTCTCAATAACTTTATCCCTGACCTGTCTGGTGTGTTCTTTGGACTTCATTGTGTTGTTGCTCCCAACATTCTCTTAGACAACCTCTGAGGCCGTCACAGGGCAGCTGTATTTGTACTGACATTAGATTACACACAGGTGCACTCTATTTAGTCATTAGCACTCATCAGGCAATGTCTATGGGCAACTGACTGCACTCGGACCAAAGGGGGCTGAATAATTACGCACACCCCACTTTTCAGTTATTTATTTGTAAAAAATGTTTGGAATCATGTATGATTTTCGTTCCACTTCTCATGTGTACACCAGTTTGTATTGGTCTTTCACCTGGAATTCCAATAAAATTGATTCATGTTTGTGGCTGTAATATATATATATCTCAAGTGGAGTACATTAGCAAAAGCCGTAGTGCTACTACTTGGTTCTCAGACATCAATTCTGCCACACTGCCAGACAGGACACTTAAAAGAAGAAAAAAAAAGAAGAAAAGCTATGCTAAAATGGAAGTAAAAAATAAAGGAGGTTACGCTAGCAAGTTTATCATGACTTTTACTGTGGCTTTTGCACTTTCGTTGACCCTACTGGGCTGCTGTACACTGCATCAGCAGAATTTTTTGAGAATAAACACTGTTAATTTTAAGAACAACTAGAAAAAGTGGCATTTCCTGCGAAAATGCAGTGTGAATGCTGTAAGCTGAATTTATTTGCAGAAAATGGCTGAAGTATTTGAAGTCAAATGTAGAAGACCTGCTGAAGTGTAATAAACAGAATCAGCACAAAAAAGAAAAATAGTGTGCCAACCCTACCACAAAGAAAAACTGTCACAATTAGCTAAAATAAAAAGTTGAATATTATGAAAAGTATAAAGGTCATGAATACCAAAAGATATACCCGGAAAAAGCAGAATGAGCAGAATAGTTGAAAAGTAGAATGGCTAAAATAGCACAAAGTATGCAGAAGTAGTTAAAGTTCAAAAAAACTAACGGAAGCGTATGGTAGCATGTAGCCAAACACAAACAAGTTGCTTAACAATAATTCAATCCATTCATTATAATTAAAATAAGCTTAAAGGGAAGTGTTAGCTAAAATTAGCTGAAATGCAAATGTTAGCTAAAATGCTAGTGGTAGTAAGTTGGCAAACACTAACATGGCGCTAAACATTAACAAAATCTATTTAGCAAGTTAACCTTAGCTGTTAAGTCAAAATCAGCTTAAATTTTGATACTAACTGTAATACTAGTTTTAGCTTAAATACTAGTGGTTGTATGTTGGCAAACACTAACATAATCGTTACCATGAACTTAATCCTTTCAGTATGTTAAAATCATCCTCAAATGCAAATATTAGCTAACATTAGCTGAAATGCTAATGTTAGCGTAAATGTTAGTTTTAGCTTAAATGCTAGAGATAGCATGTTGGTAAGCACCAACATGTTGGTTAACATTAACTCAATCCATTATTTATGTTAATTTTGGTTGTCAAGTGAAAATTAGCTAAAATTCCATTGTTAGCTTGAAAGACTTAAATTGCTATGGTTAGTAAAAAAGCTATTGGTTGCATGTTGGCATACATGAACATATTGGTTAACAATAACAACCCATTCAGTTTGTTAAAATCAACCCAAAAACCAAATGATAGCTAAAATTAGCTAAAATTATGATGTTAGCTAAAATGCTAATGTTAGCTAAAATGCCACAGATATCATGTTGGCAAACACTAACATGTTGGTTAACTTTATCTTAATCCATTCAGTAAGTTAACTTGAGCTATTAAGTCAAAATTACCTAAAACGCTAATGTTAGCTGAAATGCTAATGTTAGCTAAAATGCCACAGATTGCATGTTTTCAAACACTAACATGTTGGTTAACTATCTCAATCCATTCAGTAGGTTAACTTTAGCTATTAAGTCAAAATTAGCTAAAATGCTAATGTTAGCTTAAATGCTAGTGTTAGTATAATGGATAATAATAGTAAGTTAGCTAACAATATCTTACTTCATTTATAATGCCTAAGATTGCTTAAACACACAAGTCTGTGTAACTGCCATTTAAAAGTAATCACTGTTTTCCAGGTGTTGGAACAGTAAAATGCCCACTGTGTCCTGCCTAGTACCTGAAGTATTTGAAGTCAACTATAGAAGACTTATGTAATGCACAGAATCAGCAGAAAAAAGAAAAGTAGTCTACCAACCCTACCGCATAGAAATACTCACAATTAGCTAAAATGCCAGTGTTACCTAAAATCAGCTAAATTCCAATTATTACCCAAAACGCTAGAAATAGCATGTTGGGAAAGACAACTATGTTGGTTAAAAGAAGACTTATCAGCTAAATTCCAAATATTACCCAAAACGCTACTAGTAGCATGTTGGGAACACAACTATTTTGGTTAAAAGAAGACTTATTATATTCAGTAAATTGACAACAAGCTATAACACCAATATTATTGAAAATTAGCTAACATGCTAATGTTAGCTAAAATGTTAGTGGTAGCATGTTGACAAACGTAAACATGTTGGTTAACAATAAATCAATCCATTCAGTATAATAAAAATATGCTTAAAGGGAAGTGTTAGCTAAAATTAGCTGAATTAGCTTAAATTTTAATACTAACTGATATACTAGTGTTAGCTTAAATGCTAGTGGTAGCATGTTGGCAAACAGTATCATGTTCTTTACCATAAACTTAATCATTTCAGTGTGTTAAAATATTCTAAATAATTAAATGATTATCTAAAATCCCATTGTTAGCTTGAATGAGCTAAATTGCTACGGTTAGCAAAAAAGCTATTTGTAGCATGTTGGCAACCATGAATACATTGGTTAACAATAACTTAACTCATTCAGTTTTTTCAAATAAACCGAAAAACCAAATAATAGCTAATGTTAGATAAAATGCTAATGTTAGCTAAAATGCCACAGATAGCATGTTGGCAAACACTAACATGTTCGTTACCATGAACTTAATCCTTTCAGTATGTTAAAATCTTCTTAAATTACTAATATTAGTGAACATAAGCTAAAATGCTCATGTTAGCTTAAATGCTAGTGTTAGTATAATGGATAACAATAGCAAGTTAGCTAACAATATCTTACTCCATTTATGCCTACAATCGCCTAAACATACAAGTCTGTGTAACTGCCCTTAAAAAGTAATCACTGTTTTCCTGGTGTTGGAACAGTAAAATGGTCACTTTTGCCTGCTTGGTACCCATGAGACTGTATTGATCATCAAATTTTACAGAGTAATCAAAAGTACTGGTGAACTGATTTGTATTAAATCTATAATTTGTTTGAGATATCTCACAATAACCCTGAAACATCAGTTTTACAGTGGAGGCCATAATGTATAGTCAATCTCTTTTCTACCACAAGAGGGAGCTCCACCTAAAGCCATGAAAAAGGCCTGACATTTTTCGACCAATCACACGCCAGCTTTCACTGGGGGAGACAGCCTAAGTGCAGCACGTCACTTATGTCTCCTAATTTCTCAGCCATTTTAACAGGTAACGCAGCTTCCGAACTACTCTTAATAACTTAAGAACCGTAAGGCGTATCGACGTCACCAAGGTACCGTTTTTATCGGAACTGATAGGGAAACGCTCTCAGACCACTCAATTTGTTGAAAATATAATATTACAGCCGTAAAATGACATCGAATATGTTGAAAAATTTGATGGAAACATTAATCTGTCCTTCCTTGGTCCCGAACTACATCCTCTTACTCTGAAAATATAAGGCCTATCAAAATTATTCTTTCACTGTGAGTATCAGCAGGCGTTGATGAAGAATCATGGTTCGTTTCATGTGTGTACCTCAATCTGTCTAGGAGCAGTGATTTTGTAAAAATGAGCATGATTTAGGTATTTTTGAATCTGAGCCGTTTTAGCGAAGAGCAGATTTGTTTCACTCGAACAAACAAAACTTATGGAGAAACGGTAACAGGTATCAAAAAAATTGTTGAATCATGAGCGTCAGGAAGGTCTGAAGTTATATTGGCACAAGGCTCATGTTTCTATGTTTGTTTGTTTGTTTGTTTATTTAAAAGGACAACGGACAGGTACATTAAAAAGATGGCTGCCCCAGATTTAGCACAATGCTAATTTCCATCTGTAGTCCTTATACAGTCAAAAATACAATTAAAATCCATAACCGAATTAATTAATTAACATTTGTGCAATATGCAGTACAAAGTGCAGATAAAAAAGTGCAAATAAAAAGTGCCATTTGCATTCATAAAGTGCAAAATAACACGGTGCAACAGTTTTCATTATTATTTTATAGCTATACATAATTAACACATAGATACAATGGTTTTAACACTAATAGTGCGAGCAGGACTGTTGATCTAAAAGCCAGTCTTTAACTGCCCGTGAAAAACTGTGGAAATCTGCATTGTTCTCTAGATTGTCTGGGAGCCCATTCCATTCTTTAATGGCTTTGTAGGAAAAGGCTGATTGGGAGAAAGCAGACTTTCTCTTAGGAACATTGCAGTCTCCCCTGGACACAGATCTTAATGCTCTGTTGGTTAGCTGTGAGCGAAGCTGTACATATGTTTTTAAGGGCGGTGGGGCAGTATCATTAAGGATCTTATGAACCAAACGTACATCGGAAAACCTGATCAGATTGTCAAAGCTTAGTATGCTGTATTTTTCAAGTATATTGCAGTGGTGGTACCGGCGGGGCTTTTTATCCAGGACTTTCAAAGCCTGGTCATGTAATGATCTAAGAGAGTTTAAAACTGTCGGTTTGGCTTGAGACCATGAGGGCACACAATACAGGATATGAGATATAATTATTGCATTGAAATATGATTTAGCTGCTTCCAATAACAAAGAGCTCCTGATGTGCTGGAAGTTGGCGATGTTAAATTTCAGAACGCGGCAAACCTTTTTAACATGGTTTTTAAAATTGAGGGTAGGATCCAATATTAAACCTAGGTACTTGACTTCTTGGACATTTTTGATCATCAAACCATCCACATAGATATTTGGAAAAACACTCAGGTTTCTTTTATTAGAGAAATACATAGTGACAGTTTTTTCTGAATTCAGCGTAAGGCTCGACTCGTTCAACCACTCTGTTACTTTGTTCATAGCTATAGATAATTTATCTGCGACAAGATTTACATCAGAGCTGTGCGTGAAGAGAACCGTGTCATCAGCGTACATCAAGACCTCTACGTCATCACAGATGGAAGGTAAGTCATTGATGTACAAAGTAAATAGCAATGGCCCCCAGATGGACCCTTGTGGTACACCGGTAGTAAAGGGGCTAAAAGGTGAGGTCTTATCATTTATTTTTACGCACTGAAAACGTTGTATCGTTTATGAGATATGACTTTACGAATATAGGTCAGAATCCAGGCGTCCTCTGAATTTTTGCTCAGTCCCAATGCATTCCAATGTTCCCTCCTGGGTGCGGCCACTTTGTTTCGGGTCGATTTGGCAAAAAAATGTAACTGTCACATATATTTCGGTGACATTTCCTGAATTAAAAAATTTAAACCTACGTTTTGATATGTAATATGTGCAGAAAGAGTGAAATATGAGCGAGTGAGTGGAAGTTGTTCGTGGAAAATAAGGAAAGTGGAAAAGTGTAATTCTGCTAGAGTGGGCCACTCTAGCAGAATTGCTTCACTCCCATAGACATGCATGTATTTTCAGAAATCTGATCATTTCAGGACCAAAAACTTGAGGAAGGATTGTATGAAAACGGTACAAGTTAGGAAGAAGCCGAGACATACAGTAATAGCTGAAGAGTATGACTACCATTTAATGGTGTTTCTAAGTGGAAGTATGTGGAAGTAGTTAGTTTTGCAAAACAGGCGAGGTTTTCCATTCATTTTAATGGGAGCACAAAAAGCATAAAAAGTTTAATATTATAAAAAGTATAAAGGTTATGAATTCCAAAAGATATAGCCGTAAAGAGCAGAATAAGCAGAATAATTGAAAAGTTGAATGGTTAAAATAGCACAAAGTATGCAGAAGTAGATGAAGTTCAAAAAACGTACGGAAGCAACCAGAAGAAGGTAAGAGGATCTCAAGAGTGCGAATGCCTACAGCATTCACACTAATTAAAGCATTAAAGAATAGAAATTTCGATTCAAGAAAAAAAGCTTAACAAAACTTGGGTAAAAGTGTCAATGTTCTCTTTTATTTATCCCTTTGTAATTGAATTTTGTGTTGCATCTTTAATAAGTTCACAACAATTATTGTGAACCACTGTTAAGAAAAATAGGACAGAAACTTCCTGAACAGTAAGAAAATAAGAAATACCAATACTGTTAAATTCAAAATCTTCCTGAAGCCAGAATTCATCTTGACAATAGCTGTGTAGAGAGAAGCGAGAGAAAGAAAAGAAAGGGTGGGAGAGCAATATCTGACGTCACGACCGGCTCCAAGCCTCCACCTCCTGACGTCTCCTTATGTAGAAAACAGACAACATAATGTTATTCACAGATGTCTGCCTCTAATGTTAGTCCATGTCATTTCTAATGCTCAGAATGCTGCTCCACTTTCTCCCATGTGGCCCTGGTGTATTTATGTCTCTTTCACAGTGTCCCCGAAGACCCTGAAGAAACATTTAAATCTACCAGTTGGCAGCCTGGGAGATAATATCCTAACAAGCTGTGCAAAAACAGTCATTTAAGTGACAAAAACCTTTACATGAAGCCATTAAAACCAAGAAAGCTTGTTTTTGTTTGGAGTCTCCTTTCATATTTTTGTGTATGAATTATCAGGTACACAACCCCAAAAATATGTGCATTAAAATATTTCAAGGATAAAACTAAACTAACATGCATGTGAATACAACTGCATATGTCTGGAGGTGTGCATCCCCACTTTACCTTCGCATTATGATAACCAGCTTCATCAAACCAGTCTCACGCTCTGCACTCTAAAGCATTCATCTGTCTCTGGAGACAGAGACAGAGGGGGAAAAGATGGAGAATGCAGAGGAAAGAGCACTGGTGGGTGGCAAGAAATATAAGAAAAGGATGCATAAGGAAAAAAATGGGAGGTCCAAGTTGGAAGGAGCATCTAAAGCCTAATTAAGCAAAAACAAAAAAGTAAATTGTACTAAAAACAGAAAAAGACAAATGTCTATGACAACATGACCCAGCAGAAGCATTTATTTTTTCTGGGTAATCATAGATTAGACATAAGGGATAGTTTTGCTTATACAAGAGCCCAACTGTATAATTTCCCTCATCAAGAACTATTTTAAAATGTGACGGCGAGTGGCCCGGTCAGATGGCTGAGCTCAAAGCAGCGAATACAGTTTAATCAGCGAACGGCGAAAAACACTGACCACCTGGATTTGACTAAACAAACTGCTAGAAATAACCCCACCCAAAATGAAATATCATGAATAAAATGTTTTAGTTTGTGACAAGTTTTTTAACCATAAGCTTCTAATTCAAAAAAAGAAAAATATTCTATGATAGTACAGGATATTATGTGTCTGCATCAAACAAATAAGAATACAGTGGACCCCCGGTATTCGCAGGGGTCAGGGACCACAAGCGCCGTGAATAGCTAAAATCCGCTAATACTTGAGACCCCTCTAAAACATTTAGAATCGCCTATTTTAATAGTTCAAACACCAAATACACCTGAATATGCATAATTACGCACTATGAAAACAGTATTGGCCCATTACGCAGGAGCTAATTTCTACAATCTTTGTTATCTTCACTCTTGGGGTTAAGCAGTGCCAAAATAAATGAATGCTGCTTTTGGATTGGCTGCTTTGCAAACGCCAGTGTCAGCCAACAACTTTGCATTGGAGACATCGAGTACAGATGCTCTGCTTTGTCTGATGTGTCCAAAGTAAGTTTATATGTTCTTCTTCCTCTTTTGAGGAAAACAAACTACATGTATCAGACCTGCATGTACTCTTAAGATGTGTGGAACTGTCTGGCATTCTTTCCATTGCTATGTGCATTAAAGCTTTTGTGAGATTGAAAAGTTTAAAGTCCTGAGTTTGAGGTTTTTGTCCTTTTATGTTCTTTCTTCTTTCACAGGTGATCGCAGAGTTTCACAGAATCACAACATGGAACCTTGAGCAAAAATTCATGTTGGAGATGGCCTGTACTTGTACTTGAGATGCTGCTATCCATGTTATAAGCTAAAACGAATATATTAACAAATAAATGTTTTATTATGAAAAATGTTCACATGTGGTCCTTTTTTATATATACATAATAAATTATATATATTTAGTTCTGAAATTAATTTTAAGCTGAATTTAGATTATATTCAGTTTAACATGTTAAGTAAATGGAACAATTCTTATCAAATGATCATTTTCCTGTCACTTACATCTACCAAGCATTTCATAATCATCTACTCAATTTTTATTCACTTGCTAAAGAACATTTTAGAGATTTGATTAGTTTCCAGTCTACTTAATATTTTTTTGTGTAAAATTGTTGCACCACTTTTTTTTTTTAAAGCAAATGTCAGTTGTAGTTTTTAAAGTGGGACACAGAACCCGTCTCCTTTCTGAACAGTATGATGGCTGGACATTCCTACATGTTTATACCGGTGTTTAGTAGTGTGTACAGATGATCACAGCACCTTCAGGCATCTGGAAATTGTACCTAGACCACAGTTCTCTTGGTGTTTGGGTTGATTTTTCATTTTTCATTGATGTGACACATGAAAACAGTGTCTTTGAGGAGTTACCTTAAAGCACATAAAAACAATGTACCTAAATCAAATTATTTCTTCCAGGAGTAATGTGGGTCACAACACACAGAGGTATTCAAAGCTTAGCAATTTTCTTTCTGTGCTTTGTAGATGAACCAAGTTGAAAGGACCCTTTTAATTGGGTTTTAATTCAATGATTAGATTTAATAAACAATTGTGCTGCATTTCCCCTGTAAGAGCTGATAGTTTTGAGTCCAACTGAAAATTAGTAACTTTTTTTATATTGCACCGATTTATGAATTGAAGCTTTTGTCCCAAACCTTTATCTGATTTACTGTTAAATGTAAAACAATGCATTAGGAGCATGCTGTTTGCTTATGCATGCTGGATATAGACTAAAAACATGAAAGCTCGTAGTTTTGGGTCATTTAACAAACAAAGAAATTTGAGTTTTTTGGGTATGTGACCTGCAGATCACCATTCAGAGCCAAATGAATGAATGAATGCCTGAATGAATAAATGCCTTTATTGTCATCATACAAGTGCATAATACAATTTCTGCAGATACCACTGATGTGGTGCACCGTAAAACCAGTCAGATTCAAACCATAAAAACAGTTCAAATTGTAAAAATATAAATAATAAAAATCCTAATAAATTGCGCAATATGTTACATACATTTCTAGTGTTTCAAAAAGTTTCAAAGAGAGAAGTTTATGATTCTAACAGTCCATGGATTGAAACTGTCCTTTAGTTCGTTTGTGCAAATATAATGGAATGGAATAATGGAAGAATTGGAGATCTGGGAGACTTCAGCCACTTGGTAAATCAATTGGTGCATCAGCAGTTTCCACTGATAGTTTTCTGGCCTTTTGATGTCAACTCACTTTAAACTCTTTAGCTGTAGACCTACATTACTGAATAGTAAATGTAAGTGTTCCCAGTTTGAGCAGAGCTCTTGTTACTGGGATTAAACATCTGTGTTGCCTAGAGAAAACAGCTTATTAGTGAGGCTAATGGGGTGGAAAAGCCTTCAGTTTGACAGGGAACATGCATATTGGACTCTAGAGCATTTGAAAGGGGTCTTTATCTGTGAGTCTGGATTTAGCCTGATTTAATTTTAATAGGTTCATCATGCCAATTCATATGACAGAAGTGAGACTGATATCAAACCAAGTATCTGTGGAGGCAGTGTTGTGATTTGGAGTTGCTTAAGTTGGACAGGTCAATGTTCGAAAATGTTCTGTCAGCTTATCATGATGCTTCTCTGTCATATACAGTGAGGATGGAGGGTTTCTAAATATCTCATGGAGCCTAAGCGAGATGCTGCACCCTGTCTACCTCTTCACATCCTCCTTCTGCGTTAGGAAAAAAAGAACATTGACAAGAGCCAGAGCAGTGATACGTTTACCCACTATTAGATTATATATTCTCCTGGTTGATGTGAACACCTGCTTTTGCAGAAACCAACTGAGAATACTTTGCGTTTTAAAACAAATTAGCATGGGAGCTACGCCTGAAAACTCAAGAGCTGCTTTTGAGGTTACTCGTGTAGGATGCAGCTGACAGCAAACTCTCAGTGGAAATAAATTGGGCTCTTACTGTGCAGTGGAGACAAGGGATATCTTTTACAATGTTTGAACATTTCAGCTCCTAAATGAACAGTTATCCATTTTGTGCATTGTGTAAATGCAGATGTTTGATAATGTTGACTATTATCCCCTTTTAAAGGTAAAAGATCTCAAAGTGCATCACTGCACCACTCACACATCGATCTGCTGCGGAGTTTGTGAAGAAAGACATGTGCTCTAATAGATTATTTGTGCCCAATCATTAAAGACAGAAAAATAAGCAGTCCTACATGAAAAAAATTAGGCTGCATAAGTGTTGCTAGGGAAAGTAAGTGCACCTAAATAGTTTGGATTTGTTTAAATATCACACCCTGACAGATGACAGCTCCTTTTTAGCCAGAAGTGAAGCCAAGTCGGTGAACAAAAAGCTGCTAGATATGAGCTGTGGTGCTTAGCTTGACTGTAATGCTCATGTTTAGTGCATAATACTATTGTGGGTGTGCATCAGAAGATATTAAATATGACAAAGGCTGAAATGGTTGCGCAGAGGTTTGTATTTTTGAATGCATAAAACAAAACAGCTTGTATTTTATTCAAAAATGTCCCTTTACTATCTGATCTTCTATCTCACTCTAAAGCATGCTGATTTCCATTAAAACATGCATGACTGGTAGTGCAGTTTGTGCCCGTCAGTGATCAGGACTGCAGAACAGCATTGTTTATCTGCCTTTATTCTTGCTCTGCTTCAACAAAGCAGAAAAGATGGAGGCTTATTTAATTACACCGTTTGTGTATAAGTTGGCTTGACTAAGTGTATTATTGTTTGCAGTCTTCCAAGTTAATCTCACAGCACATTGAAATGCCTCCCACAGCTGGAAACAGTGTGGGCAGTTTCTGAAGCGAAACAAATGAAATAGCGAGGCACTTTACTCTTAGGCACACACTGAGAGGCGTGCACACAACACCAGCGTCTACGTGCTACTGTTCATTGACTGAGACACTCGGACCGACGTGGACGTTTGACACCCCTGGATGTGGACATGCAAAGACGTTGACCAATGAAGCTTCAAAATACTGTATTAAGTCTCTTTTACATGTTCAAGTAGATAAACTTGGTGTTTGTGTAGGTGGCTGTGGACTTAGAGAAAAGAAGCTGTATTAGATCCAGAATTGACAGCATGAAATTATGATTGGCAACAAAGAGAAGGGTGTAAGTTTGATATCACTACAATCAATCTGAGTTTCATATACATTAAAAACATACAATGAAAGAAAAGTACATTTCTTTTGTTTAGGTCATATAAAAGTAACATGGTCTCCATTCAGATATTTTACACATACCTGCAAACTCGGAAGTTGTAAAAAAGGTGACAACTAAAATCCTGTAGGGGTGCATAAGCAATGGGACAAAGCAAAACTCATTGCAAGGCAAGGCAACTTTATTTGTATAGCACACTTTAACAACAAGGCAATTCAAGGTGTTTTGGGTGATTAGGGGAAAACAACAGTAAAACCATAAAATACAACATTAGAGACACAAAACATATGACACATTTAAACAAAACATTCCAGCTATTATTAATTGCTTACTCAAAGGCAGCTCTAAACAGATGAGATTTTAGCTTTGATTTAAAGGAACTCAGTGTTTGAGCAGCTTTGCAGTTTTCTGGAAGTTTGTTCCAGATAAGGGGAGCATAGAAACTGAAAGCTGCTTCTCTATGTTTGGTTCTAATTCTAGGCATGATTAGTAGACTAGAGTTGGAAGACCTAAGTGGTCTGGGGGGTTGGTATGGTGGCAACAGATCTTCAATACGCTTTGGTGCTAAACAATTAAATGATTTATAAACTAGTAAAAGTATTTAGAAGTCCATTCTCTGAGCTACAGGGAGCCAGTGTAAAGACTTTAGAACTGGGGTGATGTGCTCTACTTTCCTGGTTCTAGTGAGGAACACGAGCAGCTGCGTTCTGGATCAGCTGCATCTGTCTGATTGACTTTATAGGCAGACCTGTGAAGATGCTGTTGCAGTAAT
Organism: Valencia hispanica; assembly: GCA_963556495.2. NCBI lineage: Eukaryota > Metazoa > Chordata > Actinopteri > Cyprinodontiformes > Valenciidae > Valencia > Valencia hispanica. The sequence continues at coordinate 13,038,221 of OY747707.1, read as the reverse complement.
CAATCCGACTAAAGATAATAGCATGGATTTGTTTCTCGAGGTCCTGTTGCGACATCAGTCCTTTAATCCTAGAAATGTTCTTCAGGTGATAGAACGCTGACCTTGTTTTTGCCTTTATGTGACCCTGGAGGTTCAGGTCTGAGTCCATCACTACACCTAGATTTCGGGCCTGATCAGTAGTTTCTAGCTGTATTAACTGAAGCTGTGGGCCGACACTTGGTCATTTCTCTTTAAGACCAAAGATAATTACTTCAGTTTTGTTTCTTTTCAGCTGGATAAAATTATGGATGGAGAGGTACTGTACCAGAGAGTCCGACCCAGCTCTCCAGTCCTTCCAGAAAACACTTTAATCTAGGGTGGAGGTTCATCTTCAACAGTTCTTAATGCACAGCCAGAAAGGTTTAGACTGAAGTATATATATATATATATATATATATATATATATATATATATATGTGTGTGTGTGTGTGTGTGTGTCAGCATGACCCAAGTCCAAACCTAAATCAGTTTGAGAATCTGTGGCAAGACTTGAAAGCAGAAGTTCAAAGACTCTCTCCATCTATTCTAATGGAGCTTGAGCTGTTCTGTTATTAAGAATGGGAAGAAAATTTAAATTTAAGGCAGTTTTACCAGTCATTGACTATAGAGGGGTAAATAAAAAAAAATTGAAAAACGTATTATTTTCCTTCTGTGTCTGTCTATCACATTAAATCCCAGTTCATGGATCAAAGTTCAGCTGACATTACTAGCGGTATATTTAGCTAGATTCAGAGACGTTGCCATGGAGATGGCGATTGACAAAAACACATCAGTCTTTTTCTAGTGGATGCACACACTGCAGATGTACAGGTCCTTCTCAAAAAAATAGCATATTGTGATAAAGTTCATTCTTTTCCATAATGTAATGATAAAAATTAAACTTTCATATATTTTAGATTCATTGCACACCAACTGAAATATTTCAGGTCTTTTATTGTTTTAAAACTGATGATTTTGGCATACAGCTCATGAAAACCCAAAATTCCTATCTCAAAAAATTAGCATACCATGAAAAGGTTCTCTAAACGAGCTATTAACCTAATCATCTGAATCAACTAATTAACTCTAAACCCCTGCAAAAGATTCCTGAGGCTTTTAAAAACTCCCAGCCTGGTTTATTACTCAAAACCGCAATCATGGGTAAGACTGCCGACCTGACTGCTGCCCAGAAGGCCATCATTGACACCCTCAAGCAAGAGGGTAAGACACAGAAAGAAATTTCTGAACGAATAGACTGTTCTCAGAGTGCTGTATCAAGGCACCTCAGTGGGAAGTCTGTGGGAAGGAAAAAGTGTGGCAGAAAACGCTGCACAACGAGAAGAGGTGACTGGACCCTGAGGAAGATTGTGGAGAAGGACCGATTCCAGACCTTGGGGGACCTGCGGAAGCAGTGGACTGAGTCTGGAGTAGAAACATCCAGAGCCACCGTGCACAGGCGTGTGCAGAAAATGGGCTACAAGCCACTTTTGAACCAGAAACAGCGGCAGAAGCGCCTGACCTGGGCTAGAGAGAAGCAGCACTGGACTGTTGCTCAGTGGTCCAAAGTACTTTTTTCGGATGAAAGCAAATTTTGCATGTCATTCAGAAATCAAGGTGCCAGAGTCTAGAGGAAGACTGGGGAGAAGGAAATGTCAAAATGCCTGAAGTCAAGAGTGAAGTACCCACAGTCAGTGATGGTCTGGGGTGCCATGTCAGCTGCTGGTATTGGTCCACTGTGTTTTATCATGGGCAGGGTCAATGCAGCTAGCTATCAGGAGATTTTGGAGCACTTCATGCTTCCATCTGCTGAAAAGCTTTATGGAGATGAAGATTTCATTTTTCAGCACGACCTGGCAGCTGCTCACAGTGCCAAAACCACTGGTAAATGGTTTACTGACCATGGTATTACTGTGCTCAATTGTCCTGCCAACTCTCCTGACCTGAACCCCATAGAGAATCTGTGGGATATTGTGAAGAGGAAGTTGAGAGACGCAAGACCCAACACTCTGGATGAGCTTCAGGCCGCTATCGAAGCATCCTGGGCCTCCATAACACCTCAGCAGTGCCACAGGCTGATTGCCTCCATGCCACGCCACATTGAAGCAGTCATTTCTGCAAAAGGATTCCCAACCAAGTATTGAGTGCATAACTGAACATAATTATTTGATGGTTGACTTTTTTTATATTAAAAACACTTTTCTTTTATTGGTCGGATGAAATATGCTAATTTTTTGAGATAGGAATTTTGGGTTTTCATGAGCTGTATGCCAAAATCATCAGTTTTAAAACAATAAAAGACCTGAAATATTTCAGTTGGTGTGCAATGAATCTAAAATATATGAAAGTTTAATTTTTATCATTACATTATGGAAAAGAATGAACTTTATCACAATATGCTAATTTTTTGAGAAGGACCTGTACATAAGCCTGTTTCAACCTGTTTAGCCGTACTCGGCTAATGGTTCTGCGACTCAGCCACTTTGGCACCAAGCACACCACATTCCATGCCTCCTTATTCGGCCAATTTAGACTCCTCTGCAGTTCCTTCTCCACAGTTCCAAATGTGGACTATCTCGATTGACATGTAGATCAGAACTTTGTCTTTATAAAAGAATAAGGCACTCAATTCATATATTGCATCTTTATTGCGAGACTGACAGAAAACATTGTGACATGGGGACTGGTGTGTTGCACTTGTTCCAAATTATGATTGAGTGAATGAGACTTTTTTTCACTTGTTCTCCTTAATATAAAACCACAGGTTATTGCCTTGAGGTAACCATTGAGGCTGCACAGGCCTATAATTAATAAGCACAATGTGAAATCAAACAGAATGTGTATGGAGATACAATTGTGTTTTAGCGCTCTACAGGGGACTGAATTACCACTTTGTGTTCATGTAGGGAAATAAAACGAGGTGGGGAAAAATGAGAGACAGGGGTTGAAATTAGGAGATTGATGTTAAATGGCTGCTCTGATGGCATTATTGTTTGCACAATAAATTAAATGATAAATATACATTCAAACATGTAAAAATCCCTGTTAGCATGGCTAGTATTAGAACTACTTGAAGGCAGAAAAATACTTCTTTGTCTACACATCTGAAACTTACACCGTGTTATGAAATAAGTTTTAGTCTTAGGAGTTTTTCAGATGACTTTAGAAAGAGAAAAAGGTTTTGCTGTTTACATAAGGAGCAAATTCCTTACTTTAAAATTAGAGTATAAATAAGTACTATACTAAGCACTGTTTAATGAATCCGATAAGCTCTGATATATCATGTGCATTTTGTCATAAGCCCTTTTGTATTATGAAAATGTCTCTGATGTCACCTCTAAATTCATGCAAATCTGATTACTTTTAGCAACAGTGCCATAGATCTGTTTCTGGTATACTTGTTTCCTTATCCCAAATTCCTGTCTCTGGAATGTTTGTTTGCTTGTCTACCCCTTGCCATAAAATATGGAATCAGTCTTTGGTTAGGCCAGTTTTATTTTTTTTGTGGAAAAAGAAAGAACAAAACACAATCTATTCCAATTAATTGAAAATCCATTTTGTTTGTAGTTAATCTGCAGAAAGTGAGGAAACGGTTGCTGGAGAAACAGCGCTTTCCAGGTAATCCGGCCCAGGATCACAGACTACATTCCACAGTTCCTCAGCAAAAGATTGACCATTTTCTATGGGATTAAGGTTCAGTTATTGGGCTGGCCACTCCACACCTTCTGATAATCTAGAAGCAAAAATTTTGCTCTCTTACTAATATAATTAGGGTTGTTACTTTGTTGAAACAACCATCTTACCATTGAGGAAACGTGACCTTTTGAAGTATTTTGATGTATTAAAACTGATCAGTGATCCCTATACACTAGGCCTGACACCATAGTATTAGAAACAACATCCCTTTATCATGATATCTTGCGCAACCAAGTTGGACGTAATTGTTCAGGGGTCATCTTACAAACTTTCTGACTTTGGTACTTCCAAAGTGCAATAATATGAAGACCTCAGGGCCCCCACGTGTTTCCGAAGAGTGAGAATTTTCGAGAGATAAGATGGAGTGAGACTGTTTATAGCTTTAAAAGCAGATTGAAATCTTTAACTGGAAGCCAATGAAGCAATAAAAAGAGGGCGATGTGGTTGGTTTGGTTTAAAAGCTCAGCAGATAACACTTTTATCTATGATCATAATCATAGCTCATCATCTTTGTAACAAAAAATATCCTTCTCAAACTCCAGTCCTGCACTCTTCCTGTCAATGATCTGTGATGAGAAGTAAAAAGACGTCATTACAGACAGTAACAATAAAATTGGTACTGTTTTTTTTTCATTGGATTTTGATGTGATAACAAAAAGAGTAGGTTAGTTATTCGGACAGATTATCTTAAAGAGTGAATAAGGCAGAAGGCAAATGCACAAACGTAGGAAACCCTGTTTCGCAGAAAAGTACAACATACATATACAGGAAGCAGAGATTATTAACTCCACCGGTTCAGCTGCTGTTAAAGGTGTTCTGAGATATGAAATCTAGTTTTGTTCAGCCTGACTCTTACAGTTAAAAAAATAAAAAATACTCTCAACACTCTACCTTCTAGCAAAATATATTTTCTGTTTCTCTGCTGCTAACTATCTGAGGAAGTCCAGATCCTTGTTATAACCCCTTTCCTTTAAACTTTCCACCAATCAAAATCCTGCCCCAAGTTACAATAGTGCTGGCTTGAGCCAATTTCTGTGATAAATGACTCCTTATTTAGGTGGATTAATTTCCTCGTATGTGTGGCAGTTAGGTGTGCTGTCCACAGGAACTCCACAGGGACACAATTTCTTTAGCTTCTTGTTATTTTTCTTACTCGCCATCTCTGCGTCTTCTCAAAGGTGAGGGAAAAATGTGCTACAGGATAATTGAAGATGTATTGCAAAAACTTGTTTCAGATTGTATTTGCACTCAACAATGCGTGTTGGGACCAGAAATTGGAGAGAAAAAGGATTCATAGCAGTAACCAATCTCGTTACCTAGTTGATGTTGTCAGCCGTCACTGCAGGCCCAGGATAATGCAATATGCAGTACCCACAGGGCAAGTGCAGAGTTTCATTGTGAATCCTCTAAAGGCTGGTGCAGTGTGCGACTGACAGACATCTGCACCGTCTGCGCTTCTCTTTCAACCAAGTCAAATGTACGAATTGCTGACAATCATTGTGGCTAAGCATGGGTCAGAGTGCCTAAATGTGCCTCACCACCAGATTGTAGAGTGAGGGGTATTATTTTTTTAAGTCCTTTGAGAAAATAGTCTAGTTAACAGAGGTAATTAGTAATACCTCTGGGCATGAGATGATCAAAATGGTTTTAAACATTATCAAATCATAAATAGTGAGGTTCAGGATTTTATAAGCTGTAAATCTAGGGTTCCTACATGATGTTCTGGTTATACAATCATCTAGTTCTATTCTAAAGTATACCTGAAGCATTAGATTTTCTTTGCAGGGTATTGGCAACATATTTTAGGCACAATGGCCTTCATCTCTCAAGAAAAGTCTTAGGAGTTTAATGTCACTGTGGCAGCATATTCATCATGTAGGACCAGTGTTGGGAATGTTACTTAACAAAAGTAATTATAGTTACTCAAAAAGTACCGTAATCATTGGACTGTAAGCCACTACTTTTTTCACAAGCTTTGGACAATGCATCCTATACAACAATGCGGCTAATTTATTGATTTTTTTACTGCCTCCGGGGGGCACTTTAGCAGGAAGCGCAAAAGTGAGACAGACATGTTGGGAAAGATTATGCGCCGAAGAAGACACTACTGGCAGTTTTCATGCACACACCCTCATCATGGAAAGCACAAAAAGAAATGCAGCTTTTAAGTTAAAGGCAACGGAGCTAGCCGTCAAATAAGGAAATAAAGCTACTGCACGTAAGCTTGGCATCAATGGATCCATGGTGAGACGTTGGCGACATCGAGAAGAACTGAGTCAGTGTAAAAAGACGACAAAAGCTTTTAGAGGACATAAAGACACTGAAGAAGGCCATTTCAGCGGCTTTAATGAGGAAGAGGAAAATGAAGATAACAACCAATTACTTTTCAGGTAGGTTAAAGTATGTTTTATTTTCTAACCAGACATGTTACTGTCGTGTTGTGTTGATGCCGTACTGCCTATTTTCCGGCATAGTTTGATTTAAAAAAAGAAGCACATCTTAAACTAAAACTAAAAAGGCCCTCAGACCTCCGCCAGGGTCACTCATTCCCCCCATCCCTATGGCGGGGAATCTGAGACCTGAACACCTTACCCATTGTTTCTCTTTATCCACAAGCTGAAAGAGCTGTGAAGAGTTACAGAGACATGGAGCGCATCTGTGACTGCACAGTACACAGACTGGCGGTGACAGATTGTTGCAGCCTAACTACTCATACAAAAAGAGTGCATGCTCTGGGATTCCCTCCCACTGAAGCAATCAAAAAAGCCCTCATTCAAAGAGTCTTGCCGAATTCTGATCAGTTCAACTGGAGAAATGTTGCCTGATTTCAAAACTACGGCTGAAATGCTCAGCCTCCATTACGCACAGGCGGAGGGCAGTTCAGCTCCTTGCGGAGCATTCAGAGTAAGCAGTTTGTACATTTAATTTATAGTAACCCACAGCATTTAACGTTGAAAAATAACGACAGAAATAGTAATTAGTTAGATTCATGGGCGTAAAACTGCGTATGGACGGTGTGGACGTGGCCATACCAATATTCCAATGTGCTGAATTGTCCACACCAAAATTAAAATGATACGTTCACGTCAGCGGGTGTTCACGTCGACTCTGCCCTCTTTAGTCCCGCTCCCGCCAGTGTATTTTGTGATTGGCTTTCCTTCCTGTACGTTGTCGTGGTTGTGTTTCGGACAGAACTTTAATATCTACTTAGCATGTTGAGCAAAAAAAGGAAGCGAGAGGACATTCGGAGCTATTTTCATTTTCACTAAACTGTAAGTCAGACAAACAACATATGCCAATTCATTGGCAGGGTCTGCATCCTTCGGAGGACTCATTTGAAGGATGCCATGTCACAGCGCCGTGACGAAGGCTGTCCAAATTCGAAGGATCCTTCAAATGCGGCCCACAAATCCGTCCTTCTTTTCCCCGATTTGAAGGATGGGTCCGGTGTATCCTTCACCGCTCTCCATATCCCAAAATGCATTGCGGGCCGAACGGGAGATTTTTGTTCCAACAACAATGGCGGTCGGAGCGGGAGGCGAAGCTGGACGGGAGTACAGTTTTAAATGTAAGTACATAAAAATCTGGTGGTACAAAAATTTAAAACTTAAAGCGTTGTGTTGTTTGGGTTTGTTTTTGGTATAGACATGTATTTTAATATTATTTTGTAAACGAGCTCGTATGTTGGTCTAATGGTTCTCCATGTATTGCTAATAATACAGCTAATTTCGTTTTTTGCAAATAAAGCAAAAAGACGTCTCTTTTTAGGAGAAATTATTACGTCTTTACCGGGGCAAAATTGGGCCACGGTGGCATGGAGGTAAAATAATAAATCCAGTTAAGCCTTAAAACTACAGAACCTGGGATCTCAGTATGTGATCTCTTGTGTTAATTAACACAGTTGCCATGTTCCTCATCTTCACTTATTTTCGATTTATTTTATGAGGAAAATTCTGGTGGCTCTGGGGGGGAATGTCACCCTTTGTTGGCCAAAAACAAATTAGATTTTTTTTTATTTTTATGAAAAAGTACTAAATGTGCAACAGTGCATCAATACATAATTTATTACTGATCGTGTTAATAAATATAGATTTTCCAAAAAGTTTTTGTGTTGCTCTTTTTGTAAACTGTTTTGATTTCTTGTTTAGGACAGGAAGCAGCAACAGGAGGCTGAGGAGAGGAGAGACCGGATGGATCGACTGTTTGCTGTTTGTCAATTTATGTTTTTGTCACATTGGTTATTTAGTTGTACTATGGTTGTTATAAATAAATTTATTAAAACAAATAGTAAATATCAAGTCGTTTTATTAACAGTTACATCATTATTACAGTTTTTTAAAGATATGAATATCAAGCTTACTTTGAACAACTTAAAATGACTATTGAAAAAGAAATAGTAAGAAGTAGAAGTAGTATTCATGCAGGATTAACCTAAATGACCTGTTCCTGGACCGTTCTTTAAGCTTTATTAGAATAAACCGGCAGTTTTCCTGGATCGGTAGCATAAAGATCAGATGGAGTCCTCCAGCTGAAATCTCTGGCTGGTCTTTTCTGGTTGATGAGGGGAACATCATGCAGGTTGGTCTGCAGAGAGGGCTTAGGGTAGCTTCTTTGAACTGTCCTCTGCATCGTCCAGGGCTGACTCAATCAACGGCTGCCACATCACTAAGACGCGTTCAGAAGACAGCTTGTCCCACCAGAGAGCACCGCTGATTTCTCCAAACCAGCCTCATCCTCTGCTACATCTTCCTCTAGCTCATTCCCAGGGGCCAAGATGTCACCAGCACTGAGGCAGATGTTCTGGAGAAGAGATTATGACCTGCAGTGGTGTTAAAAACAAAAATGTTATGTTATTATTGCACTGGTTGTTTAAAAGAAATCAATTCAGTTTTTTATTCAGAAAGTGAATAGCAAGACATCACCAGCTTAACAAAAACGATATATTTTCAGAATAAAAAATACTTCATTAAAAGGAAGTGAGTGTGTGTGTATATATATATATATATATACAATTTCTGCTAACAGAATTTTTTTTAATGAACTGAATACTATAAATATGTTATAATATAGTATATCAGTGTGTACATTTGACCACCAGTCATTCAGTTCATATCCATGAAACTAGCTGATATTAACTTGTAATTCTGTAGTAAATAAAATAACTTTACCTGGATTTGATTACCTCTCAGCCAGAGATATGAAACATGCCGCAAACAGTAAAACTGCTGTATTATGTAGAATTTAAAAAAGTCGGGAAGATTTCTTGCTCCATTTTTACCATCTTGTGTGTTGCGTTATCACCGTTGCTAGGCGACAGGACATTCGCCGAGGTAGGGGCGGGAATTAATCTCAAGGCTACACCGTCCAAATTCGCAGCCGTTAACATCCGGTCTACCCGGTCTATGAAGGAGCCGTCCTCTGTAGACTGAGGAGGACGGGTCCTTCGAAGGATGCAGACCCTGAATTTGGACACAGCCATTGTAACACTAACGATGACATACGCTATACCTGTGTTAAGGGATAATGTATTGTTGTTGGAAGATCTGACATGACACACGGGACACCGGTGACGAGAAGCAGACGAGTCTTGATTTTTTTAATTCTCCCTGAAGGGACATACATTATATCCGATGTCAACAGCCAGACATTAGCCTGTTATATAGCCTAGTATATACAAGTTTCACGACCAGAACACTGTTGGCTTTTGCTAACTTCCAGTTAGCACAGTTACTGGGTGTTTTAGACTGATAACATACGCAAACTCGGAATCTCCTATATGAAGAGCTCCCGCCTCCCGAATTTGACGATGGAACAATGTATATCGTGAAACTCAAAAAGAGTTATTCTGTCACATTTTGTACCATACGTAGTTGCAGCAACTCGTAGAAACGCTACAATGAATGGTTTTACAGAGAGTGCTGCCTCGCGGCGTCTGCGTTTCTAAGCAACCGGGTTCTGGCGAGAATAAATTACATATAAAACTTAGCTTATTTGATTTAGCCTTTTATTATGAATGGAAAAACCGTGCAGATTATATTATAGATTTTGGACATTGCTGGACTGAATGTGTGGGTCCTCCAACCGAGCGGCATCCATCCTGAATGACCCAGCGTGCGTTTATTCTGGAGCTCTCCAGCTGCAGCTGCAGCGCTGCGCGGTGAGGGCATCCCAGACCCGGCCGTCACCACCACCAAGCGGGCTCAGCATGGCAACAATACTAGGCCAGGGAAAAGGGCAATATGTGACATCAAACGCACGTGTGCTAAAAAATAAAACTACAAGAAGCATGTTGTGCATGCCATGCGCGTAGTCTGTGCGCAGTGGCTGCAAGCGTGTACAACGTGTGTGTCAAATGCGAAGAATAGACCTTTACAGGATGTGTGCGTTTCCTTATTCATTTAAAATCCTTTCCCCCCCAACCCCTCCATAACTATCTGTACATATTTTAGTCATACAGCCTAATATAAATATTTATCTTTCAACAATTTTTTTGGCAAGTTGTTGCTGTTTACATGGATCAGCTGTCTGTCAGCAAAAAGCTAAAACATTCCCCATTGTGTTTTGTAGTTCACAGTAACCTTGTTTATGATGAAAACACTGCTAATTAATGTAAATTAAAGTAGACTATTATTCAAATTGCCCTTAATTGTAAATGCAGGTATGCTGCTGGTTTTTGAGATGTGATGCATTCTGTCAATACCCATGACATCATTTCTATTTATCAGGAGGAGACAGAAGATCCCCAGCCAGGTAGCTCAGCTTCAGAAACAAAAAAATCAGGGATACAGGTAAATTAGTCAGAATTGAATAAGTTACTAAATGTACATTTGACTGATTATGCACGTAAATACATCATAGGCTACATGTTATTTCAAAGTTAGACACCTTGTGTTATTTCAATAGGATCAAACTACAGCAGGTCTAATGAGCAGTGGTTCAGGGAGAGACCAGGGGGAATCACAGGTGAGACATATGTCAGCATAGGTTATAATAGGCTAACTACAGCGCATTTTGATCATAAAAAGGTAATTCAAAGTTTGACTTAGAACAAAAATTAAACCTATTCTTTATTTGGTTAATTGGTTATTGAATGTGGTCTTTTTCTTAGGAAACTTTTCCAGGCAGCAATAGGGAGAATAGCTGTGACGGTGAGAACAGCAAAGAACCCACAGGAGAGAGGGCAGCACAGACGATTAGTGCAGGAGAGAGTCTAGATGTCTGGTCCGGCCCAAATCAACCTCATCCCAATTTTATCTGTGTTCAAAAACTGCCTGAAAAAATCCTGCGATTTCAGGAAAATTGGTATAGCCTGTATCCGTGGCTACATCATAGCCCAGCAGTAGAGGGAATTATTTGCTTCTACTGTGTCAAAACGTATACAGTAAATAAAAGTATGCCGTCCAAAAAGGCAGACCCAGCCTTCTCATCCAAAGGGTTCACTAATTGGAAAAAGGCTCGCTTGAGGTTTGAATGTCATCAAAATAGCAAAGCTCACCACCATGCAGTGACAGTGTGTAGCCTTGAAGGAACCCCGGTAGACTCACAACTCTCAAGTGCATGGGCCAAACAACAAGAAAATAGTAGGCACTGCCTTCAAAGCCTTGTAGAGTCCATACAGTTCCTTGCTAGGCAGGGCTTGGCATTACGTGGGCATACTGCTGATGAGGGGAATTTTTACCAACTTTTGAAAAGCAAAGCCAAGGAAAATGCCCGTCTGTCTGACTGGCTGACCCGCTCTCAGGACTATACATCACCATTAGTGCAAAATGAGATTTTACAGTTGTTGTCAAACAGCATTGTCAGAGAGATTGTGAAATCAATGCAGAATTTACCTGTCTTGCAGTACTCCATCATTATTGACGGAACTCAAGATATCTCTGGAGTAGAGCAGGAGTCCATATGCATTAGGTATGTGGATCAGGACTTAGTACCGCATGAGATGTTCATAGGTTAATATGAGGTCTCAGGTACCACAGGAGAGGCGATTGCTAAGATGGCCAGGGATGTTCTCTTGAGGCTGAACATTCCCATTGCTGGCTTAAGGGGGCAAACATATGATGGTGCAGCAAATATGTCAGGGATACACTCTGGGGTACAAGCTAAACTGAAGAGACAGCAACCATTGGCATTGTGTGTACACTGTGGGTCACATTGTGTTAATTTGATTACACAGGCTGCATGTCAATCTAGCCCTTTAGTACGTGATGCTTTGCAATGGGTGCATGAATTGGGCTCATTAACCAACCTCTCAGGGAAATTCAAAGGCATCTTTTCTGCAGTATCTGCAGCCTCAGAGGGCCCATCGACATCACTGAAACCACTCTGCCCAACGAGATGGACAGTGAGAGGCCATGCAGTCAGAGCTGTGCTTTCCCAGTATGAGTCTGTGTTGACAAGCTTAGAGGAGATGGGAGTTAACAATGGGACCAGCTCAGGGGCGAAGGCGAATGGGCTTAGTGAGCGCTTTCAAAAGGGAAAAACGGTGCTTGGTCTTCTTTTGACAGTGGAGGTAATTGAGGTCCTTGAGTGTCTGAACAAGTCCCTCCAGAAACGGACTGAAACAATTGCAGGCATGAAGAGTGCAATTGATTGAGCAAGATCCACTGTTAGGGATAAGAGAAGTGAGACAAGGTTTCAGCAGATTTTTGATAAAGCAGTGGAAATGGTTGATTCCCTCAAGATTGAACCAATTCAGGTTCCCCACCAAAGGCAACCTCCAACACGCTATACTGAGGGGCCTTACCAACATATTGCAAAAACACCAGAGGAATGGTTCAGGGTGGAATACTACAAAATGTTGGATTGTGTGGATGCCCAGTTTGAGGCAATATTTAACCAGCCTGATTTGAAAATCTTACAGGACCTTGACAACGTCCTGCTGTCTGGGGAAGTGAGCCCAATTATCAGCGAGTACCCAGAGCTTAACAGTGACATGCTTAAAATCCAACTGTCTATGTTTCACTCAAAGTACAAAATAAAATCCAGTTCAGAAGCGGCTGATCTCTTTCGAAACATGCCAGTTGAGGTTAGGCGCCTATTTGATCAGGTAGAAACCCTTTTGAAGCTTTTGCTAGTCATACCTGTGTCATCATCAGAGGCAGAGAGAAGTTTCAGTGCTCTAAGAAGGCTTAAAACGTGGCTCAGGACAACAATGACACAAGCAAGGTTGAATCATACTGCTGTTTGTCATATCCACCAAGACATGCTGGACAGTATAAATACACGGGAAATTTGCCAACAGTTCATTGGTATGACAGATCGGCATCGCCATACCTTTGGCTCTTTTAGCTAAGAGCTAGGCAATAGAGAGAGTTGGAAATGCCTGAATTTGAATAACCCACATATCATATGTGGGGATAAATGGCTTAATTGGACAGGGGATCCTGTCAGCTGAACAAATATATATTTCTGTTATATGCTGATGCCACAGCTATTACTACATGCTTAAGAATCATTTGTTGTAAGAAATATCTTGATAGGTCACCTGTGTTATAACCCAATCTGATACAAAACTTTGCCATGTATGTTTCATTTATAATATTTTGAACTTATTGATACTTGTATTTTAACCAATTGTAAGCAAGATATTAAACAACCTGAATGATTGTAGGCTACCTAGGCTGAAAACTACTGATACTACTCAAGTGTTGGAAATAAAATCTCTCGTTGGAGACTTTAACAAGCATCCTTGGGTCTCAGATTTTTCTCTTTTGCCAATTCCTTTAAAACCCTTGGTTGGCATCAGTCCAAGGAAACAGAACATTAGAAATAAGAAAAGTGCAACAATGGGCATTCATTGGGATAGACTTCCAAGAATCTCAACAGCCCCTATCAAAATCAATTGACCTATTTCCTGCCATAGGGTGACCCGACTTGTTGTTGGTAAGTGAACTCTTGACTATACTGTACAAAGACACAGGACAAAACTAGTTTGGTCCGTGTAGATAACTGTTATGTTTGTCCATACACTTTACTGTTGCTGCATTTACTTGAAATATCCATTAGGCGTCACCCTGGTACTGGAAGAACTTCACTTCTCTTCTCTCTCGATTATGTAATGGCTGCACGAGGTCTGTTTGTACCGGTTCATATCGGCTGCTAATAAATGACTGGCATACAGTTACACTGGACTGATTATTGTAAACAAAATCTACAGTCCGGTTGGATGGTGGGGCAGGGGCGCTACGCCAAATTGTGTCCCCACCAATGTGAACATCAAAGTTACGCCCTTGGTTAGATTACCCCGTTACTGATAAAAGAACGGTGTTACCTAATGCCGTTCTTTTAAACTGCATTATTACCAACAAAGGACTTGTGTTTAAATGCATGGATTGCTCATTAAAGAATTCAAAGCAGCTACATTTTCATCCTAAAAAAATCTCACCAGGCAATGTATGTATGACTGTATGGCTCTGGCCTCTTCCACATTATCTTGTTAATGAGTTGGACCCTCCTTCCCTTCAGAACTGCCTTTATTCTGAGTGGCATAGATTCACCAATGTGTCTAAAACATTCCTCAGAGATCTTGGTCCATATCACCAAGACAGCATCATGCGGTTGCGGCAGATTTGTTAACTACACGTTCATGAACTGAGTCTCCTGTTCCACCATATCCCAAAGATCCTCTGATCCAGATCCACTGGAGTACAGCGAACTCATTGGCATGATTGAGAAACCAGTTTTAGACAATTCAAGCTTTCTTACCACAAAGCGTGGCATGAAAATATCCCCTACACCATTACATTACATCACCACACCCAGCCTGAACAGTTGAAACAAGCTGAAACACGGTAAACAACATCCATGTTTTCATGTTGTGTACACCAAATCTTGACCTTACCAAATAAATACAACTGTGATTGAGACATAGACCATGAAATGTTTGCTGTCTAAATTTAGTGAGCCCCTTTTTTGTTCTCAGTTGACTTGGGTGGCATTTTTGTTTTGTTTTTTGCAATTGTAGCCCATCTACTTTTTTTCTAGTATCTTACATTGACAGGGCATTTTCGTTCATGCAACTGCCCCTCACAGACTATTTTCTCTTTTTCGGACCATCCTCTGTAAACCTAATAGATGTTTATGAGTAAAAATCCTGGTAGATCAGTAGTTCCTGAAATCCTCAAATCAGCTGTGAATCTGTCACCAAAAACCATTCAAAGTAACTTATACAACATATTACTACCCATTCTGAGGCTTGGTTTGAACTTTATCAAATCAATAGGCTTTTCATCTCCCCCTCCTGAACCAAACCACCCAACAATGTAGGGAACCCAGAAGAGAATGGTGCACACTATCAAAGGTGTGGCAGTGCTGGCTGGTGAAAGACCAAAGCAGGCTAATAGTTTGTCAGGCTGTATAAGGAATTGACAATATACAATATAACAATATCTTGTATATTTATATTTCATGTCTTTTTTTAAATTATATTAAAAATCTTATGGGAAAATGTACCCTCCTACTGGCCACCAGATCCACTGAAAAAAAAGTAATGACAAAAAATTATTAACTGCATGAACAACGAAAACTGCAGGATACCACCAAAAAAAGCTTTAGGCCAACTACGAAAGAGTTTTAAATCTAATGGCTATTACTAAAGCCTGATGACATGCTTCAGAGCGGCCATATTCACAATTGCTTTTAAGTGACCTTTATTATTCTCACTGTTGGGTCTTTCATTTCAGCAGAGCCCAGTGGGATCATTACATTTACTTCCATCAGTGGGGGGGAAAAAGCAGTTAAAAAAAGTTGGTACAGAATGATAAAAAGGAAGAATGGTAGGAAGAAACCAGTGGCTGCTGTCAAGTCGCATCATATTCATGTCAGACTGTGACCATCCAAACATTTGTGTGCTTTTGCCTAAACAAACACAAGTCAGCTTTAAGTGACACACTCGGATCCTGTGCAAAACTGTGATGTTTATTACCTTCATTTCTACAGCCTCAGTTAGATACACCACCTACGGATCATAAACTTGTGCCTTGTCTAGGGTGTCCAGATTTTCAAATCTAAAAACTGGGACACCTAAATTTGACCAAAAATTAAAGGTTGACATATCCTCTCACTGTTGACTTATAACAGCTTTTTATTGTAGAAATTGAAAAAGTAGTAATAGTTGAACATCTATATTAAAAATAAGGAAATTCTTTTATAAACTTTTTAGTGCAACATTTTTATCAGAACTAAAACTGTATTTTTGAAACACATTTGTTTGGGTAATATAGTATAATATATAATAAAGTAGCCCTCTTGTGAAAAAAAAAAAAAGAAAAACTTTAACGGACCTCAATTGGTTTAGAAACAAACCAGAATAACAGCATCTGTTCTCCCCTAACATTAGTGACCCGGCACTTTTCTGAGAAAGTGCTTTTTCATTGGTTTATTACCATCACTATGATAACTTTGTGATTGACGTGCAAAGACAATTTGTTCTGTGCTCTTTAAGCAATTACAATGGTTAAAAATCGGGACATTCGGGACAAAGGCTGGGGGTTAATCGGGACAACATAATAGGTTTATAAACATCATTGGGGACAACAGGACAAATGGCTCAAAATCGGGACTGTCCCGGGTAAATCGGGACGCCTGGTCACTCTAGACTTGTCCAGGCTTAACAAGTGAAAAGTGTGAACCAACTTTGGTGGGTGAGGCATGTTTCTAGCTGGGAAAAGTCTACTATACCCTCAGTGGCAAAGACAGACTTTATGTGACATTTACTCAAAAGTTTTCATAGCAATGCATGGACAATCACTCAGAGAGAGATCCGATTAGCTGGTGCTGGTGATTCTGCTTGAAAATTTTAATATTTCAGTAGGAACCCTGCATGGTTTCATGCTAGCAGTACTAATGACACCTAGTACTTCTATGATGAGAATTATTTCAACTTAACTGTTCATATATGATCCCTTGATTAATTATATAGTCTCTTTTGAGCGATTGCACATAGTTAAGTACTAAGAACTGATGGTCAATATTCCATTTTCCATATCGACTTCCCAACTGCTAGTAGCTAGCAAGCTAATGTACTAATAAACATGGAATTATTCTATATTTTTCACAAAACCCAACACTTTGCAAACTCAAATATATATGAAGGCAACAGCAGAATGTTGTTAAATTAAAGTCTTAAAACTTCTGTTCCTGCGAGTAATCGTGTAGCCTCTACCTGCTGAAAGAGCTTGACATACATCTGTTGCTGCAAATATCTTAGACAATCATCTTTGTTCATACAGAGTGACAGAAGAAAAAATATAAATGATCATATTGGTAAACTCTTATATTTACTTTACAAATAACGTAAAAGTCAATCCCTTTTTGAACCAGATAAAGAAAATATTTGGAAACTGACGAAATCCCTCCACATCAAAGTAATGACAACAGACAGGAATTGGAAGACGCTCGCTTGTGGGAATCAGAAGTGTAAAAAAGGTTTTTCATTTCCAGTGATGATTTAGAAGTGGTGGATGAATGTAAAACAATTTATTCAACTTGTAAATAGTTGAAACCAGATTTTTTTTTTACTGGCATTTTCAGGTCAAATTAGAAGTTAAATACGAGAAATGGATGGAAGTTAAGATGTTCATTAACAAATACTGCCTTGCTTTACATATTCTGGTACCTTAGAGCCTCCTAGCTAGTAAAGTATGTTTCAGTGTACTTTTCATTTTAAAATAAGTTAAAAAAAAGCATTTGTTTCTGTTTCCAGTGCTACCAAACCCATATTAACCCAAAAACGTTGTTTTACAATTACAACCTTACTGGCTGCCGTGTGAAAATGAGCACACATTTCATGAGTTTCTAACATTTAATGCGATGAACTTCAAATGAACCTCTGGGTGAAAAGAGGTCATACAAGTGTCAGACAAGTGTAAACTGATGCGTTTAGAGTTGTCCCCTTAGACAAGGTTATCAAAGATGCATGTTAATACCAGGTGTAAACATGTCTTACAAGTCAAAGACAGAGTCCTTCAAACTGTTGCTTACTTTTATATCCAGGATGTGCAAAGGATCAGCTGAACTCCACCATGTTTCAGCTTTTTAATCAACTGCAGATAATTTTACCCCAAATATTTTAGTTATAAGATATGAAGCAACATGATGTACCTTCTGATGCACGGCGATAGTTTCTTAAAGGGGGGGTAATATGCTTCTTCCAGGCACATACTACCCTTCTATAGCACACTCCAATAAAATTGTCACCATAAGTCTTTCAAAAGTCTGTCATATATCCAAATCCACTTTAAAGAAATTTACTTCCGTATTGTACACCTTTATTTTCGCCTGTGCCTCTCTAAGACCCTCCTACTCTTTCTGACACTCCCCCTTCAGTTCGTCACAACCGTGCATCATCGCAGCATGCACGGAATCAGAAAAAAAATCCCACAAAAGACCCGCACCTGCAGCTGGTGTGTTATAATTACTGCACCTGGGACTCAGCCGGAGTTGTGTGAGGTGGGGATGGGTGGGGGAGCTCTGCAGGGGTGAAGCTCTCGTCTGACTACGTAAGGTCGGAGGAGGAGATGGGTGGAAAAGGCGGGGATAGGTGGGAGCAGGCGTTTCAGAAACCCGGAAAACTACCATCAGAGACTCAAAGATTACTCTAACATGAGTCAATGGGTCAGAGCAACACTTCAGGTATGTTTTTAATGAGGGAACGACAGGTTCTCAGGATATTAAGCTTCAGAAAGTCCATTTTGCATAATACCCCCCCTTTAATTAAATCAAGAGAGAGTGGAATGAAAACCAAACAGGTAAAATTCCATCATCATTTATTTCTCATGGGTGCAAAATTAAATCTAAACCAGTCATTTAAAGTCCTCATGATTTCACTTAAAACTTAATAATATTTAAGTACAAAGCCAACTTTGCAATAAGATGTCAAAGCACTTCTGGATTGCACTGTTGGTATTCAGTAAGCTCCTCATACACACCGTGATCAAGATACAAAGGTTTAAAGAGTGTAGATGAAAAGGGGCTACATTTCAAAAGAAGAAAAATACATGTGGCTTTTGTTTTTCATGGGAGTTTTTTGTTATATTTATGGGGCTGAAAACACTCAAATTATCTTTATGACATGTTTTGTGTGTATAAGTGTGTATCCTGCTAGTGTACTGCGCAAAGATCTTAAACCACCCCCCAATTTCTCTAAATTATTAAGAATATGGTAAAAAAAAAAAAAGGGGGGGAAAAAAGTGAAAAAAGTCCAAAACAAAAGACCTTCATACGGCCTGGAGAACTTGGAAGCAACATATAAAGAGATAAGAGGTGGTTTAAATGCTAGGCACAGGACAATGTATACTTGCATGCATGGTTTGAAAACGGAAAACAAAATGTGATCATTCACATGCTGTCAAATGACGAACCTCCGCGTCTGTGTGTGTGCTCACCATCAACGACGACATGTGACGTGGGTTTTTGTATGTGTGAACTCCCATGCACTTTTCTCATTAGCAGCACAGACAATGCAGGCACTGAAACAGAGAGCTGATAGTAACAGATATTTGTTCTTTTCTCAGCTTGGATTTAAAAACAGCCAAGTGTGACCTTCTGGTCTTCTTCGGTAAAACATCACGTGCGACTCCATGTCGTGTTTTACTGCCATGGCTTGTTCCCAACAGGCTCGTGTTCACCTTACTGAGGCGCCGTCACCGACTCGGACATTGTTGCTGCTGTAACAATCAACTGATTAGCATAATTAAAGCATTTTTTTCTTTTGCAAGTCCTTCCTTTGAAGCATTCATAATTCTGTTTCTTTTTAACTATTTTTTTTATTATGATTATTTCTGCAATGTGAAGTTTATTGCAAACTGGGTGAGCAGAAGGGAGGCCGAGGCAGGGCTGCAGAGTCAGAAGGAGGTGGAGGGGAGTGGTAAGAGTCAGAGAGTCTGCTGCTGTTTCACATGTGGAGGAGTATGCCAGATAAGCAGAGGCAAGGTAGAGCAGTTTGGTTGGTTGGCAGATGTGGGTAGCCGATGCATCTATCATCTGGTGTAGTGCTTGATGTAATCTTGAACCTTGTTTCGAAAATCCTCCTGAGTGGAAAAGGGGAGAGGGCAGACAAGACAGGGAAAGATAAGATGAGCATTATGGGGAACATGACACTATTGAGACACCTTTTATTGCCATCAGTGCAACTCTAACATATGGAGGACTACGGGGGTCATTGGAAAAGCAATACAGCATTTTGACGATGAGTGCTTAATTGTGAATTAAAAACATAGATTGCTAAATATAATTTCAAATTCAACAATTAATCCATACAAAAAAAAGACAAATTTGAAAAGCATTTTGTAATTACACATTTTAAATTGAAATACTAAAGAGGAATTGCAAATTGTATTTATTATTTGATTATTAAATACTGTGATTTGAAAATGCTTTTCAAATCCTATTTCAAAATGGAGAATTAAATAACACAATTAATAAATGAGATTATAAATATCTTTCCTTTTCATACATTTAAAAAAGTTATTCCCTTTTCTACATTCGTTTTCTCTTTCCAGCTCTCATTTTCAAATCCTTTTTGCAATTGCATTTCCTAAATGGTTTCCCCTCTCCTTTTAGCATTCGAGTGACCCTCCTGGTCCCTGAGCACACCGAAAACCAAGTTCAACCAATCACAGCTGCTCCTCGAACGTAACCAGCTCTCTCATTGGTTAGACAGCCATATTTGGGTGGACCTTGCCGAGCTGCACAGCTCCAGTCTAACCAATGAGAGAGCTAGTTACGTTCGAAGAGCAGCTGTGATTGGTTGAACTTGGTTTTCATTGTGCTCAGGGACCAGGAGGGTCACTCGAATGCTAAAAGGAGAGGGTAAACCATTTAGGAAATGCAATTACAAAACGGATTTGAAAATGAGAGCTGGAAAGAGAAAACGAATGTAGAAAAGGGAATAACTTTTTTTAAATGTATGAAAAGGAAAGATATTTATAATCTAATTTATTAATGGTGTTATTTAATTCTCCATTTCGAAATAGGATTTGAAAAACATTTTCAAATCACAGTATTTAATAATCAAATAATAAATACAATTTGCAATTCCTCTTTAGTATTTTAATTTAAAATGTGTAATTTCAAAATGTTTTTCAAATTTGTCTTTTTTTTAATGAATTAATTGTTGAATTTTAAATTATATTTAGCAATCTATATTTTTAATTCACAATTAAGCACTCCTTATCAAAATGCTGTATTGCTTTTCCAATGACCCCCGTAGTCCTCCATACTAACATGCCTATTCGTAACTTATTGAGGAGCAGCACATCATTGATAAGTGGAAGGAAAAAAAGACCCGGTTTTCAACACTTTGACAAACAAGGATCTAAAACATTTGCCTGCATTTGGATTCAACACAGAATAAAATTCAACACGACCTTTTCCAGATGCCATCTCATTAGTAAACAGATGTGTGCAATATAATCTCAGCATATGAACAGCTGTTTTGTAAGATAAGTTCCTATAAGGCTCATTGTAACTCTGGAGGAGCTGCAGAGATCTACAGCTCAGCTGGAAGAATATGTTGCAGATTAGAGCACATACAGTGCTCTAATTAAACTAGACCAGCGGTTCCTGAACAATTTCTGCTGGGCCCCCCTTTGATTAATAACGCCCCCAATGTAATTCTAACTTTTTTTTAACCATTTTTTTTATTATTTACTGTGTAGTAATATCTAACATTGCTTTAAATACATTGTTAATACCTCTCTGTACACAACTGGTTTAAAACAAACAACTCAGAGAAACAAAAAAACTATTGTAAAGGAGGTTTTGCAAAACTGAGGTCTTCAATCATCAACTTTTCAGCAACTGGTGTGAGCATGCTGTAAAGTCACTATCTGCCAGGTGGAGGTGTGTGTTTTGTGTCCTGCATCAAGGAATTTGGTTCCTGCTTTCAGAAATATGCAACTATATGAAAGTTTCATAAAAAATATGTTACAGTAAAATTTGTGGCCATGATCAATGCCCTCTTCCTTCAAAAAGATGTGAATCTCATCTGGCAGTTTAAAGACCCTGGACAGCAACTTCCCACACGACAGTTATCGGCACTCGATGTAAAACAGAACGGCTGTCTGCCGCAGCCCATTTTCCCACACGGTACTGCAAAAATTGAGGCTTTGACAGCTTATGTTTTGATGTAGTTTACCGTGCCGAAGACATCAATCATTACATCATTCAGCTTGGGACTCAACTGTTAAGACGCCAGTGCGTTGCGGTGTATAATGCAGCGCATGGACTGCAATATTGGTGGAAACGTGCTTCATACATGCCTACAGCCCTCCTAGTTTTTGCCCCATCTGTGCAGATCTCTACAAAGTCCCTATATGACATCTCATAAATGCGCCTGCCGATGGTATAATTAGGTGGAAGAATAATCCATAGTCTGCTGGCCTCTGTTATGAATCTATGGAACCATGTCCATAGTGCAGGGAAGTATGGAAGTATGTCAGCCTCATCAAAAACCTGTCAATTATATTAGCCACTCATACCCCGCCCCCCACTTTGGGAACCACTGAACTAGACCAACATTTCAACAAGAAAATTGATCACAGTTGAGTGGAAGTTTGATGGAGCCGAAACAGGGCAGCCCTAGAGAGAGGACTGGAACGTGGGGTGGAGGTTCACCTTCCAGCAGGGCAATATTTTTTTTTTGCTTTTCCTTAAAAAAAAAAGGAATTGATTCAAATAAAGCAGGGGTGACTAAGTCCAGTCCTCGAGAGCAGCTGTCCTGCAACTTTTGGATGTATCCATGAAAAAAATACTGACTCAACAGGGTTTGCATAGAACAGAAATGCACTCCACACTTTTCAGGTTCTTTTTATTTTAAATGGGAAAGCCACGTTTCCTTTCCTTCTGTTCTCAATCCTTTACTGCTTTTTATTGGTTTCTCATAGAAAATTCATGAATATTTGTGATTATGATATGAAAACATGTTCTCAGATTTGTTTTTCTTTTTGAAAAAATGGTCAAGGAATATTAACACTTTTGCAAAGCAGGATCTATGGTAACACAACCAGTAAGCCAGTGGATATCCATAAACAAAGCAAATGCAGCCAAATGTACAAGTCCCAGGATAACCCGGGGTTATGTGACTCATTATGAAGTCACAAATTAGTCATATGTATATAAATATATCCTCGTTCAGTGTCACCATACATCTTTCTTAGTGAGTCATATTACCTACCTGGGAAGACATAAAGAGTGCGCAGAAAAACATATCTTTAGAGAAGAGGGTATCTTTCAGAAAGAAGCTATCAAAAACAGCTCACTTAGCATGACATTTTTCTGCTGTAGTACATTAAATATGCATAAGTTCTGGACGAATTTACTCCCTTTCTCCCCATTTCCCAAAATCAGAAACTAAATATGTTATTCTTGAATCTGAATTTATGACTTGTATATTTGTTTTTTCTTTTGGCTGAAACACAGACTGGCAACGGCATAAAGTAACATATTTATGATCCTTTTGCCATCCAGGGATTCAACAGAAATAAAATCAGGAATCCCAAGGGAAGACTATGGGTGAGACTCTTTTTTTCCAAAGTTTGTCTGTGTGGGGTCAGTCTCAGACTCTGATGGCAAGGGATGGAAAAACATGAAACTGAACTGCTGTGTCAAGATTAAGGAAATGTCAACCACTTTGACTAAACAAAATAATTGATAATAATGATAATAATGGTAAGTTTTGTAATTACGTTGAGTGCAAACAGCAGCCAGTCTGGTAATAAAGCTTGTACACCATACAACCTGCTGCTCTTCACACTGCTGACCGATGACTGCGTACCCACCTACAGCACTAACCTAATGTTTGCAGATGACAACTGTGCAATGGTGTAAGGATAACAATCTCTTCCTTTATGTGGGGAAGACCAAATAGATTGTTGTAGACCTTAGGAGAAGTCCTCCACAGCGCCCCCACTGATCAT
Source organism: Valencia hispanica (assembly GCA_963556495.2). Classification (NCBI taxonomy): domain Eukaryota; kingdom Metazoa; phylum Chordata; class Actinopteri; order Cyprinodontiformes; family Valenciidae; genus Valencia; species Valencia hispanica. The sequence continues at coordinate 13,014,594 of OY747707.1, read as the reverse complement.
TGGTGTGCTGCTGTGGAGAAGGTTTCAGGGATTGCACAGTTCTAGGGACCTCTCCTGGACCAACAGCACCAGATTGCTGGCCAAGTAGGCTCAAACACGCCTCTTCTTCCTCCGCAAACTGACTTACCCCAAATTTTCCCTGCATGTGCTCCGCTTCGGGCCGCCACGCACTCTGCAGTCGTTCGCAATTTCCACTGCATGCGTCCGGCCTGCATTTGGGACACACAATCCAAAAATCCTGCGCCAGGTTCTATCGCTCCCTTTTTGCTCAACTACGGACACATTTTGCTCCCCTCTATGTGGACTGAACCTCCGTCAAAGCAAAGTAGGACTGAACCGGTTCATTCAACCTAATCTTGTGTCTGGGCAGATAAATAGGGGAAATATAGTTCGGACGAGTTAGATCTCGTTCATTGTTGGTTACAGTGTTTTTAAGCACTGAACCTGTTGGCTCATTTAGCGCCACAGAACGCATAAGTTTGAGCTGTATTATTTGCTGTGTGTTTTAAACTGTTTTCTTTATCCTGAGCGGATCCCATTCTTTCTCTCTCTTTTCATCGTTCTACTCTCTCTCTCTTGCTCTCTGATTACCTGGTCGGCAGAGTCGGGCTCGGTCCGACCTGCGTTAGCTGGTCTATTAGCTGAAAGGTTAACTCCATCTTTCTTTGTCTGTTAGTTAAGTGTATACCGATATTAAAACAACATGGCGTCAGACACTAGCGGTAATGTTAGCTCCGCGCTGGCTTTGAAAGTGCTTGAAACGCACGAAACTGAAGTGTGGCACAATTTTTGGGTCGGAACTGACAAACAGAAAAGATGAGCTTGACAAAAGCAAAGCGATTTGTATGGCATCCCAAATGGAAGTGAAGTATTGACGAAATATGACCATCCGCATGAACCACATGTTGCGACAGAACCAAGATTTTAATGAAACTCAAGCTACCAGCAAATTCTACACATTTTCTCAAAATAACTGAGGTGTTTGTGGGGCTTCATTTGCAAGGATGTGCGCCTGCATTCTGTGGTTGAAAACAAGGGCTTCGGACGGCTAATGAAAGTACATTATGGTGTCTCACAAACGTCTTTCTGAAGAAGTCATCCCAAGCATGTGCCAGTCATAATCGATTCTAAATCCGGAATCGGAATTAAATCGGTTCTTGAAATTTGAATCGATACCCAGCACTAATCAAGAATGTCATCCCTGGCTGGGGTGCTGAGGCTGTTCTACCACCTGCCGAAAGACTGTAACACACAGTGAACACAGCCAGTAGGACCATTGGCTCCACTCTCCCCTCCCTCGGGGACATTTTTGACATCTTTATCATCTGCATAACTATTAGGATTGCTGGTGAGACCCCTCCCCTACACCCCAGATTCAGCCTCCTGACATCAGGGACAAGGTACCGGAGCCATCAAGCCCCCTGCTTTTGCTTTTATTTATTTAAATATCTTGAGAGAGAGAAACTTTTTCGATTTACCACTATGTTCTGCATTTATGGTGAGTTGACAAACAGGATGACGATGATATCTGGAATATGTCTTGAATTGCTGTCAGGCCCCGAGTTAGAGGACCCTGCAGAAGCACCACTAAGCCTCAGCTGAATCTACACAGATCCAGCAAATGATTTCTGTTGATTCATTTTGAGCTACTATACTCCATGTAAAACAACAGTTTTTTTCATGGTGACAAAATGCATACTCCGCAGTTACGTTGGATCTGTAATATGGCTTTAAATGTCAAAGGCGGGACTAATGCCTTTCTATTTATTACTTGCATGAAGGGAGCTCTCTGAGTGACCTCCTTGTTTTGTCCTGTTTTGACATTTTGCGGCTTATCTCCTCACACAACAGCTTGTCGTGTTTTCTGGAAACTTTATTGGCTTTAGTTTCTTGTGTCTACATCCCCTCAGCCAAATATTTGGTGAAACATCAGAGACAATGCCTTACAGTCCATGCGGACGTCATCCTGGATTTGGATCAAAGACCGGGGAACGATAATTTGAACTACAACAGCTCTCTTGTTAAAGTGCAGCCTTTTTATGGAGCATATACGAGAAAGGACAAAGCCAAGCTAAACAGTGCGTTCATCTGAAGACATCGTATGTCAAAGACACTACGCTAAATGGAATCACTGGAAAAACACTATCAAAGCACAGACAGGTTTTTAGGGAAGTTAATTAACTCCAACAGCAGCCATTAATTGTAGAAACAGAAATTTTCAGAACTCAAATATTTCTGAAAGGTTTTATTCTATCACCAGAACAGTGAAGGAACTGCTAAACAAGAAAAAAAGAGCCTTCAGGGAGGGAGACAGGGAATTACTGAGGAGTATACAGAAGCAATCTAAAGTCAAGATCAGAGACAGCAAGGAAGCATACAAGAAGAAGCTGGAGAACAAACTACAGAGGAACAATATCAGAGATGTCTGGTCAGGAATGAGAAAGATCACGGGTTTTAAGGACAGGAAGGATTGGATAGATGGAAGTCTGGACAGAGCCAATGAGCTGAACATATTCTTCAACAGGTTCAGTTCAGGAACTATCTCAGCATCCCCCTCTCCTGTTCCCAGGCAAACAGACATCCCACTCTCCTCTGATCAACAGCTCGTTACACCTCGGATGTTTTATCCTTCACCTCAGCCATGGACTCTTCTAATTCCACAAGTTTGACTTCAACCAAGTCAGGAAATGCTGCTACCCCCTTTGCCTCCCCCTCCCACTTGTCTGTCTCCAAAAGTCAGGTGAAGAGGCAGCTGGAGAAACTGAACCGGAACAAGGCTGCAGGTCCAGATGGTGTCAGCCCCAGAGTCCTGAAGGCCTGTGCAGAGCAGCTCTGTGGGATTCTGCAGCACCTCTTCAACCTTAGCCTAACTCAGGAGAAGGTTCCAGTGTTGGGGAAGACATCCTGCCTTGTTCCAGTACCAAAGAGAACTCACCCATCAGTCATCAATGACTATAGACCTGTTGCCCTGACATCCCACATCATAAAGGTCCTGGAGAGACTCCTGTTGGCACCCCTGAGTAAGCAAACAAGAACGTATCAGGACCCACTGCAGTTTGCTTATCGCTGTGGAGTTGGAGTTGAAGATGCCATCATCCACCTACTTCAACCAACCCACTGTCATCTGGACAAAGCAGGCAGCACTGTGAGGATCATGTTCTTTGATTTCTCTAGTGCATTTAACACAATTCAGCCTGATTTGCTTTGTCAGAAACTCCTGAAGACACAGGTGGAGCCCTCAACAATCGCCTGGATCAATGACTACCTGACAAACAGACCACAGTTTGTGAGACTGAAGAATTGTGTGTCAAACCAGGTGGTCAGCAGCACAGGAGCACCACAGGGGGCCGTACTCTCACCATTCCTTTTCACTCTGTACACCTCAGACTTCCAGTACAAATCATAGACCTGTCATCTGCAGAAATACTCAGATGACTCTGCAATTGTCGGGTGTATCAGAGATGGACAGGAAGCTGAATACAGAGAGCTGGTGGGCCGCTTTGTGACATGATGTGGAAACAATCGTCTCACCTTGAATGTGAACAAAACAAAGGAGATGATTGTAGATTTCAGAAGAAACACAGAAAAGTCAAAAACTGTTTCCATCATGGGAGAAGAAGTGGAGGTGGTTGAGGAGTATAAATACCTCGGAGTTCACCTTGATAACAGACTGGACTGGAGGCGCAACAGTGAAACCGTCTACAAGAAGGGACAGAGCAGACTGTACTTCTTGAGGAAGCTTAGGACCTTCAAGGTTTGCAGCAAGATGCTGGAGATGCTGGAGAGTGTAATCTCTTCAGCCGTCATCTGTTGGGGTAGCAGCATCAGAGCCAGGGATTTAAATAGGCTAAACAACCTGATAAAGAAGGCTCGTTCTGTTCTTGGGACAACTGTGGAAAATCTGGAGATGATAATGCAAAGAAGGATTCTTCAGAAAATCAAAAAATATGGACAACCCTGAGCATCCTCTTCATGAGACAGTCATACAACAACAGAGTGTCTTCAGTCGGAGGCTTCTTCAGTTTCGCTGCAAAACAGACCGCTACAGGAAATCCTTCCTGCCCACAGCCATCATCATCTACAACAACAAGAATTAATTATATGAGCTACAACAACACATAATTTCCCTCTGGGATCAATAAAGTATTTTTGAATTGAATTGAATTGAATTGTTTGGCTGAGGAAATGATGAAGATCAACAAGTCTAAATTTCCTTCTTTCAAGAAGAGTGTCTGTCAGTAAACGTCTCATATTCGGTCAAAGTGAAATTAGATTTATCACCACAGCATAACACAATTTTTAAAATTATTTTCATGTCAAATACGCCCTTTAACTCTCATCTTTATTTTATCTGAGTGAGATTTGCATTTGTCTTGAGGCACAAAAAGCTCCATTTAAAATGTTGAAAGTTTCCCAAAATACTCACATTTCTTTAGAGAGTTTTAGTGCCTGACATTTTAATGAGGGAACACTGGAATACAAACAAACCATTGAGATTGTCCACCCCCTGAAGGTTTCAAGGTTGGACTAGCAGCACAAACCCTTCTGATAGCATATTGTGTTACTTATACCGGACATATATTAGCCATTTCACTGTCAATTTCAAGTTTAAGTTCAAGTTTAAATAACTGTTTTCATGGTATTATAAAGGAATTGTTACTGACTTTATAGAAAATCTAGATGTGATCAATCATACAGTATTTAAGCATCATTAACGTTGCTGTTTTGGTTGAGTAAGCATTGGTAAATAACAAAGCAGTGATTTATTGAGTTTGTTGTGGGGATGGCCAATATGGCTGCAAGTTTATATTGCAATACAATGCAAAACATGTGTGGTAATATTTATTGCCATACATACATACATTCTTTTTTTCTGTTTATATCTCAAAATGTTTTTGAACATTCTCACATTGCAGATATATTGCAGAACAACAATTTCATAAAAGTATAGAATGCCATTTAAAGAGCATTCATTATGCAAAATGTATTTAGAAAAACCTTTTTCCAAAAACTGCAACACAAAATTATCATAACATAAATAAAGATGAAGATATTTAAAATAAAAAACTAAATGTTATGAAAACACAAAGTTCAATATTGTTTGAACTTAAGTGCAAAATGTAAAATGGGAAAAACATTTCCTTATGGTTTTCCTGAATAGTTATTTATACATTTAATAGTGCACAATAATAAAGCTGCACATTTTTTAGTTAAAAATGCTTCAAGTTCAACAGGTTTATTTTCTGTTAAATAGAAAACAACAAAATCTTAAACTTGCAATATCTAATGTAAATACAAACACTCAACATTGGCATTTATCCTCCTTGTGTACCTAGTACAAAGTACTTAGGCACAGGTTAATGAGATCATCCAAATCAGCAATCGTGGTAGGCTGGTATAGTCAAGATATCTACCATTAGCTAAATGTATATAATTTCTACCTTATACCGTTTATATTGCCCACTACTGGTTTGCTGTATAATTTTTTTAACTGTTTTGCAGCAGATTGAATCCTATAACAGCAGCAAGAATGAAGCAGGAATTATTGAGCTTTTAAAAAGCCATACTTGGCTTCGGTGCTACGCAGCATCAGCCTACCAGTCTCTTCTGACCCTCCGTTCTTGTCATCTTCTATACTCGTTATCCCCATTTACTCATCCATCACCCCAGGGGTCTTGGCCATTAAATAACTGCAGTTTCTCTGTGCTCTGTTGTTCTCCAACAGACATTTTTCACATACAAGTGTGCAGCACTGACATCAACGTACTGATTCATGCATCAGTCCCAGTAGCAAGTTAGTCACGCAGGCAGTGCTGGGCTTTTGTGGTCACTGGGGTACGAGTGAGAAATGGAGAACGTGAGCCTAAACATGACGCCGAGGGGAAAGAGCGACATACGGAGTTAAAAAAGATGTGTGGAAACATGGATGTAAATGCTGGAAGCCTGCCAGTGACAAAGACTCCAGCTGCTTATGAATCTATCCACAGAGGAGACATATTTCTGGTATGTGAGTGTGTTGTCAGGGACCACAGCTGCCTGGGAATAGCTGAAATCTGCGTACACTTCACACCCCCTCTAAAAACACTTAAAATTGCATTTTTAATAGTTCAAACACCAAACATACCTTAACATGCATTAACACACACAATGGAAACCGCCTTGGGACTAATACAGAAGCTAACATCTACAGTCTGCCTCATCTTTACTCTTGGGGGATCAGGCAATCAGTGGCAAGCAAAATAATTAGCGCACCTTGTATTGGATGCTTTGTAAGCGCCAGCATGTCAAGTAGCATTGCGGCCAAGTATGTCAGCGTTTTTAGAGGGGGTTCTCAAGTATTCGGAGAAACTCCTGCTGATATAAGCATATTTCTGTAATTAGGAGTAAATTTATTATTCCTTGCTTTATTAAGTCACATCTAGGACAGTAGGTGATGTTGGGGAACAAACAAACCCTTCTGTGTGTAATGTTTTGAAAGCAACGTATCGGCGTGCAGACGTCAGAGCCAGAAGATATCTTCACGATCTGATCTTGTGAGACTGTTGCAGGCTCACTATCATGCAATCAGGGTGACGGGATCCACTCTTGCAGGTAGCAGACACCAGAACGGGACAAGACGACTGAGCTTATGCCGATAGAAGATAAACGGTAATTGTTAAATACAATATAATGTTTAGCATTAGAAGGGTTGGGGAGGGCCAATATGCTTTTTAAATATCAAAAACACCTGAAGGACTTCAGTTTCATCTTTGTTAAAGAAGAAGCTATTTTTTCCACAACACCCGCAAATACGGGGGTTGTGGGGGGGTGGTCCACTGTGATGTGGTTTCAAGAATCCAATAACCATCTCCCACCAGGAGGTTTCATCAGCGGACATAAATATCCATATTTTATAAAAATGGATTGTCCAAACAGGGATCAGAACGGCCATCTACGGAAACATGCTTTAATATAAAATCTCCCGAAACAAAGTTAAACTGATTATATAGCATAATTTGAGCATAATTTCCATAATTTATTAGAAGTACCCAACTAAAAATAGAAATAAGCAAATGTTTCAGTGGGTACAAAATGATGTTTTTATGGGTTTGAAACAAAAAGGAGCAAATTGACCCAGAGCGGTTCCAACACATTTGTTGATAGCACTGCAAAGAAAAACGTATTTTACTGGTATTTGGCAACATAATAAACAAATACATTCATCACCTTACTAATGCTCAGTTTTACACAAGATCAACAACAACAACATTATGGTTAATTCTGACAAGGATAGAAGACAGTGATGTCTGTATAAAGGTTATGGCAATTAGTTGAGAGACCAAGCTATTTCACCAATTCTTTGAGCTTTAATAAAAAGCTAAATCAAAATTACACAAAACCCTTTGGTATTACAGGTTCTCTAATAAACTCTGTGACGGCAGGCGGGACAAAACTGTTTTTGTAACGCTTTGTCCTACATCTTGAGACTAAAAACCTCCATCCGGAGGGAAGAAGGTTAAATTCCCCCTGTAGAAGATGGTAGCCATTATTAAGAACTGATAAAGGCATCATCGGTACCTGTTTAGTGTACAGTGAGGCGAGACGGTGCTGTGTCTCACCAATCAGATGACTGGACCATCTCACTATCTGATTTAGTGCGTTTTTCTCTTTGGCAGAGGTCTGGCTGAACCATCCCACCAAACAAAAAGATAAAACAGACTAAATAAAAGAACAATAAAACAAAGTAAGAATTCTTAAGTTATTCTGGAATTGAGCAAGTTTCATAGGTAGGTAAAGGTGCTGGTGACCTTTTTTTGCAAACAGATTTCTAGTTCTCATCAAAGTTCAATTTCTTTGTTAATTATGGTCCAAAGATATTTATATGATTGCACTTGCTCTATTTTCGGACCTTTATTTAAAATGACTCCATGCCCATTTTGTTGTTTTCCAAAATCAATAACCATATATTTGTTTTAGAAATGTTCAGTAGAATGCAAGACTCGTCACACCACTTAACAAAGTCATCAAGAAATGGACTGTGAAGTTTCACCCTCCTTGAGAATGGTGACAATAACAGAGTCATCTGCGTATTTAATGATGGGCCTGTTTTCATATCTGCTCTGGAATCATGTTTGTGTAAAGGATAAATAATAAGGGTGATAGCACACAGCCTTGTGGAGAACCTGTGGAAAACATTAGGTCAGACAGAACCCCATTTATTCTGACTCTTTGGGACCTGTCAGTTAAAAAGTCTAAAATCCAGCCCACCAGGGTTTTCAAATTCAAATTCAAATTCAAAGCACTTTATTTATCCCCAAGGGGCAATTTAAAAGGGTGCATTATAGTAGCTTATTTCAGAATTTCAAGGGACAAGAAGACAACAACATAAGCAGCACGCATACTGTACAAGCAACCAACACACATATTTCACAGGCACACTACACAATCACAGACTACATACCACATATCATCATTCATCAGATAATAGTAATTCTAAAATTGTAAATTTTCATAGTGCTTCAATTAAAACAAGGTACTCAAGAGACAGTTTAAAAAAAAAAAATATGTTCATGAGTCTGTTATCATTCATAAGCTGGACACCCCTCGGGATAAAGGTTGTGTTCCTCCTCTGTGTCCGGCAGATTGGACAGCGAAGTCTACGCCCTGAGGGGGGCCATTCAAACTCAGAAAAACAGGATGTGATAGGGGCCCTGCATAATCCTGCGTGCTACCTTCACAGTCTGTTGGTCACATAGGGAAGTGAGAGTTCGAATGGGCTGCTTAATAATTTTTGAGCAGACCATGACCGCACTCAACAGGCGCTTTCTATTTTGCAGAGTAATGGAGTGAAACCAGCTAATGAAAGAGAAGGTTATTACATTTTCAATAAAAGCATAATAGAATGTGGTGAGAATATCTTTGTTAATCCCAAATGACTTCAGCTTCCTGAGTAGGAAGAGATTGTCTCAGACGGCACTTTTTAAGGATTTTCTCTACGTTAGAGGAGAACCATAGCAGGTTGTCAAAGGCTGTTCTCAGGTACTTATAAACCTCTAGTATCTCCACTGGCTCTTGCTGGATGATAGTGGTGACTGCCTCAGCCAACTGTCTCTGTTTGAGTGAAAAGGTTACAATCATGTCCTTGGTTTTGTTTATATTCAGCTGAAGAAAATACTTTTCGCACCATGCTGTGAAATCCTGCAGGGCTGGATGTTGTGTATGGCTGGGGAGCAGACACAGGAGGACTGTGTCATCAGCAAATTTCACAAAGTGGCAGTTCGGCTGGGTAGATCTGCAGTCATCGGTGTAGAGGATGAAGAGAAGTGGGGAGAGGACACAGCCCTGTGGAGAGCCAGTGGAGGTGAAGAGGGTGTGATTCACCAGCACCCTCTGTGATCTGTTGATAAGGAAGTCTATAATCTACCGAATGAGTTGGTGGTCGAGGTAGAAGCGTACGATGAGCTTCTCTGCCAGAATGTGTGGCTCCATTGTGTTGAATGCTGACGAGAAATCTGCGAACAGAAGTCTGGCTATGGTGTTAGGTGTTTCCAGGTGCTTGTGGATGGTGTTTAAAATGAATATGTTTGCGTCATTGACACCTTTGCCAGCCTGGTATGCAAACTGCAGTGGGTCCATCATCGAGCTAGTTGCCTTGATGATGTGCTCCTTGATGATCTTCTCCATGGCTTTCATGACCAGGGAGGTGAGAGCCACCAGTCTAAAGTCATTCACGACCTTAGTGCTGCCCTTCTTTGGGATGGTACTCACTGTTGAGTTTTTCCACATCGCGGGGACTGTTCTGCTGGTCAAAGAGCCTTGGAACAGATGCTGGAACACACCTCCCAGCTGCTCAGCATAGTGCCAGAGGGTCCGCCCACAGATTTTGTCTGGCCCTGAAGCTGTGTTCTTTTTAGTCCTTTTGAGGGCTCTCACCACCTTTGATGTGTTGATGTTGAGGCCGGAGTCATCAGGTCTGAGAGTGGAGATGATCAATTGGTGCTGGGTGCTATTGTCCTTTTCAAATCTGGTGTAGAAGGCGTTGAGGTCATTCGGAAGTGAAATGAAGCTGCTTCCTGCTACCTGGATGGGTTTGCGGCTGGCAGAGAGAGAGTTCACTGCTGCCATGTTCCTAATGCCCTGCCAAGCTGCACAGAGGTTCCTTTTTTCAAAGTTCTGCTCCACTTTGTTCTTATATTTTAGCTTGGCAATATTTATGGCTCGCTTGACCTCTCTATTTACCTCTTTTTTCTCAGCTTCAGAACCGGTAAAAAATTTTCTCTTTTTCTTATTCAATATGTTTTTCAGATCTTTAGTCACCCATGGTTTATTGTTGGGGAAAACTGTAACCTTCCTGGAAGGGATAATCTTATCTACACAGAAATTGATTTATGCTGAGACTAGGGGTGCAGGATTTTGACAAAAAAAACTAATTGCGGTTTTTCTGACAAATATTGCGATGCGATTTTCGATTTTTACTTTCGATACTTTTGAGTGCATAAAACTAAAATTATGAATGAAATATATTGTTACTTTTACAACACAGTCTTGTACAACTTGACATACATGCAACAATATACAATAACCTAAAAAATATTTATGTGGCCAGGGCCCTCTTCTGGCTTTTGTCTGCTGTTGAACCTGAAAAATCTCTAATATAAACTACATAGTGATTGAGGTAATGAGATTGTACAATGCTTCGTAATTATTAAATACCTGAACCTAAATACCAAAGAATATTAAGACATAATGGAAATTAACTTAAACAGGTACCTTTTTTATTTTATTGACGAATCTTTGCCATTGAAAAATTGAAAATGAACTCTTGTTAGATTTAGATTTACAATTAGAAAACAAAATCTTCTGTAGTCCACTGCCATTTACTAAACATGAGACTGTTATATTGCACACATTTAAAAATAAATGACAATAACAATTAAAAACAAGATCTTATCCAGCCTTCTGCAAGATAAGACGTAGTAACCTGACAGTAGGGTTGCCAACTCCCAGCACAAAGAATAAGTAACCGTCCCCCACCCTCCGCCTCATGATGCTTAATCGACTTTAATTTAATGCAATTATTTTTCTATAATAATTAAATAGATTCAACATCTTTCTTTGACAGAACTGCAGACTGCACAGATGGTACCTTCCCGAAGGAAAAAGTAGTATAGCTTAGTAGGATACTGTATTAGACTTAATATTTGCTGTATACAATAAAGGATTTATGACCACTATATCCAATTGGTTGTAAGAGTCAGATAATTAATCATTAAAAGCTAGACATTTTAAATGAGAATAAGAAAGAAAAGTATTTATCTTTTCCCCCCTTTTCCTGTTAATGCCCTACCTGGCCCCCGGGCAAAACTTTGCTAGAGCCGCCCCTGCACAGTTACCAGCTGTCAGCTACATAAAACGATCCTGGTGTCATTTGTCTCTCAGAAACAGTTTATAACTTCCCTTCAACTCATTCATGTCACCTAAAAGGTGAACGTGTTTCTCCATCACCTGTTCAGCTCTGATGATTCAGTAAGAACATCTCCTGGTTTCATCTTCATGTTTCCATCTCACCACATATCCAAACCGATATCATGACCAGCAGCTGTTACGGCTGTGGCTTCAGCAAACATCAGAAAGTAATACTAAATCAATTCTAACAACAGTTTATCAAGCTTAAACGTGCTGCTGTTGTTTAGCGCGACACGCGCTGGTTTCCTCTATCTACTAAAAGTCCACGATAAACAAACAGAAACGGGACTGTGACAGAAAAGCCGATCAGCTGATCATTGATCAGCTTCATGATTGAAGGAGCAACAGGAGAGGGAGGGGAGAGAATGAGAGAAGACGAGGCAGCTGCGCAGCGTAAAGACAGAATAACTCCAGCTTTGTGTCTTTTCATTCTAGCTGAAATACGGGACAAATCGCGTTCCTTCTCACCTTAATACGGAACGGGCAACATTTTCTCTGAATACGGGACGATTCCGTTTTTTACGGGACGGTTGGCAACCTGAGACTGACAGCAGAGATCTGCAGCCAGGTTCCTCTCCCGCTACCCGCTGAGAACAATGAGAAATACATTTTGCTTTCACATTAAACAAGTCGCCAAAAGTCTCTAGCAACACATGGAAAAGCCGCTAGATGTGTCACTAGTCACTTTTTGAAAAAAAAAAAAAACCTTGCCAGGGGGGTCGGAAAAGTCGTTAAATATAGTGACAACGTCGTCAAGTTGGCAACATTGCTCTGCATACAAGCTTGTTTCCCATCACCGTTTCTGATTGGCCAGCAAGCCAGGAATGCGAGACTCAACCATTTTGATTGGTGAATACATTTGTCACTCAAATGTCAGGGGCGGGAAAAAACCTCAGCCTCCTGAGGTTAGGTTATCGCAGGAGTTAAAACCTCAATATCGATGCGATAAAGGTTAATCGTGCAGCCCTAGCTGAGACTGTATCCACTTGCTCACTAATGTTAGTAGAGCAGGATGTGAGGGTCTTCCAGTCCGTTGTTTCAAAACACCATTGAAGCCTATCAATGCTGTCTGGTGTCCACTGTTTGATGTCCTTGACCCTTTTCTCTGTTCTCTTAACCACAGGTGTGTAGGCAGGAGCAAGCAATATGCTGCTGTGATCAGAAGAGCCTAGGGGAGGGAGGGGGACAGCTCTGTATGCGTCTGGGACTGACCCATAGCATTTGTCCAGTGTTTTCCCTTGACGGGTAGTGCAGGTAGCATACTGGTAGAATCCTTTAAGTGCCTTATCTATTGAACAGTTATTGAAATCACCCATGATGAATTTGGGGGCATCCGGAGATATCAGTTCAAATTTGTCAAGCGTATTTCTTATATAGTCTGTAGCAGTGGATGCATTTGCACTGGGGTGGATATAAACCAGAATGAAAAACTGTTGTGGAAATTCCCTGGGAAGGTAGAACGGACGCAGGGAAACAGCCAAAAGTTCAATGTCATGGTTGCACACTAGCTCTCTGACGACAACTGTTTTGCACTGTGGTGCACCAACCTTGCAGGGGACCCAAAGCCATCTATGTACATGCTGTCACTGTTATCCCTTCCAGATAACGTTTCAGTGAGAGCAAGAATGGAAGCAGTCCGATATTCATACATGTGAAAAACATTAGGTTGCAGTTCATCAATCTTGTTACGCAATGAGCGCACATTAGCAAGGATCACTGAGGGGAGTGCACAGTACTTATTTTCTCCACGCCTAAGTTTTGCTTTAATTCCACCATTCTTCTTCCTCCCCGGTCTTGTTAGCTTCTTTCTGTTGTTGTGCAGGGCGTCTGTCCGGCCGGTTGGGAGTTTACGATGTAGCTCCTCCCACAACTTGTCCGTGGCAGGAGCTTGGAGAGAGTGAGATAGCAGCTTAAGTAAAAAGTCCTGGAGTAAGTAATCCGTTGGATGTCCGGAAGAGTATATCCATATGATGCAGTGGACAGATAATCAAAGACAAAACGTAGGAGCACAAGAGTCCATAGTGTCCGTGTAAAGTCCATACTAAGGTAGTAAGCGCAAAAGCTGACTGGCTTAATTAATGTTAGCTGGTTGGTCCGGCATGTGTGTGTGGAGGTGGCAACGCCCGCACAAACACACCACAAAAGTATTGAACTAAAACTATACGGCAGCAGTTGGTCAATCAATACCCGAAACAAAACACTCTCACAAACTCACGTAGCAAAGAGAGAAACATTAAAACAAACATTAAAAGCTACTTTCTGCACCAACCGGTCAAAAATATTTTGATATAAAATATGGGGTTGTATTGTATTAAAAGCAGAGGAGAAATCAATAAACAAAAGCCTCGCAAGAGTGCCTTTAACCTCCTCGTGTTTAAAAATCTGATTAAGTAGAGTCAGATCCAGCTCAAGTTCAATCTACTTCATAATCATGTTCCTTACAAGCTTTTCCAAATACTTTCATCATGACTAAGGTGAGGGCAACAGGGCTGAAGTCATTCAGAACTATCGGACTACTAGATTTGGGGACAGGAACCACGACAGCTTCTTTCCAAAGAGAGGGCACATGCTGTATTTGTAGGGACATGGCACAAGATTTAATAAGACGGCCACAGATATTAACAAGACCATGGCTTTTGTTCACATTTACTGGGTGAAAGGCCTTTCGGACATCATCATGAGTTCAATAATAAAGTGCTGAGTGTCTTTCAGTTTCTGTTTCAGTTCTGAAATATCATTGCTAAAAATCAAAGGAACTGAACCAAGCATAAAACTTATTCAGAGCATTTGCAAACCCTCTGTCTGAATTAAAACAATCACAAATGAGCTGACTCCTGCTGTGGGGATTTGGAAAGCCGGCTACGGTTTTCATACATGTCCAGGCAGAACCTAAATTACTTGCTGCAAATTTGCTCACAAGAAGATTTTTATAACGCTGCTTTGCTTTCAAAATCTCGATTTTCACATCTTTTATAGCTGATTCAAATTCATATACAGCTCCCTCTTTAAACGCTTGTTTCTTTTTCTTCAGACATGATTTGATGCTTTTGGTGACCCATGGCTTGTTGTTATAGTACACTTTAACATACTAACGTATAATCATGTCTTACTGACTGGATGAAAACTTCTCAGTTTGCACAACTAAAGCATTCCTGCAAGGCAAGCACAGAATCTTCTGACCATATGTCAACATCCTTAGTCCTTGTTTTCTCTAATTTTAAGAAGATGTACATAGTTATGGCCAGCAGATCCCAGAGGAGGAAGAGGGAGGGATTTATAAGCATTCACCACCAATCCGTAACAAAGGTCCAAGACTTTCTTAAGTCTGGTAGGACAGGATACATACTGGTGAAAATTCCCAAAGGTTAATTTAAAAGACGTAGTTAAAATTAAAATCACCCATTCTAAAGTTCGGGGCGTCGGGGGGGGGGGGAGCGCCTGCACAGGTGATGTAAACAATAGTAATAAAAAGTTGTGGAAACTCACAAGGGGGGTAAAAAGGGTGCAGTGAGATGGATAAAAGTTCAACATCTAGTGTGCAAATACACTCTCTAGCAGTCACAGCACTATGGTTACGTTTATTCACATATAAGCATATAAGTCTCCTTGGGATTTCCCTGTTACCTCCGCATCCCGATCCTGACGAAATGGAGCTCCAAATCCATCAATTACAAGATTGACATCCTGGTCCTGCTCAGTCAACCATGTTTCGGTAAAAGCCATCACACACACAGTCCCTATTGAACTGCCTTTAATACAACATATTGGTTAAGTTGAAGCTATGACAATTCAGTTTTAGGAATGTGAGACCCATTCTGACTTAAGTGTTTGAAAGAAGCTCTGGACAGCAACATAAGCAGAAGACAATAGCTGCTAAATTTGGATGTAGCAACTTGGGTGTAGCTTGAAAGCTTCTGGAAACCTTTGTTTATGACACACACCAAAAAGTGCAGAAAGAACGAGATTGAGCAACCTTTTTCTTCTCAGTCGTAGGGGGAAAACTATTGGCACGGTGCGCCGACAGCAACGAGAAAGTGAAAATGTCAAACATCTCTGGTGCATTTGACATAATTAGGCCTATTTTTAGTTCGGATAACAAAATAGTGCACACAAAAGCATAGTGCTAAACAGTCATTTAGATGCCCAGCAACTAACGTGTCTAAGCAAAGAGGGAGAAAACAAAGACATGATCTAATTAAAACATCACCCAAATTCTATTCGAATAGTTATCAGTGAAATAACCTAATTACTGTCATCACATAAACAACTGTAATTTGCCTTTGCTTTGTTCCAAAGTTATCTTACTGTAAAGAAAACTGGCTGAGGCTGCAAATTACTCACATTCATTGGACTGAATACACCAAGTAAATAAAACGTTCTTTTCTCTGGACCATTTCACTAACAGCAGGCAGTTATGCTCCTCTTCTCCAGTGTTATGTACAGGTATTCAAAATGCATAAGCCAGATCACAGACGTCTGGATGGAAATTAAACCTTATGGATACAAAAACAATTGTTTTATGGCATGGAATAATTGAACACACACACTAGAATAAGCACAAACAAAATAGGAGAATTTATTTATATAATCTATCAACTTTACAGTAAAAGTATTCAGTCAAATGCTACATCTACACTACCAACATGCAAACTAAAATAATAGGTTTGAAGGAAAAATGAACATCCCAACATTATGTACATTTGCAACTGTTAGTTTTCTTAAAACGCAAATATAGTTTTAAAGAATTGTACAAAAATACAAGGTTATAAATGCAGTAGCAGTCCAGCTCTGATACATTTAGTGAAGCAAAACACTGTAGACCAAACTGAAGAAGAGACAAAAAAATCAGAATGAAATCAGACACTGTATCTGCCTATCTCTGTCTCTGTGTATCTCCACACAGAGACAGAGCGTGGCTCTCCTATTGAATGAAAATGGAAAGTTTGAGGCTGAGTAATGCCTGGTGATCTAACAGACTTGAGGTTTGCCAGATGTCAACATTTGGTGATAGAATGTTGACAAGGTTTTTTTTTGCCTAGTAAATTAAACAGTGCTTGATGGTGTTTACGTTACTCTAGATGCTAAAATTTGCCGTACAGGAAAATGACTAAAGTAAAGTAATTTTCGGACTATAAGCCGCACCTTCACACGCTTTGGACCCTGCATCGTATACAACGATGTGGCTAATTTATAGATTTTTTACTGGCTACTGGCCTCCGGTGGGCACTACAGCAAGAAACGCAAAAGTGAGACAGATATGTGGGAAATGATAATGCACCAAAGAAGTAGACACTACCGGTAGATTTCATGCACACATCCTCTCCAGGAAAACGCAAGCATAAATGACCCTCATCAGGAAAACACAAGCATAAATGCATATGATGCAGCTTTTAAGGTAAAGGCAATCAAGCTGGCCGCCAAAGAAGGAAATAGAGCTACTGCACGTAAGCTTGACATCAATGAATCGATGGTGAGACTTTAGACTTTAGTGGGCAAAAGGAAGAGGAAGATGAAGATAGCGAACAAGACTTTCCTTAGGCTAAAGTGTGTTTTATTTTCTAACCGGGCATGCTACTGTTGTGTTGTTGTGTTGATGCTGTGTTGGTGCTGTACTGCTAATTTTCAGGCAGTGTTTGAAAAAAAAAGCATGTCTTAAACTAGAAAAGCACTTAGGAAGGCCACTTATTCCCCCCATCCCCATGTTATCTAATTCTAACTTTTGGTACTTTTCCAATAAAATGTCTCTTAATGAGACACACGTGCCATCACTCTCCCAGCGGAGAGCGGAGATTCGGGGCTGCTACGCAAGGGGAGCCACTTGTGAACTCTCTGACATGGGAGAGGAGTGGAGGTTAGCACGGCTGGTAGGTGACTGGATTCGAGCTTCATGTCCGATCAAACCCAACATTTTATCAGTCATCCATGGTCCCATTGTGGACATTTCCGGAAAATTTCAAACAGACAGACGGACCTGAAAACACTACCTTCCCAGGTGGAGGTCTTTAACGTCTTTCTTTGTAAATATCTCATTGTACAACATGAAAACCTGCGGCTTATATTCAGTTGTGGCCTATATATGTACAAAATTTATTTTCTTTTAAAATTTAGCTGGTGCGGCTTATATTTAAGTCTGAGTTACCTGCAATCACATATTTGAACCTTTTTTTTTTTACAGCAACAATTTGACTTGCCCCCCACATAAACAATGCAGGAACAGTCATGTCAGTGGTTTATCCTCATGACAGCACAAAGACAAAGCTGGATACAGATTGTCTGTAATGTATCTTCATGGTATAGAATAATCCACTAAGACCTCATCAGATGTTATTGAGTTGCAAAGAGTTAAAGACTACATTCATATTGAGCGAGCTCTGTTTCTGTTTACACGCAGAGACTAAATCGGATCAACTTGGTCTGCCTTTTGGTACCCTAACAAGGGTCTATACAGGCCCACCGAGATTCATGAAGGCAGACAGAAAGCTGATGAGGGGAACAGAGCTCCAATCAGGATGCAGTAAATGGTTTGTGTGTGTCAGCGTGCTTGACATGACTAAATCCTGATGAAAGGGGCTAAGCCACATGAGATACCTGATGAAGGTAGAGACTGAGTGAGACAAAGGTGGTCTCACCAAATGGTCGATGTAATCAGTGGAAATGCACAGAATTGATCAGGCAAAGAGGGAGTGAACTGTGGTGCTTAGATAGTCACAGACTCTCCAAGGTGTTATACTTGCACAGAAGATGAACAGATGGTAAAATAGTAAATGGCCTGAACTTGTATAGCGCTTTATCTAGTCCTGAGGACCACAAAGCACTTTACACTACATTGATTCACACACACATTCACACACTGGTGATGGCAAGCTACATTGTAGCCACACCTGCCCTGGGGCAGACTGACTGAAGCGAGGATGACGAACACTGGCGCCACCGAGCCGTCTGACCACCAACAGTAGGCAAGGTAGGGGAAGTGTCTTGGCTAAGGATACAACGACCGAGACGATTCTAGCTATTCATCCCTAATCCCTGCAAATACCAGGACTCCATTTTAATTGTATTTCTTGGTCACATTTTTCGAGCTATTGCTCAATTTAATTCAGTTTATTCATATAGTGCCAATTCACAACACATAATCTCAAGGCACTTTACAAAAAAAGTCATTTCAATTCAATCATACATACATTCCAGATAATTCCTCAGTTTATTATTACAATCGGTTTTAAAAGTTTTCTCTCAAAGGAAACCCAGCAGACTGCATTGAGTCATTGACTTGCAGCATTCACTGGAAGAACATATAGCGACAGTAGACAGTTGCCTGCGTTGTGTCGTTGACTTCACCGAAATCTCTCATAATCCCTCTCATAATGTCCTGTTTTCAACTCTGATGTTTTAAATTTCCTTTACAAATGAAGTTGGATTGCTGCTGAATACTAAGCTGATGCTGACAAAGTTCACTACCCACAAGTGAGGTGAACAGTGGATGACTATAGAAACCCTTTATTTATACAAACAGAGAAACACAAAAAGCTCCACATGGCTGTCATGGTGAAAGCACTTTTCCTCTTGTGAATTTGGGTGAGTCAACGAGCAGGGCTGTATGAGCAATTAAGCTGCTTATGATTAGACAGATGAGGGAGCAGGTAAAGAAGACCACAGAGAATGAGTTACAAAAGATGTTGGTGACGTACAGGTGTTTAAAGGGCAAATGTAGCGTTGCTGTGAAAATAAAGACTAACACGCTACTACAGTGATTATGACAGTTTCTTGCTACTTCCAGTGTTACGGTTTCTGTGCCACAATCCTCTGACCGTGGATCAAAGCAGGTCCCTCTACCATCATATAAAGGGTCACCCCAGACACACGCCAGCCTGCTTCCTTACTCTTCTACCCATCTCTTTCTTTAGATCTTTAAGCCCAGATGCTTTAACTCATCCACCTTAAACAACTCTACTTCTTGCAGATTCACTGACTCTCCTTTCTACAGTTTAATTCACTCAAGTATTCACTCTCTCTTCTACTGTTCTCTTGTCTCCAGAGGACACCTAAACCTCTCCAGCCCCTCTTCCAACTGATCCCTTCTCTCACTACAAAGCACAATGTAGTGTAAAGGCAGGTACATCCAGAGGATTTTCCTTTCCTTTTGGTGAATATGCCAAGTATTTGTAAGTAAATCTCTTCTGTGTGCCTTACACTGAAGGTTTTCAGGCTTACGTGTGGGTTTAAGAGACCCTAAATGGAAGAAAAGAATATGACCCTGACAACAGCTACCTCCACACCTATTGGTAACCCTAGTGAAGCTGTGTAAGAATCCTTAAAATCAATTAATCTTTTATTGCAGTCGCATAATCATAATGAAGGCAAGGCAAGGCAATTTTATTTGTATAGCACACTTTCAACAGCAGGGTAATTCAAGGTGCTTTACATGATTTGGTGATTTAAAAGAAACACATAAAAGAAACACACATTACACATGATACACAATAAAGCAAGAGAAAAATAAAATAAAAAAAGCAAGAGAGCATGAACACATTTCATACATATGACATCAAGCATTTACTCAAAGGCAATTCTAAACAGATGGGTTTTTAGTCTCGATTTAAAGCAGTTCAGAGTTTCAGCAGCTCTACACTCGTCAGGAAGTCTGTTCCAGATAAGGGGAGCATAGAAACTGAAAGCTGCTTCTCCATGTTTAGTTCTGAGTCTAGGGATGTTTAGTAGGCTAGAGTTGGAGGACCTGAGTGGTCTTGGTGGTTGGTACCATGACAACAGGTCTTCAACATATTTTGGTGCTAAGCCATGTAATGATTTATAAACTAGTAAAAGTATTTTAAAGTCTATTCTCTGAGCTACAGGGAGCCAGTGTAAGGACTTTAGAACTTGGGTGATGTGCTCTACTTTCCTGGTTCTAGTGAGGACGCGAGCGGCAGCGTTCTGGATCAGCTGCAGCTGTCTGATTGACTTTTTAGGCAGACCTGTGAAGATGCTGTTGCAGTAATCAATCCGGCTAAAGATAAACGCATGGATGAGTTTTTCTAGGTCGTGTTGCAAAATCAGTCCTTTAATCCTAGAGATGTTCTTCGGGTGATAGAACGCTGACCTTGTTATTGCCTTTATGTGACCCTGGAGGTTCAGGTCTGAGTCCATTACTACACCTAGGTTACGAACCTGATCAGTAGTTTCTAGCTGTATTAATTGAAGCTGTGTGCTGACTCTTGATCTTTCCTCCTTGGGTCCAAAAATAATCACTTCAGTTTTGTTTCTGTTCAGCTGGAGAAAGTTATGGCACATCCATCCATTTATTTGGTCAATGCATTGATTTAGGGTTTGAATGGGTTCAGAGTCACCTGGTGACATTGTAATGTAGAGCTGAGTGTCATCTGCGTAGTTATGGTAGCTAATGTTATTGGTTGCTATAATCTTGCCTAGTGGGAGCATGTAGATATTAAATAAGAGGGGCCCCAGGATGGAGCCCTGGGGCACCCCACATGTGATTTCTGTTCGTTCTGATGAAAAGTTTCCTATTGAAACATAGAAGTCCCTGTTCTTTAGGTAAGACTCGAACCAGCCAAGTACTGTACCAGAGAGTCCGACCCAGCTCTCCAGTCGTTCCAATAAAATATCATGATCAACAGTGTCAAATGCTGCACTGAGGTCCAACAGAACCAGCACTGTGGTTCTTCCACAGTCTGTATTTATGCGGATGTCATTAAATACTTTGACGAGGACAGTCTCGGTGCTGTGGTGAGCGCGGAAACCAGACTGAAAAGCATCAAAAAGGTTTGTCATTGTTATGAAGCCATTTAACTGCTGAAACACAGCTTTTCAATAATCTTACTGATGAATGGGAGCTTAGAGATTGGCCTGTAGTTCTGCATTAACGTGTTGTCCAGATTTTTCTTCTTTAGCAGTGGTTTAATAACTGCTGTTTTTAAAGCCTGAGGGAAGACACCTGATAACAGTGATGAGTTCACTATTTGAACAAGATCAGAACCAATAACAGGAAGAATCTTCTTTAGAAAAGCTGTGGGTAGGATATCAAGACAGCAGGAGGAGGAGCTTAATTGGATAATGATTTTTTCAAGGCTGTTCTGCTTTAATTCGTGGAATTCAGACATTTTCTCTACATTGTTGTTGATTGGGGATGGCACTGGTTGTGGGTTCGATATTGAGGTACAGATTGACCGTCTAATTGTTAGAATCTTTTCAGTGAAAAAGCTGGCAAATTCATTGCAGGCCCTGGTAGAGTTTAGTTCAGGGGCTACTGTCACTGAAGGATTAGTTAGTCTTTCCACTGTTGCAAATAGAGTCCGTGCATTATTAATGTTTCTGTTGATGATTTCAGAAAAGAACGATTCCCTAGCATCTTTTATAGTTAGCTGATATCTATTCAGTCTCTCTTTGTAGATCTCACAGTGAACCTGGAGTTGAGTTTTCCGACATTTTCTCTCGGCTCGTCGACACTCTCTTTTTTCACTACGTACCAGTGGATTACTTGTCCACTGAGACTTTTTTCTACCTGAGACTACTTTCACTTTAGTTGGAGCAATGGAATCCATGATGTCTGAGATTTTTGCAAGGAAATTATCTACCAACTTATTTACTGAGTTTGAGTTGGGAGATGAGGGGGATGTGGTGGAAGGATAAATAAGTTTAAAGGTTTCTACTGAACTGTCCCCTAGAAAACGCTTTTTTATAGTGGTCTTACTGTGGCTGGATAATTTAGCAGAGATGGTACTTTGAAAGAAAATACAGAAATGGTCAGATAATGCAATATTAATTACAGAGATGTCAGAAATATTTAAACCTTTGCTGATAATTAAGTCCAGAGTGTGTCCTTTATTGTGTGTTGGTTGTTTGACAGGCTGGATCAGTCCGAAGTTGTGGAGAGTATCATCTAACGTTTCATCTAATGAAGAGAGATATAGGGATCTGACCATTCCTCTTTGGTTGTGTCTGTAGATTGTAATAATCTGGATTCTCTCTTAAGCTTAATTATTATTATTATTGCTTAATAGGTTCCTCTCGGTTTTCAGCATCACTGTGACGCCACAATATCTACCTATCTGAATGCCGTGCTTTCTGGTCTTTTCTATATTAAAGATGGGCTAACACAAATGGTCGTCTGTGTCAATGTCATATCTATATACATAAATGTGTGTTAAACAAATATTACTAAGGTTTTCTGCAATAAAAGATTAATTTATAGCGATGGATTCGTATGTTGAAGATGGAGGGGAAATTGCCTGCGTGATGAAAATATGATGGACTTCAATAAAAAATAAATGTAGTGGTGTTTTAATTATAAGTTATAAAATGCTTATATAATGTACTTATGGGGGTAGTTTTCAGGCAGTGTTGGTGTTGTCAAAAGAGGAAGAAATATTAACTTTAATTACAACCAGAGATACCTAAAGGAAATACTTACAAGGGGGGAAAATATCTTAGACTTACATTCAGAATTCCGGGAGAATATATGGCAATCTATTAGTTGTCAAACCCTAATTACATATTTATTAGTTTATTAGTGGAGGTGTTTGATATTGGCTTTCTTTCTTTCTTTTTTTTTTACCAATATCCGATATAGTCTAAATCTCAATTTGTGACACTGATATAAACCGGTACCACCAATAGACGTCTACCTAAATGTTCAAGGTTGGCTCAGAAATGCAAAAGTCACATGATATATTGCGAGTTTTGCCAAATAAACAAAAATATCTAGAAAATTATACCTGTGATATGTCATGTTTTGACATTTTGAGTGAGAGGAGAAGTAGCTGAAGAGTTTTATCTTTAAAACCACTTAACATTCCTAAATTCTTTTGCCCCAAATGTTTTTAAAAAAAAAGCCAAGCCAGCCATTTGGACTAGATGCATAGTTGGGTTCTCATTTGGATAGACACGATACCGATAAATTTTGATATTACATTTTAATGCCAGTTTAAGCAGATAATGATTGTGAAGCCAACATTCTAAGTTATTAGTAAAGAGGACTTCAAATGTCAGTGTGTGTTTGCCATTTAAAGCACTCTTACATCAAATAGAAACGTACAAAGAGAGTCACAAGGACAAACAGTAATATCTCTTTCTGGCCTTGAATTAGTTCAAAAATACATTAAAAATGTCCACGATTGCAAGAAACAGTTCAAGCATTGAAACTGGTTATGACAAAAATGATAGTGTTTAAGATATTTACTGTCATTCTGAACGTCTTTGTCAACATTAGCCTCAAACTGCACACTACATCCAACCTCTGAGGATGCTACCTTTCAGCCACTTTACCCAGTAATGTATTCAGAGTCAGAGGAGTAGCACCACTTTAAAAGCTTCAACACACAAAAGATAATACTTCTACATGTAAAAGCATTCACATACACACACAGACACCCTCCCACACCTCTATCCACTCGCTTCTAAAGTTGATTATAGCACACTGTGACTCAGCGGGAAGGGGGTCATGGTTGAACAACTTCATGTTTTCAGCTGTTGTGACTTCATAGAAGTACAACAGGAACGGTGAAGTAGCTCTAAATTTACTGAAAATAGATTTACATAACGCTAGCAAAGAGTTTTGTTTTTAATGTTTTTAACAATCATCTTTAGACTATCTCAGTTATCGCATCACAGGTATTTTCTGCCCAAGACCCCTCTGAACAGACTACAGATATTTACACAAATGTTAATTGTTTGTGGCATCAGTGTCTTAACATTTTTTGAGTCCAACACTGCATCTTTTCTGCTGCATCATAGCAAATCGGACTCTGGTGGAAATGGAGAACAGTAATGCCCATTCAGGTATCGGCCACCCTGGAGAGATTACAACCCCCGTGAAATTAAGTTGCAACCATGTAATGTATTGACCCAAAACAACCAGCAGAGGGTGCTGTAGGCCATTCATTAGGACTTTTTGAGGCAGTAAAGAAGATACTTTGATACGGTTGTAAGCCAAAATGGACATAAGAGCTTGGCTTAATAAAAACAAGAGCAAAGCTAGCACAAGCAGGGACGATGCTAATGGATCACCAGTCTTGGAGAGGTGCAACCTTAAGTGACATTCTGGTCCAAACTCCATACCAGTCGGGGGCAGTAATGTACCAATTTGTCGTTTGCCCTGCTGCCAATAAACATCCGGGTCATGTGTTATTTTTAGGTTAATATGAACATGCTAACGGTAGTTATGATGAAAACTTTGTGAGAAATACACAGAAGGAAGTGAATTACCAAGGTTTTAAGTGGCAGACTATGTTGGATTGCACACGTAACAGTTGCTGTGGACTAGCTATTTTATTGCAGTACATTAATTTGAATATTGTGGATGTAAAAAGACAGTTTTTGATTGGCTTTTTCGGTCAATGATATGCGGCTTCAGCTGCACATTATTTTCTTTCTGAGTGGTCACAAGATTCTCAGCTTTCAAATGGTGTCTAAAATGTATATGTACATAGAAAGAGTGTTGCAAAAAAGGCAGATTTGACCCGGAAGTATGTAAGGCATTGTCAACAGGATGTAAAAACACTAAGGGGTTAAATAAAAAGACCGCTTACTGGGCCCACCCAGAAAGAGCCCCCCAGCTAAAGTCCTCTGGTACCAGTTCCACCTGCCGGAGTAACCTGCTCCACAGTGCCATTAACTGGTTTGAGAACTGGGATTTTACAACTTAACTGTGAGCATGAACAGCATGTTTGCTTGCTCTCATAGTGTAGGAAATTTTATAGTTTTACAATGCTGATAAATCCAGATCGCTAAACATGATACTGAGGTTGTCTAAAAGCGAGCTAATCTCTTGTCAATGTCATAAATGCACCTTTCAACTTGAATCTATGTCAAGTAGGGTCTAAAAAGCACAATAATGTGAAGATCTGTTTAGTAGTAAAGGAATTAGCAACTATGGTTAACAATAAACCAAGTAACATTAAAGAACGCAATACTGCACACATTTTAGTGTTAACAAATGCTGTTAATTCATGAGGTTTTGTCTCAAAACAGCTTCTAAACACAAAGATGAAGAGTACAAACAAGAACTAGAAACAATAGCATCCTACTTTAGTTCAACTTTGATGAAAATATGATGCATAAAGATCAAAACTTGTACACCTTAAATCAAATATTTCACACATAACATTTTAAGAATCATGCATTCATGCTTTTCATGCAAATAATAAATTTGACCAGCTAGTGGAGCAACTGCCTTTGATGCCCAAAATTGATGTAATTTTTTATTATGGATGTATCGATGTGAAAATCTGGGCCAATATTATTATTGCAGTTATGGCCGATAACCGATATTTACCTATATTTTATATACTGGCCTACTCTTGCGACACCATTAAAAAACACCCGACTATGTTGCTTCTCTGCTTCAGTTAAACGCCCAACAATCCTGCACTGCATCACTATCAAGGTCAGATGACCAAACAAAAACCACATGACCAACATCCTCCCCTCCCACCTCCAGAAACACAATCGGCAACAAGATGGAAATAAGCATAGGTTGTTGATATCTGCCCGGTTTTACTTATTGGGCTGATACCGATATGTTAGCAAATGACTAACATCAGCTGATACTGATGTTTGTGTTGATAAATCGCAGATCATTTTTATTGTCCGAGATGCTAAAGCTCAGGATGAGCGATGGGGAAATCCGTGATTATTGAATCGAAGGAAATCAGGATGAAAATGTGGATTAATCGTAATCTTCATTTGCATCCTGATTTTTCACAACAGTGTCACAATTATATGTTTTTCCTGCTATTGTGCAACAATATTTTTAAGTTATTGGCTTGGCGCAAATTAATATAATTAAAATATTGTCCCGTTATTTATTATATTTTATTAGAAACAATCCAGTGCCTTCAGAAAAGGTTTTGAGTATTTTTCTTAGCATCAAGTTTGAAATTTTTGTGTTGTAACAACCTTACACTTAAATAGAAAAAAGCAATGTAGGCCTCAACCACCCATTGTATTAAGGTAAATACAACCTACCCCATTATTAAACCATTACATCATTAAGTAAAAATCCGCCAAAATACAGGTCCATCAAATGAATAAATGTCTATAACATCAGCTGTAATATGAAATTAAGTTTTTGAATTGTTGGTGACGATTTTGCTCTTTTTCTTTGTCACATTGCTCAGCTTAATTAAGGGTAACAACTACTAATCTGTGTACAATGAGTTCACTTACACCTTCATGACTCAGCAGAACAGAGTTTGACTATGGAGAAGAGGACTTCATATCTTCATACTGACATAATGTAGAAATCCAACCTGTTGTTTTTCTAAGGTTATAAACCGATTTGAACTATAAGTTTATGATTATTGACTTCACAACAACTTTTTTTTACAAGACTGATCACGGCCACATGACAAATCCTGACACCCCAAGTAATGAACAAACTGTTGTCTAACTTTAAGTATAAGGAATGATGGCATAAATGTAAGGTAGTAAGATATTATTTTCAAATAATAGAACATTACCTTGTAAAACCTTCATAACCCTTGAACATTTTAACATTTTGAAACACTAACTTCTTTGTACAAGTCTCTGCAATAAAAAAAAAAAAACATGTGCAAAGTGCAAATTAAAAGAATACATCTGAAAAGTGTGGCATGTATATGTATTCAGCCCCCCTTCAGAAAGAAAATCCATAAAATCAAATAAAAATGTTTAGATGATATCAACCCTTCCACTACTGTTAATTTGTGCATCAATTACACATATTCATATCTTGTTTAATTAGATCGTTGTTTTTCATTATACTGTAAAATTTAGAGTGGAGGGCAAAGAAAGAATTTCCTAAAACAGCAAACATGGCTTCACTGCGTAGAGCTTGAACACTATATGCTAAATTAAACCAGATGGCACTTACACTTCCCACACTGATACAGAGACAGCAGTAAAGAGAGCAGGATCCAGAGATCTACTTTAATATGCTCATTTGATTTGCAAAGCGAAGCCTCTGCCGTCTACTGTAGAGGTACCAAATTTAGCAGCAGTGTGTAGCCAAGTGCCTTTTCTATGAATACAGCTTTGGAGTAGCCAGTCCCAAGCACTGTGTTCCCAGAAAGACAGCTTCAGCCCACTACACCAAACAAAAGCAGTTTCTATTATGACATTACAACACCTAAAAACGCAAGTAAATCCCACTGTGTTTCAGAGAAATCTGTGGCAGCGGCTGCACCGTATGCATGGAAAGTATGTAGTTTGAACTGATTTTAATGCAGGGCATTCACACAAGCAGACACAAAGTTATAAAGAAGACTGCAGGCAATTCTCAGAAACTATAAAAGTGGATTAAATGCAAAATGCAAGTCAAGTTTAGAATCCCTGCTTGGAGTTTCTCCTAATTTGATGATGAAAACCAGACCTAAAGTCGTCCTAAATGCTGCTCACCTTGTCTCTCAGATGATGTTCTGCTGCATCGATGTTCAGTGGGTCATCAAAGTTCAACAGGTCCTGCAGGGAAGTTAAATTAAGGGAAGGCCTGATTAGAAATAACCACAGAAATAGAAAATGGGCAAAGGCAGAGAATCAAACAGGGGGGAAATTAATATATATTTATACACAAAACTAATTGTGCCCAGAGGCCGTTAAAAGCTCTGTCATTTTCATTAGCATACTTTCGGGGGCTCAGCTCTTCATTCTGTGGGTCAAATGTTGTTAATTAAGAAAAGCTGTTGCGGGAAATAAAATCCACTTCAACATCGCCAACTGTGTGCAATGTCACCTCAGCGAACTGTCACTGCGACAAACAAAATGGTTTAATTACACGGTCGCCTTAGAGACGCCCCACACAACAAGAGAGGCTGGCGTGCTATTAGAGAGATAAAAAGGAGGACGGCCTGGGAGGTTATTTCCTAATAAAGTGGTAAGATCACCATTATCACCGTGAACACAGTGCTGACCTCAGGGTAAGAACAGATATTTTCAACAGAATCAATAAAAGGTCTATTTAAATTTGTGTAATGAATCATAAGATGTGGTATAGAATTAATTGATTTATTACACTGCTTACTTGACACTTCAATAATTGTCCTGATGTCTGCTTTTTAGTTGTTTTACCCTTTCATCTCAAAATATATTTTAAACGTAGAATTGTATCAGTGGTGTTTCTTTTCTCCTCTTCATCTTCATCTTCATGAGAAATATAAAGTATAACTGCGTCCCCTGAGGAGAAGTGGCCCTAGCAGGCATCCTGAGCCAACTGGCATCTCCAAAACGTGACGCGCAATCTAATTTTCTCGGTTCGACCTCCAAGTTATATCAAAGTGCTCTTCATAACGAGAAACATGATTTCCCCCAAGTCAAGATTTATGGTTTCAGTACATCTCTAAAAGAGGGATTAACAGTGAAGTTGTTTATTCGTATCTGAGTTTAGACTAACAGCATGTAAATACAACAGGAAACTTTGCCAGTAAAGATCTACTGGGGACCCCAAAAAGTTCTGTGATTGGATACGTAGTGTAATCCACCTTTTAAAAAGGGAGAACATGGCCTGTTTGGGAGGGGGGGGGGGGGGGGGGGGGGGTTATGTTTGGTTTAACAGACAAACTATAGAATGATGTTTGAGATAGGCTACTGATGGTTTAAATCAAAGTTAAATGGGTCAATTTTATCTTCAATGAAAGCCATAGTGTGTAGAGGAAAAGTTTTACTTACAGTAAACAAGGAGTTCAATCCCCAGACCACATCCTAGGAAAAAACAAAACAAGAAAATACAGAATTTTAAAGATAAACCAAATACACATTTCAATAAAATGTTTACTCGCGCATAATTTCAATGCTTTAAACCACTGTAAAGAAATACTTCTGTCCCATTATCTTTAATATCTTCCACTAGGTGTCCAACTAGGGTCGCGTGATTTCAGGGAAACAATTACTGTACAATTGTTGAATATCGTGACGACAATGTTGAGTGTAATCCACCCACATTTCCTCACTTTTCTCTTTTTCCTATGATAATGTCAGTCAGCACCGTTCCTCTTAAGCTTTACCATCTTGGTCAATGGAATCCATTTAAGGTGTGGGAAACATGGGCAATGTGAATCAATCTAACAAAAGACGTCAACGCATGCATTTAGTGTCTGAATGCATTTACCAAGAGAGTAAATGCATGGCACTCATATACTTAACATATTGCATCAACAATTGAAATGTGGCAGCTCCATGTCCAGTTTTTTTTCTTTTACATAAAGCTCAACAGGCCACAACTGTTGTGATGATACACTGGATCCCCCCCGAGATTCACTGGAGTTGGGAACCACAACAGCCTACGAATAGCTAAAATCGGCGAATGCTTGAGACCGCCTCAATTACGCTTATAACTGTCTACTCTGTTAGTTCAAACACCAAATATACGTTAATTTGCGTTAATACACACAGTGGAAATGGTCTTAGCACTACCACAGAAGCTAGTATCTACTCTCTTCCTTATCGCTGCACTTAGGGGTACAGCCAATTAGCGACAAGGAAAGCGAATGGAGCTCGTGGATTGGCTGCTTTGGAAAAGCCAGCCAATAGCATGTCAACTATAGCACCTAGGTATTCCGGCTTCCGAAGCTACATTTTCTTTTTATATTCTCCAAGAAGAAATTTGTAAAAAAGCAATTTTTTAGCAAAAGCTTTTCTCTTCAGAAAAATCCACAAATACTGAAATGCAAATGGGCGAGGGTCCACTGTAATTTTAAATTCTACATGCCTTGAAACCTGAACTCAGGTATGAGCTTTTTGTCAAAAGCTATCTTAACTGTATTCCAGTTACAAGTTGTAAACACTCAATGACAAAGGTCCCCCAGGTTTTAAAAACAGCAATTATCAAACCACGACTAAAGAAGAACAACCTGGACAACAAATTAATGCACAACTACAGGCCAATCTCTAATCATCCATTCATCAGTAAGATCATTGAAAAAGCTGTGTTTCAACAGTTAAATAGCTTCCTAAAAAAAGGTTGGTGGTGGACTTCCGCAGGCGCAGACACATTGACACCGGTGAAAATCCAGGGAGTGGACATTGAGATCGTGGACTCTGAGATCGTGGACTCTTATAAGTACCTGGGTGTTCACCTGAGCATTAACTGGACTAGAGCCACAACACTGATGCTCTTTACAGGAAGGGTCTACCTGCTGAGGAAGCTGAGGTCTTTTGGAGTCCAGGGAACAATCCTAAAGACCTTCTTTGACTCTGTGGTGGCATCAGCCATCTTTTATGGTGTAATATGTTGGAGCAGCAGTTTATCTACAGCTGAGAGGAAGAGGTTTGATAAGCTCATTAGGAAGGCCAGCTCTGTTCTAGGACACCCCTGGATCCAGTGCAGGTGGCCAAAATAACATCACTGATGGACTGAGTCTCCCACCCCATGCATGAAGATGTTGCTGAGCTGCAGCTTCACTGAGAGACTGCTGCATCCTAGGTGCATGACGGAACGTTTTCGCAGGACCAAAACTGCTCCCAACAAACTCAATGTTTACATCACTGCTGTTACTTGCACTATTTGACTCATTTAATTAACATTTCTGTGGCTGCTATTTGCACTTCTGTTTTTCTCAGTTTATATTCTGTTAGCTACTTGTAAATAATCCGTTTACTTTTTTACTTTGTATTGCACAACTATTCATGCACATTCTATAAATATTCACTGTTTTTTAAATTATCCTACTCAGTTGCATTCTATTCTGAGTATGCCACTTTATTTTTAATAACTGCACAATACTTTGTTTTTTGTAATTGTGTCCCTAATGTACACATATTATTTTTAATTATGTTTTCATACTTTTTTTTTTTTCCTATTCTAACAACGACCAACCATTTTGATATTTTTTAGTCTGGTTTCCGTGCTCTCCACAGCACCGAGACTGCCGTTGTCAAAGTGTTCAATGAAATCTGTATAAATACAGACTGTGGTAGAACCACAATGATAGTACTTTTGGACCTCAGTGCATTATTTGACACTGTTGATCATGATATATTACTGAAACGACTGGAGAGTTGGGTCACACTCACTGGTACAGCACCTGGCTGGTTTGAGTTTTACCTAAAGAACTTTTTTGTGTCAATAGGCAATTCTTCATACGAACAGAAAGAAACCACATGTGGTGTTGCCCAGGGCTCCATCCTGGGGCCCCTCCTATTTAATATCTACCAACTCCCGCTAACCCAGATTATAACAATCAATAAGATTACTTACCATAACTATGCAGATGACACTCAGCTTTACATTACAATGTCA
Organism: Valencia hispanica; assembly: GCA_963556495.2. Taxonomy (NCBI): domain Eukaryota; kingdom Metazoa; phylum Chordata; class Actinopteri; order Cyprinodontiformes; family Valenciidae; genus Valencia; species Valencia hispanica. Next base: position 12,982,925 of record OY747707.1, on the reverse strand, counting down.
CCAGGTGACTTTGAACCCATCCAAATAATAAATGAATGCATTGAGCAAATCAATGTTCCATGAACATCAAATTCACTCTTTGTTCCTGTAAAGCATTCTCAGATTGACTGTTCAACCAGAGCACTTCTCCCACAGTTAAAACATCCTCTCCTCCACATCAAATATCAGCACACATCACCAGTAGGCCCTATAAACATTTCCATTCATATCCACATACCATTAATGTCAAATGTCTCCATCCAGTACATATATCTCCTGTTTCAATATCCGCATCATCAATTTCACAACCCAACTTGCCTGAATCCTTTAGCATTGCTCCTTTAAATTTCAGATCACTTATGAACAAATCTTTTATTATTAATGATCTGATTTTAGATAATAGGATAGACTGTCTCTTTTTAATTAAAACCTGGCTAGACTATTGACGCACCAATTATTCTCACCGAGGCTTCTCTGCCAAACTTTTTTTTAAATTTTTAATTAGGTTAGGCAGGAAAGGCAGAGGGACTGCATCAATTGCTCAAAACTCCTTTTTAACAAAAATAACAACTTTTAACGACTATCCTTTCGAGCACCATGCCTTTGTTTTTAGTGACCAACCTATTTTATCTGTTACAGCGTACAGACCACCAAAAGCTCCTTTCTATTTTATAAAGGAATTTTCAGAGTTTTTAGCATCCTTACACATTAAATATAACAAGAATTTAATAACTGGCGATTTTAACTTACACGTCGATAATACTATTGATCCCCACACACGTGATTTTTCAAACCTTTTAAGCAGTGTGGATTTTAAACAGAATGTGACACGGCCAACTCACAACAGAGGACAAACCCTGGATTTGGTCATAACCTATGGCCTGCCTACTGGTGTGTCCTCTGTTGTTGACCTGGCTGTGTCAGACCATAATGTGTATTTTTTAACATCACCAGCTTTACCCAACAGGAGGCCCCGATGAGAACTGTGAGAAAGCAATATATAACTTCTAAACTGTGAATTTTATTGATATTTTAGACCAAACCCCTGCTCTGATTTTACCTGCATCGTGTCATTTGATTGTTGATCATTTTAACAGCAAATTGAAGTCAGCTATAGATGCTGTGGCTTCATTTAAAACGAAAATTATAAAATCCAAACCGACAATCGAGCTTTTAACTAACGCACGTTTGAAATCCTCCATGGCAGAATCTGATGCAGCATGTGAGGATTTTGCAGATCACTTCAGATGTAAGATGAATGCTGTTAGATCTAACTTTTTACCTCAACAAAATGTTGGTTTTATCAAATCTGAAGCTTTGTCTTTACCCGAGGAAACACTGGAGAGTTTTGTTTTGGTTGATGCAAAGATGCTTGGTTGAGTTTTCTCCCAACTAAACCCAACTACCTGCCTTTTACACCCAATTCCCACATCACTTTTAAAAACATTTTATGGTTTCCTTGAGTCTGAGCTCTTAAACATTGTAAATTGCTCTCTTCAGATGGGTGTTTTCCCTGCTGCTGTATATGTATACTTTCATATACAAATGAAGCCATGATAAAACTTGTTAAGGGCAATCAACCTTTGAAAACACATCTACATCGATTAGTTAAAGCCTGCTAATTAACACCTAATGCTGTAGGTGCATTTAAAACAAGCTGTGTATGCTTTAAAGTTAGTTGTACCAAAGAAGAGTCCACTTACACACAGATTGTTTTTCAAAAGGCTACATCTCCTTAATATGCAGCACAAGTAAAGCAGTAACCTTCAGAGAAATGTTTTCAACAGCTCACTCAAAATAAAACATAATCTTGTCCATTTCTGTTATTAAATGACCCACAGGCCCTTTGAGTTCTGGCTTGTTTTTCAGGTTAGCAGGAGTTACAAGTTCCAGTTTTGCTTCAATGCCTCAAATGGCTCAGTTTTTTAATTGACAATTATTATTAATGCTTAGAATATTTTGAAACTCACTTCTCGTTAATTTCAGATTGACTGATTTAATTTAAGTAATTGGATGCAGCCATGATTCTTGAATGATGATTCAAATGTAGCTGTGCTGATCAGAAGTTCTGTTTTGTGCTGCCAACAATATAAGCAAACAATATTTGTTCAGCAGGAACGTTGGTTCATAAAAGGCATGCAGAACAAACACATTTCAATAACTATAAGTTGGATGAAAACTTTTTTTCATCCTGATTAGAAAACTGGAGTTTTAAAAATTTTCTATAATTGATGGAAACTCTTCCATTGTCATTTGCCAATTTTTGTGGTAAGAATTTTGTTTTAACTGAAATATTTGGTCATTTTCTTTTTAAAGTGTTTTTAAAATTTCTTTTCTGTCTGTCCTGAAGCATTTTGGATTAACAAAACCTTTTGCGATCCTCAACTGTTTATCCTTTGCTCTTAAAAACCGGTATTTTGGCTTGATGATGGATCTATTCAGTAATTTTACACAGTGGCAAGCACTGCTCTCAACAGATTGGTTGGATAAAATACTGCACCGAGGTTGGTCACGTTTAGTTTCAAATTCAGTTGGAATTCACTCAAGTTAGACAGCAATGTGAATTAAAAATAACTAGAATTACTAAGCAGTACTAGCTCTGAACAGATTACTCACACAATTTAAATCACACCAAAAATCACACCATTTACCAACATCACCTCTACAGGAGTCATGTACAAAAAGCAATCAATCTGAATGAAGATAAAAAAACATTGCAAGGGCAAAATAAAAGCTTCATCATAACATCCCATTAAAGCTTCCTGTTCAATCTGAGCTCAGATCTTCCCTAAATAAATCCCATAATTCATCATGGGTATTTTTATTCATAATAAAATCAGTTTAAGCTTCACTTTCATAACCAGATCTTATATTTGTGTGTATGTTGCTAAAGAAAATCACATAGGACACTAAAATCAAAACTTCAAATGTTTTGCTGTTTTTCAAGCTATATTTAACACACTAGTTTAGTTCGCTAACTTAAAATGCTTCCTTACAAAACCTAATAGGACAAGCATAAATAATTAGAATATGAGATGAAATATGAACATCCTACAAAGGAAAAGAAGTTTGTACTTCATGCGTGGGTTGCAGTGGAAAACAGTGGTGACCACAGAATGGGGACAAGCACCACCCACTCAACACAGACATTCTGCCTTGCAGCTTTTGCACAGTTTTTTTTCTTCTCACACATCTTCTTGTGTAGTCTCTGTGACACTGGGTGACGCACCTGAACTCGGGCTCAAACGCTCACACGTGTATGACATCCTCACCTACCTTTGAGTAAACACAGGAGCATTTTCCAGAGTAACAACAGCTGACAGAAAAGGCAACACATCTATTTTCCTGATGTCTATATAAGTTTTTCAGTCACTCGAGTGGGTATTAAAAGCTTTTGACTCAAGACTTCTTTACAGTGTTGATGTAGGTTGTGGCCATTTGGCAGAATCATGAGCTGAAACCAAGGGTGTTGGTTTGTTTTTATTGCGGACAATAACCATAAACATAAGTGTGTTTTGAAGAGCACTGGGGAAAATCATTATTAATTATTAATATGTAAGTATTAATTCGTTTGACATTACATTACAATATGCACTACAGTGCATTGGAAGGGGTTTAAAATCACATCTTAATTTAATTAATAAACGTTTAAAGCCAGACGTGTTTTGTCTTGTGATTATAAATGGCAGTGAAAACCACCATTAGGCTGTTGGCTAGAAAGGATCACTAAAATCCAAAAAACGTAGCACAAAGAACAATGTTTGTTATATTAAAAGTATTGTTCTCACACTGTGCAACCCGATGATTGGATGTGGCCTGACCGCTCACACTGTACATGCATTCAGAACTCATCGTAGTCTTGACTTTAAAACTACAAAGAAGAAGAAAAATGCTCACCTAATGCTCAACAAAACTGAAAGCATTTCCTTGGCAACCCAGGCCATCCTGTGTGGAGAAACTTTAACTAACTTTACTTAAGTTAACAGGATGTTTTTAACTGTGTTTATTTTGTATTTAACAACATATCCATGTATGATAATATGTGAGAGATGAATGAACCTTAAAATAAATAAGCAAGGAGAAATGCCCGGTAACACAATGCTTTGCTGCTTTGAAGAAATCTGAAGTGTGTATATATATATATATATATATATATATATATATATATATATATATATATATATATATATATATATATATATATATATATATATATATATACCCTGCTGCAGGGTTCAGTATGAAATATTCAGACATTAAACTGAAGTGAATGGTAAATGGCCTGCATTTGTACAGCGCTTTTTCAGTCAGAGGACCACAAAGCGCTCTATACTACAATCAGTACAGGTGCCACCGGGCCCTCTGACCCCTTTGCCAACACCAGCAGGCAACCGGATGAAGTGTCTTGCCCAAGGACACAACAACCGAGACGGACAGAGGAGGGATTCAAACCGGCAACCCACCGATTAGCAAACAAATTCATGTGACTGTGGCTTGGGTGATACCACAGATAACATCTCAGCTAAGAAATGAGTATGTATGTGCCTCATATCAACAGGTTTAACAAACAATTTACAAGCACATTTTTATTTTGAACTTTTCATGTTTGTTTCAAAACTATTATTTATTGCATTTGATATATTCAAAAATGTTGACTATAATCTTTCAGAGGAACCAAAGAGAAAGTTGCTTTGTATGATATTTTAACTAAAGAAAAGTGATGGCAAAATAGTGGAAAACCCCCAAATCATAAACTCTAAAATTCCTGCCAAAAACAAAGACTTATGGGTTCGTCGTAGGTAGTTTGTATTCAAGGAGAAAATCAGTGCAGATACTGAGAAGAATGTTGATCTTGTCTTGGGTCTCAGCAGAGAAAAGCAGCCAGTTTTAGCATGGAGGCCAGGGCTCCTTCCACATACTTTAAAGTCATAGTTTCTATCAGAGGTAAATTTAGTCAAATCCTAAGTGAAGGCAGAAGAGAGTGTCCTTGCTTTAAACCTCTGCAACTATTCTTTAATGGCTTGTAAAGGAAATCTTAACTGAGTGAAGGGTAAAACTTGAAAAGTTGAATAACCCTTTTATGTGCAAGTAAAAAACCTTCCATTTTTAGGCTTACCTTAAACAACCCTGCGATAAAGTCTGAAAGTACCCATAGAAAGTATAATGCTTTTACTTTCTACTCTTTGTCCAATATAGCAACTTAGCAAAGCAACAACAGCTCATTATACAAGAGATCTCACTGTCAAGAGCATTGCTCTTGGTATTTAAGATAGCAGGAGGTTTAGAACGCCATAATAACAATATGCAGCCATTGTAGCAAGGAACCAGGCTCTGAAAGCAAAGTAGGCTCTTCTGTTTCAGTCCCTGAACATAAGTCGAAGCTTAATAAACAGACACAAACATTGGCCTGATGAGAACGGAGGCCTTTTTGAGAGGGTGATCTTAATGTTACTGTAGATGGAAATTTAAATGTAACTTTTAATTTCCACTACAAAGTTTACAAAAATTTTTTTTTTCAAAACAAAAATTCTAAATCTTTGGAACTGTCAGCAAAATGTCTGTATTTGGTGGTATGAAACAAATTTGGTAACAATAAATAACTTTTAAAGTCACATATATTCCACCCAATTCAATTGAAAAAAATATGTTATAGGGAAAAATTGACACAATAAAAAAGCTGCAACAACAAATAACAGACAAACAAAAAGTAGAGTGTAACTGTGACGTATAATGCATGGTTTATGTGGTGTTTATCTACATTAAAACTCAGTATTAATCCACCTGTTCTGTGAAGGCCTCAGGGTTTTTTTTAGAGAACATTAGTGAACAAACAGCATCATGAAGACCAAGTAAACCAGCAGACAAATCAGGGAACAATAAAAAAAGCAATAAACCAATCTGCGAATATCTCATGGAGAACCCTCCAATCGTCCGATAGACATAGGAGTATGGCATATCTGCAAACATACCAAGAAATGGCCCTCAAATGAAACTGACCAGACCGAGCAAAGAAAGCATTAATCAGGGAAGCATCTGAGAGGCTCATGGAAAATCTGGAGGAGCTGCAGAGAGCCACAGCTCAGGTAAGAGCCTGTTGACAGGAGAGCTGCTACTTGCGCATTTCATTATACTGGCCTTCTTGGAAGAGTGGCAAAGGGAAAGACATTGCTAAAAGAAAGCCACATTTACACATGCAAAACACAGTGTCTACTGACAAAGTAACACCGCACGTCATCCTGAGTACACCGTCCCTATCAGGAAACATGGTGGTGGCAGAGGCAGAGGAGCTGGTCAGCTGAAAATGGAAAGACCTAAACACTGAGCAGCCCAGGAAGAAAAGCTGTTAGAGGTTGCAAAACACGGTTGAGCCCCACCTTCCAAGGAGGACACTAAATGTACACCGAGAGCTACAGCAAAATATACAGTCTTTACGAGTTAGAATGGCCTGGTCAAAGTCTGATTCAGAATCTGTGGGAAGCCTTTAAAATGAATGCTCACAGGTGTTTGTCCGTCTAATCTGACTGAACTTTAGCTACTTTGCAAATATATATATATATATATATATATATATATATATATATATATATATATATATATATATATATAAAAACAGGAAACAGCAGCTATTATTGCAGTTAAGTGCTTCTTTAAAGGGTTTTTTTCCAGGTGGGCTGAAGATAAATATCAGAACAAAAGATTGAAAATAGTATAATTTTCCTTCTGCTTTTTTCCATCTACTTTACAACTTTGCCATATTTTGTGTTGGCCAGTGAAGTTTGTGGTTGTAACATTACAACAGCTCAAGGAGTATAACTAGTCTTGGAAGGCTCTGTGAAAAAAATTCTGATTTTTGTTTTATTTTCTGTTTTACCTTTGGTTTTGTTCTAGTTTAAATGAAACCAAATCCACACTTCTCGTACAAGTAGATCTGCAACACGGGTATTATAATACACCACACCCTCTACATGTGTCTAATACAGACATTAATGTCACCTGTCTGTAGCCTGTTGAGTTGTTCTGCCTTGTGAAAACTCCCAAAACCCCGTAAGATGTTTAAAAATGTTGTACAAACCAATACAGTTTACCTTTAACGTTCTGGTTGGTGCCCACCCTGTGCCGTCAATTGAATGTTCTCGCAATAAGCTGCAGAGAAAAAGAGACATGCAGGTCACACAACACTCTTTTTCCTAATTGTGTTATATACCTCAATATCAATCAATTCCTTCTTGGGCTCAAACTCAATTATGAAGGACCAACACTCATAATTCAAACCAAGTACAATTAAGACATCAGTGAAATACTAAGCGCTTTAATAAAGAGTGGCTTTTTTTTTTTAACTAAGAATGACAGCTAATGACATCTAATCTCAGTTCTAAAAACCCAAACTATTAAGGACATGACACTGGATGGTAACACGCCATGGAGGATTACCTCAAACAGATCTCTCCATTCTCTGTGATATTCGGATGCCATATTCTGGTCAGACATCTGACTTTAGGAGGCTGGGGAATAATACAGAAAAAAAGTTTTTTAGTTTTTAGACATTTTTAGACATTAGACATTTGATTACAAGATTTATGAAGGACAAAATGGGTTTGAAGAGCATAGTGATGTTTCAAAAGAAGGCTTGCCACTGGTTACAGGCACACAACAACAATTTCATATAAATCTTCTGAATGAACAAGAACATCTAAGGGAGGTCCGGATAATCTAATACCCTGATCCACAGATCCCTTTTGTCCTGTGGATTGTGAAATAGAGTCTCCAGGGACTGGGTTCCCCACAGATCCCAGCAGAAAAACTGTTGATTTTTATCTAAGAAGTAAAAAGTCCAGTTGAACACAGGCTCTTTGAGTCATTCGTTCACAGATTTTTCACCAGGATCCCCTGCTGGTATAGGGGGAGGCTGTTATCGTGTGTGGGAGTGTTACTGATCAGAAAATGCATTTAAACTTGTTTCAAAATGTCACTTATGCAGAGGACCAAGATACACATTTCCCAGTGACCAAAATTGGGTTTTGACGACATTGACCTTTTTTTTTTATTAATGCCTGATTTATCTATGCTGTATTTTAAGGAATTTCTGAGCAGAAAAAGAAGAGGAACGCTGAACAAGCTAAAAATAAACTTTCAGTAATGGTAAACACACAGGGAAGCTAAAGAACGAAGAGTGACCTCTGGAAAGGCAGTGAAAAGACGTTTATATTGATCGTCTTCATACACCACAGCCTCACTGCACCAATTTACTATTTTTGTGAGAATCCTGACCTGGCATTCTAGGCCAACAGTGCGGCGGGTCTGTTTACCGTTTACTATTTTATTAACTCCATCTAGGGCTGGGCAATAAATCGATTTTATTGATTAATCAAATTTGTTGTTTATAAAGATTCAATCTTTAGAAAAACTGGATTTTATTTCCCACCAATGCACTCCTTGGGCTTTTGTAGTTCAGAGTGATGTCAACAAGCCCAGGGAATAGCATCTTGTTTTACAGGCTTGTAATTAGTTAGATTTTGAATTCAGGTCGATTCCCAAAAGGAAGGATTAGGAAAGAAAGTTTTTTCCCCCTTATTTTATGTCATTTGTCTTTTTTCAAGGAAGGAAGAAAAAATATCTATTAAAATTGGATTTCTAAGAATTTATTTTAAAGCCATATTGCGACACTTAACCTGTGATTCAATATCTACTTGTCTCTGAGGTAGAATAACAGGCACCTAGCATCACATCATGGTCTTAATCACTTTGTTGTTATTTGTAGCCAAAAATAGTTCAGAAATGTGCCATTTTTCCAAGATTACCAAAACAGGACATCTGAGATCATCTGCCTGCGTTTTATGGGGTCAAAATATGATCAGCTCAACGTAAACTCAAAAAATATATTGTAAATTCAAAAGTAAATTCAAAAACTTTAAATCAGAACTAAACATATATTTTTATAACACTTTCAACCTAAGCTGTATTCATGTACCGTAATTTTCAGACTATAGCAGCTAGGCTACTTTTTTCACACACTTTGGACTCTGTCTTATACAACAATGAGGCTAAATTATAGATTTTCTTTACTGGCTTACAGCCTCCGGGGGGCACTATAGCAGGAAGCGCAAAAGTGATAGAGACATGTGGGGAAAGATTATGCACCGAAGAAGACACTACTAGTAGTTTTCATGCACACACCCTGATCATGGAAAACACACGAAGAAATGTATATAATGCAGCTTTTTAAGTTAAAGGCAGTCGACCTGGCCATCAAATAAGGAAATAAAGCTACATCGATTCGATGGTGAGACGTTAGAGGAGGCAGCAGGAAGACCTGAGTCAGTGTAAAAAGACAACAAAAGCTTTCATAGGACATAAAGACACTGAAGAAGACGACTTCAGTGGCTTTAATGAGGAAGAAGATGATGAAGATAGACCAATGAATTTTCTGGTAGGCTAAAGTATGTTTTATTTTCTAACCAGACGTGCTGTTGTTTTGCGTTGATGTTGTGTTTGCACCCTACTGCCGAGTAAAAAAAAGAACCACGTCTTAAATGAAAATTAGAAAAGCACTCAGAGAGCTCAGACCTCCGCCAGGGCTACTCATTTCCCCGCATCCCCACGTTGTTATCTAATTCTAACTTTCGGTACTTTTCTAAAAAAATGTCTATTAAAGAGACGCATGGCTGCACTCTTCCAGCGGAGAGCGGAGATTCAGGCCTGCTGTGCGAGGTGCTTGTGAGCTCTCTGACACGGGAGAGGAGTGGAGGTTAGCATCACTGATCGGTGGGTGGATATTCGCTTCCTGTCGGATCAACTCCAAAATTTAAGCAGTTGTTCCTGGTCCCATTGCGGACATTTTCTGAAAATGTCATCGAAATCCATCCATAACTTTTTGAGTCATGTTACCAACAGACAGACAGACAGACAGGCACGAAAACATTACCTCCTGGCAGAGGTAATTAAAAGAAATTCTTCCCTGTACCGTCTTTCTGTGTAAATAGATGTTACAACATGAAAACGTGCAGCTTGTATTCAGGTGTGGCCTATATATGTACAAAATGTATTTTCTTTTAAAATTTAGCCGGAGCGGCTTAGATTCGGGTGCGCTCAATAGTACGAAAATTATGGTAATCCTTTTTCCTTTGTTTATTTGATAAAACTGCTGTTTTGTATTTTCAGATTGTTTGAAAGTTTTTATGTTTCTCCTGCCCTTCACTTTCAGTCCTCAGCTTACATTTTTAATTCAGCTTTTTCGTTTTTGGAGTTGAACCTAATTTTACGTGGGGGAGGGCTTAGAGCCCATTGGCTACCTAGGAATGATTGACAGACGATTGTTATTCTGGAATCCGGGAACCACTTATGAAACGAAAACATAACTTGTAACTGCATAAACGATACATGATCACAAAATTAAACCTACTGCAGAAGAATGATTCTCCACCGTTTGTTTAGCTTCTTTATTAGAGGTAAGATCAATCTTCTGTCAATCCTGTCCTAGGTAACCAATGGGCTATAAGCCCTACCCCGAGTAAAATTAAGTTCAACTCTGAAAATGAAAGTGTGAAAATTAGAGAAACGTAAAAAGTGTCCAACGATCTGAAAATGCAAAACAACAGTTTAAACAAATAAAGGAGAAAGGGATAAATGAATACAGTAGCGGGTGCAAGTTTTATATAAATATATATTTTTAATTCTGATTTTCATTTTTGGAATTTTTATATTTGGTTACCGTTTAAGGTTTATAGTTTTGTTTTTAAATTCAATTTCGCAATATTTTTTTCAATTACAATATTTTTTTTTATGTACTAAGTATTTTTCAAGTTTACAATCTGTTTTTCAAGTTTATGTTGTGCTGATCCTGTTTTGACCCCACAGCATTTTTACTTATGTACAGTACAGTAAATATAGTCTTACAGTTATGTGGGCATGTTTATGGTTTTGGTATGGAACGGCATTTCTTTTTCAAATTTCCATTAAAATCTGGTATGACAGGAATAATTATACAATATGTGATCATTACAGTTTTAGATATTTTTACGTTGTTGCACCAAACAAAGTTGTGCTTAGAGAGGCTTTAAAATGTGAGAGTGTAAATAAATAGAACAGATGAGCTGCAATACAGGATGTAAATGTTAGGAATTATGTAAGTTATCAGTGTGTTGACATGTCATTAGACTACTTGCATTGCTTTTATTTTCTATATTTTTTAAAAACTTGTTAAGCCTGTGCTGCAATGTTATTTTGAGCTGCTGTCATCCCTGCCAGGACACTCTTGTAAATTAGACTTTAAATCTCAAGAGTATTTTCTGGATAAATAAAGTATGAATAATAAAGAAAAACAAGTTAATGAAGAGAATAAAGAAACCCCCCCTTAGAACGCTCAATTTTCCTCTATCAGCCGAAGAGACGCTGCAGGGAGCCACAGTTTGTTTGTATGGAATAATGCGACATTAAAAGTAAACTGTGAAGCTGCTCTGGCTTTAACCTTGAGAAACTATTACTTTAGTTGACATTACTGACTCACTGTGTAGAAAAACAAAACCATTTTAATTATAATGTAAGAAAAAAAATCAATCACAGGATATGCATAATTTTTATCTGGTTCAACTGCTACTTCGTATTTCTTTGCAGTCTTTCTTTTCAGTTTAATACTCACCCATGTAGGTACACAAAAAGAGTTGACCTTTTTGAAGTCATTAGAGAAATATAATCAACAACTGAGGAAAAATAAGGACACCCTACTAGGGTTGGGTAATATGGCTTTAAATCAATATCACAATATATTGAGCAGTTCACCTTAATGATAAATGGACGATAATTAGCTAAAAGAAAAATGTCTAGATGGGGCTGTTGCTGGTCCTGTTCCTTCTTGAGGTGCTCTACCCCCGCCGCTTCAATATTTGAATGCCCCTCCATTTGCTCACTGTATTTCGAATTCGAAATTACTTTATTAATCCCAAAGGGAAATTAAATGTTGTTGTAACTCATTATGCAAGTTCCTTCAAAGATTTGTTGTAGATGCTGATGGCTGTGGGTAGGGATGATCTCCTGTAGCAGTCTGCAGATCTGAAGAAGCCTCTGACTGAAGACGCTCTGTAGTTGTAGGACAGTCTGATGTAGAGGATGCTCTGGATCTATGGCGTCTTCTTTTCAACTCATCAGGGTTTTGTGGCTGTAGTTGAAGTATTATTTGAGCTTTTGTGATGTTAATCAGCTGCTGCCAGTTGTAAACCACCTTGTTGCCATGGTTATGCATCATAACAAATGTCCAAAAATAAAAAGTATCAGCAAAAATCCTAAGTAACAGAGCTACTCCAACATGCTGCCACCTTGAGCGGCGCAATTTCCATCCCTTCTTGTTACAGACTGGATCCATTCTGTAATGTAGTACAGCATCTTAAAGGGACATGAGCATCGCTAAAGTATACACAGTTTTTGGGCAAAATGACGTCGGCTACAGTCATAAATATCGGTATAGGTAAACTTTTGTTTTATCGCCGAATAGCTAGTCTTGCTCAGTAGCATTTAAGTGAGAAGAAGATCCAGATTTTCCATTCCTTAACCCTAAGCCAGTCCTGGGAGAATTTACTGTTATGTTTTGGGTCATTGTCGTGTTGCAGCTTCCCGTTCTGCTTCCACTTCATTCATGGTGGATTCAGTGATGCTGAGCTGATCGGGTCCTGCTGCAAGAGAGGATCCCCAAATCAATCACCTCTATGCTTTGCAGTTGGTATGAGTGTTTTTTCAGAAATGTTGTATTGGATTTATGTCCAAATAATTCAATATTAGATTTATATTTCCAAAATAAAAAACATTATTCTAGATGTCGTGGTTGTCCCTGACAAACTTCAGTCTGGGGTTGATGTTTTCCTGAGAAATAAAAATGACCTTAATGCACACCTCTCGTTTCTTTTTGATCACGCAGCATAAACTTGTATATCAACTCCAGCAAGATCCTTCCTCTAGGTCCCAAGATGACATTTACGGGTTTTTGGAGACTTCTCTTAGAATCTTGCGGTCTTCTTCCAGCATGAACTTCCTTCGATGTGTTTGTGTTTCGGGAGGCGGAGGAGAGGGGTTTGCGTATACTTTCTTGGGGTGGGGGGGGACTCCTACATCCATTTTACGAAGCTGGTTTGGCTACCGTTCAATTTGCAAGAGCAACTTGAGGCCTTCTTGAGGAAATTAGGTGATTTTCTGATGTATGCTGGACGTAGAATTCTTATGTTTTTCGTAAGGGTGCCTTGGAACCTTCCTACAGCATACTGGCAGCCTTCTTACAAAAGTTGTTCTCGTAAGGTGGCGTATGGCACCCATAATAGCAACTGACAGCAATCTCAAGTGGTTGGTAGGAAGATCCAATATCCCCAAGATTTTGTGTGTTGATCATCACATCTGCTGGAGAATTTGTGAAATAGTTTGTAATTTGCAATAGTGCTGAGAAGGCCACGGTTGCGCATTCTGCAAGAGCAGATACAAGGAAGAAGAGGAATCTAGTGGTTGCAGCCGCTGCTATTGTTCAACAGCGGCAGGAAGACCTGAAGAGAAGATGGCGTCACTGGTTGTTGCGGCCAGGGATACAGAGGCTGCAGCACCTTCACGGCCAGTATGAGACTCTGGACCGCAAGTTGGAAGGCTTTATTCGCCCGTACTGTAGGCAAGGCAAGGCAATTTTATTTGTATAGCACACTTTCAACAACAAGGTGATTGAAGGTGCTTTACATGATTAAGAGGTAAAATAAAAATAGCACTAAAACACAGACAAAGCATATAAAGTAAAAACAGTAATCCAGGCATATTACAAAGCATATAAAGTAAAAACACCAAGTGTCATTTTGATCGAGCCTTAACGAAGAGAAGCAATATCATTGATGTGGTTGTTTTTTCACACTGTCAAAATGCTAGGACAATATAAAATATGAATGGAATCGGTAAATATCACTTTTCGGCCTTAAAAGCAATATCGGTATCGGATATCAACATCTGCCCAAATTTTCATTCCGGTGCATCCCTATTTCAAATGTCCCCAACTTGTGGTCTCTCTTAAGACCTTTTTAGATCCATTACCAGACCCATACCCTGCTACAATCTTTCAGTGGACCTTATACTGTTTTTTAATCTCCCCATGTTGGTCACTCTCATGTCAATAGTTAGCAGCACACTTAAATAACTGAGGTTTGAAAAGAGCAAACCTTCTTTAAAATGCCGACTAATGATGTTCTAATCATTTTCACCCAATGTGATAAGCTTGTGTAATGTTAACGATTTCAGATGTGAATAGATGTGGGTGTATCTCTTAGAAAGGCGTTTCTTCAGCCTTAATCACTTATTAAAATGACATGAAAGCCAACACCGACAACATCTAAATATATTTATTTAAAGTACTCACCACCATGTTATAGGCTTCAGGGACATCTATTTCAAACTGAAACCTTCCACTTTGGTAGTAGCCCTCATCTGAAGAGAGAGAGACGAAAAGAATCCAATCATTCAGTCAATATTTAGGTTAAATCTAACTTATTACTTTCTCATCAGCTTTGAAAAAGTGACCAACCAGGAGTCTCGACTCCCAACTGATCATCCAAGGCTTCTCCCTCTTACAACAGCATTGACCACCAATGACACTTCAACCAAATAATCAATGTTGTTGTGATTCTTGTTTCACTGCATCAGAAAGTAGGAATAGCTGAACCTTTTGTAATTCAGTAGATCTATTTGTGTTCATTTTATCAGAGGTCTCTGTGTAAGAATCCTGCAGTGCTGAGATCATTATTTAAAACACACGTTGTTTTCAGACAGTAAAGAGCAAGTTAGGCTTCAGTTGATCCTTGTCAGCAGATCAACAGGACACTTTATTTTGATTATTTATTGAAACTCTCAAAGCCTGAAAACTGCAGAAACTGGATCTAAAGAGGGCTATAGATAGAGTGCAGACCACAACATTATATGTTCTAATTGCTAATTAATCATTTTGTCTTTATTATTTCAGCCATCCACACACACTGTATGTCTTCTTCCTGAGTCTAAAAAGCTATTCTTCCTAATTAGCTAAATGAAATGTACCATTTTGTTTTTGTTTTCCAATTAAATCAGTGGTTTGATCCCCAACCGCGACTTATAATGAAGCGGGGTGCTGCAAAGTTTGCCCTGTCTCCATTTTCTTGAGCAGTTTCGCTGTTTTCTTATCTAAACATGAAGGCCTCGTCTGCCTCAGGATGCCTAATGTTAACTCATACCTACCTTGGAGACGTTAAATACCAAAGATTTCTGGGATTTTCTAAGATCTACTCATAGTCTTCTAGCAGGAAAGGTGATGGCAGTAAATGACACCAACAAGCAGGAAGTCAGTCAGTTATGTTGGTTTGATCAGCGGACATAATCTCTCATATTTTATAGAAGTCAGTACCCACAATCTGTGTTCCGAAACCCAATTGATGGAAATGGTGTAGAACATCAAATCGTAAGAAAATATCAGAAAATTAAATGAAATATGTTACATTTTTGTATGTTTTGTTTGCTCATCTATAATCCACCAAAAATATCCACAAAAAGGAATAAATTGACATCCAATTGTTAAGTACGAGTAAGGAATGGGGCTACGAATAGGTGAAGCGTCAAACTGACCCGTCTTGCCTTTTGGTAAGACACTGAATAAAGTAAACTTAATGGAGTAAACAAAGTAGGGGAGTGAATGATGAATAGAATGAGGGTGAAAATAACATCAGAAACACTTTAAATTACCTACCGGAACCTAAATGAAGGTTAAAAGGTGAAAACAGAATGAAACTGTACACATACATTTCTCAGTGTTTTAAAGTTGATGTTAAAAATATATATCAAAATATGCTAGAAAAACACTCATACATTATTTTTAAATGACTGAAGCCAACCCCAAACTAACTACGGTACAACAATAATTAAAGCAGGTGGAAAAACGTTCCTTTTTTAAGTATGAGTGTTTGGCCTACAAAACCAGAGTTCATCCTGGTCATCCTATGATGTATCACATGACTAACATCATCCTGAGGCTATGTGTCCATTTTATTAGTCAGCAACAAAAAACCTAAGCCTTCCTTGAAGTATTAAACTCAAGATTCTGAGAATATCATATTGATAAAATAAGCTTAGAGAAATTGTTCGTACGATGTTATTTCAAGAAGCTCAGATATTTATCTTAACTGGGACAGGATATAAACTGTGGAAATATAAGTATTTTTCATACTCAAGACTCAAGCTAAATTCTACATTTTTCAAGACCGTGCAGGAACCCAAAACGTGTTTAAGGGGTGAGAAAAGAAGAAGTTATCAAGACTAAAAGCAGAAGCAGGAGGAAGGCACAAAACCATGAACATCTTCAGTACAACAGCTTCAGTAGGAGGTAATGAACAATTCATGACCGTCTGCAGCAGGCAAGAACAATCAGTCTTTGTTGTTAAGAGGCATTTGACTTTTAAAGGTTTTACTGCTTACTCCTCACAGGCTGGTGGATAACAGCAGTATCTCAAATCTCAAACTGAAAATAAGACATAAATCCCAAAAACTGTGTATCTCTTGCCATTTTCAAACAGAGAAGTGTCTTTTTGTTTATTTAGTTTTAATTCAGCAAGACAAAAGAGAGTAAATAATACAAGTCAAAGAAGATTCACTGTGAAGGCTTTCAAAACACTTCTACTAACCAACGAGGAAAATAAATCATTTCTAATTATAATATACAGGAATGCCATGCTAATTTATTTTAGGAGTCAATTCCTGAGCGAATTTATGAAAAAATACAACAAATCAAACAGGACACAAAATATCAGCATCATTTAAACAGGATATATTCTGAAAGTACCTGAAATCAATACATATCCACACACTCCAGAACAACTCAGCCTCCGCACTTTTGGTTTGGAAAGATTTGAAAAGGATTTGTATCTACCAGACACAACTGTAACTATAACTATATTTTTTATCTTTTGCCCCAGTTTAACTAAAATAATTAATTTAAATGCAACTTCTTGCTGCAGGTTATGAACATACACTCACTCTGCAGCTCTATGTTGAAATATGCAAAACAATAGACCATTTATGGCCATGCAAAACAGCAGAAAGACGTGTCCAATATGGAGACATATCAAGTCCAGTTTCTCTTTCATCAGTGTTCCGGCTATATTGTGAATAAAAGATGGGTCAGAACATGTTCACCTCGCAGTGTTGCTGGAGTCCCCATTCCTCAAAAACACAGGGGTCCAACACCACAAAGCAGAGCTAAACTGAGAGAACCAGAAGGTGACGATTAGAACTGCAAAAAGAAATGCAGAAAACTAAAAACAAAATACAAAAATAAGCCTGTTTTCCTGTTTGAACTGGAATCTATTCCTCAACCCAGGGGAAACAATATGCGAATGTAACGAGGAGTCTCCCGGGGCATTTAAATGCAACTGTGCACTTCTTGGGCTTGCTGCCGTATAAACTTTTCTGCTGACCAGTATGATTCTTCAGAGCCACTCATCAATACTTGGATAGATTCAGAAACACATGGTATAAATACCAGCGGGAAAACAGCACACAGAAAGCCTCATCCATCATCCGAGGTGCTGTGAAGGAAACATAGTGATTTCCACACTGTACTATGTGCATCATGTCTTCCTCGCTTTTGAGCTTTCCTGCAAACCACTGCCTGTATGTCACGCTGTGAGAGCATGTTTCCAGCTGAAAATCTCCTGCTGTGATGTTTTCCAGCATGCCTCTGCTGTTCATGTGAGAAAACGGCTTAATAATAGCCGAATAAAACACATAGACCTCCTCTGTGGAGTATGCCTGATGCATTAGCACAAAAAGTCCCTTGCTAAAGTATTTACAGTGAGGGACATAAGTATTTGAACAGCCTGCGATTTTGCAAGTTCTCACACTTAGAAATTATGGAGGGGTCTGAAATTCACATCGTAGGTGCATTTCCACAGTGATAGACAAGGCAAGGCAAGGCAAGGCAAGGCAAGGCAAGGCAAGGCAAGGCAAGGCAAAGCAAGGCAAGGCAAGGCAAGGCAAGGCAAGGCAAGGCAAGGCAAGGCAAGGCAAGGCAAGGCAAGGCAATTTTATTTGCATAGATAGCATTTTTTTATTCAGAAAATCACATTGTCTGATTTTTAAAGAATTTATTTGTATTTTATTGCTGCACCTACAGTCAGGTACATAAACATTGGGACATCAACACAATTCTAACATTTTTTGGCTCTATACACCACCACAATGGATTTGAAATTAAACAAACACAATGTGCTATAACTGCAGACTGTCAGCTTTAATTTAAGGGTATTTACATCCAAATCAGGTGAATGGTATAGGAATTACAACAGTTTGCCTCCCACTTGTTAAGGGACCAAAAGTAATGGGACAGAATAATAATCATAAATCAAACTTTGACTGTTTAATACTTGGTTGCAAATCCTTTGCAGTCAATTACAGCCTAAAGTGTGGAACGCAGAGACATCACCATACGCTGGGCTTCATCCCTGGTGATGCTCTGCCAGGTCTCTACTGCAACTGTCTTCAGTTCCTGCTTGTTCTTCGGGCATTTTCCCTTCAGATTTGTTTTCAGCAAGTAAAATGCATGCTCAATCGGATTCAGGTCATGTGATTGACTTGGCCACTGCATAACATTCCACTTCTTTGCCTTAAAAAAAAAACTCTTTGGTTGCTTTTGGAGTATACTTTGGGTCATTGTCCATCTGCATTGTATGCAATGTTTTGAAGCATTTGGCAGAATATGAGCAGATAATATTGGCCGAAACACTTTAAAATTCACCCTGCTCTCTTTGTCAGCAGTCACATCAATAAATACAAGAGAACCAGTTCCATTAGCAGCCATAAATGCCGACACCATGACACTACCACCAGCATTTTTCACTGATGAGGTGGTATGCTTAGGATCATGAGCAGTTCCTTTCCTTCTCCATACTCTTCTCTTCCCATCACTGTGGTACAAGTTGGTCTTGGTCTCATCTGTCCACAGGATTTTGTTCCAGAACTGTGAAGGCTGTTTTAGATGACGTTTGGCAAACTCTAATCTGGCCTTCCTGTTTTTGAGGCTCACCAATGGTTTACATCTTGTGCTGAACCCTCTGTATTCACTCTGGTGAAGTCTTCTCTTGATTGTTGAGTTTGACAACTATCTCCTGGAGAGTGTTCTTGATCAGGCCAACTGTTGAGAAGGGTGTTTTCTTCACCAGGGAACAAATTATTCTAGGGTTGTAATCAACCACAGAAATTGTTGGTCGACTGAAACCCTGAAATTCCGACCAAAAATCGACTAATTTGCGGGGGGGGGGGGGGCTTGTGCTCTGACAGCATTTTGCATTACGTGCATCTGCGCAATATAATATGCCATGATTACTGCAATTGCACTACACGGCAAGGCAATTCAGGGACAATGATTTTTATTAAACATGCCTGATCAAGACAAGTACAAACGGAATAAAGCTGTGCATTGGGCTCAAAACAAAGACTGTGGGCACAGCGCAATAGCGCATTAAGCAATAAAATTAAAAATAAAATTAAAAAAACGACCAAATCCAGCACTGTTCTGCAGGCTGCGCGCGGGGGGAGTGCGCGCGGGGAACTGGTGTGTGTCTGTAAATGGAGCTAGACAGACAACCGGTTTATGTGAGAGTTCTTGTGATTACTGTTTTGTGCGGCGTTATTGCGGCCAACAGCAGTCAGCATTAAAGCATTTGATTACAACCATTGTCTGCATCTATCAGAGAACATTACAATATTTAAAACATTCAGGCCTGTAAGGCCCACATCATGTTTTTACACTGTTTTTTTCCGCTACCATTTACTGCGTTCTGGGACCTGTGCGCTGTCATGTACTTTGCGTTCCAGCACCTAATGATTTACAAATTAAGCACTGAAGCCACGGCACGTTGAATAACGTGGACGTTCTTCGATCTCCCTGTAGACTGTTAAAGCAATATCACACGAGAGGCAGCGTTGTTGTAGCCTACTCTAACATCAGCAACGATTAGCTCTCATGGAATGTCTCTTGTCCAATCAAATTTCAAAAATTAACACGGCATAAAATCAACCAATCAGAATTTTGGTCGACTCAGAACGCATCGACCAATAAGTCGACCAGTCGACTAGGACTTTACAGCCCTAAATTATTCTGTCATCCACTACAGTTGTTTTCCGTGGTCTTCCAGGTCTTTTGGTGTTGCTGAGCTCACCGGTGCATTCCTTCTTTTTAAGAATGTTCCAAACAGTTGTTTTGGCCACGCCTAATTTTTTTGCTTTCTCTCTGATGGGTTTGTTTTATTTTTTCAGCCTAATGATGGCTTGCTTCACTGATAGTGACAGCTCTTTGGATCTCATCTTGAGAGTTGACAGCAACAGATTACAAATGCAAATGACACACTTGAAATGAGCTCTGGACCTTTTATCTACACATTGTAATTGGGATAATGAGGGAATATCACACACCTGGTCATGGAACAGCTGAGAAGCAAATTGTCTCATTTCTTTTGGTCCCTTAACAAGTGGGAGGCACATTTGCAAACTGTTGTAATTCCTACACCATTAACCTGATTTGGATGTAAGTACCCTCAAATTAAAGCTGACAGTCTGCAGTTATAGCACATCGTGTTTGTTTAATGTCAAATCCATTGTGGTGGTGTATAGAGCCAGAAATGTTAGAATTCTGTCGATGTCTGAACACCTGGCATTCAGCAAGAATTCTGGCTCTCAAAGACATGTTACTCTGACTTTAAAAAGTCCACCTCTACTCCAGTTATCAATTTAAATTAGTAGCACCTATCTGAGCTCGTTAAAGACATCTGTCCACCCCACAGTCAGTCAGACTCCAACTACTACCATGGGTAAGACCAAAGAGCAGTCAAAAGACACCAGAGACAAACAAGGCTGGAAAGGGCTACGGGGCAATTGCCAAGCAGCTTGGTGAAAACAAAATCAAAATCAAGTAAGAAGCATATCAAGCCAGTCTCCAGACCTAAATCCAATAGAAAATCTTTGGAGGGAGCTGAAACTCTGTGTTGCTCAGCGACAGCCCCGAAACCTGACAATTCTACAGAAGATTTGTGTGGAGGAGTGGGCCAAAATCCTTGTTTCGCTATCAGCTATAGATAGCATAACAGGTACTGTTAGGCAAACGTTTGTTTAGATAATACTGAAAAAGTGAAAACATCAAAGGGGTTTGATTACTGAAAGCACAATCAGAGTTAGGTAGGGGGAGCTTCCGTTACAGTCGTTCAAGTACTGAATGTCCATCCATTTATCAGTCCATCCATCCATCCGTTTATTGGTTATCCATCCATCCATCCATCCATCGGTTATCCATCCATCCATCGGTTATCCATCCATCCATCCATCGATTATCCATCCATCCATCGATCTGTCCATTGGTTATCCATCCATCCATTCATCGGTTATCCATCCATCCATCGGTTATCCAATCAACCATCCATCGGTTATCCAACCATCCATCGGCTATCCATCCATCCATTCATCCATCCATCGGCTATCCATCCATCCATCTGTCAATTGGTTATCCATCCATCCATCCATCCATCGGTTATCCATCCATCCATCCGTTTGTTGGTTATCCATCCATCGGTTATCCATCCATCCATCAATCGGTTATCCATCCATCCATCCGTTTGTTGGTTATCAATCCATCGGTTATCCATCCATCCATCGATCTGTCCAACGGTTATCCATCCATCCATCCATCCATCGGTTATCCATCCATCCATCCATCCATCTGTCCATTGGTTATCCATCCATCCATCCATCGGTTATCCATCCATCCATCCGTTTGTTGGTTATCCATCCATCAGTTATCCATCCATCCATCGATCTGTCCATTGGTTATCCATCCATTCATCGGTTATCCATCCATCCATCAATCGGTTATCCATCCATCCATCCGTTTGTTGGTTATCAATCCATCGGTTATCCATCGATCTGTCCATTGGTTATCCATCCATCCATCGGTTATCCATCCATCCATCCATCCATCCGTTTGTTGGTTATCCATCCATCCATCCATCAGTTATCCATCCATCCATCGATCTGTCCATTGGTTATCCATCCATTCATCGGTTATCCATCCATCCATCAATCGGTTATCCATCCATCCGTTTGTTGGTTATCAATCCATCGGTTATCCATCCATCCATCGATCTGTCCATCGGTTATCCATCCATCCATCCATCGGTTATCCATCCATCCATCGATCTGTCCATTGGTTATCCATCCATCCATCCATCCATCCATCGGTTATCCATCCATCCATCCATCCATCCGTTTCTTGGTTATCCATCCATCAGTTATCCATCCATCCATTGATCTGTCCATTGGTTATCCATCCATTCATCGGTTATCCATCCATCCATCAATCGGTTATCCATCCATCCATCCATTGATCTGTCCATTGGTTATCCATCCATCCATCAGTTATCCATCCATCCATCGGTTATCCATCCATCCACTGGTTATCCATCCATCCATCGGTTATCCATCCATCCACTGGTTATCCATCCATCCACCGGTTATCCATCCATCCATCGATCTGTCCATCGATCTGTCCATTAGTTATCCATACATTCATCCATCCATCAGTTATCCATCCATCCATCAGTTATCCATCCATCCATCCACTGGTTATCCATCCATCCATCGGTTATCCATCCATCCATCAGTTATCCATCCATCGGTTATCCATCAATCCATCCATCCATCCATCGGTCGGTCAGTCGATCTGTCCATTGGTTTTCCATCCATCAATCCATCGGTTATCCATCCATCCATCCGTCCATTGTTTATCCATCCATCCATCCATCTGTCCATCGGTTATCCACCCATCCATCCATCCATCTGACCATTGGTTATCCATCCATTCATCCATCCATCTGTTATCCATACATCCATTGGTTATCCATCCATCCATCCATCCATCCATCCTCTTTGCATTCATTTATCCATCCATGTATTTGTCTATCCATTAATCCATCCATTAGTCCATCCATACAAATACCTTTTTTCTGTTTTACCCATATGGGATCAGAACAGTATCACCTTGAAATGAAACTGAAAATAAATATTGGCATTGAAAATAAAAATTGGAATTGAAAAATATTATTGTAACTGAAAATATTAATTTTAAATCGGAAATAAATCTAGTGAACATTTTTGTATTGAAAGTAAAAAAAAATTTTTACAATGCCAATCCTTTTTTACAATGCTAATCTTTTTTCACAATGCCAATCCTTTTTTACAATGCTAATCTTTTTTCACAATGCCAATCCTTTTTTACAATGCCAATCCTTTCTTCAATGCCATAATTTTTTTCTGCGACTGCGACTGTCCGAGTGAGATCAACATTTTCTTTGCTTCTAATGTGGTTTGTGGAAGGTGATAATATGCAATTGGGGACCCGATTTATGACAGTCTTTCTGTAGCCTTTTGAATCAAACATGTTTGATATTATCGCAAGTCCGAGTACAGTCGTTGTGACGTAAATCAATCAACAACCAATAAAGCTGTTCTCACACAAGCGGAAGCACAAAGCTACAGATCCCGGCAGGGGTCAGGTGCAGAAATAATTTTTGAGGGGTAAGAATCTGTACCCTCGGTTTATTAAACCATGGGCATGGAGTCGTAATCTGTTCCCTCCGTTCATTCAACTATGTGACCGTGTGGGGGTCCTGTCCGCTTCACAGTGTACCCTGGCTGTTTGGGGTTGTACTTTACTGCTATGGGACAATGGTTAATAAGCAGGGTTACATCGCAGATGATGGTGGGTTCGAGTCCCGTTTATGATATTGTCTTGCACCTTGCCACATACCAAATTTTTTTTTATTCCTGCGGGAAAGTAGGCTACAAACATAGGTGTCATATTTATAAATAACAGTTTTGTAGCCACCTATGGAGCCTGGCAGGGTCTATACACAACAAATACAATATTTGTGTTCCATGGCTGAGTAATGGGCCATAAATTAAAAAGTGTATGCCAACCTTGCCCCCTGGAATACAGGCACAAACCAGATATCTGTGCATCTGCATGGAGCAAGTGGTACAGCATAAACACCTTGCATTAAAAAGATATGAGTTAACCAGTTACTTGATGATACAGTACCCACTTTGAATGCAAGTCTTTATTTGACATAACATTAATCTTGGCAAAGAATGCTACAACATTCGCACATAAAGAAACTGTATAATGCTGAGCATAATGGGAGGAATTTTGCGGGAAGCTAAAATAGCCTAGGTGTAGTCTTAAATAGTGTCCCAACAAGATTCAGTGTTTATAAAATGTTTAGTCTGAGACTAAAAAACTGTTAACCCAAGTCTTTAGATGTGAGCTGATAATCTTTAAAAATCTTTTCTAAATCGTTTCAAAGTCTCTAGGTGTACAGAAAGCATAATGTGGTTTGTGGAATAATAATAATTAAAAAATAAGATATAAACGGTTTTTTCTTAGTTTGCCATGGCAGTTGGCGCGCATTACCGCCACCTTCTGGTTTAGAGTGTGTCACAATTACGTTTTGCAATCTAATAAAAAAAACGAGTTGTCAGTGTTGTTAGGTTTGCTTACACCAGTCTTAATTGATTTTTTAACGTTATTGACATGTATTGTAAATATGTATTGTGGATCTGAAATAAATACAGTTATTTAATATGGTATAGCCTATATAGTGTGTATTTACATCCCTTCATACCACACTGTCTGTAATGAGGAGAGCCTCCAACAAAGACAGGCTACACAACCATAAAACTTTATCACAAAGACTCCTAGTCTACTGGTCAGTAGAAGAAACTGAGAAGAAACCGTTTGTCTTTTTTTCTTCTACAAACCACATTATTATCAATGTAAATGTCCTGTTGTTTCTCGTGTCTCGCCTCGGACAGTCGGAGTTTCCCTCCTGCCTCGTTCATGCAAACATATGGGGGGCTGAAGCCCCGCCCCTCATGCGCGTGCACACACAAGCGTCAAAACAGTATCACCTGAATGAAGCTGAAAAAAATGATGGCATTAAAAAAAAGATTGGTATTGAAAAAAAGATTGGCATTGTAAAAAAAATTTTAGTTTGAAAACTTTAGTTATTTATTTCAATGCATATACATGAGTTTCATAGAAAAAGAAATCACTTTCAATACAAACATTTTTACTAGATTTATTTCAGATTCAAAATTTATATTTTCAGTTACAACAATATTTTTGAATGCCAATATTTATTTTCAGTTTCATTTCAAGGTGATACTGTTCTGATCCCATATACCCACAGCTGTGCACTTGTGTTAGTCTGATCCCATGTGTACATATTTA
Organism: Valencia hispanica; assembly: GCA_963556495.2. Taxonomy (NCBI): domain Eukaryota; kingdom Metazoa; phylum Chordata; class Actinopteri; order Cyprinodontiformes; family Valenciidae; genus Valencia; species Valencia hispanica. The sequence goes on along the minus strand of OY747707.1, from coordinate 12,957,640 downwards.
ACCCAAAGTGGTGGGTTAAATAAGAAAAACTCAGCACCTGAACATAGACCATAAATTCCAACAATTCTTCCATCAGGTGCCGTTCAAACAAAGCAGAAGAACATAATGTTACTGAAGAAACGGCTTTCTTGAATCAGATTATCAAAAATGACAGAAATGCTGTGCTCAATTCGTTTTATACTGAACAAAGGAGGTTTGAAAAGGACTGCACTGGAATAAAATCACTATGAGCCATTCATGACACTCCTATTTGCTACACGAATAATGCTGAGTTAGAGTAAGCAGCCCATTATAGCCGTGAGATATGTAAACGATAGCAGGAGCAGGAGAAAACAGAAGAAAAGGACACAAAGAGAAGACGTAAGAAGAGCTAGCATGGCCGCAAGCTCTGTATCCTCTACATAACAAGTCAACATGATTTTACCTTCAACGCACAAGACAAGCTAGACAGCCTGGAGCCTGGGGCAAGCTTCCCTTTACCTTCAACTGTGGAGAGAACTGATAAAACATCTACAGCAATTCAATTTAGAGAACTGAGACAGACAAAAATGGTAATCAGCATCTTAGACATGAATAATTTGGTATGTTATTTTTCATTTGACTACTGGCTAAGACTGTTCTCTAAACACCCACATGGTTCTCGGCATGTTCTACTTCTTACTAATATAAATTAAAACACCATGTTGGAAAATAAACACACCAGGGGGACTGACAAGTAAAGCAGAACAAAGTGAGTAACAACAGGAAGAGAGTCCAAAAACTGTGACGATTAAATGAGGAGGAGAGGGAGGAGCATGAGATGGACTGGGACAGAGGAGAGACAGCTGCGCCAGGCGAGTCAGTCTTTTTAAATAATTGATCAAGTCTTTCTCTGAGAACTCAATCTCCATTTCAACTCCTTTTAAAAGAACAAGACACCACTCCTTTTTACTAATTGCTCATCTTCGCTTTTTCTCTGCAGATATTGCTTACAAAGTTCTTTCAGACAGCTAATTTGAAGTCACGGTGCCGGTTTGGGTGAAAGAGAGGGCAAAATTACAAAGAAGCAAAGTGTAATCGAGCGCAGAGGTGAAGACAGAGGAGAGAGAAAGGTTGATCTAGTTCTGTTAAGGTTTTGCTGTGGTCTCAACCAATTTCAGATCCATAACAAGCTCTTCCTGAGTAGCTGTGGCCTGATGCCCTAACTTTCTCATGATCATTCCCATGACGCCTGGCATGGAGCTCCAGACTGAGAGTCATTTTATACTTCCACCATTTCCCAGTAATCACACCAGCAGCTGTCAACCTTCTCACCAACCATCCATCTGATTTTCTTGGATCCCCTTCCAGTCATGTGCAGATCTAGTATATTGTCCCTGATTTCGTCTGGCTGCTGTTTTTATTCAGTCCAGGGCAGTGGAGAGGTTAAATTGGATAGAAATGATTCACTGGACTGGTTGGTATTATACACATTTTGGCTGAAGCGTATCTATGAATGATAAATTGATTGATTTATGACCAACATGGGGGCAGAACTACTCCTTAAGAGACCGGATTCTGGTTGTTGCATTTGCGTAGCATTTGGATGGGTTCAAAGTCACCTGGTGACTTGTAAGGTAGAGCTGAGTATCATCTGCATAGTTATGGTAACTAATCGTATTGGTTGATATAGTCTGAGGCAAGCAGGAGCATGTAGATTGATAAGGAGTGGCCCCAGGATGGAGTGCTGGGACACCCCACATATGATTTATGTCTGTTCCAATGAAAAGTTACCTATTGACACAAAGAAAGAAAGGTAAAAATAAAAAATAAAAAACTAAATGTTGGTGAACTGCAAAAAGTGGCATCTTGGGGTCTTCTTACCTCCATAACAACCATTAGACACAATAAACACGCAAACTAGTTGTTTGGGGAAACATGCCAGAAATAAAACCCTGTAACATAATTTGATCATGAAGAAAAACATTTGTTGAATTTGTTAAATGCTCCTCTACTGGGACTTCAACAGGAACTCTGTGCTTTCGTCAAATGAGACTAAGATTGGGCTTTTGAGACAAAAAATATATAGCCTGGAATGGTTCACAAGACACAAAATCAACCTTTTTCTTGGCCATCATGGTTCTTAGCCCTAAATACTATAACACCCAATCCTACATAAACACACATGACACAACTTGAAGAAAAGTGAATACAAGAGGGGTTCTTTACACGTTCTTTGTGCTTCCATTGCCAAACTCTGGCCCTAGGAAAGAAAAACCCGGGGATCTCCCAGCAACAGTTTGCTGCTAGGCCAGAAGAAAGAACCGCTTCCCTTTGGAGCTAGTAGCGGGATGACTATGTGCCTTGTTACAATTCCCAGAGTTTAGTTTTGATTGTTCACATTTAAAAGTAAGAACAGTAAAAAGTACCTGCTTCAACAATAACAGGTAAGACATAATAAGATCCTATCTTACCTTCCTGCAATTTATTTTTAAATTGCAGGTCAGGGTCTGTGAATGTGCCACACACAGCTGTGCTCATAGCTGATTATTTTCCACTAAATCCATAAACATTATTTCAGAGTCAGTCCTTCAACACTGTTACTCTTTTTTGCTATCAGCAGATGGTGTAAATAAATTTAGCTCTAAACATTGGTGGTCAACTCGGTAGAGCCAGCCCTGGTCTGATGTTATATTCTAAAGTTCAATGTCTTTTTTTTTATTAGCTGGGAGTGAAACTCATCATAGATAAGATTAGATTAGATGACATAGATAGATAGATAGATAGATAGATAGATAGATAGATAGATAGATAGATAGATAGATAGATAGATAGATAGATAGATAGATAGATAGATAGATAGATAGATAGATAGATAGATAGATAGATAGATAGATAGATAGATAGATAGATAGATAGATAGATAGATAGATAGATAGATAGAGTCTGCATTATACATTAACTGTTAGACAGCTTTTCTAAATGGAGGTAATGGAGAAGGTAACACTGGGTTACAGTTTCCCTGAGACAGGTAGGGAACAGGAAGTGACAGGTAAGACAACCTCCAGGGACTCGTGTAATTCCACACTGGTGTGTTTTTGCTGTACGACACTCGATAGGTAGCCCACTTAGCCTGGAAGGCTGCTGAGCAAGCACAATAGATTTTACCGCTAATCAAAGTGCCACAGTGGTGTGGAAATACGGAGCAGGGCTCCGAGTGCCATTCAACGTGAATACGCACACAGAATTAGAAACAACGCTGCTACCAGTCGCACTTTCACTCTCAGCCACAAACAGAATTACATTAGCCTGAAGAAAAATCTTTATTAAAGTCCCTTCTGTACAATTTGAGTGTGTGGGGAAGTTAAATTAAAATATGACAAGTCAAATATCAGAAATACAGATAATTAGTTTAAAACAAAGTTTCTCTCACCAGGAGACACTGCCAGCTGAAAGTGATGCAGCTTATTCTCATCTGGGAAACTGGCTTTGCATGTACCTGCACACAGTAAAAACAGCAGTGGGACAGAAAATATCCGCCGTCAGCATTTAAGAGTTTGAATCATATGTCTTTGTGGTATAAAATCTGCATCCATTTAGAACATTTAATTTTTATTAAAGCCTAACTAACACTCAGTTTATTCCTAATGTCAACACTGAAAAGGAGATTTATAGATTGCCTCTAGGTGTCCCTGTGGCACTATATTCCCCCCTGGTGTTCGAGGAAAGGTACTGCAAGCAGAATGAATAACTGCGGTGCCTTTTTAAAAATCTGATGTGTTTTAAGTCGAGTACTCTAAACAATGCACTGGTGACAACTTAAAAACAAACTGCGTCCACTTCACTGAATCTTCATGGATGCCTTCATGGCGATGGGTAAACACAAAGCAGAGCCTCTATTGTAATAAAATAGGTTGAAGAAAAAGAATGTCGGCCATAAATAACAAATATAACTTGATGACATCGATATACTTAACTATTTGTAGCTACGGTTGAAACCAGCAGTTTACATAGACAAAAAAAAAAAAAACTGCCCCTATATTTTCTCACTGTCTGAAGTTAAGTCAGATCAAACGTTTGTTGTTTCAGGTCAGTTAGAATTAACAAATTTAGATATATTTGCTAAATGCCACAGTAATGAGAGAAAGAATGTGTCAGAAACATTAAAAAAGATGGCATTGCAATTTACAAATGTAGACAGGGACAAAGACCTTTATGTTTGGACACATGTCCTGTGGTCTGAGGAAATTAAAGTGGAACTGTTTGGCCAAACAGACACTCTCTACTTTTGGAGGAAAAAGTGGGACGCTTGTAAGCCTGAGACCGCTTGAGAGCGACGCCCCCTACAAACCTTACTCAGTTCTACTAGTTCTGTCAGGAGGAATGGGCCAGAATTCCAGCAAACCTTTGTGAGAAGCTTGTGGAAGGAAACCCAAAACATTTGACCTAAGTCATACAGCTCAAAGGCAATGCTACCAAACACTTTGTTAACATATGTAAACTTCTGATTTTTAAGACTTTATTTCTCTCATTATGGTGGAATTTAGCAAACAGAAGTAATTTAAATTATTCTAACTCACCTAAAGCAATAGAGATTTGGTGTGATTCAACTTCACACAGTGAGAAAAACATGAATGTGTCTTTGTATTCAGTGTATGTAAACTTCTTATTTTCCTGTATTATGTAGATAAATAATAAAAAAAGTTTAAATATTCTGTAAAATTTAATCGTATATCAACTAACTGAAAGGTTTACATTATACCCTATTGTCATTTAGTTTGGGTCAGTTGATTCTAATGTAATATGTACCTTAAGGTAGTTAACGCCAATAAACTTTGTAAAAGAATAACAGTAAATTTCTTTGGTTTACAAAAAGAATCAGTTTAGTAACTAAAAGGTGACTCCCATCTAAAAGTAACAAAGTAGAGATGAAGAGCATCTGTGAGCTCTGAGAGTCATGATGTTTTCATTCTGCTCCCAGCTTCAGTGACTTTGCCTTCAGGGCTGTACAGTGTCAAGATGAAAAAAAAAAAAACATATGTGCGATAAAGTATTTTTCATATGTAGTGTGACAGCCTTTCAAGCTGCTTGTTTTTTTGTTTTGTTTTTTAAACTGTAAAGGGCGGTTCACCCTGTACTAATTTCAGCCGTCTCAAAGGACCGCTCCATGGCACACTGTGCGACCTCCACTGAGCTCTACAGGTGTGTCACACTGATCCGCTCAAGATTTCAGTGGATCAAACTGCATGACGTCTCGTTCTAGCTGGATAAGCTGAAAGCCAACATCAGGAGCAGACCGGGATCGTAGAGTTTCTGACAATGCCTGAAACTAGTGTTGCCAATTTAGCGACTTTGTCGCTATTTCTAATTACTTTTCAAACCCCCTTAATGACTTTTCTTTCTCCAAAAAGCGCCTAGCGACATTTCTGACCACCTTTACTACTTTATGTGAATCTTTGTCACCAATATTTCCTGCAGTTTAGAGACCCAGCCTGCTCTGCATCCAGAATGTCCTTTCAGACGCTCAGAAAGAGAATGATCTCCGAATGTGCATGCTTCATGATCACACTACATCGACTGACCAATCATAAACCTTTCTCGGTTCATTTCACCCACTCACAAATAAAGTTGTTTCCTATTTAAAATTAATTCAAAAGTGAAAAAGAAATCTGCAGGTATATAAGACCTATCTTTCCAGAACATCAGCCAGACGCTTGTCTGTACTATGCTGTACCTGTGGTGCATTCAAGGAACGTTAGAAATATATGGCGAGTTCAACAACGTAGGACTTTTAAAACTCATAACAAAAAACACTGCAAATAATAACATAAGCCATAAACTCCTGTTTAGTGGTGGTTGGCAAGCAACGTTTGGTGCATACTAAATGTGCCCTACTTATTTTTTTTACAAAGTACTAAAAAAAAAAATATATATATATATATATATATATATATATATATATATATATATATATATATATTCTTTCTATTGATTTTGTCTTCTTAACATATCTCAGTAAAAAAAAAAAAATTAAGAATAGAAATGTTGTGATATCTTGTAAATGTACCAGTTCCCTTCTCTCAACAGTAAACTTGAGGCAAAATAATATAATATGTTCCACAGTCTCTTCTTGAAGACAAGACAAGGTTTTTAGAGAACCTAAAAGACATTTTGTGTTGATGCTACAACTTTTTTGTCTGTGCTACAAAACCAGCAACCTCTGTAGCACCAGTGCTATAAGCTAAAAAAGTTAACATACAGCCCTGGTCTTGAGCAGAATGTAGAGCAGTAAAATGTGCAGCATACTTACTCGGGAGATTGGCTTCAAGTTCTGCAACTTCTGTTGGGACAAATTGAGAACGATGAGTTAAACAAAGCAAACAACAAGCTAAATATTAACCTAGAATGTATATAGAGACATTTGTTGTGATTGGGTACATTTGATACAAAGTAAACAGATGTGGAAAGTCTTTTTCTATATCCTTCGCTTGTTGAGCTTGATGGGAATAATTCCAATGACTGTTGTGGTTCCTGAAGTTTCAAAGTGTTTGGAACAGTGTGGAATTAGGCCAAGAGCACAGAGAAATAACACTCCCACACTGGTTCCTAAATTAAGTTGTTATTTTGTTTTTTTTGCATAATATCAAATATGGGAACTGAATGAGAAAGAAAAAAAATCTCTTGCATGCAGCATAATGTAGCAGTGGGAAAAAATGACTGGTGCAGTGAGACAAAAGATGAAAGTATGAGGAAAAAAGCAGAGTTGATTTGCTGCTGCTGGCTCCTGTTCTTAGGTTCTGTTTTGTTAAACATCTTTTCAGCCACTCAAAGATACAAAAATATTCACTTGGTTTCTCTGGCCCCTACATGCTCATTTGATAAGAAATTTCTATTTTTATTCACAATATTACATTTATTATGAATAAATCCAATTAAATGGATTCTCAATGGAAATAGTTTTTGGTCTGCTATTTGTTCTTTTGTTTCACTTCCTCCCACCTACAGCAGAAAGCTAATTAACAGCTCCCATCAGAGGGATTTATTTATTTCCATACAAACGTATATTTCCAATTACTTATTTGTTTGTTCATTTGAAAAAAATGTTGATAAATATTTATTTACTTATGAACATAAAATGTTTACTTTGCGCTGAGATATTATGCAAATGTTAATTTGATTGGATGTATTGATGGCACCCATGTCCGTATTCAAGCTCCTTCACAGCACTAATATTTTTATGTAAATAGAAAAGGTTTTCATTCAGTCAATGTCCACATTGTCTGCAACTCTAACATGACCATATACGACCTAGTTGCTAAATGGCCTGGGCCAACACACAATGCACGCATCTTAAGACAGAGCGCTGTTCATCAAGAGTTTGAGGCAGGAATAGTGAATGGCTTTCTCCTTGGTGACAGTGATACAACGATATATCGATATATCGATATTTTATTTCACGATATTGTATTGATATTCAAAAGCAATGTATCAATTTTAATTTTAATTTTATTTTTTAGAGTATCAATGAAACCATTAATGATGACAGTAATCTTTGTGGTAAAAATAGAAAAGTATGACTGGTAGTTGGTGGCTGTTTTCACCTTCTTCGTTAGAGTGGATCAACTAGACCTAGTGATAAAACTGGATGTGTTAATGTATGAAACAGGTTGGAGTGTTTAGAATACAGTTAAATTATGTTTTAAAAATCACAATATATAGTCTTACTCATAGTATCACAGTATATCGCAATATATTGTATCACTAGATTATTGCCAATACACATCCATAGTGCCTAATAAACAGATGGCTCATGACTGCTGTCACTGCACCTAGAACAGCAGAGGAGTGCACCACGACCCGCAACCTCATTGAACGTAGTGTGCTCAAACGTAGGCAAGTTATTCTAAATATTGTTATGATAAGTAGTAGAAGTAGTAGTAGTAGTAGTAGTAGGAAGAGTAGTAGTAGCAGTAGCTAACATAAATTCGTTGTTGATTTTTAGGTTCCACTGCCTCCACAGCGAACTACGCAGGCACCCTGAGCATGTTTGCTTTTATTATTGCTGCTACTGTTGTACTGCGCAACATTTGTGTGACAAAACGACTTCCCCTCCCGAGACAAGAAGAGGTGGTTCTTGAAAAAGAGGAGGAAAACCTTGTGACTGCGATCCCCGAAGATATTAATGGCCGACTAGTCCGCAATCACATCGTCAACAACCTGTAATATTCTCTCGTTGAGGAAGTAATGCTCTTAATAAGGCGTACACGGCAGAGAAAAGATATGTCTAAAGCTGGATTAGTGTACAAGAATAGGCCTAAGTAACTGAATAACCAGTATTTGAAAATTATTCTGTTTGTAAATAATATCAAGAGGCAGGTTGCAAAAGAACAGAATATATGTAATGGCACCATTGTCAAACCGTGTAACTTGCTAAATGGCTATATGACCACAGAAACGAGAATAAATAGTTGTATTAAATATATTTGTATCGGATTAAATACATATAATAAATAGGGGTCAAACATCACGTTAATTGTGATGAATTAATTACACCCATATTTAACGTGCTATGGGTTTTAATCACATTAATCTAATTTTAAATCTTTAATTTAACTGTTTCTGCATCCGAGTTGCCTTTAAATAAAAGGAATGTTCCTGCTTTGGGCTTCATGTGCTTGAGTTGGGGGTTAACCACACCCTGAAGTGGACATCGATTGGCTGTCATTAGGCCTGCTTATCATGAGCTGACACTTCCGTTTTAGTCGATAGGGGCAAATGGGAATGAGAAGGAGGAGCGGTGAGTTGCCAACTCAGCGACTTTGTCTCTATATGTAGTGAGTTTTTAGAACCCTCTAGCGATTCTACTTCATAAAAGCGACTAGCGACAAATCTAGCGACTCTTTCTGGGGTTATTGGAGACTTTTAGGTGAAGCACGTGTCCTTGTTACTCTCACTGAGCAGTGGTCCAGCTGTGTGCTGCTCTCCCGTGTCACAGCAGGCAGCAAGTCCGTGCGCAGCAGCTCCGCTGACCCGTCCAGCTCCAGCCGGACTCATTTAGAGCAGATATTTACCCCACTGAGTCCAGAATGCTAACAAATCGCGCATGCTCGAAGCCAAAGTTGCGGTCAGCACTAGGACTAGTCTCAAAAACAGAGAAATGTAAATGAATGGGACTGCATCTGTTCAAGTCTGTTAAAAACAGAAAATGACTTCATTAAGCCACTTTTTTTGTTGCATATTTGTTCTGCCACAATAATGTAATGAATTTAAATGAATATACCTCAATGAGTGCTTTTCTCAGCAATTATTAGGTGTGATTAAAAAAAGATTTGATTAATTAAATACAGATCATAATTAATTAATCTAAAAGTTTTTGTAATCTCTTGACAGCACTAATAATAAATATGAAAAAATAAGTAAATGAATAGCAATGAATGTGTCATTAAATGTAATAAAGATTAACATTAAATCGTCAAAAGTCGATTTGATGCATAAAAATTACTTCAAATTAACACGTAATATAGGCTAAATAGCACTAAGTAGAATTTATACACAATTTACAAAATAGTAAATGACAGACTGTTTTATTCCAACACACCGTAACTGTTCCTTGTCTGATATTGGAGGGGTTCAATTTCTAATTTTATCTTTTTAAACTCCAGCTTTTCCTGTTCAGTCTTTAACTTTGATGTTTCCACCTCCAGTCTATAGATCTCTTTTTCCCAGAAGGATTTTCTGTAGTTCATCCTGGTCTCTTTTTCGTTTCTGAGAAGAACACGGCCTTTTTGGGAGTTCCTCCTGCGGGCTTTCCTCCTCCTGTCTCTCATTTGAATCTACAATATTTTAATAGTGTTAATAAAACATAGGTCTAAGGATTATTTAGGGCTTCTTCATGAATGACCTTCCACTGGGGGTTGTAAAATCTGTCCTTTCCTCAGCGCAGGACTTATCCTCCCAGTTCTCTTTACCAGTTGACACAGGCGCTGAATTGTCAACACCATTAAGGCCGACAAAAGCAGGACAATCCTCTACGAAAATATCTATAATTAAAGTGCTGTATGTTGAAGCTTTTGGAAGAGGACTCCCACCAGTCTGGGATCTTTCTATTTTTTCCTCACCTCCTCAACTGTATGCACTCCGCCGTTACACTCTTTAATGATGGCAGCTTCCAAGTGCCGATTTTTTCTTTGTTTGTATGTGTGTTATTAAATTTGGTAAATGTTTCCTAATCTCATCACCGGTTAAATATACTTTTCTCTTTTTCTGAAGAAAGGTGCCTCCTTCTTCCATCATTGCTGTGCTTGGGGCCAATGTGTTGCTAGGCAACGAGCACAGCAACGGTTGTATCATCGTGAACGCGCATAAGACCAGGCGCAGTCCATTAATAACTATAAAAAACAGTAAGTCTCAGGATTATTATTTATGATGAGCCAGAAAAACTAAAACCCCTCTAAGTATGTTTTCGTTTGTCTTTTTTTTTTTACTGTAGCTGGATGAAGTTCAGGACTGGTTATTGGTTATTTCTTTAAATCCTTGAAAGAACTTCTCATTAGACGAGCTTTGGTCGCGTTATGACTAGAACTTGAGAGAAATGTTATAAATACAATGAGAGGAAAACATCAAAGTTTATCAGCTTCTCAATGCTTTCAGCCAGGAGTTTTTGTGCTCCCGACCTTCGTTATGTTTTAAGGAGTAAACGAGGTTAAAAACATACAACGTTCAGAAATAACGTAGTATGTGGAAATAAATAAAATCAAGCAGCGATTTGTTACGATTATAAAAAAAGACATGTGGTCTAGCTCGCATCTGAGTGTCCGAAGCTATGCATCAGTGTTCTGAAACCTGTTTATACCCAAAAAAAGTCATAATTAGTAATAGTTATAAGCCAAATCACACTAAAAGGAGTGAATTACTTTATTAAAATCAGTAAAAGGAGGAATGTGTTTAATTTTAGCACAGGTTTTAAGGTGGACATCTTCAAAAAGGAAAAGGGATTTTATACTTGAAGGTACAAGATCTCTATTGCTGGAAAATCTCTGGTCAGGGTTGTCCAAAATATACCAATACATTTTGGTATACAATGTATTGGTATATTTTGGTATACAATTGCTATACAATATGAAGTAAGGAGTTTAAAAAGAGAAGAAACTCTTTCTTTGCCGACAACTCTAATATAGCCAGACTCTAGGTTAAGCAAAAGGAAACTGAATAGTCTCTAAAGTGTACCTTTGGTGAGGAGGCGGTCCCTGATAGAGACCCTGTGGGTGGAGTCAGAAGCTCCAGAGGCACGGCCAGTCTTTCCTCCATCCTCCTTCTTCAACTTGCTGGCCAGTGTAAGCATGGCTTCGATTCTGTGGCACGCCTCCGTCTGCTCTACACCGCACTGAGTCCGCTGCTCGAATGTCTGCAGATAAAACAAACCAAATTTGTCAAATTTGTATTTAACCTCCTTGATCCAGAGTGCAAAAGATGTCACAGCAAGGAGCATTGTCGGACAAAAAAAAAGGTTTCATTAGTAAACCAGCAGGTACATGTTCAGTCCCATTTTGAATCGATACGGGACACACATCAACACTAAATGTGACAATAATGACAAAATAAAACAGGAAATACTACCGTCAGCTAAGTTGTCCCGCTGCTGCTGCCACGGTTTCGCAGAGGCAGGAACAAGACACCTGGGCTGCGGTGCTAACGACCCCAGCGCCTTTCAAAATGTACACCCGCTACTCCACCACCTCCTCAGAAGTGAAAGCGCTATCAAAAATACAAACGTGGATGGAAGACCTGCTGGCTTCAGCACTCAGTCACTGGACTCAGTTTCAGTGCCTTGGCCTACACTCAGTCATCGGTGAGTAGCTTGTTCCGTTGTTGTTAAGCTACAGACACAGCACCCCAATGTGTTTGTGGCAATATTTTGTGATTTTTCATGCCTCACTCTCTACTACACTTCCAACATTTCAACAGTTTGTCAGCTGCTCCACAAGAGAAAACAAGACCTTGGATTTGTTTTATCCAAATGTAAAGGATGCATACATGTCCAAACCAAGACCTCCTCTGGGACAATCAGATCACAGTCTTGTTTTTCTCTGTTCAGAACATAAACCACTTGTTCAGAGGCAACCTGTGACAAAATGAACTGTGAGAAAATTGTTACAGGAAGCTGAAGAAGCCCTGCTGGGTTGTTTTGCAACCACAGACTGGACGACTCTTTGCCAACACATGGAGAGGACATCAATGCCATGACTGAGTGTGTGATTGACTATATAAACTTCCGTGTGGACAATATCATCCCCACCAGAACAGTGATATGCTTCCCTAATAACAAACCCTGGATCACCAGTGACCCGAAGGAACTGCTAAACAAGAAAAAAAGAGCTTTCAGGGAGGGAGACAAGGAATTACTGAGGAGTATACAGAAGCAACTTAAGGTCAAGATCAGAGACAGCAAGGAGGCATACAGGAAGAAGCTGGAGAACAAACTACAGAGGAATAATATCAGAGATGTCTGGTCAGGAATGAGAAAGATCACAGGTTTTAAGAACAGGAAGGATTGGATAGATGGAAGTCTGGACAGAGCCAATGAACTGAACATATTCTTCAACAGGTTCAGTTCAGGAACTAGCTCAGCATCCCCTTCTCCTGTTCCCAGCCAAACAGACATCCCACTCTCCTCTGATCAACAGCTTTCCTGTTACACCTCGGATGTTTTATCCTTCACCTCAGCCATGGACTCTTCTGATTCCACAAGTTTGACTTCAACCAAGTCAGGAAATGCTGCTACCCCCTTTGCCTCCCCCTCCCACTTGTCTGTGGTCAGCAGCACAGGAGCACCACAGGGGACCGTACTCTCACCATTACTTTTCACTCTGTACACCTCAGACTTCCAGTACAAATCATAGACCTGTCATCTGCAGAAATACTCAGATGACTCTGCAATTGTCGGGTGTATCAGAGATGGACAAGAAGCTGAACACAGGGAGCTGTTGGACCACTTTGTGACATGGTGTGGAAACAATCGTCTTACTTTGAATGTGACCATAACAAAGGAGATGATTGTAGATTTCAGAAGAAACAGGGATAAGTCAAACACTGTTTACATCATGGGAGAAGAAGTGGAGGTGGTTGAGGAGAATAAACACCTAGGAGTTCACCTTGACAACAGACTGGACTGGAGAATGAACATTGAAACCGTCTACAAGAAGGGACAGAGCAGACTGTACTTCTGGAAGAAGCTTAGGTCCTTCAAGGTTTTCAGCAAGATCCTGGAGATCTTCTACAAGTCTGTTGTGGAGAGTGTAATCTCTTCAGCCATCATCTGTTGGGGTAGCAGCATCAGAGCCAGGGACTTAAAAAGGCTAAACAACCTGATAAAGAAGGCTGGTTCTGTTCTGGGGACGAAAGTGGAACCTCTGGAGATGATGATGCAAAGAAGGATTCTTCATAAAATCAAAAAAAATTATGGACAACCCTGAGCATCCTCTTCATGAGACTGTCATACAACAACAGAGTGTCTTCAGTCGGAGGCTTCTTCAGTTTCGCTGCAATACAGACCGCTACAGGAAATCCTTCCTGCCCACTGCCATCATGATCTACAACAACTCCTTAAAGAATTAATTCTTTAATTATACCAACATTTAATTTCCCTCTGGGATCAATGAAGTATTTTTGAATTTGAATTGAATTGAAATGTTGGAGTCGTGGATATGATCCTGCAGTCACGTCTCAGTGAAAAAGATAACACTGCATTCCCGATACTCTGGGTGAGTCCTTGTAATGGCTTGGAGTTCATCTATCTTGTTAGCCAGTGATCTCACATTGTCCATTAGGATCAATGAAAGAGATGGTTTGAACTACCTTCTTCTCTGTCTCCCCTTTTACTCCTGCTCTGCATCCATGCCTCCTTCTCAGCTCATCAAGGATTTGTGGCTTCAGTTGAGGTATTATTTCAGCTTTTGTGATGTTAATCCTGACTGTAAACCACCATGTTGCCAGTGTTACGCATCATAACAAATTACCAAAAAGTGAAAAAGTAACAGCAAATATCCTTCCAGCTTCATAGGACCAAAAACTAGAAAGAATACAGGTGCAATCTTTCCTCAAGAAAACAGATGAACCGATGTCCGAAAAAACAAAACTCAACATTCCGCACAATTCTAGAATTGATTTAAATAATTTTAGAATTTAATCAGAATTAGAATTTTATTTTAGAATTTTATTAACCATGTTTTCTTCTTTTGTTGTTATTTCATGGAATCTGGTACAACAAAAGTACAGGTTTTGACACACTTATGTAGCAAGCTTTTAAAAATAAATTTTTTGTAAACTGGCAAAACAAAAAAACAAAAATCTTATTCTGTTGATTGTTTGTTTTATTAAAATATTGTGTTTAATTTATTGCTAAGCACGTAAAAAAGAGGTTTTTAATTGGGTGAAAATTGTGACCCATAAGTACTTTAGCATTGTCAAATTTGGCCCCCAGCGCCAAAAAGTTTGGACACCACTGATGTAATCTAATGGTTGTTACAAACACTTGGTGACTCCTTGCTGCAATTTTCACACTATGGTTTGAATACTTCTTTTAAATTATTTCTTTCAGAAGTTGTGGGTCAAAATAAATGTTTAACTTCCAACCTCTAGCAGAGATGGGCCTCTGTCATGTCATATTTATACCCCAAGGAAAAACAAAGTCAAGCTTAATTATTTAGAAGTTCCCAACATATTTATAGAACATATTTATTCACCCGGAACTGTTGGCTTGAGCCACTGTTTTTGCAATTTATAATTGAATAAAAACAAATTATTATTTCATAATGTGGATTTAGTTTTTAAAGATGGGATTTTTTCTTAAATTTGTAGTATGACTGCCGTCACTGCCACAGAAGACGAGTTTATTTTAAGGCTTCTCACACTTTTAACCAAAGGTGCTAATAGGTTGGAGTGGGTTTTAGGTGGGGGTGTAAAGTGCAAAGGAACAGGAAGCTTCTGTGAATTGTTCTTTTCCTTCTGCATCACTCGTTTGACGCATAACGTTACACTCTGAGGGAAAAGACTTCTCTCTGTCTTCTTTGATGCATAACATTTAACAACTTATTCTTCAAATGCATCATGAGTTCTCTGATTATAATAGGTTCAAATCTAGTTCTTAAGATTCTTTCTTTTTTTTGTATCCGTTAAACCTTTTTGTTCCTCTGCCACCAGCGGCTCTGCAGGGCACACACACAGAGTTGTGAACACTAGCTTGTGTTCAGCAGAGATGTGCTGACAATGCTGCTAATTTGCCAACAAAGATGAGATACTGCAACCAAGTCTGCAGTTTGATGCGCTGCTCATAAGAATAGCAAGGTGCAGTGTGGGTTTGGCTTCTCTTTTAGTAAAAATAATAATAATACAGACAAACTGAGCATGTATGCAGAGTCAGACAACTAGTGCAACATGAGTACATAAACAGAGTCTGATTATTTAAATGTGTGCTGAATTTTCTAATTGTATAACTTGCTTAAAACGTATAAAACCCAAAGTTGCAGAAAAAACATAAATAGAGATTCTGACCAGTAGCATGTGAGCAGAGATTAAAGACTTTCTGGCAACATTTCAACATCTTAGATCAGCCAATAAAAAGTAGATGGGTAAATAAATCTTAAGTCATATGTACTCAGAAACCCTCCTACTGTGAATAAGGAGAGAAAAAGGGTGAGAAGGTATACCGTTCCATTGTTTTTTTCATGAACAGTCTCATCAGCAAAGGTGTTTCTATGCTTACCTACCAGAAGCAAGACAGTAAGTAACAAATAGGAGCCTCAGCCGTTTAAAAACCACCACTCAGGGCTATTAAGATAGTGATTTATTAAGGTTAATGATGAGGGTAAATTGAGAATTTGAGGAACGGCAGTGGTTTCAGTTTAACATGATAAAAAGACAAAGAAAAGAAAAAAACACAACAGGCATGCTAAAGGTTGATGTAGTTACTGTATGATAATACTTCGCTTTTGTTTTAATGTGCCTAATGGAAGCAACGTTTTATAAAAGTTTTCACTCCGCTTGAGCACGTTTTGTCACGTTACAACCACAAACTTCAATGTGTTTTATTGTCATTTTATGTACTCTAAAAAGGCTTCTGCCTATTTTAATAGTTCAAACACCAAATATACCTTAAAGGGGGGGTGACACGTTCTTCTTATGCAGAAAGAGCCATTCTGAGTCCAGTACATCATTAATTTTACCTGAAATAGATCTGTAAGTTCAATAAATTATTTATACTACCTATTTGAAATTTTGCACTCACAGCATGTCCGCACTGAACGCTTTGAAATTAGCTGCATGTCTCTTTAAGAGTCTCAGACACGCCCCCTTCAACACGCTGCCGTCAGCATCATCACAACATTCTCCATGGGGACGAAGCATTACAGTACTGTAGCATCGGTGCGCCGGACTTTTGGAAGACAGGCATATCTTTTGGTTTACTATGGCCACGCAGGACATGGTACAAGCATATGCATTTGATCCCGTATCTGACCCTGAAAGTGAAATATTGGATGAACCGGAGCGCGTTCAGCGGCTCGTTCAAGAGCTACTACTTTCCACAGGTGCTACCTGATTGCTGCTGACGACGCTCTGCTTTAGTGCTCTGGGAGCGGGGGAGGGAGGGCTGTGGAGAGACGTGGCCGGTAATCAAAATTTAGGGGCGTTGCTGGGAGATTAGGGCATTCCTAGGAGGACCCTGGCGTTTAGTGATCAACATGGCGGCCACGAGAGTTTATAGATATTACTCAAACATACATAAATTAACCTAAGAAACACTTTAGGCATGTTTTTAAGGAGGGACTGGCATAAGAATGTGATGAAAAGCTTTAAAAAGTGGATTTTATATGCAACCCCTCCTTTAATATGCAGTAATACACACAGTGGAAACCATCTTAGCACTACCACAGAAGCTAACATCTACTGTCTTCCTTATTTTTCTGCTCATGGGGGTACAGCCAATCAGCGCCAAGGAAAGTGAAAGCTGTTCTTCGATTGGCTGCTCTACAAATACCAGTCAATAGTGTTTCAAGTAGCATTGCACCTACTGGTATTTCAGCTTCCAAAGCTGCATTTTCTTTCAGATATTTTAGTTGTGCTCTGCGAGAAAATCCACAAATAATTTGGAATTACATTCCACAGAAAAATCTGCGAAAAGGTGGGAGTTAACTGTATTAACACAACTGATCTTTCAATTCCTCAGAGGTTCGTTAGAGAACATAAGTGAACAACCAACAACATAAAGACCAGAGAACACAACTTGGAGGTCAGGTAGAAAGTTGTGGCGAATTTTAAAGCAGAGTTAGGTTATGAAACAATATATCCCAAACTTTAAACATGTCATGGCACATCGATTAGTCTAGTAAAAAAATAAGAAGAGATAAGCGCAACTCTAAACCTTTTAAAGAGAATGGTCAGCACGCACAGCTCCGCAGTCCAAAATAATGGCGACACAGTTCAGGAGAACATTGCTAAATGATAAAATGTATAAATGATAAAATTGATAAATAAAATTAAAAAGCAGATTCTGCATCCGGCCGAAACGCCATTACCTTGCCCAGGTTAAAAGCTAAAGGAGGATTAATAGTGAGTGCTGGTTATTAATTATTTGATTCACAATTATGAACCCATCAAGACATGGTTGTCCACCTTGATTGATTAATCAACCAAATCAATCAGAAAAAAAACAGCCCAGACCCACTCCACAGTCTGGCCTTTATGGAAGAGTAGCAGGAAGAAAGCCATTGTTAAAAAAGCCATAAGAAGCCCAGTTTCCCACGAGTCACATAGAGCAGTTTCCCAGAACCTTTTTTTGCCACGGACCGGTGGGTAAATTCAACGAAAAAATAAAAAGATACGACCATGAAAAAACGGGGTAAATATGATAATAAATGTAAATCCAATGTGTGTTCTCAACTTTATTAGAAGCGCCCCCTTATCATCACGCCAACAACATAACGTGAGTCACATCCTCTCTGCCCCTAATGCTCTCTGGTTGTAATGGTAACGCTTAAACATGCCTTTAAAATAAGATTTACCACAAAAACAAATATAAAGTGCATGGAAAATACAACTCACCAAAACGCTGAATCAGTGGGAGCCCTGTGGCTGTTTCTCTTGAACGAGATGAAAATCGCCTTTCGCGATAAATCTATATTTTAAGAAGGACTCCTGGTATCGACTGTTAAATGTAGCTTTCTTTATCTTGGATGTTGTAGGCTCTTCTCTCTATTCACTGGACCTTTTCATTTGCGGAAATAAACTTTTTGAGACCTCTGTTTTTAATCGGTTTGCTAGCTTGTGGGTTTGTTTTTAGCGGTGACGTGTCACGTGACTGAGGCAAGTGTCTTGACATGTGTCAAGAGAGAGGTACAGCTGGATGTAACGAAGAGAACCCGCTCATTTTTCAAAATAAACACCATTAAGTTTTGGATAATAAGTAAAATGGAAATACTGCACATTGTTTATTCCGTCTCTGCTGCCCAGTACCAAATAACTCACGGCCCAGTACAGGTCCAGGACCCGGGGATTGGGGACCTCTGATATAGAGGACACTGCAAACATGTGGAAAAAGGTGTTATGATCAAAAGAGATCAAAACAGGACTTTTTGGCCTTGACAGAAAACACTATATGTGGAGGTAAGCTAACTTTGCACATTACCATGAAGACCCACAGGGAACCATGGTGGTGGTTGAATCGTGCTGTGGGTCAGTTTTCCTACAGCAAAGACGAGAAAGCTGGTCAGAAGATGGATGGAGATAAATACAGTGCAATCCTTGAGGAAAAGCTGGGACTTGAGACTGGGGCAGAGGTTCCACTCCCAACAGGACAACGACCCGACACATAAAGCCAGAGCTACAATGGACGGGTTCGCATCAAAGCACATGCATGGTATAATGGCCCAGTCCAAGTCCAGACATGAATCCAATTGAGAGTCTGTGGCAAGATTTGAGAAATCAATGTTCAGACACTCTTGTTCCGATCTGACTGGATCTGAGGAAAGATGGGGACATTTTTCAGCCTCTACATGAGCAAAGCTGGAAAAGATAAAACCTAGAAGACTTGCCGCTATAGCTGCAGTAACGGGTCTTTACTTATTGAGACTGAATAAAAATTCAGCTTTTTATTCTTAAACTTTGAAAAGTTTTGTATATGTAATTTTTCCCATTTTTGAAGATGAAAGTTTTTACAAAATATGGAAAAGTTTAAGAGGTAAGGATGCTTCCGCAAGCCACTGTGTGTTCCTCCCAGAATATAACATGTCATGGAACTACTCGCTTCGGTGTGTGAGGCTCTAATTAATCGGGGTGGGGGGTTGTATACAGTAATCTGTGCAGGGAAAAGCAGAGTTAAGGTATCGGTTGTCAGAGAGGCCATTAAAAGTGTGTCACTGAGACTGAGTCAAGGCCCACCTGCCTCGGCTGTCACTCACCGCTCTCTGACATGTTTCCCTCACACAGACTAACGTGGCTGTTAGTCAAACAACAGGTTTGTGCAACGATGATCCTGAGTGGTACAAGTTAAAACCACTGAGCTTTTATGAAGCTAAAATATTCATTTGTTTCTCTTCCAAATACCAAGATTCTTTTGCGTTTATTTATATTTTTATGCCAGGCACGGCATATATATATATATATATATATATATATATATATATATATATATATATATATATATATATATATGCCGTGCCTGGCATGAAAAAAAAAAATCACACTTTTGCTGTGCCTGGCATAAAAAAAAAAATCACACTTTTGCTGTGCCTGGCATAAAAACAAAATCACACTTTTGCCTGCCAGCAAGTTGAATCCAGAAGAGATTCTGGTTTGATATTTGGCAAAACATCAAAGTATGACGTAAACATAATAGAAATATCTACATCAGATGCATGATAACAAAGATTTGTACTTTTGAATTTGGGAAAGATCCATGGCATCCAAGCATCATGTTTTCAGTGAAATTGTTGGGTGACATGGCCTCAAATCTAGGGATGGGTATCGTTAAGGATTTATCGATACTACTACTCTTAACGATACTCTATATCGATCCGGTACTTTATCGGTATCCTTATCGGTACTTTTTTTTTAAAAGACTAAAACAAAAGGGGAAAAACACAAATAATGAACTGTAGTAAAAGAAAAAAAAATAACTTAGATAAGAAGGAAGCTGTTCAAAAATATCCAACATTAATTAATTGTAAGAATTAAATGGCAAACTTATGTCCATGCTTCACGTGTTATCTGTTGTATCTGATTCAGTGGTCGTTGTTGCTACAGCACTCAGGCGATCAAATACCGTGCATCTTTCGGTTTGTAGTTGGTGTATTTTGGCAAGGTGTTTGGTCAAATTACTTGTGTTCCCACCTTTGCCAGCAAAGCTTTTATTACATATGTGACAGCGTGCATTGTCAGCATCTATTTTCGTAAAATGAAGCCAAAGTTTGGATCTTGTCGTTCGCTCTGCCATCGTATCTGTAAGGCGAACACACACGTGAGCGCGCAGCAGTCGCCACTCCGTCCCCGCAGCGTGTGTGCTTGTTAAGGAGGATGTTCCTGCAATAAAGTGTTTGGCTTGTGTTTATATCTCCCGCAAAACATGAATACGACCTTAATTTT
Organism: Valencia hispanica; assembly: GCA_963556495.2. Classification (NCBI taxonomy): domain Eukaryota; kingdom Metazoa; phylum Chordata; class Actinopteri; order Cyprinodontiformes; family Valenciidae; genus Valencia; species Valencia hispanica. Next base: position 12,937,048 of record OY747707.1, on the reverse strand, counting down.
ACCGTTAAGAGGACCGATAAGGCTGAAGCTTATATTATATTTTAAATAAAATGAAAGCTAAATGTTACGAAAAACAAAGTGCAAAACTGAAGTGCAAAATGTAATAATCAAAAACATTTTCTGCTTTCCTGATAAATTTTGTATATATCGAACAAAAATAAAGCTGCACATCATTGAACTAAAATTGTTCAAAGTTCAACAGGTTTTATTTCTGTTAAACAGAAGAGTATGAAAACTGAACATCAGTATTTATCCTACTTGCGTACCTGGTACCTCAGTATGTAGGCACAGCTTGATGACATCATCAAAATGCACAATCGCGGTAGGCCGGTATAGTCAAAATCTCTACCTTTGGCTAATTGTATATGATTTCTACCTTATAGCATTTATATCATCCACTACTAGTACAGATGTTATTGAGAAAGGAATTCAGGGAGAATATAAAAAGTTTTACACATGGGAACTGAACTAAAAACCTGTGCAAACACGTCTTACAAAACAGAATACAGGGAATCTTGGTCAAAATGCCATTCAAGAAGAAACATTGTTGTTGTTGTTTTTGCTGTTACCTTAATTATATGCCTGTACTTCAATGATGCAACACTGGATGGGGTTACAGTTCACCAGGAGAAACTGTATTAACCTTTTCAGACCTAAGCCTTAAAATGCCCATCTGGACTTTTCCCTCCTATTTAAGCTGTAAAAAGGGATTAAATAAATTTTTGGACGTCCGAATCAATTTTTAGGTATTTTTATAAGAATTGAATCAAAATCTATTTTTTTCAACACAGCACTAGTGGACAAGATGCTTAAAATAGAGTAGAGTCCTGGGTTAATAGTGACAAAGAACAAGAAAAAAAGAGTGAGGAAATGTGGGTGGCCCACACAGCATAACTCTGGACAGCAAAGTTATAGCGTAATGTTGAGATATATATATAAAAAAAAAAAGAGGAAACAAGTGTCTATGAAGGGATTTCTTAAATTCAAAACTTGAGACTGCCAATGCTGCAGAAATTTGTAGGCATTGTGCTGGATTAGGGATCCAGTGCAAAATACCCCAGGAGGGCAGAACATTTAATTAGGATGTGGAACAAATGAATTTAATATCCATCATTATCAAATGGCAAACTTCTTTCCACTAACAAACATACAAATTGTCATTTTGAACAAATCAAATTCGAATTCAAATGCTGTACTGGATAAATATTGAAGTGTAATGCATTCACACTCTGCTTGCTAATGTTTGACCTTTTGAATGAACTTCACTGTGCTTGACCCCCAAACCTGTTATAGAGCTTATGATGCCACAGGTAACAGGGAGGGATGGGGTTATTTTGACGGCAATAAAACAGGAGACAAGTGGGGAAATATAGGTTAATCAAACATAATATAGTCACTACAATTTTCAACAGTAATATTGAAACTTCATGTTTCCCCAATATTGTGCAGCTTTAATTTAGACTGTGCTCCAGAATATAAATGTTAATCACAAATGCTTGCTTTAATAATGTATTTCAAAAAAGTTTTCTGCAAAGTTTAAAAAAATAAGTGGTGAATCAAGGCTTTGCAACTAGAACTGTATAAATATGCTGCATGCCACATTTTCTATTAGGTCAAACTTTAATAGTGTACCAGGAATATGGTCCTATTTTAACTTAACTGATTTATTTTACCAAATTATCTTTAGTTTAACGAACCCGCTAATGTCCAACAGCACTGAAACAAGAAGATCCCAGAGAACAGCAAGTAGTTAATACCAAATAGATACCGAAAGAATCTCAGTACCAGGACATTATTATAACTTAAAATCCCCCAGCTCATTTCAGAACACTTGCCTTAAATTAGCGTAATAACACTTGGCTAACGCTGCTATAATCACATACACACAGACGCAGCAGATCACACAGATCAGGGTAAAACCTTCACAGACTCACAGACAAAAATGTGTCCTGTTTTAAAGGAGAACTTTCCATGTATCTGCAGTCTGAGAGGGTTTTGTCTAAGCTTTGTGTTGGTACCTTCCGTCTCTTCGAGCTAACGCTCCGTGCTACACCATAATCAGCCGCTGTCCTCCGGGAAACCCGCCTTCAGGAACACCGCAGCTGGGAAGCAGCACACACCTCCAGATAGAAAACGAGCTAAGAACCGGGACCTGGGCTTCTGAAAGTGTCGGGAAACCGGTCTGGGAATCAGCTGTCAGAACTTCGCTCCGGTGTCATGGGCAACGGAAGAGCGGCGAATGTCTGCTCTTGTTGTTGTTGTCCGTGTGGACACAGAGAGAAAGATAAATAGTTCCGCTTCTCTAGGGCTTCCAAGTAAGCTGTAGCCTACTGAAATTATGTAGCCTACTGTCGCATTCAAAAAATATTATTAAAAAGTTAATTTATATAAATAACTCAAATAATATGCTATATGGATTATTACACACAGATATATAATATTTTCAAATCTTTACTTTTGTTCATTATGATTTTCCGCTTACAGCTAAAGCCATTTCAGCATGAAATATCAATAATAATCAAAGATCAATAATAAAAATATTTAATACAAAAATTCGGGGCAAAATAAAAAGTACGTTTGAAACCTGCCTAGGGCATATATATATATATATATATATATATATATATATATATATATATATATATATATATATATATATATATATATATATATATATATATATATATATATATATATATATATATATATATATTCAATTCAATTCAATTCAAAATTACTTTATTAATCCCAAAGGGAAATTAAATGTTGTTGTAACTCATTATGCAAGTTCTTTCAAAGATTTGTTGTAGATGCTGATGGCTGTGGGTAGGGATGATCTCCTGTAGCGCTCTGCAGATCCGAAGAAGCCTCTGACTGAAGACGCGCTGTAGTTGTATGACAGTCTGATGAAGAGGACGCTCTGGAACTATGGCGTCTTCTTCTCTCAACTCATCAGGGTTTTATGGCTGTAGTTGAGGTATAATTTGAGCTTGTGTGATGTTAATCAGTTGCTGCCAGTTGTAAACCACCTTGTTGCCATGGTTATGCATCATAACAAATGTCCACAAATAAAAAAAATCAGCAAAAATCCTTCCACCTGCACAGCATTCAAAACCAGAGAGAACAGTTGTCCACAAAAACAATGTTTCTACCAGAAATGGAAGAATTAAAGTTTTAAAAAAGAAAAAAATATGAACCAAAGTAACAGAGCTACTCCAACATGCTGCCACCTTGAGCGGCGCAATTCCGGAATGTATATATATATATATATATATATATATATATATATATATATATATATATATATATCAAGAGAACTTCAATAATTTAGCAAGCTGTTCTAAAAATATACTTCCAGCAATCAGGGATTCATTTTCATATTGTTTGATATAAAGTCAGTTTATTAATGTATTCCAAAGGTTACAAGCATTTTATTAAAAAGGGTATTATTCAATTGTTTATAGGCAATGATTTTATCTTCTTACTAACATCATGGGATGTAGAACACCATAAACAGCAGAACCCCAGGGGTCAGGTTTAAATCAGATTTGAAGGTTGCTGATGTACATTAATTCTGAAATCCCATTTACAAAGGGGATATCTACTAATATTGGTTAATATTATTATCATTCATATTTTGTTCATTTAGTTTGATAATTTCTAGTTTGTGTTTTTATGTTTTTCCATCTGTTTTTAACCTCTCTAATTCAAATTTGTTCCACATGACTGCATAAAGGTGTGCAAACCAACAGAGTTTGCTTTTGGGTTAGAAGGAAATTTGCACACCATAGTACATTTTCAATTTTAAACCACTCACAAAAACTTTAAATTTCAGAATGAACTTAAAATGTATTATAACGTTAACAGTGGACCTTAATGTGACTTTCTCTAAACTTTTCAATAAACATGTCCAACTGTTCAATGTTTTAGTACTTTTTTGCACAACTTGCTGTTTTCTTACAAGGACCTTAACAATAAAATTCACAAGTGTTTGATCCATGAATGGACCAATATATTTCCAGGTTCAGTCAGACTGGTTTTTAAACAGTCCTCATCTTGCTGTTCAAATTTTGACATTATGAGACCAAGACGACACCAAACAACTCATCAACAGTACCTCACCATTTTGAGGCTTCAATTCAATTCAATTCAATTCATTTCAATTCAATTCAGTTTATTTATATAGCGCCCATTCACAACAGATGTCATCTCAAGGCACTTAAGAAGTCATTTCAATACATTTATACAAACATTCCAATCAGTTAAAAAGTTTCCTATTTAAGGAATCCCAGCAGATTGCGTCAGTCATTGGCGTGAGGTTGGGCAGACTTTCCAACCACAGCAATCCTTCAGCAATCCCTCATACTGAGCAAGCATGTAGCGACGGTGGAGAGGAAAAACTCCCCTTTAACAGGAAGAAACCTCCAACAGAACCAGGCTCAGTAGGAGCGGCCATCTGCCACGACCGTCTGGGGGTTTGAGAAGACAGAGCAGAAACACAGAAGGAACAGAAGATCTGATATAAGAGTACTTTCTATGTCACAGAAAGTAAAAAGTTGATAACAGGACACAGTGGATGTTCAGTTACTGAGAGGATCATCCCAGTCGATGACCCCCGTCCAACAGGGCATTGCAGCCAAGCAGGATACCAGACCAGGTATATCTTCGATGGGGAGAAAAACACTGAGAGAAAACAAAGTTAACAGTCGAAATAGCAGAATGTACTGTAATACAACTGGAGAGTCGTAGGAGAAAAGGAAGTAGCAGTCAAGAAAATTGGTAAGTCTGTCCTCCAGCAGTCTAAGCCTATAGCAGCATAACTACAGAGATAGCTCAGGATGACCTTAGCCACTCTAACTATAAGCTTTATCAAAAAGGAAAGTTTTAAGCCTGGCCTTAAAAGTAAACAGAGTGTCTGCCTCACGGACCAAAGCTGGGAGCTGGTTCCACAGGAGAGGAGCCTGATAACTAAAAGATCTGCCTCCCATTCTACTTTTAGAGATCCTAGGAACTACAAGTAAACCTGCAGTCTGAGAGCGAAGGGCTCTGTTAGGAACATATGGAACAATCAGATCTCTGATGTATGATGGAGCTGATTATTAAGGGCTTTATATGGAAGAAGGATCTTAAATTCTATTCTGGATTTAACAGGGAGCCAATGAAGGGAAGTTAAAACAGGAGAAATGTGATCTCTCTGTTTAATATTCATCAGAACTCTTGCTGCCGCATTTTGGATCAACTGAAGGCTTTTAATGGCATTTTGTGGACTTCCTGATAGTAAAGAATTACAGTAGTCCAGCCTTGAGGTAACAAATGCATGGACTAGTTTCTCAGCATCACTCCTGGACAGGATGTTTCTAATTTTAGCAATATTCCGGAGGTGAAAGAAAGAAATCATAGAAACCTGTTTAATATGGGATTTAAATGTCAAGTCTTGGTCAAAAATAACGCCGAGGTTCTTTACGTTATTACTGGAGGCCAATTTAATGCCATCCAGATGAAGTGATTGACTAATCAGTTTCTGTTTAAGAACTTCTTGTCCAAAGACAGCAACTTCTGTCTTGTCAGAATTTAAAAGCAAAAAGTTTAGGGTCATCCATGCTTTTATGTCTTCCAGACATGCCTGTAATCTACCTAACTGAATGGGTTCATCAGGATTTATGGATAAATATAGTTGTGTATCATCGGCATAGCTGTGGAAATTTATCCCATGCTGTCTAATGATTCTACCAATTGGGAGCATATATATGTTCTCTCTCTCACAGGATGTCACCGGATGAGGCTTTTTTTTATTACTTTCCCTAATTTTGGCACTGCAACTCAATTCAGTTTCAATTCAGTTTCTTTATATAGCGCCAATTTATGACAGATCATCTCAAAGCACAGGGTCTACACTGTGCCACAGTTGGTTGCACTGTTGCCTTGCAGCAAGAAGACTTGCGTTCAAATCCCGGTTTGAGGTCTTTTTGCAGTTTGCATGTGTGAGTTCCCTCAGGGTACTTCTGCTTCCTCCCACATTGGTCATTCTAAGTTGCCCTTAGGTATGAGTGTGTGTGTGTGTGCATGTATTGTTGCTTGTCCTGTGTGTTTCTATATTGCACTGCAATGGTCTGGCACCCCACCTCTCGCCCCCCACCCCCCCCCCCCCCCCTCCACCACCCCCACCCCACAACCGTACAGAGGATAAATATATATATATATGTATGGAATGGAATCTCAAGGCACTTTGCAAGAAAAGTCAATTCAATTATGCATACATTCCAATCAGTTGAAAGGATTTCTACTTAAGTAATCCCAGCAGATTGCATCGAGTCATTGACTTGCAGCATTCACTCCTCCTGAATGAACACATAACAACAGTAGACAGTCGCCTGCATTGTGTCGATGACTTCAAAGCAATCCCTTATACCGAGCAAGCATGTGGCGACAGTGGAGTGGAAAAACTCCCCTTTAACAGGGAGAAACCTCCAGCAGAACCTGGCTCAATACGAGTGGCCATCTGCCATGACCGTCTGGGGGTTTGAGAAGACAGAGCAGAGACACAGAAATAACAAAATAACTGATACTTTCTATATGAAAGAAAGTAAAAAGTTGATAACAGGACAAGGAGAAAGTCAGTTACTGGGAGCTTCATTCCAGTCGATGCCCCCCTTCAACAAGGCATCACAGCTGAGCATGAGAATGACAGACCAGGTGTAGCTTCTATGGAAAACACTGAGAAAAAACACAAAGTTGAAATGACAGAAAATAATGCAACTGGAAAGCAGTAGAAAAGTAGTAGAGTGAAGAAAAGTGGTCAGTCTGTCCTCCAGCAGTCTAAGCCTATAGCAGCAACTACAGAGATAGCTCAGGAGGACCCAGCACGTTAGGCATTGCCTCTCTTATTTCTCCAATGCAATGTTTCTTGTTCCTATGTTATATTTCCATCATATAAAGCACTTTAAATTGCCCTGTTGTTGCATTGTGCTATACAAATAAACCTTGCTTGCCTTTTTACTTAAATGTCCTACTTTCTTGATATAACATCACTGTAGTATGAACTTTTACATTTTCCATAAATTTCAACCAAAAGCCAAATATCCCTAACTTTTTTAGAGTAGTGTAGGTCCGTCTTCTTTAAATCGTAAGACTCTGCCACAGATCATTCAGAAAAGAAAAAGACTCAAAACAAAAGAAAATGATCAGTGTCAACAAAAGTAACATCTGCTCATACCAAGTAAAGAGTCACTACTGATTCAATATTCTGGTTCCACAGAGGCCAAGTAGAAATGTTCCCACAAGATTTTGATTTTATCACGTTGCAGCACATCAAACAGTGGCCAGTACAGAAGTGACTGGAGTTTAAGTTAGATTTGAAAATTATTTTTAAAACTTTAGAAAAGAAGTGAAATTATTAGAAAATCGTCAAACATGGTGAATATGTGAAACTTTGGTAGCAGAAGATGATTGTGACGGATGAGTTAAAATTCACCATGGAGTTAAAATGTGACATTAACAGTTGGAGAAACAAGTCGAGGCACGAAAACTTGGCTTAATAAAACACCAGTTTCCCTGTTTCCTCCATGCGTTCCCTTTTACTCTGAGGCAACGGACACAAAACATATCACGTATAGGCTCTTGGAACAACCACATTTCAAAAAAGTCCTTCATATTAAATCCCCACACCAATAAAATGTTCCTTTCCATGATGAGTGCACAAAAAGTTCTGGGTGGAGCTGTATGTACTTACATATAAAAAAAACACTTGCTCCAACTGAATGTTACAAAGCTCACAATGCTGTATTTACCCCACTGTGCGGTGTTTGGGTCTACATTAACGCTTAATTGCTAATTATTAGATTTGAATTGTTCAATGTGGCAAGCACATGAGAAAAATAAGTGTACACTTTGTTACCCCCACGTATTTCTGTCGCTTATGAGATGGATGGGTCTTCTGCCCCCCAGAGTAATAAAAGTGAGGAGAAACGAGTAAAGAGGATGTATATTACAAATTAAATGTCAGTCTGCCTCTCACCTGGGGATGTGGTGAATGAGATCGAAGCACAAATCGATGCTGGTAATGACTGATTTAGAGTGGGTAGGATTTTAGGGTTAGAGCATTTCAGCTCTGATTGTTAAAGGGTGGAAGTAGTTTGCTGCTTTGAGCTGATTTGCAGTATTACTGTCAGAAAACACAGACCAGAGGATGATATTTGCTGGCTGTTTTATTGGGCAAGCACTCGTGATGCAGAGGAGACGAACATGATGCAGACTGGTTGGAGCCGAGCAGGCTGATCCGTCTCAAAGAGACAAGACAGGATTAGTCTGGAGCATAAACATAGGATGCGTGTCGCAGGAGAAGTGCAGGGCTGGAGGACCAGATGATTGAACAGGGTGCAGGTGAGTGAAGGCTCCTTAAATGTGGCAGATAGACCGATGGAGGAGAAGGCTGTTAATTGATGCAGGGTGGAGGTAGCTGGAGCTGATGAGTTTCTGACAATTATTAATATAACAAGGACAATGTTGTCTACAACTGGAACAGGTTCTTCACTTGTAACAGAGGGGTTAAAAGACTGTGGTTGCAGTATTGGTAAAAGTTTCTCTCTGAGCCTCAGGACCGATGACTGAAACTTCAGTTTTATCCTGGTTGAACTGTAGAAAGTTTTCTGCCATCCAGGATTTGATGTCTAAAAAGTGCATCCATTGCCCGTGTGTCATTGGGAAACATGAAGATGTACAACTGTGTATGATCAGCATAACAGTGGAAGTTAATTCCATGTCTTCTGATGACACTGCCAAGAGGGAGCACATAAATATTAAAAACGACTGGGCCTATTATTGGACCCTGGGGCACACCACATGTAATCTTGTGGACCTTAGAGGAGCAGCAGTGACAAAAGGCTCCCTGATGCCACCGCCGCTTTGAGGCAAAGTGGCGCCATTGTTTTCTGAAACAGGTTTCAGCCAGTTTGGGGCATGACCTCTACCTGTCATTGTACACCAGAACATAATTTTAACTGAAGGAGAACATTGAGCATTTAAACTACTTCTGTTTTTGCAGATGAGGGGTCGTTTATTGGGAACAAATAATCTTACTCTGTTTTTTTTAATGGAGCTGATATTATATTAGTCCAAATATGAAATCTGTTTATTGTCATACAGCAGAATTTAATCAAAAGCAAACCATTTTCTAGCCCAGAGTTAGACATACATGACAAAAATGAGCAAATTTTAAAACGTTGCTGTCACCTCTGGTTTCTACAGATAGTGGGCTAAGTAAACAGGGGGATTTACCAAAAAGTTTGTTACTCTTCTCTACCCAAAGGGGGAGGGGTATTAACAGACACAACATGCCTCATGAGAAATTTTTGTCTAGAGTTTATCTTAAAAAATTCAAATGTCTAATTAGCTTCATTCAGCTTTGATGTTTGCCTGACAGTGACTGTAAAATGTTTCTCCTTGAGTCAGAAAAAAACAGTTGCCTGAATGTTAGATATGAATATATTAGGATATCTTTCCTTCTGCCTAATGGGTTTGAGTCTTCCTAAAGGCATATAATGTGTCCTTGGACTTTCATCCAAGCTTTTGGTCAAATTCAACCCTCTTGTTTTATGAGTTTTATATCAGAATTTTATGGGTAATATTCTTTAGATCAAAGGGCAAAGTAAAAAAAAAAAGATTCAGGACTGGAGACAAACTTTTTGAACGACCTGTGTAGTCCACACACACTCACACACCTTGGATTTCACTGTTCACTAATAGGAGTAATATACCTCTCAGTTCAATCTTTCCTTTGTCAGATCCTTCTGTTGCACAGCCTGTTTCTGTATCCTCATGTCAGTGTACTCCTATTCCTATCACATCTCTTTCTGTGCTTGGAAGTTTAACGTTTTGAAAAGGAGGGTGTTTTTTTTTCCTGGTTTCTGTGCTCCATGTTGCTGTCTTGTTTGAAATCCTTTGCACTAATGGAAGCTCTTAATGTAACGTATAAGCAGATCGAAGGTGTAATGGGTGTTTCCACATCTTCATGCACAATCAGTTCAAAGTGCTATAGCATAAGCCATTTGATCGGGGTGCTATATTTTCCCATTACTCTTCGTTAAACCTAACGAAGTGATTTATGTTCCCAACCCTGACCAGGTTGAAAGTTAAAGTGAACAGAAAAAGAAGAAGAAATTGGGAAAGAAAGACATGGAAGACTCTTTTCCAAACTTGTTCTGTAGGAAAGTGCACGAACACCCCAAGCCTACTTCTGAGGGTTTTCCTTCTTCAGAAAGGTAAAATTAACCATGCGAGTGTCCAGCTGCCAGCATTTTCTAAAGGATTCCATCACTTTTTTATAACTAGAAACACTCCCAAATGTAAGTTTAGAATAGATTATGTTTCACTTTTAAATAAACAGTACTGACTGATTTTCTGTTGGGTCTTGAAATTGTAAACTTTGCCTTTATTTTCTTTTGGCTTCCTTCTCTTCTTCCAAAGTGGACTGAATATTTAACATTCAACTTCACAAATTTTTTTAAACAAGGTTTCGATACATAAGTTAAATTTCTGAGCTCAGCAGAGCAATTGTTAACACTATTGCCTTGCAGCAACACAGTGCTGAGTTTAAATCCCGGTCTTGGCCTTTCTTCATGGATTTTGCATGTTCTCCCATGCATGCATGGGTTCTCTCCAGGTAGCCTACTCTGGTTTTCTCTTACAGCCTATAAAAAATATGCACATTAACTGGTCACTCTAAATATCCCTTAGGTACAGGTGAGTCCCTCCGCCTTCTACACCCATGGTCAACGTTCAAATACAGTATTTAACGCAATATTTGGTTAAATCCCTCTTGGCAAGTTAAACATTTTTTCAACATTTCAATGCCCATCTGAATTATGCCAGTAGTTTCTTGATGCTTGAAAAAGCCTGTGGAGAATAATTCAAATTGGTTTACAGCCACGAGCATGCCTTTTAAGCATATTCCTCAGGTTTTCATTAAGGCCTAGGTTAAGAGTTTCAGAAATGTTATGATTGTGATGTATCCATTTCAACACCAGTTTTTATTTGTGTTTGGGTCATTATCTTGTTAGAACAACTAACAAGTCTCCAAGTTTAATCCATTTGTTAAGTTGAATGTTAAAAGCTTTGGAGCTAGACCTGCTGTTTCCACATTTAACACCCTTAGGCCCTGATTTAGCAAAGGTTTGCGCTTGTTAAAATGTGCGCAAACCTCACAGCGGGCGCAAAACAATGCAGCAGGTGATTTACTAAGCAGGGGAGGACTGCGCCTTTTAAGCGTGCAGCAAGATCCCCGCAATCCCTTTAGCGCTTTTGCCCTTGATTAGTAGGCTATTTAATATGGGCGTTCCTGTCAGAAGACGAAAATATTGGGAGGAGATCGTGCAAATTATTAGGCGTTCCACGTGATTTATCGAACACGAAACTGTTTGCGCTGGTTGTTTTTGCGCCTATTTTTACCACCTTTGAAAGGCATGTCTTAACTGTGCGCCACCACGATTCAACATAAGTTTATTCCTGACAAACGAAAAATATAATTCACACACCTAATAATAATAAACACTCTAATGGCCATAAACCTGACAGTTATGTCAATGTTTCCCCTGCATCTGCTGTCTGCATGGAGCTGAGAGCGGCGCATGTTCACCACACGCATTAAGTTTAGTAATGTCAAACAAAAAAGAACATTCACATACTTTCTAGCCTAACAGTAATTAACTCTCTAGACTTGACAGTCATGTCGTTTTTTCCCCCCTTTTTTTTGGCAAAGACGCATCATGAACTACTGCGCCTATTCCCCCTCTCTCTGGCTGTGGCGCAGTGCATGGAGCAGGAAGGCTGGCACACACATTTGGGGACAACGTTCAGTGACATGCAGAACCAAACACAGGACTAAGAATGAATCTGTAAAATGAGGTTATTTACTCAGATATGTGATAATTTGTGCTCCACAAATGAGACTTTTCTGTTTGTGAAACAGCGGCATCTGGAGGGGGAGAGATCTGATGAGAAGGATAGGGCAGAAATGAATTCATCTTCACAAGTGATAAGGGCTGAATGGGTTACATTCTTAGAGAGGAAGATGAGATCCTGGCGGAGGCTGGTGGAGGATTCCTGGTAATGGAGCAGAAAGAATGTGAGATCCAGGTCAAGAAGATGACTGAGCAGAAAGCATTGATGAGAGGGCAGGCAGGAGATGGCTGGAGACCATGAAGCAGGAGGGGGTGACCATGGAATGAGTGAATATCATCCACAGAAGTTAGATGAGAAAATCGCAGAGAGGTGGGCTACCTGCACCTGGACGCCCTCCAACAGAGATCTTCTAGTTCAGAAGACATCTCGAACATACACACAAAACCCACCCACACACCAAGTTCCTGACAGAACCTCTTTGAACAAATGACCTTTTAATCTTTAGAAAACACTATTAATAAGTTGGTTAAACCTACAATTATTGTTTCAGCTTTAATGACTGATAAGTAACAAGACTGTAGAGTTAAGTCGTTCTAGAACCTCCACACAATGACCATGTCTGGCCATAAAAACAGAAGACATTTACAAATCTATCTCTTTTCTTTTGGGGACTGAACTTTCCTTATAAGTAGCTTTTAACTTACCCTAGCAACAGACTGTTCTTCTAGGCTATAAATACTTAGCACAGAATGCACCAAACAATTCCACTTTCTACATTTGTCTTAGTTACTGGTAAATTTTATATTAAGGCCCCCAGGCATCAGTGCAAACATTGTCAAGGCAGATTTGTCAAAATCTGCAGGACAAACTGTCCACAAACTTTGATCCAGTGACATCAATGAGCTGCATGGTTTTCTTTTGTATTATTTAATATTTATGTTGTTAATTTATGGCTGTGCACAATTCCATGCAAGACATTTGCTGCAACATAATGTTTACCCGCTCAGTTTCAATGCTGTAGTCGTTTAATTTCCGTAATTAAATGTTTTCTCTGTTAAAGTCTTTGTGGCAGTTCCCGGTGTTTCAAAAGCCATTTGTGTGTCAGTTCAGATCAGACTGTGACAGAAGCCCATTGGCTCCGGTCTTAATCATATAGAAGCAAAGTGTTGCACCTGAGGCTCTACTCTCCCTGCCAGACCAAGCGACCCAAATATTAGCCAAGTGTCTGCTTAGTTTAAAAAGAAAATGTGTCTGCAAGTACACGACTAATGCATCAGTCAGAGTTACACAAATCCTGTATTATACCATCATGAAAATAACCATAAAACACTCTGGGGATGGAAACATCTGTTATGCAGATTTAAGATATAGGTCCTTCCTTTTTGACAGATCCAAATTACCCAGTATTATAACAAAAAGGTAACAATCTGAGCCTGGGATCGATTAGGGAAAGCAAAAGAATCCCTTTCTTTCACCATTACACATCACACAATTTCTGCTGTCACCTAAAACATCAGCAGAGGATTTACACCATTTGTTTGATTATTGTGTCCCACACTGATTTGAATATGGCTGAAGACGTCTTGTGTCAAATACAAACGAGGATAAGCTCCTATTTGTTTATTCAAACCGACATTTTCCTGTCTCACGTTCTCACATTGAGTTTGGGTTTGTATATGACTCCGTCATCACCCTCAACTTTTGCCCTTTTAAATCATAAAACACTGCCTCTGTCATAATGAGGCCAACTTAAAACTTACATCTGTGACCGGCAGTCCATAAAGAGGCACAGACCACCGAAACGTGTCGGAGTACTCCGGTGACAGGGTATTATTTTGTGGAGGGACATATTTCAAACAACAGATCAATAGCAATAAATCACCTGAAGCCTGGTGTGAGCCATGTTTTGTCAGCAGATCCAATCTCCCAGGATGGACAGCTATTGATCCAAACTGTAATCTTGCAGATAAAAGCTTGATGTTTGGAAGTGATCTGAATGGCTCATACATTTGCACCAACACACAGAAGAAAGGCCCCGGTATTTGCTAGACTTTAGTAGTTCTTTTGGATTATTATTATTAGTAGAAAACTAGAAATAAGATGACGTATAGTATTTTGCCTTATTTGTTCCCAATAAAATTCTGTTTTTCTTTCAATAGAAGGTATTCAGCTGTTAGCCAGTTATTGCGCTGCAGCCATTAACTTTTATTGTTGTGTTTTTCGTTCCCTTGCATTGAAAGTATTCCTATCCCAGTGCTTCTGTTTAGCTGAGTCTCTGTCCAAAAAAGTCATCAGGTTTTAATCAAATTTAAGCCTCACTTTTAGAATCTTAAATCATTTATACAGATAATAGATACAGATACGTCTATGAATTACATGGAAAGTTACAATCTCTGTTGCATTTCAGGTAATGAGGTGATTAAATGCAGATTATTTGAACTGGAGTTGCACTTGGGGCTGACTGAAGCCCACTTTTGCTTATTTCTACATCAATCCAATCGCATTTGACATTTTGAATGCTTTATTAACTGTAAATACATACATAAGAGCTCCATTTTATTTTTGTCACACTTGAAGTGGCACTTACATATATTTCTTAAGTTGCTTTTACTAAACTAGCTTTCTGTTTGGAAGGATATTCGAGGTTTACTTGGAAGTTTTAATTAAAAAAAGAGAGAAACTTGTCATCAATGGCTGACATGCTCCTGGGCTAGTGTTTCTGTGTTTGGATTTAACTCCTTACAAAATTTAGACCACAAATGCCGCAACCAGAGCAATCACATTGCTTATATTATTGTTCTTTCACATGTACACTTTCTTCCTGTTAATTTCAACACCTTGTAGGAGAATCTAAGGTCTCATGAAGCTAAACTTGAACATCCGGGCCACAACAACAGCAGTAGTAACACCATACCTACAGTTAAACGCGGTGTTGGCATAATGATCTGGGGTTAACTTTTGTCAAGGTGGATGAAATAATGAACACTTCAACAAATGAGTCAGTTTTGACTTGAAACCTTCAGGTGCTTGCTATAAAGTTCTAGGATTTTATTTTTAAGCTTCACAGTGAGCCCAGGCGTACATCAAAATCTATATATGAATCGCTTCACTAGAAGAAAATTAAAGTCTCAGGAAACTCTTACAAACTACAGTGGGAAAACAGACTCCTACATAAACAAATGCGCTTCAACAACGTATCAGTTTAAGGGTGAGGAAACGTATGCATCCAAATCTAAGTGTAGTAATGGACTCAGACCTGAACCTCCAGGGTCACATGAAGGCAATAAGAAGGTCACCCTTCTATCACCTGAAGAACATTTCTAGGATTAAAGGACCTATGTCAACGGGACCTCAAAAAACTCATCCATGTGTTCATCTTTAGTCGATTGATTAGTGCAACAGCATCCTCACAGGTCTGCCTAAAAAGTCAATCAGACAGCTGCAGCTGATCCAGAACGCTGCTGCTCGTGTTCCTCACTAGAACAAGGAAAGTAGAGCACATCACCCCAGTTCTAAAGTCCTTACAATGGCTCCCTGTAGCTCAGAGAATAGACTTCAACATACTTTTATTTATTTATAAAAAAGTATGTGGAAGATCTGTAGTCATTTTATCAACCTCCCAGACCAATCAGGTCTTCCAACTGTAGTCTAGTAATCATCCCTAGAATTAGAAACAAACATGGAGAAGCAGCTTTCAGTTTCTATGCTCCTCGTCTCTGGAACAAACATCCAAACATCTGCAAAGACCACTGACAACACTGAGTTCCTTTAAATCAAAGCTAAGTAAGTGACTAATAATAGCTGGACAGTCATATGTTTTAAATGTGTCATATGTTTTGTGTCTCTAATGTTGTATTTTATGGTTTTACTGTTATTCTACGGCTGCTTTTATTTTATCCTCCGTTATCATATAAAGCACCTTAAATTGGCTTGTTGAAAGTGTGCTATAGAAATAATGTTGACTTGCCTTGCCTAAATTGTTGCAGGAATATTTATTTACTTTTCCGCATGTACAACAGGAAAAAAGGCTTATCCTACAGTTGAAAGGTGGAAAAAGATTTAAATTAATCCTTTCCTCATGTCTCAAAAGTCTGGGATGTGCACACTTATTTTTATCTGTATTTACAGTTTTATATAGTATTTTTTCAAATTATTGGTTTCTGACAGCTTCATGGTCTTTTTGTGTGTTGCTGTGTTTGGCAATTGGGCTAATATTTATGTTTGAACAGTGATGGAACGACATCAGAATAATTAGATTCTTTTCTGAAAAGAAATGACTGAACATATCATGAGAATCATTTTCACTTACAGCCACCCCAAAGGATAAGGAAAGAAACATAACCAAAATAAATGGTGTACATACAACACAGTCAATCAAAAGGACACTTGATCAAATGTCTCCCTCTTGTGGCAACATGTGAAACTAAACATAAAGTACATTTTTTTTAAATATAATGCGTTTCCTACTGTGGTATTTAAAGTCATGAAAATGCTATCAGGTTTCTCTCCGCAGAGAATAATTGATCAAATCATCAGCACCAGTAAAGGCTGATGTAACCTTTCCTGACTTTGTTAAAAGGGCAGAGCTGTCAGAAGTCGGGTTTCCTGAGGTTTGCAGGCCAGGAGGTAGAAATACTTGACAGCCACTGTCACTTCTGTCTCTGCAGAGGTCACTTTCATTACAGCCATCAGCCTGGAGAAAAAAAAAGGAGATGAGACTATTTCAGAGAGGGAATAATAAGGCTAGTGATTTCCATTTATACTGTGTATATAGCTTACATACATGAATATATAAGGAGTTTGTGCCTTATTGCTGTTGAAAGATACGCTTCCTGACAAAAATCTGGTTTGGTCTGTCTTTCTTTTTCTACTGTAGCTGCTTAAGAAACCATTAATGTTTCCAAATAGAGTGATGATAGCTGGAAGTCCTTTCTGTTTTGTTTTGGTGTCACTTTTTAAAGTTGCTCTGCTGAACGTTGCACTGGGTTCTGAGTTCTGCACCTAAACATTCTGCATGTGTTCAGGTAGAAAACAGCTGTATTTGCTCAATACACATGCGTACCGAACCAACAGGGCATACCAAAAAAAATCAGAATCTGAATATTTAACAGAATATGTTATGTCATGTCTTCATAAGGAAACTGGAAAACATCATAATTAACTGAAATAAGAGTTTGAAAATATCAGTCTGTGTGTATTTAATCCACACAGTGTGTTTCACTTAGTTAATTGAATTACTAAAGTACATGAACATTTCGATAATGTTCTAATTTATTGAATATGACTGTGTATAATTTGATAACAGCCAACCAAAGTCCAAGAGAGGTGGAGATATTTCTTTTTCACTATTTGTCCACACGGATGACAACAAGATAAGACATTTACTGCTCTTCTCTTGAAATATCGTATTCCATCAAATATTTAATCCAAACAGTCCCTTGTGATTGTGTTATTGGCCACAATTATATTGATGAGACGGCTGCAGTACGGCGTGTACCAAATGCCCTCAAAAACTACTGACAACTTTTAATCAATACCACTTTAGATGGTTACATTAGCATTTAGCTCCTTGAGAGGATAGCATTAACATATCAGTGGTGGTTTAAAACATATAGACCCTCCTTCAGTGACAGACTGCTGCATCTTAGGTGCATGAAGGAGAGTCACTGCAGATCTTTCCTCCCAGCAGCTGTAGGACTGTATAACCATCACTGCTGTTATTTGCAGTTTTTTCCTTGTCACTTCCAGCCTACATATTTTTTAACCATCCTGCTCTGTTGCACATTTCTTGAACCAGAGTATGCTATTTTTAATAACTTCACAGTATTTGAGTGTTGTAATTTTGCACTTACTATACAGCGTAGTATTCTTAATTCAGTTTTTTATATTTCATATTTTTCATCTTTGTGGGAATCTGTCACTTTGTCGCTCTTACTCGTGAATTTCCCCAGTGTGGGACAATAAAAGGATTTCTTTCCTATTTTATTCTTTATGTGCATAAAGTGATGCATTTGCATCATAAAACCTCACCTCTCACGGATGTCCTGGGAGAGCCCATTAGCCCTCTGCGGGTCTTCTCTCAGCAGAGCCTGATAACTGGAGAAAGACTCCACCAATCCCATGTAGCTGGATAGCGGCATCATTTTTATGTCCCAAAAACACTCCTGCCTGGAATACAGCACAATATAGGTACAGTGTACCGTATGCATATCAAACACAGCAATAACAGCTTTTGCCTGTGTTCTGTGACAATGCCACTGAATCTCATGAGTCCAAGAAAAGCAATCCATCACTCACCACTCCTTGTCAGGATAAGGAATGGACCCATATGCCTCCCTATAAAGCTCAATGGAGCTTTGACCGAGGTGGGGACTCCTGTAGGGTTGCAAGGCTGCATAAAACTGAAGCAACAACAAAGAATGTATCATTATTAACAGTACAACGTCCTCCAATCCGATGTAATATGGTCAACTCAATTATATGTATGTAGATGAAATATAGATGTTAAAACAGGGGACGTTATATATTTGTAAAAGAGAAAGATGTTTTCTAACTTTGGTGAATGACACAACATTTTTTTTTACTAAACTGTAGCTTAGAAAAAACCTATTGTGAGAAAAGCAGGAGCAGCTTAAATAAGATGTGTTACCCTCAAACGTCCACTGGATGGTAACATAACATTTAGCATTTTACATTTAGGTTTGACAGATTTTTATCTCTACACTATCTATACATCTTGCAGTATTTTTTATTTAAATCGCTTTCTTCAATGGCACATGGTCTGCACTAGTATAATTTAAGAATGAATCATGTAACATTAGTAAACAGATTTGGTCATATTTAACTTGTTGGACTAGACCCAAATTCAAAAGATTACGAATTTAAGGAACATTCACCTCCTTTTAAATAATTGTTCCTTTTTTCTACCTGTCACATATACCCCAATATTTTTCATAGCTTATGCCATCCTTGCTGAATAATTCGACAATAGAGTGGAAGAGTATTTAATTTCTGTGTTAGATTTGCTTTTAAACAAAGATTTTAACAAAACTACAAATTTGACATGCATTTGTGTCAAACTATGACAGCCTTACACATATTTACATAGATATATTCACAACCATTGTGTAAGCGGCCACTGTAAAATCTGTAAGTACTGTTAGTCCATGAGGAATTTCCCAAAGGGGATAATAAAGTATGATTTGATTTGATTTTAAAAAAAAATTATTGATGTGTTTTACAGATATTTTTCATTATATATTTCCAAAGATTAGGGTTCATGGAGGATAAATAAATATCTGGAGGGAAGAATTTATGTTATTCAACCCCCAAGATATTTGATTCCCAACCAATAAAGTTGGTTTGTTTCTGGATAAATGGCTATATTATTGAACATATCCAACAGGAATGATGTGATTTCAACATAATCAGGTTCATGCAGATCAGTAAAGGATCCATCCATTGTTTATTATTCTTATTCTTGAAAGGTCACGGGGGGCTGGTGCCTATCTTCAGCAGTCATTGGGCGAGCAGCGGACGACAACTTGGACAGGTCGGTAGTCCGTCGCAGGGCAACACAGAGACACACAGGACAAACAGTCACGCACGCACACATTCACATCCAAGGACAATTTAGAGAGACCAAATAACCTAACAGTCATGTTTTCACAAAAAGAGTCAAACTTTATTCCTATAGCATAGAAATAAATATGGCTGACCAATGTTGCAACAAGATAAAACATTTGCAAATCATCAATAAAATTAATGTTTGTAAAACAGAATATACTCAAATAAAATGTTTAGTATAATTAGATTAATCAGTTAATTATTAAATAAAGTAGAAGTGAATTCTATTATAATCCAGTCTTTTATAGATGTGAATGCCCTATACCATTGCTCTTCCGCATGGATGCTCTTACTGAGGATATAAGCCTCAAAGGTAGCTATTTTCAGAATCAGTGATGTGTTCAAAATAAACGAAGAGGAGGCACAGAGATGAAAGAAGGTATTTGAAAGGAAACTGCCTTTTCGACATGTCAAGACATGTCAGCATTCAGACTGCAATAGAGCAAGAGAGAGCAAGGCTTTCAGCAGATAACAGGAAGGCTGAAAAGTACACCCATATTGTTCTGTTTTATGCTCTTGAGATATTTCCAGTGGGTAAAGGTCTAAATTCTTCAGAAGATACACATATAAACTGCTGGTTTAATAAAACTAACTGTGCCAATCCCTAATACAAGAGGCAAGAGACAGTTTAAAATGTGAACTCTAATGGCGGCAGCTAGCATTTCAGCCATGCAGTGCGAAATTCACTCAGCGCTAACGCTTCCCTTCAAACTCGCTGAGTAAATTTCACGTTGCACGGCTGAAATGCTAGCTACTGTCATCATTTTTCTGCCGGTCAATCACCAAACATTTCCTGTCATTTAATTATAGTGGAAGATTGTCGGTTTTGAACAGTTATGAAATGCTATCCATTTGGCACATTTCACATCGCAATTGTTCAACAAAATAGTGAATCAGCACGTCACTAGTTATCACTCCAATCAGCAGGCTGAAAAAAAACCTTTGATGCTAAAGATCCTAAAGACAAATCTATATCAGAAATCAGAGGTTTGAGTTGAGGCTATGCTAAAGTGAAAATAGGCCTAAACTATCAAAACTCATATAATTGCTTTAATTACCCCAAAAATTATTTTATGCCCGACCAATGTAAAAACAAAGAATTACGCATAGAAAAAGAAATTCCATGTCGGTGGAGTTAATTAATATTGTGCGTTTTTTATAGATTCAACAAAGTGTATGTGTGTGTTTCTGGGTAAACATTTTGTTTTTACCTTTTTACAGACTTGGTTTAGTGTCTGTTTGCAGCATTCCGCGTAGCTGAGCTCCATGTCAATGGTGTAGTTGAGCAGAGCCAAGCAGCCTTGGGGCTTCAGGACCCTGTGGGCCTCCAGCAGAAACCGTGCTCTGTCAAACCAGTGGAACGCAGACATGGCCGTCACCAGGTCCGCTGAGCTGTCAGCGAAGGGCAGCTCCTCGGCCGCACATTGTCTAAAGATAAATCGGGAGGGGGGGGGGGGGGGGACATGGAGCTTTTGAGCTGAAGTGACTTTTCCCTTTTAAACATTCAAGAAGTGGAGGCAGCCACTCAGGCAGCACAAAGATTAGACACAAACAGCATGACCTTTGACTTCTAAAAGTCAGCATGCTGTGAGGCCCATATGGACAATTGTTCCTGCTTTGATTTGCAGGATTCCACCTTGGTGAGGCTAACAAGGAATCTGGCATAAAATGTTTTGGTTTTTTTATTTTATTTTTATCAAACCCAAGAGTTCATTTCTTAAAAGATTTTGTTAGCTTTTCAGATGTTTACAAAAAAATCAACAGTGCCTTCCAAAAGTATTCACACCCCTCCTTCCTGTTCACATTTTCTCTCATCAGAGCCACAAACTTTAATGTGTTTTATCAGGATTTTGTGCAATAGACCAATAATTGTAACACAAAAAGAAAATTACAAAAAGCTTTATAAGTTATATAAAAAGTGTGGCATGCATTTGTTTTCAGCTCCTTCGATACTCTGTAGAACCACAGCTGCACATTTTTTGGGAAGGTCTTTACACGTCTAAAGAAATTTGCCCGTTTATCTTTGAAAAATAACTCGCACAACTTTTTTTTACATCTTGTAACAGATTTTCTAATAGACTTTAGGCATTCTTACACATGAACCTGCTTTGGCCTTAGCCTCCATTGTGGCTCTGGTTATACATTTAGGGTCTTTGTGCTGCTGAAAGGACTGCTGGAGGACAGACTGACCACTTTTCTTCACTCTGCTACTTTTCTTCTTCTACTACTCTCCAGTTGCATCACCTGCTGTTATTTCAACTGTTAACTTTGTTTTCTCTCAGTGTTTTTCTCTCCATGGAAGATACACCTGGTCTGGTATCCTGCTTGGCTGCAATGCCCTGTTGGAGGTGGGGGTCGACTGGGATGATGCTCCCAGTAGCTGAACGTCCTCCCTGTCCTGTTTTTTTTTACTTTTTTAACATAGAAAATACTTTTACATCAGTTCTTTTGTTCTGTCTTTGTCTCTGCTCTGTCTGCCTTGAGATGACATGTGACATGAAATGGTGCTATATAAACTGAATTGAATTGAAATCAAGATCATGAATGTCCTCAAAGGGCCGGCTGTGGCAGAAAGCATTGATGAAACTACGCATTACCAACCTGTTAACATATGAATAAATATCTGTCTCTGCATTCAATGAGTACTTCTTACAGTTAAATAATACTAAACATCTTTTCACAATGATAAGCAAATAAGCTGTTTTAATACCAAAATAGCAGATGTTGGCTGACAGCAACTTTTTCAACCTTTTCAACCTTTTTCACCCTCCTGTTGAGATGGAAATGATGCATTTTATTTTGTTCAGGCAGTTGGATAGACATATTCAGGGCTCCATGTTTTCTATGAACTCAAAGCAGAAAGACAGTAGCACTTTTAAATTATTTGTTAATTTATCATAAGCCATATCGTTATTACAATATTTTCACCCATCACATGTTTTTGTAATGTCGTACAGTCCTACTCCCCACAGCACGATACTGCCATTACCACGTGTAACCATGATAACACTGTTTTCAGGGAGGATTTCTCTTCAAACAAACCTCGCATTTGTTCTGTGCCCTACACGGCTTGCTGCAAACTTAAAACTGGACTTCTAAGACCTTTCTTTCAACAACGGCTTTCATCTTGCCTCTCATTCTTAAAGCAGTGTTTTTCAACCCTGCTCCTCAAGGCACAATGTCCTGCATATTTTAGATGTTTCCCTGCTTCAGCAGACTTGATTTCAATTGATAGCTGATTAATAGGATTTGCCTAAACTGCAATCATCTGAATCAGGAGTGTTAAAGCAGGGAAACATCTAAAACATGCAAGGTCGTGTACCTTGAGAAATAGGTCAGATTAGCAGAGGTTACAACTAATAGTTGCTTCTTCGCGGGTTTAAATGGTAACCTTATCAAAGTTTGGGATATTTTTTCATAACCTAACCATGCTTTAAACTTCTCCAAACTTTCTCCTTAACCTGTCTGCTGGGTCCACTGGTCTTCATGATGCTGTTTGTTCTCAAACCTCTGAGGTCTTCACAGAACAGCTGTTCTCATTCCAACATAATGTTACACAGCTGGGCTCTGTTAACTAACTAGGTTACTACTGAATGTGAAGGGATGCAACATATTTTATTGAGGGATGTTACAGTAAAGGGGGTGAACAAAAATGCCTCCCACAGTTCTGAGATGTTTATTTATATATCCCTTTCCTTCTACTTTATGTTGGTCCATCAGATAAAAACCCAAGCTGTGAGCTGTAGCTGACACAACGCGGAACGGTTTGAAAGCCACCGTAAGTTTTTAACATGAGAGAAGAAAAATGAATGATCCATGATACAGAGTGGATCAGCCAACGGAGCTCGACTCATTTGGTCAGACTTACCTATATGTGATGTTTGGCTCTTTAGCTTCTTGCAAAGCCACTTCCAGCTGAGCAGGACTCACGTCTGTCCCCACAACTGAAGCAAAGTGTTTGGACAGGAGCAGCGTGCCCTGCCCAGAACCACATCCCACGTCCACAGCCAGCTCAAAGGGACGACCCCGCTGAGAAAATATTGTATTATGTTGCAATGCTGTGAAACTGCTTTTTCAGAAGTTAAATAAAATAAATGCCCTCCTGCATTAGTTCTTAATGAAGAACTGAAAGATAAACTTTGTTTAGCTGCTTGTACTTACATGCTTCTCTAGGAAGTCCAGAACCTGCCGGATTAGATGATCTGATGGAGAGATCCTGTACTTCCAGTAGGACGCAGCATGCTCTTTACCTTCAAATAGTCTGTAGGCCATAGCCTCTTTTCAGCTGATCTGACACAAGTTCAGAAAGAAGAAAATAAAAACAAAAAATGTTTTTACTTGACAAGAGAAGTAAACCTCCATATGTACAGGCTCTAAATTCCTTTCTGCTGGCCGTCGGAGAAAAAGCCACTACTATAAACAAAGGGGGCAAGCTGTGGGGGTGCTGGGAAACTGGGAGGACAAACCGCCTCCATGAATGCGTGCTGTGCCTCATAACGAGGGCCTTTAAAGGGGGCAACGGCAAAGCAAATCTTTTGTTTTAAGCTTTTCTACATACTGTAAAAGTGCTCTTCTTTGTTCTGAAATCAGTTTGTGATAAACCCATGAACAGAAAATCACGTCAAACTCAAGAGACTCCGTGAGAGTTGTGGGAAAAGCTTAAGGGTCATGGATGGTTTCTGTAAGAAACACAAGAACCCTGCAAGAGAAAAGGGTCCAGAAGAGACCCGAGTGAGGCATTCCTGTCCACCGTGTTGCTTTTTGATCACCCGATTAAATCCAAACCCCTGAATTTCCTTTCAGAGTCTGGCGGTTTACCCACTTACTGGAACCTACATAAAAACAGTCATAAAACTTATTTTCACTGTCAAAATAATAACCAAATGTACAGAGGAGTAGAGCTGTCACCCAGGCAAAAGAAAAATATGGATATATCAAAAAGTGAAAACTTTATTGTTGTAACAATACTTTTCATGTTCTACAATATACCATTGTGTTGTTACAAAATACTTTTCACATTTCGAACAATAATATCATGTTACTACAATACATACGTTACTGGAAGAAACTTTCAGAAAAGTGCAAAAATACTAAAGTCCTGAGTTCCCTTAAATCAATGTTACCCTTTGGACTATTTACGATATTAATTAAAACATAATTAATATTAGTCGGGAGTCCAAGTTTAGTTTTTTTCCCCCTTCATTATGCCACTCTTTTATCTTGGCATCATGAAAAGAACTTCATGGAAAGAGTTCTCTTGTTGTTATAATGTGCTATACAAACATATTTATCATGCTATAGCAAAAAGTGTTCACATTCTTAAAATATAAATACTATATTGTACTACCATAATGATATATTGTACAAACATAAAAATTACATTGTTTGAACATCAGTCTTTTCACATTAAATTATCTCCTTTATTTGAGACGCACCAATGTTAGAAAGAAATGTAGGCCGATGTCGATATCCGATGTTAATATTGCCGTTATGACCGGTAACCGGTATTTACCAACATTATTTATTTTTCCCGACCCTTTCGACACTGAAAAAACAACCACACCACTGACATTGTTTCTGTTTAAAAGTTTCATTTTAACTAGAAACTTTGGGAGGAAAGGATTTTAAAAAAAAGTTTGCAAGGATATTTGTTCTTTTCTTAATACTTTATTCAACATATGTCAATTACATGTTTTAAATAACAGAATAAAACTTTTGGGGAACCTAATAGCCAACAAAAGGAAAATAAATGTACAGAGCACAAATGTCAATAAATTCTCTTAATGAAAAATGTACATTGACAAAATTACAAAGATTTTTTTTTTTGAAAAATAAAACCTCACCAATTAATCACTGTCTATTTTTAAAATAATTTCAAGGACTTTAAGGCTTTTCCATGTTATTCATTTCTGTAGAGAGCTCTCGAGGAGAAATGAGCCCAGGATAGCTATGCAATTTATCCATCAGGTTTAAGTAACTGATTAAGATAATATTACCGAACTACTCCTACTTTACAAAAGACGTAGGAGGGGGTAGCATTCCATATGGAGGATGGATTGAATAATTATGTAGATACAGGGGAGAGCTTTAGTTCCTCCTCCTATATTTGATAGTCTTTTATCTATCTAGAGGTCAATGTCCAGCCTGTCAGTTTGTATTTATATTGCACCATTAGATATGATTGGATCATTTCACTGTTTTTCAGATCCTGATAACCATCCTGGAAAATGAAGGACTGACAAGGTTGCAAGCTGAGGTGATGATGGACAGGGGCAGCCTTTTTTTTTACTCTGCTCTTCCATTTTGTTTATTCTGTACTTTTGTTAATGCTCAGTTTAAGTTGCTCATTGTTTTTTTTTCTATTTTTAGGAGTTTTGGTGAAAAAAAGAAAGTTTATTGCAAAAATTTGAACTCCTGCCAAGTTTTTAATGTTGCAAGTATGATGGTGTCATAAAAAACCCATTGTTAATCTTAAACGGTAATTTCAATGTTGCAGCAGGGTGATTTTTGAATTTCATTTAAGGAAACTATATTATGAGCAGTTAATGACATGTTCCAGAGGGTGATGATGCCTAATGGCTGGAATGATCTCCTGAAGCTTTCCTGTCCAGCAGACCCAAGGAAGACTATGATTGAGCACAGTCTGTTGTGAACCTCGCTGTGTTCTGTCAAGGATGTAAAGAGCCGTCCATTATGTTCAACTGCTTTTACAGCAATGTTTGGACAGGATCCATGGAACTGCTCTTTTTGCACAGTTTCTTTTAGTCTCTTGTTCTTCTGCTGCTGTCCTAGAAGATGGCTGCAAAGTGGATTGGAGTTTTTACAACAGACTTACAGAAGATACCCAGAAGATATGCAACATCTTGCTGCAAGCATTGAAGGATCTCAGTTTCCTCTTGAAGTAGAATCTGCTCTTTCCTTTCTTCTAGATGCTTCTGTGTTGCATTTCCAGTCTAGTCTGTTATCCAGCTGAACTCAGAGTTGTATTGGAAGTCTAAGGTGTATAGTGTGAAGAGGGACGATGAGGATACAGTCCCATGTGGTGCTCCCGTGTTGCTGACCGCCATCCTAGACACAACCTTGCAGTCTCACAAACTGTGTTCTGTTTGTTAGGCGGTCATATCTAGATGGTTGTGGAATCCACTTGCAATTTATGGAGCTTCACACATAACAGAACAGCTGAATTGTGTTAAAAGAGAGCAGGATGTCCACAAGTAAAATGTACATTATTTCTTGTATGCTTGTTATATTTGAACTAAGCTACTTTGTATAGATGTTGGAATGCTTTAAACACTTGAATTTGCACATTGGAGATCAATAAAGATGTACATGTTTTTTTTTATGTCAGTGTTGAACTATTTCACAGCTGTGAGAGTACTCACAGTCGACTGCTCAATATTCACTGTTTATATTGGGGGAAAAAACCTTATTGGTGCACACTAGTGTATTACAAATTAGGCTTTACTACTTAAATATGGGTGGTGGGGCATTTAAACCAAATGAATATAATAATCACTCATTTTTCATATTAAACAATCAACCACATATACTCTTGACTAAAACATAGATTTTTTTGTTTGTATTTCGTTATATTACTCAACTTGCAGTAAACCCTCTTTTAAGACTCATATAGGCCTACCCATCGGTCAGTGATTTTTATTGAATGGGATATTATATAACTATTCCAAAGTTGTTGTTTATTGCTTCATAAATTTGAATATTAAAAAAAACAATCAGCAGCCTAATTTGTAAATATTTGATCCAGTTAAAACGCAGCAATAATCAACTTCTTTTTGTCTAAGGAGCTCTTTCCTTCACCAATATGGCAGACAAAAAGATCAGTTGCCATGCGAAGAACTTCTGCTTGTGAGGTGACGTGTCTTCTGGCATAGAGTTGAGGTTTGTCCGCTGACTCTGATTGTCCATTTATAAGCAACAAAGTATCCAACAAGGTTATTAGGAACTCTGTTATGACAAATACCATATCTTCACCAGCCTGCATTTTTTATTGGTCCAATATCTTTGAAAATATTGACTGGAAATGGACATGGCTGTTACCAAAGAAATACCTACTGATTAACAAAACAAAAGAAACATCATTTAAAATTCTTCACAGGTGTTATCCGGTCAAAGTTTTTCTACAAAAAAAAACATAAATGGGAAATGGACTGTTTGTGTACATTTTGTAAAAATTATGATGAATCTTTGTTACACTTGTTCTGGGACTGCAACTGTACAAAAATGTTTTGGACTGATACAATAAACTTTCTTTACACAAAAGGTAATAACATCCCCTTAGACAAAAAACATGTAGGCTACTGTTTGGTATTGAAAAGCATGACCTTAAAGACTCGGAAAAGCTATATACTGCTAATCTGCTTGTTTTATATGGGAAGTATCAGATTCACACCTCTAAATTTAAGCGTCAGAAACCTAACTTTAAAACATTCTTAGCAACATTTAACATTTATATAGACAGTATTAGATTTAGCACCAACTCTAAAGCCATCCGAACTATGACTGCCTTTGAAAAAAGTATTCTAAACCCTCCTGTGTCACAATTATCTGTATTATAATGAATGTATCCCTTGTTGTTTCTATGCTCTGATTGTATAGTTCTGCAATCTCTGTATTTGCCCTATTTTCAATAAAAACATTTAAAAAAAGGTTTGTCCGCCATCTTGTCTGCAGCTGGGTACTCTTGTCTTGACCAGGAGGGTTAGACTTCTTTTCTTTTCCATACGCTGCAGCCACCTGTCACCTAAAGAACCTCCGCTTTCGCCTGTTGTTCACAGGAGACCTCCCTGTGAGGGACAGGCCTGGTGTTGATCAAGTATTTAGCAGACGGTAAGATACCAGCCGGGTATCTCATCTCGTTGACACAGATACAGAGCAGGCAGAGCAAGTTTTGTGTGAATTTACAGTCTTGGAGCTGACCAATCAGGCTTTAGGCAAGTGTTAGAAACACGCCCCTCATTAGGCTACACTTGAGGGAAAAATCAAGTGAGGAAAACTGAAAATAAATAAATATGGAAATAAATAAATAAATGTGGGAATTAATATGTAAATAAATTAGTAAATAAATATAGAAATAAATAGGTAAATGTGAAAATAAATTTGGAATTTTGGACACAAGCACACACAAAACATGACCTTCAAAATAAAACAGCTCAAAAAGATCAAATTCACACTTTTACTAAATCAAATATGTCCAGTGGCATAAAATAGCAATTTAACTCAAGGGCACTTTAAACTCTGACACAAGCACTGTTTTTGTAAAAAAAATCCTTCACATCTGTGCTGCCCTGAGTCAACCAGCTCCTGGACAATTGGACTATGCTCCACAACTCATCTGAATGTCCAGGTTTCTATTTGATTATTACAGGGGTGCCCAAGACCAGCGTTCGAGAGCTATCATGTAACTTTGAGATGCATCTCTTTACCAACACTCTTAAATAAAAAATGAACTCCTTACCAGGCTTCTGCGTGACTGCAGGCGAGGGAATTCATGCATAAGACAGGTGTGTTGGAGCAGGTGTACATCTTAAAGTTGAAGGGTGGTAGCGATCGAGGACTGGACTCGTATGGCGCAGTGTTGGGCCATAGGACTTAGGCACCCCTGGATTTAGGTCTGGGGATCTTACAGACGACTCCAAAACATTTATCCTGTTTGTCCAGTTCCATAAAGCTGATCACTCACTGGTGTGTTTAGTGTCACTCCATTGTTGAAAGACCAAATCTCTTGAAATATTTCAATGTATTCCAACAGATTCCTGATTCTTGGTATGTGATAACAGGCCTTCACTCCTTTAGCTATTCTTCCACATATTTCTGCTTTCGTTTCAGTTTTTAGCAGTTTGTGTTCATTTTAGGTGATCAGCCAATCCTGCACTTGTTTTCTCTCTCTCATCAGGCAAGGCAAATTTATTTCTACAGGACACTTTCAGCAACAAGGCAATTTAAGGTGTAGTGGTCTGGAAGTGTATTCCAGTTCAGAGGAGCATAGAAACTAAAAGCTGATTCTCCAGGTTTGGTTCTAATTCTAGGGATGAGGAGTAGACTGGAATTAGAGTGAGTGGTCTGGGGGGTTGGTATAGTAACTGTAGATCTTCAACATACTTTGGTGCTAAGCCATTCAATGAATCATAAACTACCAGAAGCATTCTGAAGTCTATTCTAAGAGCTACAGAGAGTTAAGGACTTTAGAACTGGGGTGATGTGCTCTACATTCAAGCAGCAGCGTTTTCGACTTTTCAGGCAGACCTGTGAAGACGCTGTTGCAGTAATCAACCAGACTAAAAATAAACGCACGGATGAGTTTTTCAAGGTCCTGTTGCGACATTAGTTCTTTAACTCTAGAAATGTTCTTCGGGTGATCGAACTTAAAAATCCCAGGGCTGTTCTTTCAGAAAAATGTGGGGAATTACCAATTTTACTCAATTTTCAAATGTGTAATACCCAGCATGCATAGCATCCACTGCTTTTATCTTTAATGAAGATGCCTGACAACTGCTTGTCCACAGAATGAATGACCTCACTGATTTGAATGCACTCCTTTTAATTAATGTTTTATTAAAATATTTCTACAAAAGAACAGCAACTGATCTGGTCAGTGATTTTGGACTGGTTTTATTTTTTTATAAGCACATCTGTAAATACATTTTTAATTGACAAAAAAATAAAACACCCCCCACACCTAACACCACCTGTTTTGGTCATTCAAAATGAAAACAAATACACAAAACCACATTTAAAAAACAATTTTTATTTCTTCCTAACATTTTAAGGACAAATCTAAATCATGATCTGTAACATGTTACACAATCAACACTAATCAAAATGATTCATTTAACTTCTGGATTTACCTCAGTCTATTGATTTACAAAAATATTTTCTATACTCCTGGAAAATAAACCAACAAACCCCTTTAAAATGCATTTATGACTAATTAGGGACCACTTGATAGTCTTTAAAAGGCACTTAACTTTTCAGGAACTTTACCAGCCATTTCCATTATATACTTATTCGGTCTCTAGAGAAAGCTAAATGATTTGACAACCTCATTAAAATGCTGCACCTTGTGGAAATCTGGTTGCTACCAGTAAATCCAAGTAGAAAATGTACAAGTTTTACTGTCAGTGATTTTCTTTGGTATAACCAAACTGTGTTTGTTACATCACTCGAGAAAACACTACATTTAAAAGTGTAATATGTTGCTTTTTTGCTATAATTGTCTTGAATCTCAACGTTAAGGTTTAACGAACTCAAAAGTGATTCAAACAGAAAAACAGAAAAAGCATCACCAGCGGGCTCCAAGATGTTATATGTCCATTGCAGCGAGTTTTGTTTAGAGTATTAGAGGATGGCAAGTGACAATTAACCCTTCCAAGTGTTTACAACCTTTCAGTAGGCAATAGAAGAACAGACACCCTAATTATATAAATAACAAGAGTCATAATAAAATTAATGATTCATTTTCAGGTCTCACTGTTAAATATTTATTCTGACAGCTAAGACTTACAGTGCCTTAAAAAAGTATTCAAGTCCCCTACACTTCTCTACATTTTGTCACATTAGAGCTAGACCAACACAAAGTAGCACTTAGCTGTGTAAGGAGAGAAAAGGATAGATGCTGGTCAATCATTTCTACAAATAAAGCCCCTTTTAATCTGACTCCTCCTAATAAAATACTGGGTAAGCAACTGCGCCGAGCCCAAACCCCCCCCCAACAAAAACCCTTTAATCTTGGTATAAATCCAGCTGTTCTAAAAGCCCCAGAGGTTTACTAGAGAACATTAGTGAATAAACAGCATCATGATAACCAAATAAAACAATGGATCAGGGAGAAAGCTGTGGAGAATTTTAAAGCAGGCGAAGATCTTAAAATCATATCACAAGTTTCAGGCATCTCAGAGTAAAGTTCAGTCAGTCATCTAAAAATGGACAGAGGTAGGATACAACCGAAAAAAGGACAGAGCAAACGTAGAAAATGAGATCAAGATTAAACTATTTGATCTACAGGCAAAGACCTATGCTGGAACAGGCGCTGCATTAACCGAACATTTTCCGTATTTGACATTTTCTTTTGTTTTTCGTTATTAAACGGTGACTGAACAATCTGATGGCCGTCCATTGTTTTGAAAGATTAGTATTCACACCTCTGATCACTTGGTGCAAATGTGCAGACATTTTCAACTTTATGCACGGAGTACAGGAAGCTAAATCAATCAAAAGAAAAAGATTCCCGTAACAGCATCTGAGCTACATCTCAGACCTGGACACCGTACTCCATCCATCTCGCTAACCAGGAGCCGACAGCGCGTTGAAGAGTTACTGAGGATTTGGAGCGCGTCGCTCCCAAGAACCCAGTGTCATGTCAACCACCGGTGCATGCCAAAAAATAAAAAATAAAATAAAGAGCATGCCACTTTTATTGTGTGATAACTCATGGAGTGTTAAAACATATGTGGCAGAAATGTGACAAAAATCTGAAAAAAAGTTCAAGCTATTTTTGCAAGGCACTGTAACAAGTAAGAAATTTGGCAGAAAAACTTTCAACTATAGAAAGGCAAATTAAAACGATAGATCTACATTTCACCTTCAGGCTAAAGTTAGGTAACACCACCAAAGCAATTTATTAAACTTACGGGCTAACAAGCAACTCCGTCATGCTGTAAATCTAAGCTAATTTCATTTTGATCTACCAAAGCTGTGCATTGGTCACAAGGAGAAAAAAAAACAACAAAAAAAAAAAAAGGTGGCAAGGTAAAAAGACAAGTTTACAGTTTTAGGTGAAGGCTAAGAAGCAGAGATGAAAGCCACTAGATTAAAACATCTTTGCTAAAGGGAGTTTTGACAAGCGCTGAACTGTTTTAACCCAGAAACTTTTTTAAAATCAAAGTACCCTCAAAAGTCAACATTCAGATGAAATTTAAAATGAACGTTTTCCACACAAAAACTTATTGTGACAGGTCCTTGCGATTTCATCAGAAGTATTCACAGGGACTGAATACTTATTTATTTCTTTGTTGGCACATAAATACTGCAAAACAGTCAATACATCTATGGTTGAAAACCCACAAAATACTGACAGGATTTTTCACTTTTCATGTGGTAAACATTGGTGTGTTGAAGTAAGTTAGGGTGTTAGGTGAGATTTTACATGTTAGAATATAACCAGCGAACAAGAATCTCCGATTCTGTTAGGGGGAAAAAAAATGTGCAGTTACAGTTTGAGGTCCACAAAAAAAAAATTACAGTAAGATGAAGATTGCACCAATCAGAAAAGGCTACAGAGACAAACCATGCCTCGTGGAAAAGGTTCCTGCAGTGAAATGCACATTTGGAGAAGGAATGTAATGCTGAGGCTCTATTCTGACTAAAACCTCGTAACAGGTCCAGTAAAAAAAACTAATATTGGATGTTCTGATTGGAGGAAGAAAAAAAATAAAATAAGAAAACAAACTTGATAAGTCACTCGGAAAATGTAGAGACAGACCAAGGAAGCAAACTATCAAGGTTTCAAAATCAGTTTAAATAAAATAAAAAATAAAGAGATTTGTTGAATAAATTAAGAATCTTTCCAAACCTTCCTAAAAACAGACCATTTGGAATATAAAAAAAAGTTTTGCCCATTTCTATAATCCATTTGTCTCTTTGTGGGTTTATGCGTCTCACCTGAAGGAGATCAACTAAAGTTGTGCTCATAACTTCCATACATTGAAAGAATTTTAAGGTTTTTAGGGCCATTACTACACATTTGTCACTCTTAGCTAATGATCACAATAATCAAAAGCGATTGTATTTTCTTTTATTATATCAACAGAAAATCCCCAAAGCTAACAAACTTTTTGTAATAAACATTTTTTTTTTATCATACATTATCTGAAAAAACCTTTAAATGTTGAAATTCTGCCAGGGTATTAAACCTATGAGCACAACGGTACATACCCTGATTGTTCTTTATAAGGAATTATGAAATGAAATATATTGAAAAAAACCTGCCAGTGGTTAGCAGCGTGTATCCAATGATGTGATGTTGATTATAGTGGCTTTGAAGCCAGGATGCAGAAATATTCCCACACCCGCTCTACCTCAGTGTCAACAGAAGTGACGCCCATTTCATCCAGGAACCTGCGAGGAGAATAATCATAGATTAAATGTACATGGATATAATTCCCTAAAGAAATAAAAATAAAAAAAATACTAAACAACTAAATGTGGAATGCAGACATCAGAATGTGTTTGTCTGTTGCAGAACAGAAAATTACCGCTTCTGAATGTTGTCCAGCATGTCTTCAGCAGCTTGTGGGTCTTTTTTCTTGTAGGAATTGTACATGGACCAGGTGCTAATGAAACCCACCAGCGTCCTGACAGAGATCATGGATTTGTTCTGAAAACTCTCAATCCTGTTGGACCGACGTTGGATAAAGAACAAAGAAAACACGCATTTAAAGAAAGTGTCATAATAACTACAACCCTAAAAGCATCCAGATCAGGTTTAACTTGTATGATATCAGATGATTACCTTTCCTTATCTGGAAAGGGAATGGCACAGTACAATTCTTCCAGTTTACTTTCCGACGCGGCAACTGGCTTGCTTGTGTACGGCTTCAGCAACTCCTTCACCTAAAAGTGAGACGATACAGCTGGTCAACAATCGGTCCCATAATAAAGGACACTTACTGGATCTGGATCATTTTTCCAGAGGTCTAAACATTGCAAATGTTGCCCTTTCTACTATACTGGGTGCCATTTAGGATGAATGAGTTTAAATGAATGGATTAGTTTATTTTAGTTCTTTCGGGATATTTTACTCAAAAAATAAACTAACAAACACAATAACCAGAAAAAAGAAATAGGCTGAAGTGGAGGCTTATTTTTTGCCCGTCCTACACAATTCAAAACACAAAATAACACCATTTAATCTAAATTATTCTTATTCATTCCATCGCATTTTAGTTATGTTACTCTGTAGTCTTTAATTATGTTATCTTTCAGTAATGTTTTTAAGTACAACAAATTTCAAATCATCACTAAGTCCATTCCATAATTTAACTCCTAAAAATTAAAACGCATTCGTATTTAACATTAGTTCTCAATTTACCCCTTTCAAAAGGTACTCAATTCCTCTTAAGTTCAGTTTTTTTTTCTTTTAACACAAAGATTCTGAATACAGGAGGGAAGCCTATTGATCTTAGCTCTAAAGAATATTTTGTAATGTTTGGATGTACACAAAATCCAAATATTTTACTGTGCGAGACTCTAGAAACAGTGGGTTCCCGATACGGAGCTATATTTATTATTATAATAATTCTTTTTTGGAGTTTAATAATAGGGTCAATATTTCTTCCGTATGTACAGTACTGTGCAAAGGCTTTAGGCAGATGTGAAAAATACTGTTGAAGGAACTTGGCTGTCCCTAACCCTAACCACAGATCTTCTGTGGATGTTGGCTTCCTCACATCCTTCTGTTTCTAGAGCTAAAACCCCTGACGTGTGAACCAGGCCTAAGATTAGGCAAGACCAGGCAATTTTATTTGTATAGCACACTTTTAACAGCAAGGTAATTCAAGGCGCTTTACATGATTAGGAGATAAAGTAAAAATAGCAATAAAACACAAAGCATACATGAATTTAGGATTAAGTAAAAACAGCAATAAAGCATGAACCACACACAAAACATGTGATACATGAAAACATTACTCAAAGGCACTACACAAATGCTCTACTTTCCTGGTTCTAGTGAGGACATGAGCAGCAGCGTTCTGGATCAGCTGCAGCTGTCTAATTGACTTTTTAGGCAGACCTGTGAGGACACTGTTGCAGTAATCAAAATCAGACTAAAGATAAACCCATGGATGAGTTTTTCGAGGTCCTGTTGACATCAGTCCTTTAATACTAGAAATGTTCCTTCAGGTGATAGAAGGCTGACCTTGGAGGTCACATAAATGCAATAACAGAATACCTTTATGTGATTGCCTTTGCCTTTATGTGACCTTGAGATTAGTGCCAAGATTTAGTTTTATTTAATCTTTCAATTTTAATTCCATTTAACTTTATTTTTTCTATTTAAAGAATCCTGGTAGATTGTTTCGAGTCATTGACTGGGAGTTGCGCCCAATTGAAATAAAGTATATATAATTTAGGACCTTGCAGAACACGAACAGGTTACTCTTAATAAAGGCTGAGGCCGATACGCGTGGGCTGTAACCCACATGTTTTAGCATTTTCTATATGATTTAGCCATTTAAAATAAAGGCTTTTTATATTTAAAGAAGAGCGCCTTGGGTTTTTCCTTTTTTCATAACCCTGTTCCCACCAAAGAGAACCTTCGCCACACTTTCTGGATCAACCTTCTGAGCACTTTTTTTTTTTAAAAGCTACTCTTTATATTTGAAATTATTAAATTTTACATACTGATACCAATTACTTGAGTAACTCCTTATCCAGTTCAATGTAACTGCTCTTATATACCATAACGCTCCAATTTACACAAAAGCCAAGAATTGTTAATGATCAAACGCTTTGCGCAAGTCAATAAAAACCCCAACAGCATATAGTTTCTCAATAGCTGTAGCTCTAATTTCAACAAATTCCATCACTGCTAATGACGTCGATCGGTTATTGCGAAACCTCTATTGATGGACGCTCAGCAGATCATATTTCTCAATAAATGCATCTAATCTATTAGCAAACAATTTTTCAAGTATTTTTGAGAATTGGGGTAATAAGGACAGGTCTGTAATTTGAAATTATATGTTTATCCCCATTTTTACAAGATGGAATCACCTTTGCCATTTTTATTATATCAGGAAAAACACCAGTTTGAAAATATTTATTGCATATATAAGTAAATGGTTTGTTTATACAATTAATTAATGACTTTGTAGATTTTTTTTTTTTTTTTTACACTTTTGAACTACTTCTAAAGCTTCACTCTCAGTAACCCTACCAATAAATATAGATGTTTTAATATTAAATTCCAGGTTATATCTATGATTCACTTCCCTAATTTCTTTTGCCAATTTTTGGCCTATATTAACAAAATAATCATTAAACCTATTAGCAATCACCTCAGTACTTTCAATAATTATTTTTTTATCATCAGTAAAATCCATATTACTACAAATTTTCACTCTCCAAATACCCTTGATATCATTTCTGTATTTCAACAGTAGATGATCATAATCTTTTTCATGCAATCTCAATTGCTGTCAATTTTTTTGTATTTATCCTTATGATCCATTGTTCTGTCAGTGATACGTGTTATTCAGGTTTTTCGAGACCTTCTGTGATCCCAAAATTACTGCATCTATATTCCCTTAATGGACCAGGGCGGTCATAAAACTACAAAAAAGTATTCAAAAATTTATCATATGATCGTTTGGCATCGTCCACATAAACTTCCATTATCTAACTATCGCTCCATTTTCTTAAACTGGCTGTGTGCTGCAAAATGTGCTGCAGTTCTGGGCCCGAATTTCCCGCGCTGTCCTAATAGTGTGACGTCAAATGACACGGCTTGCGCGTTCTCGACAGCTTTATAAGAGGAAGAAAAATGGTTGCAGACCTCTATTGATTTAATTGTGAGAATGCATTCTTCTCTTCTGCAACTGGGAAACGACCAAGGACGACTCACAGCCCACTAAAACGTGGTACTAAGAAAAAGAAGTATGTCACTGTGAAGATGTATGTTTTTTTGTGAAGCGTTTGTGCGCG
Source organism: Valencia hispanica (assembly GCA_963556495.2). Lineage (NCBI taxonomy): Eukaryota > Metazoa > Chordata > Actinopteri > Cyprinodontiformes > Valenciidae > Valencia > Valencia hispanica. The sequence continues at coordinate 12,899,806 of OY747707.1, read as the reverse complement.
CTCCCGTGCGGCTGGCTGCAGTTACTTGCAGCGCCGGCCGCGTCGCTCGTGAGTTTCGTTTCTTCATTCTGCCCCCTGCTCCTTTAAGAGTTAATCAATTATCACGATCCAATCCAATCTGTTCCAATTCGATATTGATATGGGTCAGTGCTATTAAAAACATTTCACCAGTTCAGACCTAAGCCTTAAAATGCCCATCTGGACTTTTCCTTCCTTCCACCAGTAGATGCTGTATTAACCCTTTCAGACCTAACCTCACCATAAACCAAAACAATATTTTCCTTGTGTTTATCTTATAGTTCTGAAATCCTCTTAGTGAATTGGGTCAATACGTGACCCAGGTGTTCTGTAGATGCAGCTGATCAAATTTTTTGTTCTTTCGCCCTCAATTTCAATAGTTATACATTCCTTCAAATTATCAATCCCAATAGTCATGTCCTCAATTTTACATTCAAAGCTGACATTAGAAACAGGGCGACAACCCCGTCCCTTTTAATTACCCTGATTTAATTTAATAACTATCTAATCCATCATGCAAGTCTTTTTCATCACCTAGCCAAGTCTCTGAAATTGCTAGTACAGTAAACTGATTTTGGATCTGTTAAAAATAATGTGGTGGAAAATTGTTATGCAATTAGGAATTAAGTGTATGCATATTTAGTGAATGCATCTAGTGTAAAATGACAAGGTTATTGCTCCAACTTAATGTTTATTACATGTGTCAGGTCACCAGAGAGACAGACGCCGGGGCAGTAAGATAACAGTCTGGCCTTCGGATGAGCTGCTTTATGCGTTGATATAAGACTCGTGTGAAGCAGTTACTCTGGAGGCGGGGCGTAAAGGTTGGAGAAGATATCTACAGAGATAAACAATGATTGCAGAATACTATTTAAGCTGTTAGTTAGAAAGGTTGGTTAGGGTGATGCACGAGTAACTGTCTCCTCCGTGTCTGGCCAGACATGTTTGAATTAAATACTTAAACGCCTTCTTGGACTCAAGTCTTCTTTATAATGGAAACCCTGAGATACTATTTTTGCCATTACAATAATCTTTGGTTTTGTAGAAATTGTTATAGAGACTCTTACTTTTAAAATGAATCACTGAAACCCCTTTTATCCTCATACTGGAATTAAACTAGTATTCAGAATAATAATCACATTTATTATCAACGTTCTGAGAGAAATACATCTCTGGATCAATGTCCTTTTCTAACTCTTAAAGCTTATGATCCTGAGAATCAAAAGACTTAAAGTTAGTGCTGTCCCACATCTTTGCCTTATTTGTCACTCACGTCCAGTTTCTGACATTACTATATTCCATCGAATAAATATTTAACAACATATAAATTACCATTCGTCAGTCCTTATTCCACCTCTCCACCACATGATAGTTCATTTTCATTTGTATTGATCAAAGTCTTTAATGTCCTTAACTATCACTCTAACCTGTTCGGGTGTACGCTTTAGTCATATAATTATTTTACAGTTCCTTGTCCAAGTGTATTGTATTATTTTATCCTTTTCAAAATTCTAGCTTGTCTCACAATTTCACTATTTCTCTTCTTTAGATAGACCCCCATGCCTTTAAGTTGTGTTGCCGGTTGCATCACCTCATGTTTGTGTTTTCTACTCACAAATCGATTTTATGATTAGACCTTTTGGGTCTATCATCTGTTCTTTGCGTTATTGAATGGCAAGCAGCTATATTTTGACCCTCTATGTGAATTACTTTACTGTTAATGAAGCTGATGACTTGCTGCTCAAGCGTGTGTAATTCACCTCATGGTGAATCCTCACCCTCCTTGTTACCTGCTGCAGCCCCTGCATAGGTATGGTGTTTTGTCTGAAGTCTGATAACTGGTTAGGAGGAAGCGGCTTAGATTCTGACAAGGAGCTGTGTCAGTCACCCAGCAAACAATAGGAAAACCTCTTTTAAGGTTTGAATTACATTATAATAGGACAAAGTAATACAATAGTGATATTATAGACTAAAGAGTTGAGATCAGTAAACTAATATATAAACTATTATATTTTTGTTCTATTGTTTCTCTTGTGATTGTCTTAAATAATTCAGTGTAGCCTATTTTTAATGTGTTCATTATTATTGTACAGTTTAAAACTAATTATTTTTGGCATGTATATAATAATAGCATTTATTTTAAGTCATTAATTTAATTGTTGCAATATTTAACCTTTGTCTGATCCATTTATTTTTGCTATTTTTATTCACCAATTCCATTACTGCCATATTGCATTTGTTTGTCCACGTTAATTATTTTATGTAAATAACTTAAAATTCTTTCAGTAACCAAATTAACTTGTTAGTAGAATATCATTTTTGCTAAAATTATGATTTTATATCGTATCATTAGGTCTACATATGCATAATGAGTTAACTTATAGTGCACTAGAACCATTTCAATCTATGATGTCATCGCGAGTCTTGCATTCCATTGGCCAGAATGCCAGCCATCAAACTGACTGCCAGTGGGAGACCTAGTGTTAATTAATTTTCCGTTTTTGAGGTCTTTTGTTGTACCTTAGTTGTTGCTAAAGCCTAGTTCATGCCTGCTGGCTTGTAGCTGGCGTTGAAGCCTATTAGCTGGTGACTAGTGCTGGAGCCCGTGTCTGGCCTAGCTGCTGGTCCTGGTGGTGGGTGGCCATTCAATTGGAAAAACAGCCCCCCCTCCCTCTGCGGCTGAGCACAGATCATCACAAAATGCTGCGTTTCTTACACCTCTGGAATATTCACCCAAGTCTGTAGATCATTAACAAGTCTACCGATAGCTTCTTCTGTTGACCTGGTAGATAGCTGTAGTCTGAATATTGTTACAGTTATGGATGAAATTGCCCCAATAAAAAAAAACCTACATGGTCTGGAAAAAAAACAACATCCAGGAATGCTCTTAGAGCTCAAAGACAAAATGTAGTAAAGTTGACATGGAGGGGGGAAAAAAAGCTTCAGGATCATGACATTTATGGAGGAAGTCTTTATATCTATAATCGGAAGTTAAAAAGTTATTTTTCTGATGCTATAGATGAAAAAAGGTAGCAATGCCCAAATCTTTTTACTGTTGACAGACTGGCAAATCTATCAGCACTTCCTAAACTCTTAAGGCTAGTTTGCACTGAGACACAGAAGATATGAAGTTGGTGATGTAGACATTTTATTTACCACTGCTAATAAGGAATTATTCTGTTTAATAAAATATATGTTAAAGAAAAAAACCATCTGTTGCACAATCAAGGCAGCCGTTAATAATTTGCTCAGTGCGCAGTTATCTTACCGCCTAGAGAGACAGCACAGATCCTTCTGATGAGCTTTTAAATTTTAACTTCAACCATAAAAATAAAATTAAAAAAACATGACTTTAAATCTCCACCCACCTCCTGGTAGATACTGCTTAGTTTTTCTCCACAGTCCTTGTAGTTTAATCTGATGTTGTTGTCTGTGTAGCCCAGCAGAGCGATGCAGCCCCCAGGCTTCAGGACTCGACTGGCCTCCAGCAGAAACCTGGACTTGTCAAACCAATGTGCTGCAGAAGCTGCTGTCAACAAGTCTACAGTGCCATCTTCAAAAGGAAGCTCTTCTGCTGTCCCCGTACTGCAAATATAACACAGAAAGAGACAAGTGCATAACGTGGCTATCAACAGATTAAAAAACATACACCGTGCTGTTTTTTTTTTGTAACACTATTATGAAAACTTTAAAAGTCTGTAGAGTACTGAATAATATCCATCAAACTATACTTGTCTGATCATCCAGTTACCTCACTCAACTTCTATAACCAAAACAATTTCTGCCTAAAATCTGGATGTAGTGATGGATTCAGTCCTGACCCTTCAGAGACACAAAGATAATTACAAAGTCAGCAATCTATCACCTGAAGAACATTTCTAGGACTAAAAGACTGATGTCCCAGTAAGATCTTAAGAAACTCCTCCATACGTTCATCTTTTGTCGGATTAATTACTGCAACAGTGTCCTCACAGGTCTGCCTAAAAAGTCAGACAGCTGCAGCTGAACCAGAACACCGCTACTCGCGTCTTCACTAGAATCAGGAAAGTAGAGCACATCATCATAGACTTCCAAATCATTTTACTAGTTTATAAATCACTGAATGGCTTAGCACCAAAGGATGTTGAAGATCTATTGTCAGTATAACAACCCACCAAACCACTCAGGTCTTCTAATTCTAGTCTACTCAGCTTTCATAAAATCAGAGCCAAACATGGAGAAGCAGCTTTCAGTTTTTATGCTCCTTTAATCTGGAATAAACTTAGAGACCTCTGCAAAAGTGCTGAAACACAGAGTTCCTTTAAATAAACGTTAAAAACCATCTGTTTAGAGTTACCCTTGATTAATAACTGTGACATCATTAATTTTAGCCTGAATTGCACCTTTTCATTATGTTCCTTTATTATATTACTGCAGATTTTTTGTCTGATTTATATTTTTAACATGTAATGCACTTTGAATTGTTTTGTTGCTGAAGTGTGCTATACAAATAAACTTACCTTGCCTTTCTACCTGCAGTTTGAGCAAACATCTACGATGATTTCAAGAAACTCATTCTGAGGAATGAATTGAGGTGCCCATTGGTTTAGTTTTTTAATTCATTTCACAGAAATATTTGGTGGAAAATAAGTGCCTATGGTATATTTAACTGTTCAGCTCTGTTGGAAACTTGTGGTTTGTCTGAGTGAAGAGAACACAGCCGCAGATGCTACTGAGAAGAATGTTGAAGATGAAAGGACAGCTTTAGGGTAATGGGACAGATAAGGATACTGGTTTAGGTGGGGTTGTAGCTCGGCGGCGAGGTGTCACAAATTCATCTTGGTCCTGTTTTACTACACGAGACTTTAGGTTGGTGGAAAGTAACAGCGTCTATAGTGGAACGTGGGACCGAACTGTGTATAAACCAGGTTTGTAAGTCTGATTGTGTCAGACACAGACCAGGATGTCCTGAGCCGTCTCTCTTCATGCATGCAAGAATAAATTGAATAACTGCCTCAGCGGTTTTGGTTTAAAGTTAACTGTTCTTACAGATGCCAGTTCCAATTTCAAGTTCGATTATTTATAGAGCACATATAAAAACAACTGCCAGTGCAGTGCATAATACATTTGATTGTAATTTATTGATTTATGTTACTTCCTGCTTGGTTTAATCACACGATAAAGAACTGATTTAAAAATCTTAATATAACTTTTTCATACTGCCAGCAAACAAAACAAAAAAAAGACCAGCTGCAAAGCAGTAATGCGGAATAGCAGAACCTTTACCTGGCTGTGCAGTTATTCAGCACATCATTTCAACTTGCCTGCCACATTGTTATTTCGTTCACAAAAAGCTTTTCATCATTTGCCATTGAGCTTCTATACAAACAGAAGCGCTGACCCGTGCCTACCGGTATGTGATGTTGGTGTGTCCCGGCACGACCCGTGCCTCCTCCAGTTGGCTCTCACTGATATCGATGCCGACCACTTCTTTGAAGTGCGGCGCTATTAGTCTAGTGTGCTGACCCGTTCCACATCCCAGATCTACAGCGAGCACATGGGGCTGTCCCTTCTGTGGATGGAAACGGATGATAAGTACCATCTTAAAGAGAGAAAATATTATTTTCAGGGAGGGCTTACCTTTTTGTCCAAGTACTGAATGATAATGTCCTTGAGCCCCGACGGAGGCGTAAAACGGTACTGTTTGTAGAAGGAAGCATGCTCCTTCCCTTCAAAAAGTCGGTAAGCCATTGAAATGTTTCACTTGGTTTTCTTATCTCTTGCCAGTTACAGCTTGCCTGATCTCTCCTGCCAAAGCAGTCTCTGGCCTAGGGAGCGAAGTTTGTCTTTTGTCTCCTTAAAATCACTCGTTTTACTTGCTTTTCTGGTCTGTTAATCTTGCTTTGAGGTCTCCAGTCTTGCTGGAATGAAACCTCCCAGACTTCCTACAATTCAGATGAAACACAAGCAGTGAAACAATTGGTGAAAAATTAAAGAAAAATCACGAGGTCAAGTTTTGAACATCATAAAACAGGTGAACAGAAGTGGCCTGATGAAGTTCCTTATAAGAGAAAGCTGCCTCTGATGTTAGAGGTCCTGTTAACTGAGCTGCAGAGCTGCTGGCCATGGGCTGGCCTATCATGGCACATTTCTACACATTACCTCAGACAGACAAACTAAATTACGTGGAAAATTACATAAATTCATGGAGTTATGCAAGAATAAAATGGAACCAAGTTTCTTCTCTTGTCTGTAAGGACAACAACAACAAGAGTCAAGTTTTCCTGAACCTAAACGGTTGGTGTCAAGCATTTGTTTTTCAGTAACGATACACTTCCCTGCCATAAAACTCCAAATATCACACTTTGATAAATTACTCAACAAAAACAGTTCAATACTGATCTTAAGACTATCTGTCTGACACAATCAACATCAAGTTGTCATTACAAGAAAATTATCACCTGGCAAAAGGCTCAAGTGCAAATCCAAGGAAGAAAAAATAAGACAGGATGATACAGGTAAACCACAGACCAGCCATAGAAAGATCGGATGAAGAACATCTTGTTTTGGTCTAGAATAGAAATTCCCTTAATTGTTCCACACTGTGGAAATTTAGGCGCAACAGCAGCAAATTGTCCAATTCACACAAAGATACTAATGTGAAATATAAAAAAACATAATACTATACTGTACAGTAATGGCAAAACACCACTAGATACTGTGAGGTTATTAAAAATAGGATACTCCAGTTCAAGAAATGTGCAACTGAGCAGGATAATTTTAAAATATTTACAATATTTATATCATTTACGTGTGTATTTCTGACAGACTATTTACAAAAAGTGACCAAGAGAGATGTGCAATAAAAGCAAAAATGTTATTTGAAATGAGAAGAGAGTGCAAATAACAGCAGGTACGTAAATACTTGGTGAGTTTTGTAGGAAGAAGTGATGGTTATACAGTCTTACAGCTCCTCAGAGGAAGAATCTGTGGTAATGCTCCTTTGTGCACATCGTGTGCAGCAGTCTGTCGCTGAAGGAGCTCTCCAGCTCAGCAACAGCTTCATGCATGGGGTGGGAGACACTGTCCAGCAGGGATGTCATTTTAACCAGAGTCCTTCCATCTCCCACCATCTGCACTGGGTCGAGCTGTAGATAAGCCGCTGCTCAGCTTAATGGTGCGTTAATGTCACCGCGTGCTCCAGAGAGCAAACTACAGTCCAAAACATCAATCCCACCGTCCGTCCTACGTCTATACTCGCCATCTCCAGCCGTCTCTTGACGAGAGCCGGGGCATACCCTGGACAGGTCACCAGTCAATCACAGGGCAACAAAGAGGACAAACAATCAAAAACATGTCCTCTTAAATAAGCTAGGAACACAGAGAGGGTTCTTGATCATAACACCCTCCACCCCAGGTGAGATCTTCCTTGGATCTGCTGCAATTTCCCTACCAGCCTGGGAGCCAGGTGGCTGATACAGCTATCCATTAGATTACAGACTATAAAGGGCCAATACATCGTCTATTTCGAAGACAGTGGACTGACCCTGAAGAGCAGAAGTTTGCTTACTATCTTAGCCAACGTGAACAGGTCTCCTGGAGGCAGACAGGGAGGGCTGGTAGGTAAAGATGAGCCTTCCCATATAATGTCTTCCTGGATTGAGCAGGACAGTCCATGCAAAATGCTGGAAGAAAGCTGTTCTCATCCTCTTAAGAAATTTCCACAACAGGACACAGGCCTGGGTATCGGACAGGTTGGTCTGCAGTACACGATCCCGTCCCCAGGAAACAATGCTGGCCCTGTTCATGTTCACCCATAACAATGTAGACTTCAAAATACTCTCTGAACTGAACTGCCATCTTTATAAGTTCTCAGGTGAATCAGTCAAAGTCGGCCTCTTGAAAAGGGGAAAACGACAGAATAAAGAGAGCGGAGACCGCTGAACATCCAGGGAATGGATTTTGAGATGCTGGACTCTAACCAATAAACTTAGATCTAACGAAAGAACCTACGTCACTTCATACAAAAGATATTTTGGACAATTTTATGCTCCCAACTTTGTCTAAAAGAGTTTGGGGATAGTCCCAACCTGTTAGTAAGACATGGATGAATCAGTTTGGTGCGGTAGAACAAGACTGGCTTGCACAGAGTTCTGACCTCAATCAGAAAGAACACATTAGGAAAGAATTGGAGCTGAGACAGTGAGCCAGGCTTTCTTGTCCAACATCACCTCAAAAAGGACGTTCTGGAAGATGCTTGAAAATTCCTATAAAACACACGAAGCTGCAAAGCATGGGGCAACATCATATTACATAAACGTAATGCATTTAAAATGGGATTTAACTGAAGTTCATGTATGTTAAGGAAAGTGGCCCATTCTTTTTGCCAAAAATAATGTATATATTGTGCATATTGTTTTGACTTTAAAAACAAAATTTCACATAATGTGTTGACTATCAAGTGGCTTTAGATAACTATGGTTATTCAGACACATGTTATCTAGAATAAGTATTCTTTTAACTTTTGCAGGCCTAGCTACTCTTTTAAAAGCAAATATGAGTGTTTTACTTTCATTTCAGGACAACAGGCCATAATAACACAAGTGACGGCAAACACGATTAGGTCAGCCATGCTTGTTTCTTTCCGCTCATTTGTCAGAGTTGTTTTCTTTCCTTGACCATTTGCTGCAAGGAAAACAGTTTTTCAAGTTCTGTACAACGGCACTCAGAGGAAGCAAAGTGTGCTTAATTGCACTTGAGGGATAATAATAATGACCTATTGACCATTTCCAAATGAGACAGCGAGCATAATGCCATCCCAAGGGTTCTCATTAAGTTTTAAACTATCAAAGGAGTTAACTTGGGCATACATTTATGCTCCGTTTAAAACGTAGATCAGCTTCGTACACTGAGGCATCGAGTCCCAGAAGTTGAGACTTACTGTCTTTGTTTACTCGTTTGATCGCCTAAAGAGGTGACTCACAGTACAGAGCTGAGAGACTTGAGAAATCATCTTTACAGTTAATTTACATCATTCACTAAAAAAGCAGTGCCATTCAAATAAAAAAAAAAAAATACATATAACTTCTTCATACTTTGTCACGTTACAACCCACAATTTTACTGTATTTTTATTTGGATTCTATGTGGTAGACCAGCAGAAAGTAGTGCAGAACTATAAAGTGGAGGGAAGCTGTTAAGATTGTTAACAAATTATAATCTGTAACATGTGGCATGCATTTATACAACCCTTTTTACTCTGATACCCTGAATAAAATCAATTGTTTGCCCTGCCATTACATTAAGGGGGCACCCCAGCACCAAGTTAAGGTCACATTCATTTTATTTTAAATACAGCACCATGTTTAATGTTGGCTTTCCTTCATAAAAAAGGCCTATACCTCATGCTTCTTTAAAACAAACTAATACCATTTTGTTATATTGTTTATATAACACAATAGTACTCTGCTCTCTGTGTAGCACAACAGAGCTTGAGCCAGCTGTATGGAGCAAATACTCTCGATGTTCAAGGCAATGGCAATCAGTTTTAACATTTAGTATTAACATATATAACTATAATTACACTTCAGATATTCAAAATGTGCACTTCAGATTTTGTAAACATCCGTCTTTCTATGACAACATGCAGATTTTGAGGCATCTTAAACTTAGTCTTACTTGTACAGCTAGAATTGTAGATATCACAGAGTTTCAATTCTGTTCTGTGACAATTTCTGCTCGATATATTAGGCAATATGTTATAAAAATGATTTGTCAAACATATATACAGCGTAATTAGGCCGATCTGGCCTCTTGAGTGTTGGATTATAAATGCTGTGACTGTCATAGTTCTTAGGTGTTTGTGTTTTTGTTAGTTCTTTCCCTTATTAAGTCTTATCATGTTAGGTTATTCCTTGTCTTTATTAGTCATTTCTGGCACTTCCTTGTTTCCGTATTTCTTCTTGCTCTTAGATGTTTTTCACCCTTTTGCTTCTGTGTCCACCTTCTTATTTGTGTTTCCTTAGTTTGTCTCCTTATTTATTTCTTCCTTCTGTTCTCCGGTGTTTCTCCCCCTAGCCATACCTTTAAGTAGTTTCTAGTTTTTTAAGAGTTTTCTGTTTCCCTTGCCTTTCCTGTTGTCTAATTTTTTAACTTGTTGTTTATTTGCTTCTTTTTTAATGACATTCGCCAGTTTGTTTCGAACAGTGGTAAATAGGAAGGTCGTCCAACAAAAATATTAAGTGTGTCACTCTGACTGCATTTAATCCATATTAAAAGTAAAGAACATGCATTCAATTATAGATAATTTTAATAGTTTACATAATTCTAAACAACCAGAATAGACAAGACCTAAAAACTCATTATGATAATGATTTCACATGCATAAATTTTATTTTTTTTTGCTGTTTTGCCTGATTTTTAAGCGTAAAGATTAGCTTCGCACATACATGATGCACTACCAGGGGTGGACTGGCCATCTGGCATACCGGGCATCATCCCGGTGGGCCGTTGACCCAATGTGGGCCGGTCGGCTGTATTTTTTATTTATTTTTTTCTTCACTCTCTCTAAATTCCCTTCAATTGGCTACAGAGGGCTAGCAGTGTGTTGCTAGCGTCGACACATATTATTGGTCTATGTTTGTCATCGTCAATCAATCATGGGCTGAGAGCCATGACAGTGCTGTCAATCACAACACAAACCAGGGTGGGCGGGACCTCATGACGTGGGCCGGAGTGGTGCGACGGGATGCTGCTGAGCTGAAAATGGAGAAGTGTATGAAACGCTCTGGTGGCGCTGAAAAAGTACGGCTCAAAAAGCTGAAATCTCTGGAGGTGGAAGCTGCTAAATGTTTAAGGTTGATAGACCTATGGGGTGCCGGGGTCACCATCCCAGCAGCAGGTGCTGCTGCGCGAGGAGACGCGTAAGTGGAGACATCCAGTAACAATAGCTAGATTTTGAGACATGCCCAAAATAAAGTATAAAACTGTTTTACATTGACCGCGATGTGACCTGAATAACTGAATATTTGTGACAACATATCAGCCCAGAGTTGAAGGGCTGACTGTTGGTAGTTGCGGTTGATTTTGTTAAATACGCCAAACTCTGACAGCCGCTAACGGCAGCGCTCTCTGGTTGCCATAGCAACAGTAAACATTAAGGGGAGACACTACAGGTGAATAGGGAGAAAAGTTAGCTTCAAGATACCTTCATGAAATTTGACAAATTTAATCCTATTATTAAAACAAACATCTTTTGTATTAGAAGTTTTGATATAAATTTGTTTAGATATCCAAATGAGGTGTAATCTGGTTAAAAATGTGCTAATTTGCATATATTTGTAAACGTCTCAAAATTGGTGAGACAGATTTAATTTTCTAATCATGTTATGATTAGAAAAAAAACTTCAAAAACTTTTTACACAGGGAAATGGGTTTATTTCATTTCATTACTTCATAAATCAATAAACAGTGCAAGTAGCTCCAAAAAAACTCCTTTTCGCCAAGTTTTTTCTACGCAAAATAGCACATATATATTTTTTAAACGATGTATTGACAAATCGCTCTGTATTTTTTTATTTTTTTTTCAGCTCATAGCATAGAACAATGGTGGAAAGTTTGGTGTATATAGGTGTAACCGATTTCAACATTATTCGTTTTGAATGTTGGAAAAAACTTTGGCAAAAAAAAGGAATTAAAGATTTGCATTAGATAATTCAATGCAATGTGAAGCGCAAATGACCCTCGAATCCCTCGTTTCGTTTTTGTGATTGGTCATTAATTTAAACAGGCATACCATTTTTGGACATTTTTCTTTTTTGGGGCTTGTTCTCTCTCTGCCTCCACTTCACTTTTTGGCTACTACTGAGACGTCTCTGATTTGAGCATATCATGTCTTATAATGTTTTATGAATTCATACTTGATTTGTGCCACCCCTAGTCATGACCTAACTTCTGTTGTTCTGTTGACACTATAATGAATAAATACTGTGATTGATTGCCATAGCTGTCAGTTTTAGTCCCCGAGTTCACAGTTTTGTGCTTTATTTGTTAATTGCTATCGAGGAATATGACTCATTTGTACTGTAGTATGCATGAGAGGAGATCCTGTGAGATTTGTGGACTTTTATGTAGTGTCGGCTGATAATGTAGTGGGCTGGTCTGGAAAGAAAATGCCAGGGCTGAATTTTTGTCCCAGTCCACCCCTGTGCACTACGGTAATAGAGCAGTAGGAGTGTTTTTTGCAAGAGAAGAAAGTATGAATGAAAATGAAAAGCATAACCACCCAAAATGTGTATTTGACACAACACTTTACCATACATGTATTATAACCTAAATAAATTCATACTTTTACTTTAGATTTTTGGATTTAGACTCGAAGAACCTAATAGTGTTTTTTTTGTTGTTGTTTTTTTTTTCAACCCTGGTCCTCCAGACACACTGTCCTGCATGATTTACATGTTTGTTCTCGCATAACACTCAAACTATGATGAACTCAGTCAATAATAAGGACATTCTGGTCCTTTTTTTTTTTTTAGCTAACTATATACATTTAAGAGTTACGAATGGTTCAAACCTGTGGTATACTTACGCTATTAAATACGTGTCCTAATTGCGTTAATGCGTTAATGTCCAACGTAAAAGGAAAGCAAACCTCAGTGGGACTTTGATCGGGTCAAAACATGGTCTCACATGGCCACTCAGTTAGCTTCAATTTAAGCTAAAGGTACATCAGACAGCTCACCAAAATAAGAAAACGGCGCTGTCTTCCAATCCGAGGCCACCAAAGCCAGACATCATGTTTACAACACTTGCCCTACAGGCGGGTAGAAATATGCCCCGGAAAGCTGCAAAGAGTTGGAATCCTGACCTGGAAAGTCGAAGGTCTCTTTAAACATGGACGCTTCGCACGTAACAGGCGTCGATAGGTGCCACCACGGTTCGAAGCCACTTAGAAGCACACCTGTCCGTTTCAGTGCCTCGCTGCTGGGCGGCAGCTGTTGACGAACGTCTTTAATTAGCGGCCAAAAGCGTCAAACGCGGCGTCCTTATCGACTGATAACGGCTAGCGCTGACGGTGCGTTCGGGTTTCGTAGGAATTCGGAGTTCGGGCCGGGTGATGACGTCACAGCCGACCTAACTATTTTATTTCATCGTCTCTCATTTTTGCTTGCTAGAACCTTTTTATCGGGACGCAGTTTGATGTGACAGCATGCAGTGCTAGTTAATGAAATGCTGAACATGTTTCCCACAATAACAAACTCAGCTCTGTGACTACTGGCTGGTTGAGCGGTGTACGGTGATCTACACAACATTCCAGTTCCACTCATAGAAGCAGGAGAAGAGAAAAAAAAAACTATTGATGACGTGTTTTTTTGTTTCTGCCATTTCTATCCCCTATTCTTTATATATATATATATATATATATATATATATATATATATATATATATATATATATATATGAAGCAGTATTTGGTGGACATCCCTCATCTGGAAAGTGATTATTCACACAAAACTTTCAAAAGTGTTTTATTAATCCTTGAGAAACATTAAATGTTGAGTAGCGGTCTGTATTACAGCAATTCTGTAGAAGCCTCTGACTGAAGAAACTCTGCCTTATGATGATGATGTCCATGATTTTGCGAAGAATCCTTCATTTCACAATAATTTCCAAATGTTCCACAGTAGTCCCCATAACAGAACACTTCTTAATCAGGTTGTTTAGCCTTTAAGAGCAAACTGAACTTCAATGTGGACGAACCATGAAGGCGGATCATGCAGCCAAAAGTTCGGGATTTTCACAGCCACAGAAAAAGAAGCTTGGGACACGGGTGGATGTTCCACAGCAGCAGGCGTCACCTGTGATGAACTGGCTTCACCTTCGGACCTCAACATGTTCAATCTAGGGGTCACCAATGTGGAGGAATAATAATGACAACACAAGAGCTAGGTTCGATCAACCACTTTAATCAACTCCGCTACTGTAACAGTAAGCCAGAACACACATACAGTGGGGCAAAAAAACTATTTAGTCAAATGTTTCTTAAGAAGCCACTCCTTTGTTACCCGGGCGATGTGTTTGGGATCATTGTCATGCTGAAAGACCCAGCCACGATTCATCTTCAATGCCCTTGCTGATGGAAGAAGATTTTCACTCAAAATCTCACGATACATGGCCCCATTCATTTTTTCCTTTACACGAATCAGTCGTCTTGGTCCGTTTGCAGAATAACAGCCCCAAAGCATGATCTTTCCACCCCCATGCTTCACAGTAGGCATGGTGTTCTTTGGATGCAACTCAGCATTCTTTCTCCTCCAAACACGACGAGTAGAGTTTTTACCAAAAAGTTCTATTTTGGTTTCATCTGACCATAAGACATTCTCCAAATCCTCTTCTGGATCATCTAAATGCTGTCTAGCAAACTTCAGATGGGCCTGGACATGTACTGGCTTAAGCAGGGGGACACGTCTGGCATGGCAGGATTTGAGTCTCTGGCAGCGTAGTGTGTTACTGATGGTAGCCTTTGTTACTTTGGTCCCAGCTCTCTGCAGGTCATTCACTAGGTCCTCCGTGTGGTTGTGGGATTTTTGCTCACCTCATCTTGGATGGAGCCCCAAATCAAGGGAGATTATCAGTGGTCTTGTATGCCTTCCATTTTCTAATAATTGCTCCCATAGTTGATTTCTCTACACCAAGCTGCTTACCTATTGCAGAATCAGTCTTCCCAGCCTGGTGCAGGTCTACAATTTTGTTACTTGTCCTTTGACAGCTCTTTGATCTTGATCATTGTGGAGTCTGGAGTGTGACTGTTTGAGTAGTGGACAGGTGTATTTTATAATGATAACGAGTTCAAAAGGGTGCCGTTAATAAGTGGAAAACGGAGGAGTCTCTTACAAAAGAAGTTACAGGTCTGTGAGAGCCAGAAATCGTGCTTGTTTTTAGGTGATGCTTATTTTCCACCATAATTTGCAAATAAATTCTTTAAAAATCAGATCATGTGATTCTTCTGGATTAGTTTTTCTTCTCATTTTGTCTCTAATAGTTGAGGTATACCTAGGATGAAAATGACAGACCTCTCATCTTTTAAGTGGGAGAACTTGCACAATTGATGGCTAAATAAATACTTTTTACCCCACTGTATATGATGCGCCCAAAAAAGATATAATTTTTTTTCTTGTGGCTGAACTGAGACTGGACAGACAACGCCCTCACAAGTACTTTCTTTTGAGTGCTGAGCAAATGGATGAACTTCTCTCCATCATTGGTCCATTACCTTCAGAGCTTCTATGGAGCCCAAACAGAGATTCACAGTCACACTGAAGTAATAAAAGTACCAACTTCATAAAACACTCTTTATGTAAAATGTGAAATGTTACAAAAACACATGAAACAAACTCAAAAACACACATCAAAATTATAAGTGGTTGATGCCCCAGGATCTGACATCCCAATGTGGATCCATCAGCATTCCTCTGAATGACCCCGTTGTCTGTGGTGGGTTGGGGCCTGTTTGCTGTAATTGTCTTTGTGGCTGTGGTCTAGTGTTGGTTGCAGGTGCTGTAGGCTGTGGAGTCTGTGGGGAGGGTGAATAGGTCTCCAGGGTGCCTGCTAAGATGCTGCTACTTGTTCCCCCTCATCTTCTTCATTGAAGGGATCAAGTATCTTCATTATTTCCTGTTTTATCTGTTGCCCTCTAGTTTTATTTAGGTTTAATGAGAGAGGACTGTGCTCAGAGCAAAATAAGCCTCATCCTGTTCTGTGTTGGGTGTGTCTGCTTTGGGAGGAGGCTCCTGCAGTACACCCATGTGGTCCTCCTCGTCGTCTCCTGTCCAGGACACTGTTCTCACCCTGGCAACCCTTTCCACCTCCGCTGATGTTGGGGGCATTGAAAGGAGAGGAATCGGTGAAGCAACATTTTTTATTCATGTTAGATGTTAATCTATAGTCAACTGTCTGTGTGTCTTTCACTTTACAATTTATTTTTATATGTGTGCTGCCTGGACATGTGAATTTGGCCACTATGTGGTTAATAAAGTGCATTCTATTCAATTTGAAAAATATTATTTGTATTCTATATATACAGTGGGGTAAAAAAAAAATTTTGTCAGCCACTAACTGTGCAAGTTCTCCCACTTAAAAAGAAGAGAGGCATGTAATTTTCATCATAGGTATACCTCAACTATTAGAGACAAAATGAGAAGAAAAACAAGCAAGATTTCTGGAAACATTGTGCTTTGGGGCTGCTTTTCTGTAAAAGGGACAGGATGACTGATCCACATTAAGGGAAGGCTGACTGGAGACATGTATCATGAGATTCTGGGCAAAAACCTCCTTCCATCAGTGAGAGCATTGAAGATGAAACGTGGCTGGATCTTCCAGCATGACAATGATCCCAAACACACCGCCCTGGTAATGAAGGAGTGGCTTTGTGAGAAGCATTTTAAGGTCCTGGAATGGCCTAGTCAGTTTGACTTCTGTCATTGCCAACAAACGGTCCACAAAGTATTGAGATTATTTTTGGTATTGACCAAATACTTAATTGGTGGGTGACTAAATACTTTTTTGCCTCACTGTGCTGTGTGCATATATAATTATAATTGGTGGCCGACTGAATACTTTATTGCCCCACTGTGCTGTGTGCATATATATATATATATATATATATATATATATATATATATATATATAATTAGTTGTGCCACAGATGGGTTTTGGCAATAAATAATTAGGAATAATTGCTTAGGGCAAATCATAAGATTAATAACTTAATGTAAAAATTACTAAATTTAGGGGCACCACCTGTATTCCAGGAATATCATTAGCTAAATTGTTCAGTCTCAGTTTATGTTTATGATTACCTGCCTGATAAGGCTGAGATAATGAAACAATAGATGAAGGAATAAGTTATTGGCGTTCTTCGAACAGCAAGTTACTACACATGTAGTTGAAATAACAACGGTTTTTCCAAAATAAGAGTTTATTACAAAAAATAATATAATAGTAAACAGTAAAAGTGATGAATATGCAAAGAAGTAGAAACAATAACCAATAAATTGATAATGATGTCACAGTTCAGAATGAATACGTTTGCAGAGGGACCAAGACCAAGGCTTGTATTGTAGAGTTTCGGGAATGAAGCTAAATTAGTTTTAACTAATTGTGGTTAGTTTAAGCCTAACCAGCACCTTCTGGTTTGTTTTTAAACCACCAATTCACAATACAAAGCAGAAGTGAAGAAAAACATTATTTGGAGGAAGTAATGTTTAATGTTTAAACTTTTTACTGAATTAGAAATCAATAACTTAATGAGAATTGATTCTATTTTATGGATTGGTCACCGCAGTGATTGATCTAATTTAATATTTAGACTTTATGTTGACGGCTGCGGGGGCACCAGTTATGTCGATCTAATTTAGTATTTCCACTTACCAAGAAGGCGGTTTCAAAAATGACTTAAATTATTAGTTTTAGAGTTTAAACTATCTGTTTTAAAGCTGATCTCTATTTTGAATCCCATTAATGAACTAAGGTTCTTAGTGGGTACCATGTAGGCTAAAAAGTGGGTTATATGTGGGATTGTCCACAGGTTCTATGATGGCCCCATGCTAAAAGCCCATATGGGTCCTAGGTTGGAAAAATATGGGCACTACATGGGCCCTGACTTTGAAAAGTGCACAAAAGCCCATCAGGGCCCCACCTTTTAGGTTCTTAGTGGGTACCATGCGGGTATCATGTAGGCTAAAAAGTGGGTTATACGTGGGATTGTCTGCGGGTTCCATGATGGCCCCATGCTAAAAGCCCATATGGGTCCTAGTTTGGAAAAATATGGGCACTACATGAGCCCCAACTGGGAAAAGTGCACAAAAGCCCATCAGGGCCCCACCTTTTAGGTTCTTACTGGGTACCATGCAGGTACCATATAGGCTAAAAAGTGGGTTATAAGGGGGATTGTCGGCGGGTTCCATGATGGCCCCATGTTACATGCCCATATGGGTCCTAGTTTGGAAAAATATGGGCACTAAATTGGCCCCAGCTGGGAAAAGCACACAAAAACCCATTAGGGCTACACCTTTTACATTATTAGGGGGTACTACATAGGCTAAAAAGTGGGTTGTAAGTGGAACTCTCCGGAGGTTCCCTAATGGCCCCATGTTAAATGCCCAAATAGGTTTTATGTTGAGAAAATATGCACATTAAATTGGCCCCAGCTGGGAAGAGCACACAAAAATCCATCAAACCCCCATCTTTAAAGTTATGCATGGGTACAACATGAGCTAAAAAGTGGGAATGGCATTATCAGTAGGTTGTGTAGCTGCCCCTTGTTACTTTTAGTTTGATCTGGGAAGTTTTTAGTATTGAGTGGTCCAACATTGGAAATTATACACAAAATCAATTTAACACATGGGTTCAATGACACGAATATGCTAAAGCTGACTGCAAACAAAAACACATTTGTAAATATAACTATTACAAAAATGAGGGTATACAAGCACCTTTTTTTACATTTATTTTGTCCATCAACTGATTTCAACTGTATGAACTGTTGAACAACAATGAAAGCCAGACTGTATTCATATGTGGAAGTACATTCATATTTGTAACTGTGAATAATATAGGAAAATTATTGATCTGAATCAAAAATGCAACTTTTTGGAAGAGTTTAAGTTACTTCTGGAATCAAAGTTATAACATTTCAGGAAAAAAAAGCATCACAGCAACAGAACAATATTGTATCGGTGTGATAATCCCAGGCCTGCTTTGCTGCCTCAGGATTATTCCTCTTGTTCCCCCTGTATCTGCTACCATGGCAACCTGAGGGGAACATAAAAAAAAGGAGAGATTAGATACTGGCATCTGATAAGAATGCCTCTTGTGCCATGTCCACATTGCAAAATACTGATATTTTTGTATGGTTTGGCCTAGGGCTGCCACAAACGACTAATTTAATTTCAATTAGTCTACCAAATAATTTTCCGACTAATCGATTAGTCTAAACGATTATTTTAAGAAGAAAAAACTATTTAATTTCATGTCATTGTATTTTCTGTAAGCATTACCATTCAATTCACAAAACTGAAAATATTTAAATTGAATAAAATAATTTTTTTAATTAAATTCTTAATTCACTAGTTAAGAATTTAATTAATTAAATTGTATTAAATTGTATTTATTAATTAATTAATCATTTATTAATTCACTAAATTCTTATTTTATTTTTAAGATTCTTATAAATACATTTCTTTAAAAAAAAAGACATTGAATTTTTTTTTTCTTCTATGCAACAAGATTTTGTTGTGTACTAACAGCCATATCAGGGTTGTACGTTTTTCAGCTTATAGCACAGGTGCTACAGAGGTTGCTGGTTTTGTAGCACAGACAAAAACGTTGTAGCATCAACACAAATTATATTTATATAATTAATAGCTTTTGTTTGTTCTTTAGTACTGTTTCTTTTTTTAAAACCGCTATGTGTGTACACGTATATAGAAATTATAATAATTTTAGCCAAAGGTAAAGATTTTGACTTTCCTGCCCTAAAGCGCTTACGCATTTTGATGATGTCATTAAGCTGTGCCTACTCTACTTAGTACCAGGTACACTAGATAATGTACGTTTAAAAATAGTTTTTAATTTAACGGAAAAAAGCCTGTTGAACTTTCAAGCATTTTTTTCTCTCAAATATGTGCAAGTTTTCTTTTGTGTGATATTAATAAATAAATAAGTAACCAAAGCAGACGATGCTGAACTTTATTTTCGTAAATTTATTTATTTAGGAAAAAGATATGGACATTTTTTAATGGATTTTGCACAGTAAATTTTCTTTCAATGGCATTCAAAACCTTTTGGAAGTTGTGCGACTTCAATGTATCTGGAATGTGAGAATGCTCATAAGCAGTCATTTGACATATATAAAGAAAAAAAACAAAAAAAAAAATATATATATATATATATATAAATAATCTCATGCTTTAAATTAAATTGCAACATAGATTTGAGGTCAAATCGCCCACCCCTATCGCTGTGTTCACCTTAACAATAGACTGGACTGGAGTGAAGCATTTAAACAGTTAGGTAATATGGGGTCCTGCTGATAACCTAATTATTTGAATTCAGGTGTGCTAAACCAGAGACATCTCAAAAAGTTGCAGAACACCGGCTCTTGAGAAATGGAATTTGACAACCCTGGTCTACAAGAAGGGACAGATCAGACAGGACTTCCTGAGGAAGCTTAGGTCATTCAAGCTTTGCAGCAAGTTTGTATGATGTTTCCCAAACAACTCCTGGATTACTTCACAAATTAAGCAGACTTTGAGCAGAAAAAGAGGACACTAAAATTGGGATAAAAGGTGGAGCTGAAAAAAATGCAGAGATGGAAAAACTAATCTGCGATGGAAATGACAGCTACATACAGAGGATGGCAAACCAGCTTCACCAGAACAAGTGCAGCTAATTGAATACTCTAAAAACACATTGAAAAACCCCCAGCAGTCTATTTTGTTGTTCCCTACGCATGCTTGTGCTCAAAACCGCCAAAAGACCACATTAGACAAACTGTCCCGTCAATATAAAGCATCCAGTGCCCAAAAGCTGCATTGACTACTGATTACAGCGACTATAGAGCACCGTTCTGGTGAAACGATCTCTGGCTGTTGTTGAGCTGACCAATCACAGGCGTAGACTGTCCGTTAGGGATGGGCATTCGATTAAACTGTCTTCATCAATCATCAGGAGAATTAACGATCGATTTTCGATTAATCATTGATATTTTTAAATAAAAATTCTGTGTTCATAGGCTATATTAAAATGCAGTGAGAATAGAAAAATAGCGTGTTAACTCATGGAGATCTTCATTACAAGTGGGACACCTCTTGTGGAAGTTAAACAGAATTAATGGTAGTTGCACAAAGAAAATATGCTGTAAGCAGCTGAGCCGACAGCTAAAAGCCGGTAGGCTACTCATTAACACAACTGACGCTCATAATTTTCTTCTCCAAAAAAGTAAAAGGAAAAAAAAGTAATGTTAAACAATAATTTATTTAAAAAAAATATATATAATACTTATAGGTCTGATAGTTTTGTTTTACATTTGGTAAAAAGAGTTGAGAAAGAGGATGAGAGAGATCAGCGTACCTAACATTAAATTAGGCTCATTAACGGAGTAAAAAAGACAAAAACAAAAGAAACCGTAACTTATATACAACTTTGGCAGCAGTCTACTAATTTTTGTTGAGAGAGATGAGCATGTTAACATGCGCTGGGGTCAGAAGCGAAAGCAGCTGCTGTCTTCTGACCTGCAGCGCAGAGATCACCTGCTCTGAGGGGACAGACGTCGCTGTGATACACAAACCTCCGTGCTAACCTGGCAAGCCTCTGGAATCTTGTTTAATTCATTTTCCACCAGTCTGTAGGGGAACAATCCAGGGGTGGCGGAGCCTCCCTCAGAAAGTAATCGGCAATTAAGTTTCTCTGCTCGTTGTGCATCTCTGCTCCTCCGTGCTAACGCCGACTTGATGCTAGGTTGAGACCAAGAGCAGGATGCTCCGCTTCTAACCAGGGTTAGAAGTGCGTTCAAGTACTTATACACAGCTTCGCAGTGCAGTGAACCGAGACTTTTTTGTTTGTTTTTTTTAGTCAAAGTGGTCCCACGCAACACTTTGCTGCGACCTCTTCATGACAATGCAACTTTTGAAATACACAGAAAATTGCAAAAAACTGAGTTGGCCTGTGGGTTTTATTTTCAGTCATCGCCCTCATGTGGTAAAGTGTTTAATTACTGCCACATAGCAAAATTTATTCTTTCAAAACTCAGACTACGCAACAGAACATGCGTAAATTGATCGGTGAAAAAAATGTCATCGATGAAATTCTTAATGATCAATTAATCGATCGGCGATTAATTATGCCCATCCCTACTGTCCGTTGACAGATAGGTGGGCTCTACTCCATCCTTTATTCTGTCTCTTCTGCCATCATTTTTTGGGGTAGCAGCATCATAACAAGGAGCAAACTCTGCCCGTCACAATTGAAGCCAATGCTGAAGTAACAAAGGTTGCAGTTCCCCCCTCATCCACTAGTGGCTGACTCCAGAAAGGAGCGAGTTCCCATTGACTCGATGTTAAAAATACCAACTTCACAGCAAAAATAAACATGTTTACAGCCTGGTTCAAAAAGCCATTTTGGATTTATTAGGTCAGGTTTACCATCATGACAACTCTGAAGAGGGTGGATTTTTTTTTTACAACTCATGTATTTAGATGTAATTTACACTTGAAATTATGAATAAACTCCTTTTGATTGACAGGTCTCAGATGAGTTGTCAGCGCTAGCTTGCTCCCTCCTGCTTGTTCCAGGGAAAGCCGCAGCCTCGGAGTCATGTTAACAGTCTTGGCTATTTTGTTTCTCTGAACTTGACCTTTAGTTGCGTCCGCAATGTTCATTTGTGTTCCGATGTTAATCGTGCACTGATTGGACAAAGATAGCTTGCTATGGTATTGATTGCACTAACAAGAAAACTTCTTGTGCGAAAGGAAACCATGGATTATGCTGTGTACAAAAAGTAAAATCGTGAGGGGGAATCTCCTTCAGAAAACATATCGAAGAATGTTTTCTGACCACTGTATAAAGAACTGTACCAAGCAGAAATGGAAAAACGTACTACGGTACACATGAGACTGCAGTCCGCTCAAATCAGCATTTTTTACAGAACCGAAACTCTGTTTTGTGCCTTGCTCTCAGTCCTCCTCTGTCTCTAGCCCCAGTGAACCACTTGGACAGGGCCCTCTCCGCATATTGGAGGTTGACCTTCGATGTTAATGCATTCTTCTTCAGGGCCTCTGCAGAATAAGAAAAAAGGGTAAGCCCAAGTATAGTTACCTTAGCTTATTTCCAATGGTGATAGATTAAAAAGAACAATGTTTATTTTTCTTCCTTCCCTCAAAAATAAGTCATTGCACTATAACCAATTTCAATTAAACTTTCAAGCATCTTAATCCAAGATTCCAAGAATTCAAGTGATGTCTAAAGTGAAACTTACTTACCATACACAACATAAAAAATACACAAGTCCTTGAACTTCTTCTTCCCATGTCGGCCAAACATGTTGTACTCCACAGCCAGCTCAGGTGATAACCAGAATTTCATCATTCTCCTTGTGGTATCGTCCACACTTGTTCCCCCTATCTGCTACCATGGCAACCATAGGGAAATGAAAAAAAGTTAATTAGATACTGGCATCTGAGAAGGATGGTTGCTGGATGTCTCCCTGGTGAGATGTTCTGGGTACATCCCACTGGGAGGAAACCCAGGACACACTGGAAGGACTATTGCCTCTTTCCCACTAGCGTTGGTTCAGCCGGGACCGGATCAGGTCAGCCGGACGCAGAACGGTCTGGTTGTGTTTCCATTGCCATCTCACGCACTGCCCAAGGACATGAGTGGGCTCAGTGTAGTAAAAATTCCAGCAAAAATCAGTCATCATTCACTGTTTTCCGACCTTACAGTTGCCGATGCTGGAGCCAGTATCTAGCCCACTCTCCCTCCTGTTGCTTGCCAGCCTCATTTATTCATATTCATTTATTTCACTTAAAATTTTACTATTGTCATTTTTATTAAAATTGTATTTTTCATCTAATTCGCCATCATTTGCTGTTACAAGCAGTGAAGAAATTAAAATATATCTTCCAGTTTATTGCAGTTTTTTGTGTGGTAGAAGTTTTGGCATTGGTACTCAGTATCAGCAAGTACTCAGATCCAAGTATCTGTATCGTATCGGTTTGAAAAATGTGGAATCTTTGCATCCCTACTGATTACCACAAAAATAAAAAATAAATCATAGTGCATCACTTTTTCAAAAGTCTATGGAAGATGTTGAAGATGGCTAATTAGTATTACTAATAATTTGAAAATTACTTGCATCTCAAAGATGGTGTTTGCGATCCTCTTATCTAAACGTGACAAAAATGAAAGTACATTAGAAAGAAATATGCAAAAACATCCTTTTCTTTTGAGGTTACTTCAGTAGTAACGATTCACATACTAATGGAAAAAATGAAAAGTCTAATTCTAACTTCAATAGACACTGCATGTGTTTAAGAAATCATCCATATCATCATAATCATATTCATAATCATATCATCAATAAAGTATTTTTTAATTGAATTGAATATTCGGACCAATCCCAGCACCGAACAATAAAAAATGTTTCCTTAGCTGACAGAGTTTCAGCTTTAAAGCCACATCAAAATGTATCTAAATGGTAACTGATGCAAGACCAAATGACTTGGCAGATAATTATATGAAGTAAAAATGGCTGACATTTAATTAGTGGTTTTCGAATTTTCACACGGTTTGTTAATGTTCTATTAAATTAATAACAAACCAGATGACTTCAAAACATTCAATATTATGAAACACTGTCTAAACCTTTACAAACAATAGTCAAATAGTCCCACCTAAAAATAATTCAACTATGTAAATATATTTTTACTAAAAAAATTCAATTTTTTAAAATTTTTGTCTGGCTCAAGAATACATTAATCATGCACTATCTAATTGAAAAGTACAAAGTTTGTGTAATTTTAAAAAGGATAAAATATTTAGGGATGGTAGTCATAAAGGGGGTGTCGAGGAATGTACCTTTACATTGATAAACAAACTGCATCTGATTCCCTGGATTTGATGGACTGAATATGTGATAGATTCTTGGACTTAAACATATAATTGAGTCCATTATCAACAACTAGAATAGGGAACGCAAAAAAGGTTAACAAATACAAATGTTTTGAACTTAACCTTTGCAGTAACAGATTTTTTTATTTCTGTTAATTTCTATTTAGCCCCACAGTAGTATACCTCTGAACATAAAAATAATAGTCTATCTATCTATTAACTTCGTGCTGTACTAGCAGGACAAAAATCTAACAAATTGCAGTGGAAGGGCACAAAATCACTCAGAGGACCAGATATGAACTGTGGGCTGCATTTTTGACATCCCTGCTTCGATCTAGCAAGATACCGGAAGTAGAGCTGCCAACATTACTCCGGTGACTGCTCCTGCGGTGACCGTTTCTCGCTGCAAGGCAGCAGTGCTACCAACTGCACCACTGTGCAGCCCAGTATTATAGGCCCTATCTTAATATTTTATGATATTGTATCTATAATATACGACTGAAAATAAGAGAAATTCTGAGACTAGCTATTACTGCCTATCTAGACAAAGTATCCTCCAGGATACACACATTTAATGCCTTGTTATTCCAGCTGTTTATCCATAATACTTTTCCCCAAATATATTTATTTAATCACTTCTAAAAAAAAAAGAGTATTTTACCAAATCTGATCTGATCCTCTTCCCCCCTAAAATGTATTGAAGTAAGATGCAGGTGGTTGATAACCCTCCTGTCCACAGCCTAGGAAATGTCTGCATCTCCCAACATACAAAAATAATTTAGGTTAATTATGTCTTCAGGGAAAACCTTTATCATTTTAGTTTAAAATCTCAAATTACCAAGAGTTAGATATTACTGGTATTTTACACATGTTCTGCCTGATCCTGGATCAGCATCTTAGAGCTCTTAACGGCTGCTGCACAAAATAACGGTGATGGCCAAACATTTCTCATAGTAGGAACAGTTCGGTTTATAAGAGTAGTCCAAACAGTGTTTGAGCTAAAGAAGCCGTTAATTTCTTATTGTCTTGCTTTTTTTTTCTTGCTTTTTTTGCACACCGATCTACTGTCTGGCAGCATTTCTGTAAATCTTAGGTTCACAAAATAGTTTCAGCTACAGGCATCCACTGCAGTAATTTAAACAACCACTCCGGCTCATATTTGACATAAAGTACGCGTTTTTAGGCGATCTGGCATAATTTGCTCCAGTTCAAATAACTTGAGACTCCATCTCAGAGATGCTCCATCTTTTCTAGATGGCGCTGATTTTAAAGCAACACTAAGTAAGTTTTGCTCTCGGGGTCCCCCTACAGTTGGGAAAAATTTATTGTTTTCTACTACTGTCGTAAAATCTGTTATGGTTACACCAGGGGATTCACATTTACAAGCAATACCCTCTAACGTTACAGATTTTCACGTCTTGGGCAGCCTTTGTGTCAAATGTCTTCATCCCAGGTACATTTTCTATATTTCAGCATGTCGTATATTACGGCGGCGTAGAGCTGTCAGCCACATAATAAAGAAATTAGACCGTATCACGTTATAACGTTATTGTAAAAACGTGAAAACCACTTGAAACTAAAACGTTATAACGTGGTAGTTTCACGTTTTTACAATAAACTATCACGTTATAACGTGATACGGTCTAATTTCTTTATTATATGGCTGACAGCTCTGTTCTGACGATCTGTGCTACCTCCTCAGAATGTCTTACTGTAGAGCGCATCTGTCAGTGCTCCCCCTCGAAAAGTATGTTTACATGCCGATAACAACAACTGTTAGCTTTGATGTTAAACATAATCATCGGAAAATATTTTTCAAGTGACAGGATTGAAGTGGCAGTTTAGCAGTAATGCCTAACATAGCAACAATATGAATACGAAAACTTTTCTTTCAATCCACAGAACATGCTACCCATTTAATATAAGTCTAAAACTAGCACATAAAGATGCACTAAAAACCATGATCAGAATATCCAACCTGTTAAATAGGCCTATAGATGAATAGCACACTCTGGAAAAGCAGCTAATGAATATATACCAAGCCAGTAAGACGTAGAGCAGATTGCAGTATTATTACTCCAAAATATTAAAATGTAGTAGCCTTTGATTATAAGCACAAATAGCCCGCAAAATACACCGCATTTACTGTACGACTCTATTAATGGGACTTGTTTACATGCAATGTAACGATATCACAGAAGTGAAACCAACATACAAGGGCTGCCATGTAAACTTGAAACAAGTAGCTTAAGGAAAGCCTTAAAATATTTTGAATAAAAATTAGCCAGTAATAAAATAATTTGAATAAAACTCACCATAAACTTCAAAGAAATCAAACAGACGAAATGGATCTTCCAGGTAGGAATTCTTGATGACAGATTTGCTGAGTAAGCGAATTGTGACGTAACATCGAAATGTGCATGCGGGTAGCACAGATAGTCGGAACACCGTGTACAGATGAATGCAATTTCGGCTCCGTCATGATGACAATTGTTCAAGCTAACTGCTGCTAGGTATCTTCCATTTATATGTACCTGAGTATGCTCCACCCAGAGAGCCTTGCAGGATGCTACACCTTCCGGGTTTTGTGAAGCCTGCCGTAAAGCAAGTCGCATTTGAACTACAAAACCGCTACCCGACGACCCAAAGTTACATAGATGCTGTTATGGCCGATAGAGGGCCGCAAAGCGAATGCTAGTGATGTGCGGATTGATACTAAAATATCGATACCTCCAATACCAGCTTTGTATGTTCTAGAATCGATGTTCTTATAAAAATATTGATATTTCAGTCATTTGGAGCAAATATGTAGTTTATTGGAAATAGAAATACAGAGTAAAGTAACCACAATTACCCTAGTTTATCTGAATAATGCCCTCTAAATGTTTATTGTTTTATGTTGAGATGTTCAGGTAGGCGTTTTAAGACACACATGCTCAGATGCTGTCAATAAATATGTAAGTTGGCTCTTTTCTTGTATGATAATTCTTCATCAATAAACAAGAAGAACCAGTTATATGTCTTGCATTCAGTATGAAGTGACACTTTTAAGTACACTACTTGTTACTTTAATTTCCCAAACAGTAATATTTGAGCACGATCAAGGAACGATCAAGAGTCAGCACACAGCTTCAATTAATACAGCTAGAAACTACTGATCAGGTTCGTAACCTAGGTGTAGTAATGGACTCAGACCTGAACCTCCAGGGTCACATAAAGGCAATAACAAGGTCAGCCTTCTATCACCTGAAGAACATTTCTAGGATTAAAGGACTGATTTTGCAACACGACCTAGAAAAACTCATCCATGCGTTTATCTTTAGTCGGATTGATTACTGCAACAGCATCTTGACAGGTCTGCCTAAAAAGTCAATCAGACAGCTGCAGCTGATCCAGAACGCTGCCGCTCGCCTCCTCACTAGAACCAGGAAAGTAGAGCACATCACCCCCGTTCTAAAGTCCTTACACTGGCTCCCTGTAGATCAGAGAATAGACTTTAAAATACTTTTACTAGTTTATAAATCATTACATGGCTTAGCACCAAAATATGTTGAAGACCTGTTGTCATGGTACCAACCACCAAGACCACTCAGGTCCTCCAACTCTAGCCTACTAAACATCCCTAGACTCAGAACTAAACATGGAGAAGCAGCTTTCAGTTTCTATGCTCCCCTTATCTGGAACAAACTTCCTGACGAGTGTAGAGCTGCTGAAACTCTGAACTGCTTTAAATCGAGACTAAAAACCCATCTGTTTAGAATTGCCTTTGAGTAAATGCTTGATGTTATATGTATGAAATGTGTTCATGCTCTCTTGCTTTTTTTATTTTTCTCTTGCTTTATTGTGCATCATGTATAATGTGTGTTTCTTTTATGTGTTTCTTTTAAATCACCAAATCATGTAAAGCACCTTGAATTGCCCTGCTGTTGAAAGTGTGCTATACAAATAAAATTGCCTTGCCTTGCCTTGCCTTGAGCAAAGTATCGGTATCGGATCGGAATCGCCGATACTCGCCTTCATTTTACTTGGTATCGGATCGGATAGGAAATCCGTGGTATCGCACATCACTAGCGAATGCAGAAGTGCCGTTTCACCCTGTTATGAGTTGATCAACCACTGACACGAGTTCGGAAACATTATTTTAAGGTAAAAAAAACTGTTTAGTGTTGCTTTAAATATTGCTAGCTATTTTGTTTACTGCATTGTGCATCTGAGCGGGGGAAAAACAGGGTACTTTGAAAAACTGTAGGCCTACAAAAAGCCCTAATTAAAAAAAACATGGCCCGTAAAAGTTTTTATTTTTGACTAATAAGAGCAAATTCAACCAGCTCCGCTAGCTTACTGTGTTCTTGCCCTATACTTACTGTATTTTCTACCTTGCAGGACAGATAATAAAATAACGGGTGATAAGTTTTCTGCCTTACCGATCGTTTAGAAGAATCCTCCTCTCCTCATACATATTACATATCAAAAAGACAGATGCACAAGCAGAAAAGATAAGTTAGATTTATGAAATGTAAATAAAATTAATTTCTTTTATTTATTTATTTGTATGTGTGTATGTATGTATGTATGTATGTATGTATGTATGTATGTATGTGTGTGTGTATATATGTGTGTATGTATGTATGTATGTATGTATGTATGTATGTATGTATGTATGTATCTATGTATGTGTGTGTGTGTATATATGTGTGTATGTGTGTATGTATATGTATATAAATGTATATATATATATATCATAGCAAAAACAGAATGCTTCAAAAATGGAAGTGTTAATCAGTTATTTTCATCAATCAACAAAGTAAAATGCAGTCAAAGCATAAAGAGGAATCTAAATAAAAAAACAATTTTGTTGTGAACAGTTTTTGCCTTCAAAACAGCATCAATTCTTCTAGGTCCACATGTACAGTTTTTGAAGGAACTCGGCTGGACGGTTGTTCCAAACATCTTGGAGAACTAACTTATTTATTCCAATCCTGTGAGAAACTGATTCCTAGCCCTAAACTAAACTGGAACTCTACATGACACCCCCATTGCATTGATGTAAAGGTAGTTATCAAAGCTGCCAGGAATGGGGGCCCTCCTTCAGGCCACATGTCCTTGCCCAGCCTTTATTCAGGCCTATGCTGTCACTGCAAAATTTCTGTGACAGCTGCACATGCTACCCTCAAGTGAGAAATTAACCCTGAAGATCTATGGACCCCCAATGTAGATCTCAGCTGATGGTGTCTCACAGAATCTAACACGTTCCTCTAAATGTTCCTCAAATAGGATTGGCACATAAAACCTGACGCAACAATCATTTATTTTACTCAATCAACAAAATGCAGTGAATTAACTAAACAGAAATCTGAATCAAATCAATATTTGGTGTGTCCACCATTAATTCTTCTAGGTACACTTCCGCACAGTTTTTGAAGGAACTTGGCTGGTAGGTTGTTCCAAACATCTTTGAGAACAAACCACAGATCTTCTGGATGTAGGCTTCCTCACATCCTTCTGTCTCTTCATGTAATCCCAGACAGACTCTATGATGTTAAGATCAGGGTTCTTTGAGGCCCATATGATCGCTTAGGGGACTTTTTTTTGCTTCTTTACGCTGATATTTCTTAATGACTTTGCCTACATGTTTGGACTTGTCGTCCTGCTGCAGAATAAATTTGGAGCCAATCATTAGCCTCCCTGATGGTATTGCATGATAGATAAGTATCTGCCTATATTTCTCAGAATTGAGAACACCATTATTCCTGAACAAATCTCCAACTATATTTGCAGAAGCAGCCCCAAATGTTCAAGAAACCTCCACAATGCTTCACTGCCTCCAGACACTCATTTTTGTACTGCTCTCCAGCCCTTTGATGAACAAACTGCCTTCTGCTACAGCCAAATACTCCAAATTTTGACTCATCAGTCCAGAGCACCTGCTGCCCTTTTTTTAAATCCTAGTTACTATGTTTTTGTACATACTTGAGTGGAATTGTTTCCACGTTGGAGGTATGGCTTGGCTGCAACTCTTCCATGGAGACACTGGTTTCTGCCAGTTCTGAGCTGATGGCACTGCGTGACATCTTCTGATTCAATGAGTAATAAGCTTTCAGCTTCTGCACTAAGTTTCCTTGGCCGACCACTGTGTCTACGCTCCTCAACGTTACCCATTTCTTAGTGGTTCTTCAAAGGAGCTTGAACAGCACATCTAGAAACCCCAGTCTGCTTTGAAATCTTTGTCTGGGAGAGACCTTGCTGATGCAGTACAACTACCTTGTTGGAGCCTTCCCAAGCAATGCAGGGAGAAGATTATTGCAATTCAGGGATAAGAGGATGCTCATTCCATCTATGTTGCTGGACCTAAGCAACAGAACCTCTGATTGTGGGTCATATTGATTACGCACCACGTGGCATGCACCTTTTAAATTTCCTGACATTTTCTGGTGTCTTGTTGCTGTGCTCAATCTGGACATGACATGAGACTCCCACAACTTCACCTTGGTAGCAGAGTTTGGTGTTTCCTCACCCAATTTTAAGCCTCCAACAAACTTGTTACTTTTTCAGTTAATGACTGTGTTTCAACATATCTGTGACATTGATGATCATTAGCACTTGTTTGGTATAATTGGTTGATCACCTAAAAATAATCTTGAGAAGATCCTTGACTTTGTGCAACTGTACCTAGTACAAATGCTGGTTTGAAGGCAAAATATAGTAGCATATAACAAAAACATAATTATGGCAGTAGTATGACAAATTATAATAAATAATAACTTACATAACAGTTCTATTAATTAAATGCTTCTTCAGCTGCATTTCAAAAGGTTCTATGGTGTCAATACCATGAAAACAGGGAGTTCCACGGTTGAGGTGTAACTGCTTATAGGCGTCATTCGCTTTTATTTACACCAATTGCACCAGCTCAAAGAAAATAATAATTATTTCTTGTTATATAAGTTGGGGATTTAAGTTGAAGAGTAAGGTTTTTACAGATCAAAAATATATGAAGGCGTTTTTCAAATGTACACATTTACCATCACTGACCTGGATAGGACCTACAATGGATGCCCAACTGTGTTTGTCCATATGGGTTTAATTTGGTTGACCCATGTGGGCCCCATATGTACTAAACAATCTTAAGCCATTTCAAATATTCTCCCACATTAGCTTAATATTCCCCATATGGGTCCCACTTAGACATGTCTTCACGGTCTGATTTGCATTTACCCATGTGTGACCCATATAGTTTGACCAGGTGGGCCCGACATGAGTAATCAGTTGTAAAATCATATATTGATCATCTAACTTGGCCCCACCTGGGGCCTACATCAACAGCTTATATCTAAATGATTGTGTTTGCCCACGTCTAACCCACATAAAAAACCGAAGTG
Source organism: Valencia hispanica (assembly GCA_963556495.2). Lineage (NCBI taxonomy): Eukaryota > Metazoa > Chordata > Actinopteri > Cyprinodontiformes > Valenciidae > Valencia > Valencia hispanica. The sequence continues at coordinate 12,867,762 of OY747707.1, read as the reverse complement.
AGTCCTACATGTGTTTCCCATTTTGAACCTGTTTAAGGGTTTTCCATCTTTAGCCCAGCTGGGACCTACTTTATGTTCCCACTTGGGTTTGCCCATATGGGTTTCACATGAGAAACCCAAGTGGGCCCTGTACAAAAAGACCAGTTTGAGCCCATGCCCAGATGGTACCTATCCAGCCCAAGCTTATCCCAGGTGGGGCCCATATATACATGTTGGGTGATGAGTCTGCAGAAGCAGCCCCAAATGTTCAAACCTCCACAATGTTGGCCCCAAATATACCCTTTTACAGCCTATGGCCATTGTGCCCATATAGATCCCTTACTGGGCCCATATCACCAGCCCATATGGGCTTCCAATCTGGGACCCATGTTGCTTAACCCATGTGGGGACTTAATAATGAAACCCAGTTCTCGCCAATGCCTACATTGCCCACTTATATGTCCCATGGGGCCTATTTAGTTGGCCCACATGGGATTACCATGTGGGCCCATGTGACTGAAACCATATGGGTCCCAGTAATGTCACCCATTTAAAGCCCATGCCCATTGTGCCCATATAGATCCCTTACTGGGCCCATATAGGTGGCCCACATGGGCTTCCAATCTGGGACCCATGTTGCTTAACCCATGTGGGGACTTAATAATGAAACCCAGTTCTCGTCAATGCCTACATTGCCCACTTATATCCCCATGGGGCCTATTTAGTTGGCCCACATGGGATTACCATGTGGGCTCATGTGACTGAAACCATATGGGTCCCAGTGATGTTACCCACTTACAGTCCAATGCGGATTGTTCCCATATAGGTCCCTTACTGGGCCCATATCATCAGACCACAAGGGCTTCCAATGTAGGAACCATGTTGCTTAACCCATGTGGGGCCCACAACATATGCCCAGTTTAAGCCCATGCCCAATTAGTACCCATGTAGCCCATTTATATACCATATGGGGCCCACATGACATGTTGGCTGGGTATTGTCATCTTGGAATATGCCCGTGCCATCAGGGAAGAAAAAAACAGTTGATGGAATAACCAGGTCATTCAGTATATCCAGGTAGTCAGCTGACCTCATTCTTGGAGCACATGCTGTTGCTGAACCTAGACCTGACCAACTGCAGCAAACCCCAGATCATGGTACTGCCCCCACAGGCTTATACAGTAGGCACTATGCATCATGGGTGCATCACTTCATCTGCCTCTCTTCTTGCCCTGATACACCAATCACTCTGGAACAGGATAAATCAGGACTCATCAGTCCACATGGCCTTCTTCCATTGCTCCAGAGTCCAATCTTTATGCTCCCTAGCAAATTGAAGCCTTTTTTTCCAGTTTGCCTCACTGATTAGTGGTTTTCTTATGGCTCCTAAGCTATTCAGCCCAATCCCTTGAGTTCCCTTCACATCGTGCATGTGGAAATGCTCTTACCTTCACTATTTAACATAGCCCTGAGTTCTACTGTTGTTTTTCATCGATCTGATTTCACCAAACGTTTAAGTGATCGCTGATCACGATCATTCAGGATTTTTTTCCGGCCATATTTCTTCCTCGAAGACGATGGTTCCCCACTATCTTTCGACTTTTTAACATTGTATTGGACAGTTCTTAATCCAGTTTTAGCAGTTTCTGCAATCTCCTTAGATATTTTCTCTGCTTGATGCCAATGATTTGACCCTTCTCAAACACACTATCTTTTCCACAAGTTGTGATTCTCATTCTAGAATTGCGCTGCTTTGGGTGGCTGCATGTTGGAGTGGCTCTGTCGGCCAAATATTGGGGTTTTTTGGATGTTGGTTCCTCTGTTTTCTTGAGGAAGATTTCATTTTTTTGACCTGTATACTTTTTGGTGCTGTGCAGCCGGAATGATTTTTGCTGTTAATTTTTCCCTTTTTGATAACTTGTTATGATGCTTAACCATGGCAACAAGGTGGTCCACAAATGGGAGCAGCTGATTAACATTGTAAAAGCTGAAATAATACCTCAACTGAAGCCACAAATCCTTGATGAGATGAGAAGGAGGTGGCATGGATGCAGAGTAGGAGCAAAAAGGAGATGGACAAAGAGGAAGTTCAAACCATCTCTTCCATCCATCATAATGGGCAACGTGAGATCACTGGCTAACAAGATGGAAGAACTGCAAGCCCTTACATGGACTCAGCCAGAGTATCAGGAAATCAGTGTTATGTGTTTCACTAAGATGTGGCTGCAGGATCATATCCCCAACTCCAACGTCTCTCTGCCAGGCTTCCAGACTATACGAGCAGTCTCTTCATGAGATTATCCTGCAACAGTAGAGTGTCTTCAGTTGGAGGCGTCTTCAGTTTCACTGCAACAGAGACCGCTACAGTAAATCCTTCCTGTCCACAGCTATCATGATCTACAACAACTTAAAGAATTAATTGTATGAGCTACAACAACACTTAATTTCTCTCTGGGATCAATAAAGTATATTTGAATTGAATTGAGTCTTTCGACATGGTTGTTTATGAAATGAGAAGCAACTCATTGCACCAGTTGGGGTTAAATAACTTGTCGCCAGCTGAAAGATAATCGCCCATGCACTAATTATCCTATAGAGCTCCAGACGTCACGTGACTCTCAGAGCGAAGGTGCCATGTTGGCAGGCATGAACGCCATCAAAATGAACGTAGCCAGCTGTGATTTTACTCCGTCTGAGTTTACTTCACATTTTAAAACAGAAGATATTGTCTATACCGGGAAATTAAAAAGATTAAACATATCCGACCCTTACCATGCCCCCGGGACATTTTTTAAAACTTCAGAAGCGGTCAGAGCGGACCTTTTACCGGACCTGAGATACTCTCACAACAGCGTTCATTAAGATCCACATTATAGCACAAAGAACAATGTTGGCTATATACTCGCCCCAGAAGAATATGTGCAACAATAAAACGCATTCTCTTTGCAACCCTTGCAGTTCTGTGTGGAGAAACTTCAACTTTAACTTAGAGTTCAGTCCTGCAACAGGGCGGGTACCCGCATAAGGTTTGTACATCATAAAGTTGTGAAATTAAATTTCACGGGTCCGGGAGGAAGTTTCTTTAATGCGGGCGGGTTGCGAGTGACAAATAATTGTTTTTAATATTTTGTTTAAGACTCCCAAAGAGGATTGTGTTGATATATTGTGATATGTGGAAAGAGCATGCCAGAATATTCCTCCAACTTTGCGCTGACAGCGGAATATTCTCGCTATCTAGGCATCCAGCGCTGCCAGACAGACTTTACTGCAGCGGGATTTGCGATTGACTGTGGTCAATTTTTCATTTCTGCATATTGATCTCTGCATCAAATAAATTTTAGTTTTCAGAAATTTCAGAAAAATATCTCTCTGGCAGCGCAGGATGCCTAGATAACGAGAACATTCCGCTGTCAGTTTTGCGCTGAATGTTCTGGCATGCTCTCTGCACAAACACATATCAATCAACACGATTCTCTTTTAGAGTCTTAAACAAACAAATATTACATACATATTTTTTCACCCGCAGTAGCCTAAAGAAACTTCTGCATTTGATTATGAGGAAATTGTGGTGGGAGCACCAGTGGATGTTAGAGTATTATACAATTTCCTGATCCATTTTCCCTCGTCCTACTCCGGAGCATCGCTTAAAGTATATAAAAGTCTGGAGGGACATAAATTGACATAATCGGGGTTTGTTATCGGGATCCAGATCTGGAATCTTCCTGCAAAGGATTGTGTTGTCACTGGGAGGGAGACCTGTCCTGATTTTGGTTACCATGAGCAACAGGCAGTAGCTAGGTTATGTCTGTGTGCAACATGTTGTGTGTGTGTATTCATTAATCTCAGGAAATAATTAAAGTATTTTTATTTCTAAAGGCATCATTGTGAAACAGAGCTGCTGTCAATTTGCATTACTTAATGATACAAGAGCAGTTATTAAACAAATGGTAAAAAATCTGAATTACAGGTGAATCACTCCCAAAGACTAAATGAAACTGCTTCATTTTTGCCTGATCGCTAGCGCGTTTCATGGCAATGATCCGTCATTTTCTGCGTTCTGGATCCTTGGTAATCCTATAGAACGTTTCACCCTTATCTCATCCGTGTCTGTTATGGCATCCTGTGGTGCAACAGGTATCCACCATATTTACCGTTTCCAAGTTTGGATTAGCTGCAAATAACAACTGCGGGAGACTGCCTGCCACAATGGCGCCCAGTCGATTTTAACTGTTGCATGCTGGGAAAAGTGACGTCAACTTCCGAAGCTCTATAGGAGGCTCGTACCTATTTGCTTAGTTAAATCCAGGTGGCGACTTTATTGGCCAGGCAGTGTAAGTTATAAACTGTTGCTTGTTACAAAGCTTTTCTTTCTGAAGCTCTTCTGCTAGGAATGGAAAGTTGTACAAGAAGAGGTCCATAACATGGAGGCTATACACTAGAAAAGAAAAGAAATGTAGCTACATATCAGACCTACAGAGAGCTATCCCATGTCAAAGATTTGCTGCTCCAAGATGGAGGGAGCAGTGCAGACAGTCAAGACTGGAGAATTTAAGGAGACTGGGAGTATTGGGTCTGCCAGAACCAACAACCCAAGAGCTGTTTTAGAAGCAAATCAGATGTGTGGTTGTGATTATGTTGTTTTCACAGCACTGATTCCACCACCCACTGACTAGGCTCTACTGTGTTGCAGCATGGCCCGACCTTCCATCCACCACTGACCAATATGATCAGCTATGAGCAAATTATTCATTATGTTCATAAGCTATGTACCCCAAAAGATCTTTCATAAAAAAGTGAAATACTATGGTTTTCATTACTCAGGATGAAGGATGGTAAGATAAATTGTTAATGTAGAAGAATGCAATCAGACAGTTATTTGAACTGAACAGATATTTATTGCCTATGTATTATTGAGCATATCCTTTCTACATCTGGTGGGCATCTCCTGGCACTTTGTGCAGAGACATCAGGTTTGTTGACCTACAGCTGGGAGGTCTGATGGAGGGGCACCAGATGTCAGATATACAGTAGCAAGTTGAACATCAGACTGGGGTCATGGGTCAAGTTGAGCTCCAATGGATTAGGACTTCAATTCAGTGACTGAATCCTGGCCTGCAAAACAACAGAATCACAAAAAGCAGCTATACTGTACTTGAACTATCATGTGCTTACAGTGCATGCCAGGTCACAAGCCACTGATGTAACTCTATTCAGATAAAAAAAAAATTTTACTTTGTCAGAGGCAAGATGTATTTAAAAAAAGAATGAAATAACTACCTGCTAGTCAGTAATCCTCTAGGCTTGTAGCTCTTCAACTCTTTGGATGTCTTCTTCGCCTAGAATTCCCGGCTGATATCTACATGTCCTGCCTCCTCCTCCTTGGCCCCTCGGTGCTACTCTGCTGGGTGCTACTCTGCTACTCTATTTCTTCAGGATGTGGATTGCTCCAGAGTGTATTCAAAATCAGAGCCAAAAAAGCTCTCGTCATGGAAGCTATAAAAAATATATTTTTTAAATGGTTTATATAACAGCTAAACCTAAATGTAGCAATCTGTAGCCTACTTTGGCTAGTGGGCTGCTAGCTTGTCATCACTCCAAATGTGATCAGTTGTTCTTGCTAGCCCAAGATTACTTTGAACACATCAAAATAACAGCAGAAAGACTAACTTGTAATGTAATATACAGATAAATATAACTTTAAACAACAATCACATTCATTGTTTATGTTGATAATATCAGATTTTTTTTACCTGTGAATGAGACCGTACCATGAAACCGTTAGCTGATTGAAGCTGTGCAGCGCAAGCTCTAGTCCATGCATGAACCCTCGGAAACAAGCATTGCACGTTCCTGTATTTTAGAGGTGTGGCTTAGGGAGGGAGCCTGAGGAAAGGGGGCTGGACATTTTCTATTAAAAAAATATATATAGCTTGGTGAACAGCTTTTCCAAGATCTCCTACCCCACCTTTGATGGTTTTACTGAGGAGTACAAATATGAGACCAGTCACTTGAAGAGAGTTTATAATCAACAGGGAGACAATTCTGAAGCAAGGAAAATGACAAATTTCTCAACAATTTCAGTATTTTTTCTTTCAGGTTTGAACGAAACGAGTCGGAATCACAGATCAGCTCTTTTTCCTCAGTTTGATGTGTTACTACTTTACTGTTTTGGCAAATGTCTGTCTTATTCTGATCATCGTCTTAGATAATCAACTTCCTGAACCAATATATATTCTGCTGTGTGCTTTTTGCATTAATGCACTTTATGGAACAGCAGGGTTCTATCCAAAATTTTTGTGGGATCTGCTCTCTCCTGTTCATGTAATCTCTTATTCAGGCTGCCTTTTGCAGGCTCAATTGTTGTACTCTTTTGCCTGCGGTGATTTCTCCATCCTTGCCCTCATGGCATATGACCGATATTTGGCTATATGTCGACCTCTGGAGTACCACTCTCTCATGTCAGTGCAAAGATTCATTAAGTTGGCATCTTCTTTTTGGATAGCATCATTTTTCATTGTTGCAGTCAACATTTTCCTTACATCCAGACTGAAATTATGCAGCTCGTTTATTAACAGGCTTTTCTGTGTGAACTTTATCATTGTGTTACTGGCATGTTTTCCTAATGAGACATCAATTAATGGCATTGTTGCAAACATTACAATAATAATTTATATTCTTCATAGTTTTTTTTATTGTTTGGTCGTATATCTATATCATTAAAAGATGTGCCAATTCTATAGAACATGTATTCCGCATTTAATCTCCTTATTTTCTTTCTGACTAGATTTATTGAAATTGTTAATGATTGGCTTGGATTGAAAGATTTACCTCAGACTTTGAAGAACTTTATTGCAATAGAAGTTCTTGTCATTCCTCCTCTCATAAATCCACTCATTTATGGTTTTAAGTTGACCAAAGTAAAAACAAATATTGAGTTTGTTACATTAAAGATGAAATTAGTTTAAGCACTCTTGTTTTAGATATATTCATAAACAATATTTGGACAACCTGTCATCATGTTCTCCTATAAATGTGTATTGTTTTTATGGTTTCATATACATTGTTTGCTTGTTTCGGTTGCTTTAAGAAACATCTTTATTTCTCACATGATTGTGAAGCGACGGCATCTAATTATAAGTCAACTTCACTCATTTCCTTGTTTGATCTAATAGCTTTTTGTTATTAGTAATATGAAATAGAAGACACTTCATCTCACAGCTGTGATGATTACCTGTTTGACTGTGCAGTTTTCTGTGGGGAGGTGTTCATTATTTACAAAGGGGAGAAAGAGGATAGGTACAGCAAAGAAAAAAAATCTTTCCACTGTTATCGGCTGATAATTTCAAAGCAGAACATATAATTACCCTCTTTTGCAAAAATCATATGACATCTTCATTGTCATAAGAAATACTTTAAAAAAAACTTTACATTTTCAGTAAGATATGTCATTGTTAACAATAGTGCAATAAACCCCAGGTGAACATTAACATCTTGTATTTTTGTCTTAAATAATATGAGCCTCAAAAACAGCACGATAAACTTTAAACAAAATGTTCTGCACGCATAAGCTCTCATCTAAAAATTTCACTCAAATACTTTTCTGACTTTAAAACTATATTTCCTTTGATTTTATTGTTCTCTGAACTCCTATTCAGAGAAATGGCTCAAATGAAAGAGCAATAATTAAATGTCTTAAAACAATAGGAAATACGCCAAATAAAATGTGTCATATTGGGGAGTTAAACAAATTCTCTGAGTTCATCTCAGTAGAGTGTTTGAGAATGGTTGTCTAAATATCTATAGCCGCTAGAGGCTATTTACATGCAAACTTGCTTGGGGATTATGCAGGGAAAATGTTGTGAGACTATGGAGTACCAGTGGTCTGGTTCTTGTCTTTGGCAAATCAAAGTAAGGATGTTGTGTGTGGAATGCATGCAGCTTGGTGGCAGAAAATGCAAAATATAAAATGTTGATAAAGAAACAGAACCTTGCAAAAAAATAAAAAAAAGGTTTGAAAGAGAATATAAAACAAACTATTCCCAGACTAAAAAACAGGAGCAAGGAACAAAGCCAAGACAAGAGAATGAACCTGAAGGAAATATATACTGAGAATAGGTGATTTGTGGAATAAAACACAGGTTGAGACCAGTTAACCAGGGTAAGCCATCCAAGTGACCATTGAACAGAAACAGGGAGTCTAATGCAGTGTTTCTCAAACTTTTTTTATCATTCCCCACTTTGGACAAAGGAGCATACACAAGCCCCCCATGCTTTTATCGCCCCAACAGAATGGTGACCACGCCTGATTTTTAAAGTGTTTTATTTTTTTAAATAGCCGAGTTAGTCTACAAGTTTTAAAGGTATAAATTAGTTGGACAAAGGGGTTGCGCGCTGGTATAAAACCGGCTCAGAAATATATGCTGTCAGTAGTCGCTACATGTAGAACTTCAGCTCACAGTTGGAGAAAATAAAAGTTGTAGTTTTATCAAATTTACAAAGCTTTCAAAAGTACAAAATAAAAAAAATATAAAAAAAATAGAGTAAGATACTCATCCATGTATTTCCTCCGTGGTTGACTGTGTGACTTCTCTTACTCTGAAACGTTCCCTGATCTTTTTTTTAGATATTTGTCCATTTTGTAGATGGATGTGGCTACTTCAGCTCGTTTTGTTCTGCTGCGATATATTCCAACGTCAAACTCCCAGCCCGATGTTCCAGGTCCCGGTTCTGTTTACAATGATGATCACAATTGCTAATTTATTTGGGTTTGTTTAATTTTGTGAGTTGGTTGATTTAATTTACAGTGCAGTGAAACATTCACAACGACAGAATCTAGGGGGGAAAAACTATTTAAATCCCGTTGATGTCACGCCCCACCTGCAATACCTCTGCGCCCCACTGGTGGGGCTCGCCCCATAGTTTGAGAAACACTGGTCTAATGGAAGGTTTAGCAGAAAAGAAAATAAACACCCAGACCAGAAACTACATTGTAATCACAAAGCAGTTCACAACTCAACATGAGAACAGCTAAGTTTGCTTTCACACCTGGTAGTCCGGTAGATTCCATTTGGTTAGGGACTAAAATTGCAAAATAGTTGCTTTTTTTCAGCTGCTGCTGCGGATTGCTTTCACACAGGATGAGCAGAGAATGTGGCAGAGTTGTTGCATTTATCGAGAGTACCCTGCGCTATAGTCAACTTCCTGCTTTTGGTTTTCACATGTGCAATCTGACCGCATGAGAGTTCTTCAACCCAGCCTAGACCTAGTTTTTTAGGCTGACCTTTTTTGGTTTGCATCAGAGTTCGTTTGCTCATTCACACCTTCCCAAACAAACCAAATTTTCTGGCCAAACGAATTAGAGTTCGATTAAAGCCTACTACACAGGGCTGGTGTAAATGCACCCTAAGATACACAGACAACGGGAGAGAAAAAAAGGAAGAAAACAGGAAATAAAGAGAACAAAGAACCGAAGGAACCAGACTAAATAAAATTAAGCAGGAAATTTCAACTGAGAAACTCGGAAACTATGGACTACAGCTGTAATTGCTTGAAATGTATCTACATAAGGCATGTATCCACTATCAGAACTTTAGGGTAATTTTACCGTATCTTCATCTGACGGGCTAAATCCGTTGGCCCGCTTCTCATACAAAATTGGCCTTTTTAGGGAATTTGCAAAGAGATCCGCACATCACAACCGTTTCGGCAGTGCGTTGCTGATCAGCACCAAAAGGAGCCCACAGCAGCTGAAATAACAAAAGATAGACATGGAGGAAGCAGGGATGGTTGCTGCATTTCTGTTTGATATGTTGTTATAAACTGACTCGCCAGCAACTCTTCCAATTTTAAAAAGGTGTTTGTTTAGCAGCGTCTGCTGATATCATTACCCTCTGAATTACAACCAGTCATCATGACTTAACCACAGCCCCTCTACTAGGCCATTAGGGTACATGCCTCAAGGCTGATACTCCATCGGTTCCTGAAATGGCCCCTGTTGGGCCAACCCGGTGTAGTGGAGACACCGCATACAGTGAAGGTCTGGTAAAATTACCCTGAAGTTCCGATAGGAAATACACCTATAGCAGAATAAACAAAAGTAACACAATATTCTGACAGTGAGATTAATGCTTGTAAAGTCCACCATTTGTTGCCAATGTTGGTTAGATTTTTTTTTACTTAAATGGATTTTTTTTACTCCACCTGTTTGTGGTATTTATGTACCAGATCTTAAGGAATAGTCATTGAAAGAAAGGTATTTGGTTTAGGATCTTGAGGGTCTTAAGTTGTCTTTTTTTTTTTTATAATGTGGTTCTTGAATTTTAGAATCAGCTTTAATTGGCAAGTTTATGCTCATAAACAGGGGATTTGACTTTAGTTTCAAGTTCTCACAGCATACACATCTTAAACATCAACATATAAACTTCAGAAGAGGTTGAAAAAAACTAAAAGAACAATATTCAAATATATTAATATGTATACTCAGTGTTTTTTTTTTAAATAGTGCAAATATGCTTATCTTATTATCAAAGTTGGGTAGAGTACCCAAGAACTGTACTCAAGTAAGAGTAGCACAAGTTAACTAATTGTGGTTAGTTTAAGTCTAACCAGCACCTTCTGGTTTGTTTTCAAACCACCAATTCACAATGCAAAGCAGAAGTGAAGAAAAACATTATTTGGAAGAAGCAACGTTTCATTGAACCATTTGCTGAATTAGAAATCAATAACCTTTAGATAATTGATTCTATTTTATAGATCGGTCACCGCAGTGATTGATCTAATTTAGTATTTAGACTTTGTGTTGATGTTAACGGCCGTGGGGGCACCAATTATGCTGATCTAATTTAGTATTTTGACTTACCAAGCAGGCTGTTTCAAAAATGACTTAAAAGATTAGTTTTAGTGTTTAAACTATCTGTTTTAAAGCCCATCTCTATTTTGAATACCATTAATGGCAGTCTTCATTGTTCATGAATAAAGAGCAGTTTGCTAGAGCAAGTAGTCTACAGCTAACTCACGTGGTGCTGCTTAAAGCCGCTCTGGTTCATTTACTAAACACCAAACAAAGAAAAACTGTCAGATTTGAGTAACTCAGGTTGCAGGATATAAAACGACCTTCCGTCGGAAACCTCGAAAATCACAGTTTAAACCTCCAGGCCGACCGGCCTGTTTGTAACCAAAAAATAAATGAAATCTCACACAAAGCAACAAATCACAGTGAAAATAAACGACCCTTAAATCGTGTTTATCCTAAACTAATCTCGCCTCTGCCCAGACAGACCTTATTGAATGCTTAAAGTTCTCCAGGTTGCTCCCTGGATGATGGGGGAAGCTAAATCTTAGTAAATAAGAAGAAAGAAGAAAGCCTAAGATACATTTAAAGTAAGAGCACAAATAAGTTATCTTGTTGTTTTTCATTGCCTCTGTTGTGATCCTTTTTCCAGAAATGAACTGAACTGATTGTTGGATGGCGGGAAGCCCTTTTTCCCAGATGGACTGAACAGACTGCATTTCCCAGCATTCCTAGCAGTGACTGTTTGTTAGCTGTATTATTTGCTGTGCTTTACACTGGTTTTTATCCTGAGCGGATCCCACTTTCTTTCTCTCTCTTCCTCGTTCTCGCTCTTTGAACACCTGGTCGGCAGAGTCGGGATCAGCCGACCTGCGTTAGCTGGTCTGTTAGCTGAAAGGTTAACTCCATTGTTCTTTATCTGTTAGTTAAACCTGTGGCCTTCCACATGGACAGTTCACACGATGTGCTCTGCCCCATTTTAGCCAAAGCTAGTTTCTATGGCTCTTTGTCTCCTTACACTCCATGTCCTGTCCTCCCTCTTGGCCCAGAGCTAAGTTTATGACCCTTTGTCACACAGGCTCTCTTACTTGAGCCGCCTGGAGTGAGGGCCACCTCCCTTTCTGAACAAAACCTCACCACCCCTCCCCTGCGAAAGGGGAAATGTCTGTTTATTCTTGATCCCCTTCGTGTTAATCGTTTGGATTAATTTTCACATATTGGTTTTCTAAGATCTGTTGTGTTGCATGCTTTACAATAGATGGCTTAGACTGCTGGAGGACAGACTTACCAATTTTCTTCACTCTGCTACTTCCTTTTCTCCTACGACTCTCCAGTTGTATTACAGTACATTCTGCTATTTCGACTGTTAACTTTGTTTTCTCTCAGTGTTTTTCTCTCCATAGAAAATATACCTGGTCTGGTATCCTGCTTGGCTGCAATGCCCTGTTGGACGGGGGCATCGACTGGGATGATGCTCCCAGTAACTGAACATCCACTGTGTCCTGTTATCAACTTTTTACTTTCTGTAACATAGAAAGTTCTCTTATATCAGATCTTCTGTTCCTTCTGTGTTCTGCTCTGTCTTCTCAAACCCCCAGACGGTCGTGGCAGATGGCCGCTCCTACTGAGCCTGGTTCTGTTGGAGGTTTCTTCCTGTTAAAGGGGAGTTTTTCCTCTCCACCGTCACTACATGCTTGCTCAGTATGAGGGATTGCTGAAGGATTGCTGTGGTTGGAAAGTCTGCCCAACCTCACACCAATGACTGACGCAATCTGCTGGGATTCCTTAAATAGGAAACTTTTTAACTGATTGGAATGTTTGTATAAATGTTTTGAAATGACTTCTTGTTAAGTGCCTTGAGATGACATCTGTTGTGAATTGGCGCTATATAAATAAACTGAATTGAATTGAATTGAATGGGAATTATTGATGAAATGTTTTGGCTGTAAGGTTGATATATTTTCTTAACAAATTCTCTTAGCTTAAAGAGAAGTTTTCTGTGATTACTTGATGTATGCGTACAATTAATGTCCACAGCATGTGAACTTATACCTTCAAAAAGAGACTGGATGTCTGGTCTTCTAATAAAGAAGTGGTGCCCCTAATATTAATAGATTAATTAATAGATTAAACTTGAACTTCATCAATAACTATATTAATATTAAATTATTGATCATAATTAATGATGGTTATGTAAACCAGACAAAATCGCACACTCTGTGGCACCTTGTATTGTCTTGGCTGTGAATGAAAAGTGCTCTGTAAATAAAGACCGACTGATTAACTGTGTGAATGAGAAATCACAATCAATATCTCTTAATTATCGTCCCCTTAGGGAAATTTGCCTTTCTGCCTGGAGAAAAACATTTTAAAAATCACAATCACTCTACAACAGTCGCCAACCCAGTAAAGAAAACACAAGGGAAAAAATCAGCACAAAAATCAATTCAAACCACCAGACTAAAATTACATTTTTCATTTATCTGAATAATTGCCTGAGCATGTCAAGACTTTTTTCATCTGTTGGTCCATGCTTTGTGCGTATGAATATTTTTTTTCAGGTGGTAGGAGCTCAGTGGGTGATAAGGGGAGTGAAGAATGAATTTTGCTCTTTGTCTGACTTTAAAAATGTTTCTCACAGGTCAGGTAATCTAATACCCATAACTTTAGTTTTATCCTGCTTTTTTCTCCTATTGATAGGTTGCAGAACCAGACGATAAAGGTAATTTAAGAACAGATTGAACCACAGAAATGTAGATAATGCTCATCGAGGAAGATGTCATATTTGAAGTGTGTTTTTCCTGACCTTATCAGAATGTTCACTGAATGTCAGCTTCCTATCAATGACAGCAGCCCGGGTACTTATGACTCTGAACCTGCTTCACTGGCTCCCATTCAGTGATCACTACTGGACCATTTCCCATTTCATTCTGTCTTTTAATAAAAAACTCTGAAAACAGTCAACTGGTCTCCTAGTGGTGTTCTGCGTGTGGGTCAAAACAGCACTATGGCAATTACAGTCTGCATGTGGTTCCTGTTTGATATTTGCCCCACCTGTTTGTCCCTGTGGAGTCATGTGGGACATTTTGAAGTATCCAACTTCCACTCAGTCAGTGAGCTGAACTGTTAGAAAGACGGGTTATTGGCTGGTTTGAAATCCCTCAGCTACTGTAGATTTAGCTATATTCAACAGAGAGACTTTAGACACTGTGAGAGAGCTGGTTAAAGAGCAGGAACGCATTTCTTAACCAAGATGAACAATGTTTCAGAAATTTAAATGTTTTTTCTTTCAGGTTTAAATGAGACAAGAAATTACAGGTGACCTATTTTCTTTCTCACTTTGATGTGTTACTTTATAATTGTTCTTGTAAATGTTTGTGTTGTTTTGACAATAATCTTGAATAATGAACTCCATGAACCAATGTATATTCTGCTGTGTGCTTTTTGCATGAATTCCCTTTATGGAACAGCAGGTTTCTATCCTAAATTATTGTGGGATCTGCTCTCTCCTGTTTATGTCATCTCTTATTCAGGCTGCCTTCTGCAGGCTCAGGTACTTTACTCCTTTGCCTGCAGTGATCTGTCCATCCTTGCTCTCATGGCGTATGACCGATATCTGGCTATATGTCGACCACTGAAGTACCACACTGTCATGTCGAAGCAGAGAGTCATCACTTTAGCATGTGTCGCCTGGTTAACACCTTTCTTCATTTTAGCTGTGGGCACTATTCTTGCATTTAGGTTGAAGTTATGCGGCCCATACATAAACAGACTCATCTGTTTGATCTGGAGCATTGTTTTGCTTGCTTTTTTTCCAGCAGAAACTACTGTTAACAGCATTGTTGCATTTATTACAATACTAATTTATGCTCGACACAGTGTTTGAATTGTGTGGTCCCAAGTGTTTCTGATCAAAGCGTGTCGGTTCTATAGAGAACAGGAGAAAGTTCATGCAAACCTGTGTGCCACATTTGATTTCTTTGTTCACTTTTTTAGTAACCATACTTTTTGATCTTATGTATATTCAATTCAATTCAAATTCAATTCAAAATTACTTTATTAATCCCAAAGGGAAATTAACTGTTGTTGTAACTCATTATGCAAGTTCCTTCAATGATGTGTTGTAGATGCTGATGGCTGTGGGTAGGGATGATCTCCTGTAGCGCTCTGCAGATCTGAAGAAGCCTCTGACTGAAGACGCTCTGTAGTTGTAGGACAGTCTGATGTAGAGGATGCTCTGGATCTATGGCGTCTTCTTTTCGATTTGGGTCAAAGGATTTACCTCGCTCTATAAAAACCTTTGTTTCTATAGAATTTCTCATCATACCCCCCATAATGAATCCACTCATTTACGGCTTTAAGTTGACTAAAATACGAAAGAAATTATTCTCAGTGTGGTCACAGCGAAGACGAAATGAACCTCCTGCAATCTTAAATTTTTGTAAAATTAAATTTTCCCTGCTTTTTTGGTAAGTAACATACTACCTTTTTAATTAACTTTTATTCATAACCAATTAATCCTTTAATGGCCTTCCACTTTTCAGAGATAAAATGAAAGATCAATAATTATAAGCATAATTTGTCTTTTTAGTTTAAGACAGATGCAACAAATTCTGCCAGTCAGTGAACTTTGTAGCTGTGTTGTGATGTTACACTTTTAGTTTGGTTTAGTATCCATTTTATATCCAATGCATATTGGGTTTTTTTGTTTGTTTGTTATAGCCATAAATGTATCAATTCAATGTTGATGTTTGTCTACTTTAAATTATTTATGTTTTCATTTTTATATATAATTTCTATTCATTTTTTCTTTTTAGAATTTAAGTCTTTGTGTTAACACACTTACCTAGATTAAAGAATCTATGCTTGTAAGAAGCAAAGAAGTCTCCTCATCATTGTCATTCTCTGCTCTTCAAACCCACATCACCCCTGTAATTATCTATCTTTCCCATGCTTAGCCATGTCCAGCTTATTTTTTGTTTTGTTTTGTTTTGGTTATTTGTTTTTTTATTAATGTTATATTAATTCTGTCCTGTTAAGCTTATTTGAAGCACTTTCTGTTGTCCTTTCTGTGTATGAAAAGTGTTCTTTAAATAAAATCTGGATGACTGATTCTCTGAAAGATGCCAGTATTGTCACATTTTGATTTAATTAATTTATTCAATTAGGATAGTACACATTAATCTACACATCAGCAATATGCATCTATTAAATTAGCACAAATTTACCAGCATAACTTCATCCATAGTTCAAAGACATAAAACATATTTACATTCACCCTCTACTAAATATCTCAAAATGGATTAAATATGTAAAGCCGTTTTACATAAAAGTTGAACAAAAAGCAATATGGCCTTGTAAAACAGACTGGCTCAACAACAAGGGGACTCTGGGCCAAAGGAGAAGCATAACAGATATTTATCTATTAGCACATAGTGGATTTGTTTTCATCCATTTTTTGGGTTGTTTTATAAAAGTTAAGTAGTGATCTTAGGGTCGTGCTCGTGGATTCACCTGTTCACAGATTTTTCTGTGGAACTTCATTCCAAGTTGTTTGTGGATTATCCTCATATTTGTGGATTTTTTTGCAGCGCTTATGTAAAATATTGTGAAAGAAACGGCAACTTGAGAAGCTGGAATATCTATTTTCATTTCTACTTGACATGCTATTGGCTGGGGTTTGCAAAGCAGCCAATCTAGGAGGGCAATGAATTTTCCTTGGCGCTAATTGGCAGTACTCCCAAGAACTCAAAAAAGGAAGAAAATAAGGAAAACATTTTCCACTGAGTGAGTGATGTTTAAAATTGCTCAAATATCTTATACGAGTTATGTACAGTGGCCATTTGTTCAGGTTCAGACTCCTTTAGGAGATTAATTTATTATTTCACAGTTAAATGACCCAACAAACATGCAATGCAATACCTGAAAATGGACTCAATTGTTTCTCTATAAAAATCACATCAATCCAAACACCTGTCTGTTAAAGTGTGGATGCTGATAAGGACAAAAACACTTTGTTCTGTTTGCCCGCTGAGGTCATTATCGACGTAAACTCCCAGGTAATTGGCTTGGTGGATGTCATGCCCCTACAAAGCCACCAGGAGGTGATCTTCAATGGTCCTGGGATCCATCAGCATCCCACGTCTTAGCTGTGTTAATATGAAGTTGGTGAGCATTGCAACACCTCACACACTGGTCCACTGCACAGCTGTGGGTCTTTAAGTTGGAATTTGTAGTTAGCAGACAAAGTATAATAGTGTCATTGGAAAATTACTCTACAAAATAAAAGCATTCATTTGAATACAGATGAATCACACTCTTCATATATATATATATATATATATATATATATATATATATATATATATATGTGTGTGTGTGTGTGTGTGTGTGTGTGTGTATTTATATATAATATTTGATTTAGCTGAAATAATTTAAATGAAACTTTTAAAAACTTTTTATCAACAGAATTTCTCCTCTTTCCTCCTATAATGAATCCACTGATTTGTGGTTTCAAGCTGACCATAATAACAAGGAAAATTCTGAGTGTGGCATTTATGAAAATGAAATGACCCTCCTGCTAAAATTAAGCTTCTCATCCTTCTATTTTTTATTTTGTTAAAGTAATTCATGTCTTTTTTCTTTTCATTCTGCCAAACTTATCCTGTTGCGCCAAGAGGTCCTACCCTATTTTCTTTAACTTGCCATTTACAGTACTCTATTTAGGGGTAAAATAAACTATCTATAAATGTGTATATAATAGTAATATATAGTTGTAATTATAATATAGCAGACATTTTCTATTTCACTGTTCCAATTCGTCGACACGGTAGCTGTAGTTTTATCACACTTTTTTGTCATGTTTTGTCATAGAAAGGAGGACCCAAATGGAGTAAAATTTAATAGAGATAAAAATAAGGACTTACAAAGACTAGCCTGAGTACATGAGAGATAAATGCTGAAAATGAAAAGTCGGCGAATCAAGAAGGAGGATCCAATCGGAGAACAAAAGAAACCGAGGAGCTTAAACTTTCTGAGGAGAAGTGGAAGTGACAGGGGACAGAGGACTAATTATTAGAATTACTAGAAAGCAGATGCAGGTGAGAGGGAGAGAACAGGTGGAGGTAATCAGTAGCTGGGCAGGGAAGCAGAATGGCAGGGAGAAAACAAAGAAGGAAAATATAAGGGTGAAGGAGATGTTAGAAAATGAGAATAAAGAATAAAGCCTAAGATAAATTTAAAATAAGAGCATGAATGAACAGGGAGGAGAGAAGGGACACTGAACAGAGGGAAAAACTGTCAAGAGATTCAAATCAGAAAACCATCTTGAAGAGAGAAATTAAATTATCAGAACTAACACAAAGAACAATGATGAGAAAATGAGAAAACTAAGAGATCAGATCAACCCAAAAACAATTTTAAAAAGTATAAATATCCAAGGGGAGACAAAAAGTGAAAACATAAAAGGAAGATAACACATAAAATCACCAAACTATAATCCTAAAGTAAAACATAACAAACTAACATCAAGAAATAAACTAAAATCATAAGGTAAACTCAATAAGGAAATAAAAATAACTGGAACTCAAACACCTAACAAACCTAACAATATTACTTTGACTTAATTTTTTTTGAACCATGCTTATTTTGTATTGCTGTGAATAATACACTTTTATACCAGTTGTTTATATCAAATGTTAATTTTAGTTTGCTTCTATCTTATTTGTTATTTACTTCTTTACTGATTTTTAAAATAATTTTGATTAATTCTTGTCCCTGCTTATTAGCAGTAGTCTTGGTTTGAAGATTCTTATATGGATTTTAAAAAACCTCTACTGTCGCCTCATCGTTGTCAATAACACATTTGTGCGTCCTCGGTCCATCAAACTAACATAACCTATCTTTAGCTCAATAGTGCTTTTGTTTTTAGTATCTTGTTGTTTTTCATTGCCTCTTATTTCTATCTTATGTGAAGCACCTTGTATTGTCCTGGCTGTGTATGAAAAGTGCTCTGTAAATAAAAGACAGACTGATTGATTAACTGTGTGAATGAGAAATCGCTATCAATATCTCTTAATTATCGTCCCAGTAAGGAAATCTTCCTTCCTGCCTGGAGAAAAAGATTTTTAAAAAAATCACAATCACTCTACAACAGTCGCCATCACAGTAAAGAAAACTCAAGGGAAAACATAAGCACAAATATCAATTCAAACCACCAGACTAAAATTACATTTTACATTCATCTGAATAATTGTCTGATCATTTCAAGACTATTTTCATCTGCTGGTCCATGCTTTGTGCTGTCTGAATTTTTTTTTCAGGAGCTCAAATTCACCATGAAGTGGGTGATAAGGGGAGTGGAGACTGAATTTTGCTCTTTGTCTGACTTTAAAAATGTTTCTTACAGGACAGTTAATTTAATACCCATAACTTTAGTTTTATCCTGCTAATGTCTCCTACTGATAGGTTGCAGAACCAGATGATAAAGGCAAATTTAAGAACAGATTGAACCACAGAAATGTAAATAATGCTAATCGAGTTTTTACACACTCCAAATGTATTAAGTTTTGGGAGGATGTGCCATATTTGAAATGCCTTTTTGCTGACCTTATCAGAATGTTCACTGAATGTCAGCTTCTTATCAATGACAGCAGCCCGGGTACTTATGACTCTGAACTCGCTCCACTGGCTCCCATTCAGTGATCACTACAGGTGGTGGACTGGACTTTTTGGTTTGAATAATCTACTCACGAATTTATGATTTTGATGACATTTAGTTTTAGGTAGGAGAAAAGAGGCATTTTGCAACCATGCATGCAGACATTCATACCTAAGGAGAATTTGGAGCTAGTCATGTTTTTGGACTGTGGGAGGAAGCCAGAGTACCTGGAGAGAACCCACACTTGCACAGGGAGAACATGCAAACTCCATACAGGAAGACTAGAAAACAGATTAAAAATTTGAACCTACAACCATCTTGGTGTAAGGCAACAGTGCTACCAACTGTGGCACTGTCTAGCCCCATTTTTTCATAGACCTTTAGGATTTGATAAATTGATTAAAATATCTTCTGGTGTGTTAAAATAGCTGTTTCTGAGGAGATGAAGGACATGAAGATATTTTGCAACAAAAAAAGAGGACAAAAACAAGCAAATGGTGCATTTTTACATACCTTAACTTTGTCTCGAACTAGTAGTGGGTGATATAAATGGTATAAGGTAGAAATTATATAAATTTAGCCAAGGGTATAGAATATGACTATACCAGCCTATCGCGATTGTGCATTTTCTTGATGTTATCAAGCTGTGCCTACGTACTCTGTATCAAGTACGCAAGGAAGATAAATAATTATTTACACTAGATATTGCAAGTGTAATTTTTTTTTCACAGAAAAGAAACCTGTTGAACTTGAAGCATTTCTAATTAAAATCTGTGCAGCTTTATTTTTGTTCAATATTAAATATGTAAATAAGTAATCAAGATAGCAGAAATATTTTTTTTTTATGTTATGTTATTTATGTTTTCATAACATTTAGCTTTTAATTTATTTAAAATATCTTCATCTTTATTTTTGTTAGGATTTTTGTGTTGCATTTTTGGAAATTTTTTTTAAATGTTTTTTAAATGCATTTTGCACAATAAATGTTTTCTAAATGGCATTCTGTACTTTTTTGAAGTTGTTGCTCTGCTGCAATGTATCTGGAATGTGAGGATGTTCAAAAACGGTCATTTTGACATATATAAACAGAAGAAAATAATATATCGCAATGAATATCGTTCTGCTTCAGATTATATCGCAATATAGATTTGAGGCCATATTGCCCAGCCCTAATAACTCCAACACAGTTTAAGGGCTGATTCCGCTTTCCCTCTGATGCTCAATGTGAACTTTAGCAAGTCATCCTCCTCACGCCTTGATTACTGGATTCATAATTTCTGCTGACACGGATTTCAAAAGATGCTCCTTAAAAAGTGTCCGCACAGTTTGTGGTTCGATGCCTTGGCAGCTGTTTTGGTCTTACCTGTAAAAAAAACCAAAAACCTCACTTTGGTCTCCCCGCCACCAGGCGGCGGTAATGTCTCACCTCCTCCACCTTGCAGCAGAAGAAGCGGGCCGACAGCAGCCTGTGAACACCGCAGTGCATGCTACCGCTCAGCCCGCTGCTCATCTCTCTCTGCTCGCCTTTCTTCCAGCACAGCAGCGACGACACGGAGGAAAACAGACGCCCTGTCTGTGATTTTTACCCCGAGCACCAGGAGGTCTGGCCGCGTCCTGATAAGCCCGCTCTCTCCCCTCCCTGCCCGCCCGCCCGCAGTGAGTATCCTGGCTTTTGGTGTCATTTCTGGGCTGCAGTGGATGAAACATGGTTCCGGTGGTGTTTATATAATATTAGGTTGGTAATCCTCTATAGCAGCGGCTCGCATAAAACACGCTCCTCGCTTCATATACGCGCTGCAAATAAACGGGGTATACTGAGACCTGCTGTGGGATTCTCTGTTTATTATAATGATTAATAGTATTATTATTATTATTATTATTGCTACCCCCGACTCCCCCCTCCTCCTCCTCCTCCTCCCAGCTCTGCTCTGACAGAGCCTGGAAAGGTCCGCTCTGGAGACCGCATCGTGTTCAATTAACGGGGGATATGGGAGCATTAAAAGCCGTGCCGCCTTTAATGCCGCAGTGTGTGCGGGGATGCTCTGCAGGTATGACCCCCCCCCCCCCCCCAAAAAAAAAAAAAAAAAAAAATCATCCTCTCTTTATAAATCCTTGGATTGCAAAAATGAATAAATGAAAGTGTGAAAACGGCGCAAGGATTTGGCAACAGCGCTTTTTTAATAAGACTGCATTTTGTACATGGTGTAACAACCGTCTTATTATTGTGTTGGGATGCTTTAATCTGGTTCTGGTGTCGTTTATGCCCTTTCTTTGTCCCGAGGAATAATTCAGGAGAGGGAGTTTCTCCACTTTGCCCCCTCAAGGGAGGTTCTGCAGATATTTTGGGAATTCATTTAAATGATCTCAGGTGACTCTGGCACAGTAAGACCTTTTATAATGACCCCTACCTAAAAGGGCAAGCAACCTATAAAGTATGAAACATGCCAGATTCTTTCTGTTAATTAAAATTCTGTAGTAACCTGGCATTTAAAGTTGGGCTGCAAAAGCATGCAGTTTTCACTCTCCGATAGGGATGTGGGATTTTAGGAATACATGACATTGCAACATTGTTGTTTTGAAAGTCCATCTTAGTGGCCATATGTATTATTGGAAAAAGCAGAGTTTTCAACCCACAGCAGGTGATATTCTGATGCTTCAGGTTGAGAAGTTTCACACGTTGTTGTGACAATTGTGATTCAATAAAATTCTGAAAGTCTTTGCATCTCAGCCATAGATCAGGGGATGGAAAGGAAGATCTTTTGCAGACATTACCGAATCAGCTGCGCATAGATTTTACAAGCCAATGATTGTTTGGGAAAAATAAATAAATTGAGTAATGTTAGTCTTGATTTCAAGAAAAGCGTCGAATTAAATGTCCTTTAAAATAAAAAAATCATTTTATTTATTGTTAATCCTCGAAAAGGATCTGTTTTGTGAATGTTCGTAATCTCGATAGCCTAGTGAAGTATTTTTTTCTTTAATTATGGAGAAAAATAATCACAAAAACTGAAGAAATTTCACAAATATATTTGTAAGTGATTTTCAGAATTTTACTCTATTGGCTCTAATGTAATATGACATTTATGTGTTCTGATCAAACCAAAGTAAATATCATTTATTCGAGTCATACAGCTGAATTTCCTAATAGAAGGAATAAAAACAGATTATAAAAATGTCTATAAGTCATGAGTTGTTAAGGTGGGGGTCAGTTAAATCTCCCATGGACCATTGCCATAGTTACCATACACTTCAGTTTTGTGCTTCAGTTTATTTCTCTCAGTAGTTCTTTAGTACTTTGAAGTATTTTGTAATCATAAAAATACATGTATTAATGAACTATGAGATATTTTGACCATTTAATCGAACCACAATAACTCTGAACACCCTCCTTCTGGTAGATATTTATTATTAGAGCCGCATAACTTCATTCCCTTACATTAGCAGGGTAGGTATGAAACACACCGTGGAAGAGAACTGGTTTTTACAGCTGGGAAAAAGTCTGAAATGAACAGACCTAAACCGCCAAGGTT
Source organism: Valencia hispanica (assembly GCA_963556495.2). Taxonomy (NCBI): domain Eukaryota; kingdom Metazoa; phylum Chordata; class Actinopteri; order Cyprinodontiformes; family Valenciidae; genus Valencia; species Valencia hispanica. The sequence continues at coordinate 12,844,805 of OY747707.1, read as the reverse complement.
TGAAATACCGAAGAGAAGAAATGATCAGAGTCTTTTGAAGTGCGTTTAAAGAAAGTTTCGGAAAGTATCCCCACAAAGCGATCTTTGAATAGTCCCCACAGACGTCTGCAAGCCTGGACTTTATCAGGGGCTAACAGGGACTCCAGCCCAGGGCCCCGGCGCTGTGGGGCAGTATTGACATTTTATTTATTATCCGAGTCTCAACTGTGTTTTCTTTTGAAAAATGTACAGATTCTCTCCGTTACATCCGGCTATAGGTTTGCCTCAGTCACCTGATACATCACTGTTAAAACAAATGCACAAGCTAGCAGAAGGATTAAAAACAGAAGTGTCTGAAAAGTCCAGTAAAGACACAGAAGAAAAGCCTAAAACTGATTCCCAAAGCTTTCCAATGAGCCAATGAAGCCTTTAAAACTGCCCCAGACAGGAGTGTCTCGTTACAGAGAAACGGCTACAGGGCTCACACTGATTCAGTGTTGTGGTGAGCTGTATTTTTCATGCACTTTAGATTAGTTTTTGTGGTGAATCTTATTTTAAAGTCTTGTTTAAGTATTGCCATAGCGACCAATTAGCGTTAGGAGGCAGGGAGGATGCTACTCATGTAGAGCTGGGTATCGTTTCAAATTTCAAGAATCGCTTCAATTCCGATTCTCAAGAGTTAGAATCGATTATCACGATCCGATCTGTTCCAATTCAATATTGATATGAGTCAGTGCTATTGAAAATGTTTTCTTTGAGCTGTTACCTAAATTATAAGCCTGTAATTCAATGATGCAACACTGGGTAGGGTTACAGTTTACCTGGGGAAACTGTATTAACCCTTTCAGACCTAAGCCTTAAAATGACCATCTGGACTTTTCTCTCTTATTCTAGCTGTAAAAACGCCAAACAATGTTAAAAGATTGAATCAATTTGCGGATGTGTTTTACAAGAATGGATTCAGAATCGATTTTTTTTTTCCTTTAACAGCACTGTACTCATGTTTTGATGTTGACGCTATAATACGAAAATGCTAATAAAGTTACGAGCACACATTGGATTTACATTTAATATATTTAAAAATAACTTTATATGCTCGCCGTATCTTTTTTATTTTGTTGCATTTATCCACCAGTCCGTGTGAATAATGTCTGATATTAAAAGGGTCGAAAAAAGCTTGGGGACCACTGTTTTACATGACACTAATCAACATGCAGCAACTGGAATGGAAGCAAGGTCACTTGGCAAAAAATTGACAAGCTTGAAAAGGCCTTTATGTGCACATTTTGGCATTTCATTCTCCAGCGCTTTGAAAACGCAAGCGTTGCCTTGCAGGCTGTGGAACTGGACTTGTGTAAAGCTGTGGGTTTGGTGGCATCCTTGGGTGACCACATTGGAGGTCTTGAGTGATCAGTTTGACAGGTTTTAGTCTCAAGCTAAGGGGTTGTCTCACAGGTTCACAGAGGTAACGACCAAAACATCCAAATGCCTGAATTTGGAGAAAGCACAGCCTCCGAGGTTGAGTTATAATCTCGACAAAACTCTCCACTTGTGATGTTTTGATGTTGGTTGTTGATAGACTAATTTCTGAAATGAATCGCAGGTATGCTGCATATGATAACCTCACAAAGCCTTTGGCTTCCTGAACAACTTTTCTGATGTTACTGTTCCAGAGCTAGGAAACAAAGTATCTCATCTCCAAATGGAATTTTCAGCTGACCTGGAGATGGACTTTGTGGAAGAGATTGTCCAGTTCAAAGATTTTATTTGTGGTAAAGGCGTCACATCGGCCCCAATGCTTTTACAGTTCATTAGAGAAAAGAACCTACCGGATATCTTCCCGAATGTGGTCACCGGGCTCAGACTTTACCTGACATTTCCTGTCACAGATGGAAGTGGTGAGCAATCCTTCTCTAAGTTTAAAATAATCGAAAATAGACTCAGATCCACAATGGGACAGGAAAGGCTGAATCATTTGACTCTCGTGACTCTTGAGAGCGATCTAGTAAGAAAGCTGGACTTCAGTGATCTTGAGGAGGACTTTGCTGTGAAAAAATCCAGAAAAGTAGCCATCTTTTCGACGTCCCTTTCTAACTAATACTTATGAGGTTTATCTATATGACAAATATTTAACTCCTCACTGAAAGGGTTTGGTATTATTGGTTAGGGTATTCCTTGTAAACTGTCGTGTTGCCTGATCGTACCTTTTTTAGAAACATTATTTGTTTATATCCACGTTCTATTTGACTGGCAGATAAGCACTTTTTGACATTTGTTTCCTCTTTTTTTTCTTTTTTACCAAGTAGTTTGAACCAAAGACTGAATGTGGATACCTTTATATCCTGTTGTGAAGGACTTTTAAACTTCCGGCCCGGGACGTCTGGTAACTTAAGCGATTTGAAGCTGCAAAGGTACAAAATACTGAAGAACAAAGTAGCAAGCATCCCTGTAAGGGGTATTTAGCCAGATGTTATAAATATTGATTGAATTGGAGACTGTGTCTTCTGATTCTAAATAAAGGTTCGTCTATACAATCAGATGGAGATACCCCTAAGTCACCAGTAGGTGGCGACAGCGTCAGAAAACATCCTGAGCATGGCTAAAGCAGTTTTAGGCTCCTGATTCTCCTACAAAAAAAAAAGTCAAGCTCATGTTTTTTTTGACAATTTCAACATTTCTGCCTATTCGTTGCTTTTTTTAAATCCTATGCTTAAAGAGCAACTCGTCCCCCTCCCAGATTCTCACTCCACCGACATTTTTCCGGTTTGAAAATGCGGCAAAAGGAGGCGTTGCCTTCAGGACCGAGAGGACCGGGGGGGTGGGGGGTTTGAGGACTGGGCATAAACACGTCCTTGCTATTCTAAGTCCAACTCGCTACGGAGGCGTGGTTGAAACTCTGCTTCTTTTCTACTCCACGGCGGCAGGATGGCTGACATCAGGCACCACCGTGGAGCAAACGCCAATGCCTGATTCAAATTCAAGTGCGGTGTAGAGTTTTAACCTGAAAAGGGCACCACAGAGACGGTTTTTGGTGGAAAATTAATATTTTTATTAAAATACCAAAAATAATGACCAGAGATGTAGACAGCACTATTAGACACTCATTTATACAGTTTATCAGCACAAGAAAATATATTTGGGGGTGAGTTTCTCTTTAAAGGGGTGAAATAATAGGTTGAATGTGAAAGTCCCATAAATGTGACTCCGGTTTTGTTTCTGTTTTGAGTAACAGAAGAATTGTGAGATAAATGCAAGTTATCTAAATCTGATTAATATTAAAACTTAAATTATTATGATGAATAAAAAGCTGTTTAGAAATAAAAAGACATTTAAAGGATTTTTTTTTACGTCTTGATTAAAAACATTACCGTAGTTCCACTCAGAAAAATATGCATTTTGTAGATGACTTCCTGCACACTATGTAGTGCCCCAATACAAGAGGGGAAAACATGTTGAATGCTGTAAATCCACTACATTTGCTCACCTTTCAGTGAAATCCTTCATGCACGTGTTCCTCTGATAAAATAATGAATTTAATCTTCCTTCCTGATCTCAGCTGGACGGTTGAGTTGCTGATGTGGGTTCCTGTGCGGATGTCTTAATGTTTGGCTTCTGCCGAGGCTGATTTATTTCTTATAATCTTTGCAAAGTGGTCCCTAATCTTGTAAAGTGGTCTTAAGCTGTGATTCTCCTGTCTTTCTGAAGATCTGAGGCTTTTGTTTGACATTTTTTTCCTCATTTTTGCTTCACTCGTTTTTAAGAAATTCATTTAAGCTTTAATGAAAGGCACATATCAGACGGCTAAACAAACAACTGTTAAATTGGACCATTAGGAACTTTAATACCAGCTGCTACCATCACTAAGATGCAGATTCATCCCTTCCTTTAAGAGCATGTACAAAAAATGCGAAAGATGTCAGAATCATAAACTAGTAAATTTGCACCAATAAAAAACAATAAAGAGCTGAAACCTTGTCCAATGGTAGCATCTCTCAGATCTGGATTCACGTCAAATAAAATTAGCAGAGTTTTCCCGGCTGTAAGGAGCATAGAAATCCCCCGCATACTGCTGCACACTGCCTGTCAGCAGGCTGAAAAAAAGGATAAAACTACCATACCATCCCCTCGCTTATGAGAGACAATTCTGGGTCTTTGGAAATATTTCCAGCATCTGAAGCTGCCATTTTTATAAGGGTGAACAGTTTTAAAACTGTAATTAACAAGCTACAGGTGGCGTGCCCGGATCTGAGAATGGCGTTACACCTGATTTCATCACGCTCCAGCTGCAAGCCGGAAAAGCAGTGAGCTTTGCTGATCATTGTTTTTAGATAGATTGATAGATAGTTTATTTATCCCCGAAAGGGGAAATTCACTATAATTTTTCATTATATACAGACCCTTTCCAAAAAATTGAATATCATGGAAAGGTTTATTTATTTCCACAATTCCATTCAAAACGTTAAACTTCCATGGATTATAGATTCAGGGCCCACAACTTAAACGATTTCAAGTATTTAGTTGTTTATTTGCACATAATTTGGGCTTCCAGCTCATAAAACCCACGAAAACAGGAATTCAAAAAATTAGAATACTGTGAAGAAATCAGCCCAGATTTTACTGGGCATGAATGTTTTAAACTGGGTGTTACACACACTACTCATCTACTAAACTTGAACTGCACAGGTTTTCCCAGGTGTCATTAAATTGTTTCACTTTGGTTCAATTGTCTCAGTTAGGTTCAATATGGGAAAAATCGCAGACTTGACAACTGGCCACAAGACCAGTTTGATACCCTCCAAACCATTCATGCCCTGAATCTATAATCTATGGAAGTTTAACGTTTTGAGTGGAATTTTGGAAATGAATAAACTTTTCCCCGATATCAGATCCAATCTCATTATTCATTATAACGTCTAGCTGCTTTTAAGCACTGTTCTGATGGCTTAATGAGATACAAACAGAAAGAAATCCTGAATCTCATTCCAGCTCACCCAACACTGATTGATCAGCTTTTTTTATGCCTTGGAGATTTACAGTGGCTTGCAAAAGTATTCGGCCCCCTTGAACTTTTCCACATTTTGTCACATTACAGCCACAAACATGAATCAATTTTATTGGAATCCCAGGTGAAAGACCAGTACAAAGTGGTGTACACGTGAGACGTGGAACGAAAATCATTAATGATTCCAAACATTTTTTACAAATAAACAACTGAAAAGTGGGATGTGCGTAATTATTCAGCCCCCTTTGGTCTGAGTGCAGTCAGTTGCCCATAGACATTGCCTGATGAGTGCTAATGACTAAATAGAGTGCACCTGTGTGTAATCTAATGTCAGTACAAATACAGCTGCCCTGTGACGGCCTCAGAGGTTGTCTAAGAGAATGTTGGGAGCAACAACACCATGAAGTCCAAAGAACACACCAGACAGGTCAGGGATAAAGTTATTGAGAAATTTAAAGCAGGCTTAGGCTACAAAAAGATTTCCCAAGCCTTGAACATCCCACAGAGCGCTGTTCAAGCGATCATTCAGAAATGGAAGGAGCACAACTGTAAACCTACCAAGACAAGGCCGTCCACCTAAACTCACAGGCCGAACAAGGAGAGCGCTGATCAGAAATGCAGCCAAGAGGCCAATGGTGACTGTGGACGAGCTGCAGAAATCTACAGCTCAGGTGGGGGAATCTGTCCATAGGACAACTATTAGTGGTGCACTACACAAAGTTGGCCTTTATGGAAGAGTGGCAAGAAGAAAGCCATTGTTAAAAGAAAACCATAAGATTCCAAAATGGAACTTTTTGTCCAAAATGCAAAATGCTATGTGTGGCGGAAAACTAACACTGCACATCACTCTGAACACACCATCCCCACTGTCAAATATGGTGGTGACAGCATCATGCTCTGGGGGTGCTTCTCTTCAGCAGGGACAGGGAAGCCGGTCAGAGTTGATGGGAAGATGGATGGAGCCAAATACAGGGCAATCTTGGAAGAAAACCTCTTGGAGTCTACAAAAGACTTGAGACTGGGGCGGAGGTTCACCTTCCAGCAGGACAACGTCCCTAAACATAAAGCCAGGGCAACAATGGAATGGTTTAAAACAAAACATATCCATGTGTTAGAATGGCCCAGTCAAAGTCCAGATCTAAATCCAATCGAGAATCTGTGGCAAGATCTGAAAACTGCTGTTCACAAACGCTGCCCATCTAATCTGACTGAGCTGGAGCTGTTTTGCAAAGAAGAATGGGCAAGAATTTCAGTCTCTAGATGTGCAAAGCTGGTAGAGACATACCCTAAAAGACTGGCAGCTGTAATTGCAGCAAAAGGTGGTTCTACAAAGTACTGACTCAGGGGGCTGAATAATTATGCACACCCCACTTTTCAGCTATTTATTTGTAAAAAATGTTTGGAATCATGTATGATTTTCGTTCCACTTCTCACATGTACACCACTTTGTTTTGGTCTTTCACTTGGAATTCCAATAAAATTGATTCATGTTTGTGGCTGTAATGTGACAAAATGTGGAAAAGTTCAAGGGGGCCGAATACTTTTGCAAGCCACTGTATGTATCCAGTGCAGGGGCTTTATTAAATATAAAGTGGTTAAGGCAGAATATAATGAAATGTGAGTGTTGGAGCCAAGACGTTTTCCAGTGCTGTACCTGTGTAAACGTCTTTTCCTGGAGCTGGATGCATAGTGAAAACATGGTGGATTTATGTTGTAATTATTCTAAGCTTTTAATGCTTCTCTCCAGGAGGGTTGTGTGTTCATTGTTTATAACAACTGCAAACATGGAAACATTTAAGTGCATTTTGGAGAATGGCTATCAAAAGGTGACTTCTTTTTTCCCTGACTATGAAGCTAAAAGACCAGATTGCTTATTTGCTGAGTTAATTGAGTATTTAGCAGAAGCCGGTTGCTACAGTCAGCTAAAACGGCAGCGTTGAGGCAAAAACTGATCAAAGCTGAGTCGGAGGGCTGACGGCACAAGACCTTACTCTGTATTTTACAGGAAGACTGCTGCTCTTCTTGCTGAGGTGACAAGTCAAGGGAGGAGAAAACGGCTGAGATAACTCACTGGGGGTCTGGCGCCAAACTCAGTGATCAGCAGCGCTGGGTAAACGTACCCACGCAGCAGAAGAAAAGACTGTTAGTAGGTTTTTAGTGAATGTCAGCGCACTTTCTCCCTTCATGCTCCTGTATGTGAAACCCAGAGGGAGCAGACAGGGTGGCCGTAACCTTCAGGCAGCCCCATGTGGACACGGGAGTCTCTGTCATTGATCTATATGTTCCTATCTCTTACCCGTGGGCACTGTTGTGTAAACCCTGATGAGCGTACTGTTGCTCATCAGCGGGAAAAAAGGCTCTATATAAAGATTTTCCTCTGATTTGCATGCTCATGAAAAAAACTCAGAGGGCTCAGTGTCAGTTTTTACACACGGGATTCCTAACGGCCTGGAAAAGCATGGAATTAAATTCAGGTGTTTTCCTGGTCCGGAAAATTATGGAAAAAGAAAATAAAGCATGGAAAATATTTGTTTCCAGACATTCTGATTTGTTACATTCTCTATAATTTGCACCAACCATTTCATCCATCCATCCATCCATCCCATCCATCCATCCATCCATCCATCCATCCATCCATCCATCCATCCATCCATCCATCCATCCATCCATCCATCCATCCATCCATCCATCCATCCATCCATCCATCCATCCATCCATCCATCCATCCATCCATCCATCCCTAAGTCTAAAAATGAACTTTTATGGATTTTTTAAAAACTGTTCTCTAAAGGCTTGTTTGTTGCTGCCAAAGAGTGAATTTTAAAGGATCTATGCAAACCTGCAAAAGAGCACATTGAGGCAAATTGTCCCTTCAGTGCAAGAATCGACTTCGAGCCTGACGAGCTGTTGTTTGCAAGCAAAATAATTGAACGCATAGGCTGAATGAAATGAAATGGCTCTGCCTTCCTGCTCTCTGGACACCTTTCCTAAGTAAGTTTTCTTTTGGTGGGCAGAACCAGTGAAAACACATTAGAGTCTAGCCTAATTGTAAAATTGGTTTGACGATGTTAAATGAATCCGACTTCCCTCGACGCAACAGTGATTCTCCTGTGTGTCGTCTACAATCTCACGAGGAGTGGTTGAAAGGAAGAAACGCTGCCCGTCTACAGGGAGATAAATTGCTCTCCAGATTGTGCTCTAATTGCGGAGGGGATTTCCTCGTGACCATTGAACATTGTTTCTCGTTATTTTGGGCCGAAAAGCATTTTAAAGCTGTTTGAAATGAATATGCTTCCTCGTAGTGAAACCTTATCTCGACCCCTTTTCCTGAAAAACACCAGGCGTCCTGTTTTCTTCCGTCTGCATCAGCTGTTGACTTCCATAAACAGCAGCGACAGTCTTTGTGTGTTTTGCCAGCCAGTCAGTTCGTGTGACACTCAACAGCTTCCCTACGTCTGCTTTGCAGCTCTTTTATTTTGCTTCCATGTTCGTATAATGGCAATTTTTCTTGCATTAATGCACCAACCATTTATTTCATGCATTCGTCGAACTATCAGAGGTTGGTCGAAAGAAAGCTGTCGCAAAAATGGAAAAGCCGTGTGTTTAAAAAAGTACAATCTATTGATTTGTATAGCTTTTTTTATTTTGCGCTGTCATACAGATGGTCTCGTATTTAACTCTAGAATACTGCATTATATAAATTGGTAAAGCATCACCCTTCCACCACTGTGCTTCATGCTTGTTTGTGCTGATTTTTGTTTTCCTGCAAACATGGCACTGAGCCCAACACAGTATCACTATATGCAATATAAATGTCTCAAAGAACTGCTTGGTCAGCAATAAATGTTAGCTAATTACATAAGTAGAAATATATTTTCTGATGTTTAATGCATCACAACATTTTTAAAAGTGTATAAGAAACGGCAACTTAGCTGTTTCTTTGCCAAATCAAAAGAAGTCGTCAAATGCAACTGTTTCAATAACACCATGCTCTTCAGATCGAAATATTGATAATTTACTCACTATCTAATGACTATTTGCAATAAATGCAAATGGTTGTAACGGTATACAAAAATCATGGTTAAAGTCACCGTTCGGTATGTTTTCGGTACACTTTAATCAAGAAAAATAAATGAAAATGTGATTGTCTTTTTTCTTACTTTAATCAGCATTAAACAAATCTTTTTTTCCTAAATAACTTTCTTTTAATTCCTAAAATTAATTTGATTTTGTTATGTTCTGTAACTTGAAATAAATAGAATAGTACAAGCAGACATAGCCAGAGTAGAAAACAATATAAACAATTCAAAACAGTCAGTGTTAATGTTTAAAAATGTTTAAATAATACCCATATTTGAGGATAAAACATGCTTAAGTCACTTTGGAGTTGTTTTGCTATTTCGACAGCCTAGTCTCCCAGCTGTACTTGAATGCAACATGGACAGCTGTTGGGAAAATTCCCTTCTCATCAACAGGGGGATTCAGCTGATTTGTGTTTTATATGAAATAAGGAGTTTTGCCTGATTGGATTCTACTAGTAGCCATGTGGACGTCAGCTGGTTTTTCTCTAGTCTCAGTGATGTTTACATTCAGCTTGACGTTGTTTCAGGTGAATAATTCAGTTCAGTGCAGAGCGTGTTATGTACCTTATTGCCTTTGAAAGATGCGTTTGCTGACAAAATTGTGGTTCGGTCCATCTTTCATTTTCTACTGTAGCTGCATGAGAAACCATTAATGTTACCAAATAGGAGAGTGATAGCTGGGAGTCCTTTCTATTTTGGTGTCACTTTTTAAAGTTGCGCTGCAGAACGTTGCACTGCACTCTGACTTCTGCACATAAACGTTCTGCATGTGTTCAATTAGAGAACAGCTGTATTAATTCTGAACACATGCGTACTGAACCAACAGGGCCATACCGAAAAATACGAATACATGCACCATTACACCCCTAGTTGGACTATTACAAGCTAGAAAAATTGGCAGGTGTTTTAAATGTTTTGGACCAGTATTTATTTTATTTTTTTACAAGAATGATAATAGTTTGGGTATTATTTATTAACTCTTGCTAAGGGTAGCCACAGTTGCTTCCCTAAGGTTGTGATTGATGTTTCACCTTGGGATTGTGTAAACTCACAGCTGCATGCTCCGGACCAACAGAGTCCTGGTTTTATAGAGCTGCTCACACGTGCTGTTAATCAGTTAATCAGGTGCTTTTAATTAGCAGTATCTAGATTAGCAGAACCAAACTTTCAAAAGTTTTGCCAGTTTAAAAAAAATTGCAAAAGCTGAGCCCTTCGAAAATAAATAAATCAAAGTTTTGTATATGAAATGCACAGAAGCAGGATTTCTGCAGTTTAAATGTATAGACGGTGGCTTTCAGCTCAGACCGGTTCACTGTCGTATTTTCCAGCTGCTTGGACTGAACACCAGTTCTGTTCATGGCTGACTGGTAACCTGACTCCATTTTAACAAGTAGCGCACCTGGCCGTCTGGATGCAGCCACATCGTGTGTTTTTCCACCTCATGCTGGCTACACACAGTGATCTGCTCTAGTTTTCTTATCTGATTTTAACTCCACTTTTTTTTAAATTAAATTTGAGCGGTTTCTCAGTTATTTCTCCACTACAAGCTCTCTGAGCTGTATTCGTTGACATTTAAGTAGCCTATTCTCATAGTTTTTGTTCATATTTGTCCATGTTCATCTCAGGCATATTGGGGTTTGGAAATGTTCCAGTAAAGCAACACCGATGAGGACCATAAGGAGCTCTGTCTTCATTCAAAGACGGACTGCTAAGACTTTATCAACTAAAATGAGCCTAATACTGCAATAAATGAATGAAATTCTTCAAGCACTTTGTCAGCATGACAATCATAATCTGAAAATGTTCGCTCTCAACGAGCTTCAGGGTTTGCCTCTGAAAGAAAGGGAGGCCTCAAACGACCTCGCTAGCTCACATTTTGCCTGGTGAGAATGACTGACATGATTGCTGTATAGCTGAAACTGGAATTGAAATGGATTTTCAATGTATTTGTACATGATAGAATGAGTACAATCAATAAGTTGGCCTATGTGCAACACTCATGTCACATAATATTTAATTAGGGCAACTGTTTCTAATTAAGAGGACAGAAACAGCGTAAAAGAGAATGATGAAGATGTATGAACTGAATGCTATAGTATGCAACAGCCTTCACGCTGAGTGCTAGTTTAAAAAATGTCTCCTTAATTATTTTTTTGTTAGACTCACATTGAAAACTTGATGGAAATGCAACTTTTAATTTGAGTTCAATTAATTCAGCACTTAATCTTCTCCTGTAACATTTCACAAGTTTGGAGCATACAGACAGAGGGATCTTTGAGATTTCCTCTTTGCACAATCTTTCATGATTGATAGGATTTAAGTCTGGAGAACGAGATGGAATAGAATGCTGAAATTGTGTTAGGTGAACCATTTCTGATTCGGCCATACGTTTTAAATCATCAAAGACTCTGTGGTGACCTGTTTTTTAGTTTATTGGTGGAGTCCATCAGACTTTTATATAAAATGTCCTGGTACTTCAAAGAGCTTACAATGGAATGGACTTCAACGTGATTCATTGGACCAAAACAGGCCCACAGCTTCACTGATCCTCCACCTTATTTCACCCTGGGAATTATGTGCTTTTCCACTTAAAAAAATGTCAATCTTAGTCTGATCTGACCAAAGCCGGGGGTTGAAGTTGATGTCTTAGTTGAGCTCAGGAAACTCCACATGCTTGTGTTTATTATTGTAGAGCTAAAAGGGCTTCTTCCTGACATGCTTTCCAAACAATTGGTTGGCATGTAGCTAATGTTTGTTATGGAGGCTTGGCGGCTTCAGGTCAACAATGAGTGTTGAGAGAGTTTTAATTTTTTTATTTTTTACCACCCTCCTCACTATGCATGGGGCCAAGATAAATATGTTAAATTGATTTTCAGTACAGTCAAGGACCAAAGTGGAAAAAAATAGGTTTTTGTGTAATGACATTTAAAGAGCAGGTTGCTGGTTAGAGCACCTCCTTAAACCACTGTTTAAAAATATATTAGAATTTTTAGAAAAAGGTTCTCATATATACATTATTTAAGCTTTTAGACTCTTTGTGAGAAAATTTTAAGCTCTGGCGGGCCAGACGTGACGACTTGTCAGCTCGATCAATAGAGAACTATGGATTTTAATGCCGACTCTGACACGGAAGAAAGCTTAAATGTTTACAACTACACATATGATGGAGCACAACCGTACAGCTATGAGCCTGCTGCGACCCAGAGAGCAGAGAGAGACCAGTGGGAGAATTAATGGCCAAAACATTGCTAAGCAAAGCTAATGTTATTAGCCTGGGTATTATTATTTAGCTTTTCTGTTTCTTCAACAACCCACATATCACGCTTCTTCTAATCTTTGATATCATTCTTTCAACAAAGTTGGTAAGTAGCAGACGTTAGACAACAAGACTTTCAATGCACAGATCGCGTCTGCGTAGAGCTGGGGTTTTTGGTAGCCGAGGCAGAAATGAAGTCCAGTCTTGTCAGCTGGACAAAACGCACCCAGACACAGAAGACTGTGTGGTTTTTTTTTTTTACCTGTGGATTTGATGTCCTGACAGGCTGGTGATTTTACAGCCTCCATTAACACAATTCAAAAAACATTTTTTTTTTTTATTGAACGTAATCCAAATGTAGTGAACAGACTGACTCTCGATAACACAAGCTAAGAGCAACCAGGACGCTACCAGAAGTGGATAACCAGTAAGCATGACAACTTCTTCCGTAACCTCGGGAAGCCAAGGTGTTCCCAAACAGGGGGCTAACAGGCTTTCCAGCTCCTGCTCTCAATTTAGAGTCCCTGGCCATAACATCTGCAAGCAGAAGGCTGTGCTGTGCTGTTTGTTTATAGAAATGGATCTATTGCTGGATACAGTAGCGAACCGTAAGCGTTACAGCTGGGCCTTCACCCCTAGCCATCACCGCCAAGGCTGAGCCTCCCCTAGCCTCCATTACACGCTGCCCATGGGCTACGATGAATTGAAAGTGCTTAACAACTGCAATTCAACTTAAAGATGACAAGTACGTCAACAATAGGCAATAACATTAATAACATTCTCCACAACAAGCAACCTGCTCAACATTAACTTAACCAAAACTGGACATACGAACTCGGACACCGATGCTCCTTTAATCACCATGGACAGCGCTTTAAAATCATGGCGCATAACAAATCACATACAACTGGCTGAGTCAAATAAATTCATGAACAATATGCCAAGCACCATGACGCATGGCGCAGTGATTATTTTAGTACCTACATAAGCCAAATAAATAAAAGATGAAGAAAAAGCGGCATGGGGAAATAAAATAAATAAATAAAATATCCAACCGCAAACTGCTGATATGAGGATTTATAAGGGATCGGTTGACCTATAGAATTAAACAATTTGTGCTGGAGTTTTTACACAGACAAGCTCTGCAATAAAAAAAGTACTGAATCCCCCAGTGTAATATTAATCCTGTGTGAATAATAATCAAGCTGGCTTAAAACATGGGCCTGCGTTATTACATGAAAACAAAGTCCATCCGTCGATCTTTTAACAAATCCGTCGCTGACCCAAGTGGACGACTTGTCATTTGTAAAAAGCAAACAACTCCAGCAGTACAGCCTGTTTGTTTCCTTACAGCCGGTCATCCAAGGATAGCGCTGATAATTCTTAGTCTTGAAATGCCTTTCCACTCTCTTCACCTTTTCTTTTAATTCCAGTTCTGGAGTTAGCCTTCAGTTTAATGATCTGAAGCTTTTCTGTGAAAGTCCGCCTTGAAAAAGGCGAAGCTAACAAGCTAGCCACAACACACTCTCGTCTTCCGCCATTTCGCTCTCTAACTCCCTCTATCGGTCTCTCACAACTCTGCTGCATCTGAGATTGAAGATAAGACTTCATGAAGGCTTACGATCTTTTTTTTTTTCGCCCACTCAAAATCCAACCATGATTGGTCAATTCACCCCTCACTCTAAAACTAAGACAGACGGCTTGGAATTACCCCCGCCATCCCGACAAAACGTTCTGAAAGCCTAAGCCTGGTTTTGTTTTGTATTGTTAGGGGATAAGCATGACAAAGCAATTAATACTTAACTTGGTTAATTTTCTAAAGGTTAAGTTATGATGCTGCAATAAAATCTGAATTTATTTTACAGCTTTTTTAACACCTTTACCGGGGATCCAAACAGTGTGGAGGGCACTGTAGAATCTGTATTCAGACCAGAAAAGTCCTTTGGTAAGCTTGTTTGGTCCGGACCAAAAGCGGACTTAATTTTTTTTTCTGTTTGGTGCGGTTTGCATTCACACTGTACTTTTTGCAAGTGAACTATATTTTGTAAACACATCCACGTCTGTGACGATCGGTGCAGCCATTGGACAGCAATGACTAGTCCTACGTGCTGCATTCCTACTCTGCATATTTCTGCTGTTATTGGAGCTGCAAAATCATATTGAGTGTCAAGAGCAGCACATTCAACGCAGGTTTCGCAACGCTCTTTTTCAAATTTAGGAACAGCGTCGGCGAATGCGCGCAGTAACCCGAAGGAGACGATGTGCTCTGCGTGCCCTGACCCACAACATGCTAACAGCACCGGGGCTAAACAGAAGACAGAGGATCAGGTTTGAACTTATCTTGCTACGTTGGCTTGTTAAGCCCAAAAAACACATGTATCCTGGAGTTGGTTCGGATCGACACTGGTTTGTATTCACACCTAAAGCGAACCACACCAGAGTCCCTATGGAAGTGGACCGAGACCACCTAAAAAAAGTGGGTGTCAGTCCGGTTCTCTGATCCGCACCAGGATTCGTTTGTGTGTATTCACACCTGCATAAAAGGTCCGGGCCAGCGTTAGAACGAACCCTGGTCCGTTTAAAGTGGACCAAACAGTGCAGGTCTGAATACACCCTAAATCAGCATGAATGTGTTTGCACTTTGTGGGACTTTTATTGATTTGAATTGGAAACTGCTCTGCAGAGCCACTTGTAAGCAAAGAGTTGAGTGTATAAATGTATCTGGTACCTGGTGTGCTGCACAGATATAATGATGTCTTGCAGAGCTCTGCAAGGCTAAAATCTCCTGTTGTGCTGTGGAATTCCTGATTGCAGTTGAGTATTGGCCTTAATATACTGCTAATGTACAACAAATATGCTTCACTGTTTACTTAAATTATAAAAAGGAAAATATTTATTTTTAGTTGAGCTGATTTCAGTGGGTGAAAGAAATGTGTGAACCGTCACATTTCATCCTCGAAGTCCTCTTTTAGGCTTTCCATGCGACACCCTCTTTGCATATGAGAAAAACAAACTGAAACCCTTGTATGTGCAGATCTGCTGATGCATTCACTATTTTTTTCCCTTCTTTGATTCTCAATCACTTGGTGTATGTGGAACACATGGGAATATGGCTCTCCGTTTGATAGTTCTTGAAACGGGCTGTCAGTCAGCGTCAGAAATGAAATGTGTTCATGGTTATTCAAAGTGAAAAGCCTGCTGTCATAATGTAGGGGGGAGAGCTCCTCTGTTTTATTGTAAAAAAAAATATATACAAGCAGTAATGTCACACATTTTCAGGTGATTCCTTGGATGAGACTCAGAAAATGCTTTATTGTGTTGTACACAGTAAAAGTGCTACTAAATAACTAGCAGATTGGTCCCATTTATATTACATTTATTCTTGTTATTGCTACCTCATGCTCCAGGTGAGCTGAGCGCATAGTACTAAAACCTGCACAGTTGGATTGTCAAGCACAAAAAGAAATATATCAAATCTCTGTGCATGGGCGGCACATCCTTGCTCATGACCAGTTCATTTGAACTGACAGTTCTGATTTTGACATTGCTCCCCCCCCCCCCAAGTCAAGGTGAGTTATTAGGGGCTCGCTTTGAAAAGATGTCAGATGTCTTTACTCTCAGAGGCGGTCGCAGTTTCACACAGTGCAGTGACCACCCTGTCCTGTTTCTGTCACCGCAGCTTTATGCAGTAGCCAACCCGATTCCGCCCACGTTGAGGTGATGCCGTCCGAAGTGGAAATCAAATTAGGAATGATGTGTTTATGGAGGGATTCCTGGCCATCAGTCATACAATATTTCAGATTCTCCTTTTAGCAATGAATCATATCAAACTTCCACACACCAACAAACTTTGCTCTAAAGTAATCCTAAACTGTGAAATTATTCTGTGGTAAACAAAAAAGAATACAAAAGAATATACAAAAGAATTTGCAATGTTGTAAAGGTAATACAACACTGCCATACATCGGGGTGAACAAACAGTCTACACACTACACAAGATCTAATAAATTGTCATGGTCTAGTCAAATAAAAAAATAGAGATGAGATTTAAGCAGTAATTTAAAATACATTTATACATTATATTTATATTTAAAATTTGTGATGTAAGAAAATTGCTATATGCTGATAAATCGTGATATTTTATGTCACAATTTTGTGTCGATATTCAAAAGCAATGGATCGATTTTTATTTTATTTTATTTTTTTGTATTTGAACGGAACCATCAATGATGACAGTAATTTTTGTAGTAAAATTAAAAGTATGACTGGTAGTTGGTGGCTGTTTTCACCTTCTTCGTTCCAGTGGATCAACTAGGTCTAATAAGGAAACTGGATGTGTTTAAAGTATGAAACAGGTTGGAGTGTTTAGAATGCTGTGACAGTTTTTCTACAGTTAAATTCAGTTTTAAAAATCACAATACTCATTGTATCGCCATATATCGTATCACCAGACTCTTGCCAATACACATCCCTATTTAAAATATATTGCATCCCATGCATGAAGCTGTTGCTGAGATGGAGAGCTCCTTTAGCAACAGACTGCTGTATCCTAAGTGCATCAAGGAACGTTATTGTAGGCCGTTCCTCCCGGCAGCTTTTGGACTCTATAATCATCACTGCTCCCAACAAACTCAATAATGTTTACATCTCTGCTGTAATTTGCACTGTTTTGTTTATTTCAAATAATGTTTCTGTTGCCATCATTTGCACATCTGTTTGCACAGTTTATATTTTTTATTTCTTGTAAATAGTGTGGTGTTTTTTGCTGCACATGTACATTCTGTAAATATTTTTCAACTGTCATTTTTTACTGCACAGAACTTTAGTTTTGTAATTTCAAAACAATAAAGGACGTTTCTATTTACTAGAGACACAGTGATCAGAGTTGTCGATCCAATTTTAACTGATTCTAATTTCTCTTTAACAGCTATAAGTTAGGAAGATTTGCCTTTCTGCAGTGAATGTCATTAGTTACAGTATTTACATCAGAAGCAGAGGTGAGGGCAGAGCTTAGCTAATGTTTTAAATAAGACAGGACTTTGGGTTCAAGCTTTAACTGCCTTTAGCCTGTTTGATTAGCGGTAAGCATGGCTCATATTACAAAATCTGTGTGTATATTATAGAGATCCTATAGATCCTTACGTAAAGGTTGAAAGCTCAAAAGGATAAAAGGGAGCACCTTTTTGCAGTACTCTATACTCTGTTTATCCTTCCTGTTATTTGCCGAACATCTTGCTCTCTCTCGCCATCTCGCAGCCTGAACAACGCCCAAAGCTTCCAACATGTCAGAGAAAATGCAGTCTACTTTGAAGTGGTGTTTTACATGCCTGTGCCTCTTCTGAACACCTCAGTGATGCTGCAATGGCTCACTTTGAATCTTCTTCCATCAGTAACTTTGTCTGGAACAAAGTTGTCATCATGACCAGTTTGGTATGGTTTGCTCACTGATCAGGAAAAGATTTTTGCATTTCTCTCTCATTGGAGCATATATTTCCTTGTCATTATAAAACCAAGCCTGCAGTCATGTACAGGAAACACCTAACGTATCTATCTCATCTTGGGAAAGAACTATTAAAGGTCTAAGTGGCTATAAAATCTAAACGTCATGAAAAAATGTATCGAACACTCTTCATTGATCAACATATTGAGGCCCCCTGTCCTCGCCTGCCACTTTGCTCACGTTGCCGGCAAATGACTTCAGGTGGTGGGTCTACATGGAGCTGGCCTCCTGTTGCCTCCTTGGGGTGTGTACAAGAAGCCAATGCTCTACCAAAAGGTCCTGATGTTTTGGCGAGGTATGACACTAAAGGTGGTCCTCTTTTCTCGAGATTGCTGAATCACTCTGAGTGTCCCCAGAAAACGGTTTGCCACGAAAGACCCTTTTAGGCCAAGGCTCTGGACAACATAGTCCTTAAGATCATAGGAGGTACACAAAACCCATCACCATGTTAAGGTGACGACAAGTAGATATTAGCAGTTGAAATGTTCTTCCTCTATTGAAGATGAGGTGAACCACTGCTTCTCTATCAAAGGGAGTAATTTCAGGTGGTTTGGACGCTTGATCAGGTTGCTCCCTGGGCTCCTCATTTTTAGTGCACATGTCCTACTTGGAGGATACCCAGAAATTACTGGAGGGACTGTACTGCCCTTCTGGTCAAGTGATGCCCTCCGACTCATTCTTGTGCTCCTACGGGCAGTGGAAGAAGGGATGTCTTATTTTGGCTAAGGAGAAGACGGTGGATGGATTGATTGTTACTGGTAAAGAAATGATAATTTAGCAAGTTATTCTTTTGCAATTTTGTTGTCATGCAAGAATGTCAAAATCCCTGGAAAACTGGATGGGAATTACTGATGAACATCTTGGAACGTCAAAGGAGACCAGGCTTGTTGTTTTAAGATATATAGTTGATCTTTTCTTCTTAGTAGTAAGTATCCATCACAAACTCATAAATCTGAAATTTCCCTCCCAAGTCCTCCATAACTTTTAAGCTGATTCAGATACAAGCGTCCGGTTAATCGCCTTTATTAATATTAGTCCACATAGGGAGGTTGTACTTTCAGTTTTCTGTCATGCCAGCTTTAGATGATAAACAGCTGATCCTGGCCACGACAAGGAATGCGAAGCAAAAAGAAAACAAAAAAGGCTGAACAGAGATTTTACTCATCCCTCCAGCCCAGTGATGAGCAATCCTGACTATTTGACTGCTGGGGCTCAGAGTTTGAAGACTGACTGAATATGGTGGAGGATTTCTGCCTGACCCCAGCTTTCATGACGTCCCGTACTTTCGCTAAAGGGGGTCCCCCACATCAATGTTGCTCCATCACCCCTCCCCTTCGCTGATATATTTTGAGCGCGAAG
Source organism: Valencia hispanica (assembly GCA_963556495.2). Classification (NCBI taxonomy): domain Eukaryota; kingdom Metazoa; phylum Chordata; class Actinopteri; order Cyprinodontiformes; family Valenciidae; genus Valencia; species Valencia hispanica. The sequence goes on along the minus strand of OY747707.1, from coordinate 12,825,627 downwards.
CCGCGGGTGCTAGCCATTATTCATGTGGGCCCCATTAAAAATTCAACCCGTCCGTGACTGCGACACGTATGACGGTCTTCACTTTGGGAAGACAGTAACCTTTAAAGGTGAGGGGTTGTGAGTGTGCACAGACACCTGCAGGTGATCTGCAGGACTTTTCTTTTTTAAAAGGGAGTTTTTTTTTAACATCTCTCTTTGCATTCACCGGAGTTAAGTTCTTCTTGAAAACAGAAGAATGGACTAATGCTCACGCCAGAAATGGTTAGCATCAGAGCGTGAATGTGACATTACAGTCAATGCCAGACACCCACACATGTTAGCACTACAAAGGGCAGGATGAGGCCTGCATGCAACCATGAGGACTTCGGCCCATCATAGATCACTACATAATTCGTGGGAAGGAAAGTTGCATTGGATGACTTATGGATAACTGATAGATTTTTATTTTTTTAAGCTGAAAATAACAAGTCCTGGCTTATTATTTGAGATATTTCTGTTTGTTACGTGCGTGTTTATTTTGGAGCCATGCTCTGGATTGTGCTATAACGCAGCAGAGAGAGCAGTCACAGCTTTTATGTGATGTAAATAAAATATCAGATATGCAGCAGAGTCATGCTAAAAGAACGAGTAATTGGCTTGTGCATGACTCACAATGTTTATTTGCGTTCGGTAACCTTTGCTGGTGTGATTGTGGCTGAATATTTATGCTCTCTCCGCTTCTGTGCTTCACATTTAGTTGTTGCACTCATTCATAGCTGCAGGCTTCTCATTTCACCCACAACTTTGTGGCGACATTGCAGCGACACTGGAGTAGATGGGACTTTTGCATACGAGGTTACATTTTATTCAACATTTATAAGATCAGGAGGCATTTTATTGTGTCAGAACGACTGATGCTTTTTTAACCTCTATTTTCTTCCTCTTTTATTCTTTATTCTCTACCTGAACTACTGTTACACAGTATAAGAAAATCATCCTATTTATGTTAAATATTACAATGACCCCATTGGCTGGGATAAATCCACATTTTCGGCTTACTGTGCTGACTTTGGTACCTTAAGTGCATTGTCTGGATCCGTTGTTGCAGTGAGACTCCATCCAACAGTATGAAGATCCTGTTGTTGCGCCAGCGAAAAGGTTTTGCTATCAATCATTTTGACCGACGGGGTAAAAAAGAAATCCAGTCATTATCTATTTTTACCCGTCAATAAGTATTTATCTTTAGATTCCTTTTAAATAATATTCAATCCAAACAAGGAACTACATATAAAAAATAAATATTCAACTATTTACTTACAATACGAACAGTTCACCTGCTGTGGCCTGAACTCACAGTCTCACAAGTTCCTCCTGCTCCGCATGGAACTGAAATGCGCACCCACAAATGTGCATAATCAAATAGTGGGATTTCTGGAGAGGTTATTTTCATGAGGTTTTGGATTTTTGCCTTGGAGAGATGAATTTTCATGGAGTATGGTGTCCAGATCTGAGATGAAGCTCTCACGGGAACCATGGGGAGAACCATGGGGACCACATTTGCACCAAGTGGTCAGAGGTGTGAATACTAATCTGTCAAAAGGATGGATGACCTTCATGTTTTTCGTTACTGTTCTAAAAAACCAGTCAAAAACAGAAAATAATATTTGTTTAAATTGTTACTTGGTCTCACGTTAACATTTCAACCTTTCTAGAGACATCTTTTTGCATCTTGCGGTCCACTTTAAGGGTAGATTTACTTAAAAAGGGCCAGACCTGGACATGTTGACAGTTTTATTGAATGTTCTTGAAGACTGTGCTATATTCAGTGAAATGGCTGATTTCAAGTTATTTTTGAACCATACCTATTAGCTGCTCCAGTTGTCTTTCTGAAGGCACTCAGAGAGCTCTTTCGATCTCACCATGGTGGCTACTCACACTTTCAGAAGCACATCAAACTAAATATCTGAGGTTTATATAAGGCAATCCTACAAAATATTATATAGTAATATCCTCATCACATGGACCTGAGGTGATGTTTTTTTCTGGATTTTAGATGGGAATCAAAGTGTGGCTGCCTTCCCCACATCCCACCACTCTGTTTTAAATGCACATTATAACAACACGCATCAACACCATACTCGAGCGGGAGGATGGAGGCTAGGGGTCTTCTCACACCCCTGTTCGCTACGGGCCATCAGGGGTTGGGGTCCGGAGGAGGAACAGGTGGTCTGGTCGGGTTCCTGGGCTGTTGGGCTGCTTCGCCACTGTGGGGCCCTCGGCGGTCTGCTTGGCTCCGTCCTAGAAGGCAGGGGGTCCATCTCCCGGGTCCGGGGGCTGGTTGCTCTACTGGGGCATCGGTAATCGGTACCTGGACCTGGGAGCATGAAGTGTGTATGGGGTGTGTGAGGGAGGGTACAGCGTCATTTCTTGGGTGTCTTGGTGAGTCAGTGAGAATGTATGTGTTTAAGAGGGAGGGAACGTATGACTGTGTCTGTATGTCTTTGTCTGCCTGTCAGGTTGGGTCTTGGGCTGCCCTCTCGCCTGGCGCACCTCAGGCCTTACATTTAACAGGGGGCCTATTTCCCCTCAGTCACTCCCCGCCAGTGACGGATGCCCCTGCCCACTGGTGCATCGGTGGTCAATCCGGTTCGGACCTGGTGCGTGCCTGGCCGGGCCTGGGGGGGCCGGTGTGTCGGTCGGCCGATATGCTGGGCCGATATCTTCCCTTGGTTTGTTGGGGCAGCTCTTTCAGGGGTGCCAGGTTTGGGATTGTTGGGTGGTGCCTGTTCGGTGGCTCGGCGGGATACGGATCCAGCGTCTCTGCTCGTTCGATCACCTGTTCTGTGTGCGGGATCAGGACTCGGGAGCTGGTACAACCTGGTGTCCAGGTGCGGGCTGAGCTTGGCCTGGGGAAGCCGTCCGTCCGGTGCGGCTATCGGTGGGGCGCCCCCACGTGGGGCAGGGGTGGGGCGCTGGGATGTTTGCGGTGGGGATTGGCCTAGGGTGGTGCGTGGCGGCCGCGGCCACTATGGTACCGGGTGCTCGGCCGGTCCCTTGTCGGGTCCCTGCTGGGGGTTGGGGTGCCCCTGGGCCCCGGCTCTCCCGGTCCTTGCCGGCGGGGCCCGTGGGCTCATCGCTGCTGCCCCCCGGGCCCCTGCATAGTAGCCGCTGGACGTTCCCCTGGGGTTCTACTTTGCTCCTCTCTAGGGGGATGCGGTCGGCCCCGCCCGGGTGCGCCTGGGGCTCTGGGGGTCCTTTGGACGTCTTTGCTCCGATCTCCTTCATGTCTGCATCGATTCCTGGCAGACAGATTGATGCCTGCAACACCAGCTATCGAACACTCTTATGGAGAAACCTTTTATGCACCAGCATGCTAACACACACACATAGATGTGGGGTCTCTGGTGTTTACAGATATATTCTTGGGCTGAGGTTATCATTACTAGATCTTGATTGATCGGTACCATGAGTTTTTCTGTAACATTGTTGTATTTTTATATCCATTTTTGTGTGATGTGGTTGTTTAGTTCTTAGTTAACGATGTTTGGTTTGTTTTGTCGATGTTCCTTTTTCGTGTTTTGTTTTTTCCCCTCTCTCTGCCGTCCTGTTGGTATGGAGGCAGACTTCAATGTTTTCCTGTGCTTTCTTTGTTCCCTTTCCTCTCTTGTATTTTCAACTCACCCTTTCTCTTGACTTTTTGTTTCCTACCTCTCTTCTTCATCTTCTTTCTTTCTTCCCCTTAATTTTCCGTCTCCGTGTCCATAACATCAGGAAATAAAAACCCCAACAATTCATAATAAAGATTTTTCACACATATATCAAGTGGAGGACTATAGCAAAAGCTGTACTGCTCCGCTTGTGAAAGTAAATCTGTTGGGCTTCTACTTGGTACTCAGACACCAATTCTGAGCTCCACACTGCCAAACAGGAGACGTTTAAAAAAAAAAAAAGGAAAAAAAAGTGGGGTTGTCCTAACTTATTCCGTACCAGAAATCACCTTTTTTGACATTTTACAAAACGAATTTAGAGACCTTTTTCATTCAATTTTGTTTTCCATGTTACTTGAAATTATCAATAAATATCCATATACCCAAATATGCTAGAAAATCACAGACTGTCTCAGGTGTTCTCATTATTTCATACAACTTATCCATGGTAGAAAATGCATAAAACTTTTTGTTTGGTCCATACTTTATTCACCATTTGACAGAGAAATTATGCTCTCAAGATCTAGAAAGGGGAAACAGAGATTTCCTGTCTTTATTTCAACACATTAACATTCAGTGTGCATACGAGTTAAAAACACTGCTGCATTTGTATAACTAACAAGTGCATGCTGGGCGGTACGAATAAGTCTACTATAACATAATACGGAGACACTGATGCATGCTTTTATCTCCAGTAGAATTGATTACTGTAATGCCCTGCTTTCTGGTCTTCCCAAAAAGAGTATATCAGGTTTACAACTACTACAAAATTCAGCAGCACGTGTCCTGACGAAGACCAGGAGGCGGGAGCACATTACACCGGTCTTAAAGTCATTGCACTGGCTCCCCGTACATTTCAGGATCGACTTTAAGGTTCTTTTAATGGTTTTTAAGTGTCTTAATGGTCTTGGGCCTTCTTATCTCTCTGAACTGCTTTTACCATATAAACCTTCGCGGTCTCTGCGCTCCTCTGGCAGCCGTCTCCTTGTCACCCCAAAAGTCAGAACACACAAGCATGGCGAGGCGTCTTTCCAGTTTTATGGCCCTCACCTCTGGAACAGGCTGCCAGAGAACCTCAGGGCTGCAGAGAATATTCATGTTTTTAAGAGCAGGCTCTAGACTCACCTTTTTAGCTTAGCTTTTAACTGATTATTATTTATCACTGTTTGTTTAATTGCTTTGGATGTTTTATATGATTATATTTTTATCAGTTTTACTTTTCAATCTTAGCACATTAATTTACAGTTTCTTTTTATACTTTAATTTATCTTAATCCCCGTTCCAGTGTTTCCTCTGTGGGAGCCCTCTGCCCCGGGAGCGGTGGTCGGCTGTAGCTGCCTGGGTGCTCTCCGGGTGGAGCTTGGGTGGAGGTGGGGGTCTTGGCCTTGCCTCCACTGGGTGCCCTGTGTCGGTGCCTCGGCTGCTGCTGTTAATCTACTGCTGCCGGGGCATATGGCTCCTCTGATGGCGTTTCCTTGCATGGTTCATCTGCACTCGGCCCAATGTCCTTTTTTACCTTTTCTTTTAACTGTGTGTGTGCATGGGAGATGGGTTGGGGGGAGGGGGGTATAACTGTGACCATGCTTTTAAATCTGTGGGGGAGGGAAGGGAAGGTGGTTTTATGTGGGGTCATTTTAATCTGTAAAGCACTTTGTGATGCAACTTCTTGTATGAAAAGCGCTTCATAAATAAAGTTTGATTTGATTTGAACACTTTCACTTTCCAACACAGATTCAATTCAAGTTCAGATTAAAGTTTCTAATCTATTGCAAAATCCTCCTCTAACTTTTTTTCTTTCTAACTCCAACCTCCATCAGGGTTATGAGGTACCAGGACCTCAGGTTTTATGACTAGCCCCCATTCTCTAAGGCAGGTTACAAACTTTCAGTGACAGAACTTTGATTGTTAGAACATGACCCCTGGTCTTTCAGCATTGCCAGCTTTTCGCTCTGGGTTATCCTAAAGAAACTAATAAACAGGACGGATTCACCAATGCTTAGAGCAGTGGTGTTCAAAGTTAGGCCTGGGGGCCAATTGTGGCCCTAAGTCAATTTTTTTTTTCTTTTTTTTTGGTGGCCCCCCAAATGCAGTTTAGGAATGAAACAAATTTGACTAACGAGCACAAGCATTTTGAAGAATCGGTGGCTTATATCCTGTTCTTGTTGCTGAGAAAAGCAGACGATGATTGACCCTAAAATTTCAGATATTATATACCTTTCGTTTTATAAGTGTTTATTTTGGGTCTAGCTTGAGTTACGTATGTATTTTCTACAATAATCAGACTGCTAAATTTCTTTTATGAAAATGTTTCATGTTTAATTTATAGTTGAACTTACAAAAGTAAAAAAAACAAAAAATGTTTTTTGATTTGTAGTTTACTTAAAATAAACTGTTGTGGCCCCCTGGCATTTTTAACGTAATGATTCTTGCCAGCATGGCAAAAAGTTTGGGCACCACAAGCATAGAGTGTATGTTGGTTATGAGTAAAACCGACAGTCAGACAATTTAGGAATATAGCTCTTTAGTCTTCCGAAAGATAAATCACTCTAGGCTCCATTGAAAGTCACCAGTTCAACATTCTTATATTGGAAATTGATCACATTTCCCTTAAACCATATGACGAGTAAGTTAAAGTTCTAATTCAAAGAGAAAAATGAAATTTATAAACTTAGAATAAAATCAAAATAACGAACTAAAATACGCCACAAATCACACCAGGTTGAACTTGGATTTGTCTTTCTGCCAGAAATGAACACTTACTCTCAGTCCAGATTGTATAGATATAAAATGTTTGCGAAGCATTCTGAGGGGATCCCCCTACACTTCATTTTTCCCAGATCATGCTCATAGTTTGGAGTTTACCTGTCATTATCTTTATGTAAGCATTCAGATCTCCTCTGGACCCGGGCCAAAGTTACGCTCAGTCAATCCCTTTGTCTGTTGAAGGTCACTCTGTGTTCTTTCCTGGGTGTCCTGTTTGAACACAGACATCTACGTAAAGATTCTCATCATAGCCCCCCCCTCAGAAAAAACACATGAACTGTGTCATGAATGTGACCGTACGTGTTTCACTGTGGATTAGGCGAAGCCCATCAATAATGCAGACCACATGGAGTAGCTGTGAAAATACATTTCCCCCTCTCATTATTAACTCTGCTGAGCTTATCGGTCTCATGTTTTGACTAAACATACAGCTAGACAGTAAATCCATTTCTCCTCAGCAAGGGCTTCAAACCTTTAAATACACAATTTGTGTTTGGTTAGGTAAAAAGAAGTTGTTTTTTTAATCCTTATTCTAGCCAGCGCTGAAGAGACTCCAAAACACCCCACTAAGTACTTTTCTTATTAACTGAAAACTATCTTGATGACGTTTGGAAAATATTTTACGGACCGACGAGACAAAAGTAGAACCTCTTGGAACTATCGGTTGTAAAGCTAACAGTATTTTAAAAGGAGAACATCATAGAGGAAGGGTACACTCTAAACAGGTCGCCAGTCCATTACAGGTCAATATAGAGACACACAGGACAAACAACCGTGCACACACACGCTTACGCCTAAAGACGATTTAGAAATCCAATTAACCTAATAGTTATGTTTTTGGGACTGTGGCAGAAAGCCAGAGTAACCGGAGAGAACCCTTGCATGCACAGGGAGAAACGTGCAAACTCCATACAGAAAGACAGATTCAAACCCGGGAACCTTCCTGCTGCAAGGCAACAGTGCTACCAACTGTGTCACAACCTCTGAATGCCTAAAACAGATTATTTAGGAGTGATCTAGTCGAAATCTGGGGTAACATCTGGTTGAGACGCTGTGGCATGATCTTAAGTAGGCTATCCATACTCTAAAATCCTTCAGTGTTACTGAAATAAAACATTTCAGCCAAAGAAGAGTGTGCCAAAATTACCCCTGAGCAACTGATGGCAATTCATTACAATCACTTTTTACATTTTGCTGGCAAGAACTTTTTCCACATAGGGTAGAGGTTTTTTTTTTCTACATAATAAATCAAATTATCATTTTGAATTTACTTTTTTGTCTGATATTAAAAAGTTTTTGTTGATTTTAAACTTTAAATATGACAAAAAACACTGAAGGCAAAATAAAATTCTTCTCAGAGCATTGTAATACTGATGAGACTTGACTCATAAAGTTAAAGTCAATAAGCTTACGCCTTAGTGAAGCGCAAAGCTAATGCAAGCTTTATTTTAATGACTCGCTGCTAATTCATCTAGCAAAATATAGTAGTAGTTCAATAGTAGTTCAATTCCAGTACAGATTTGTTTGAGCTTTTGCATTGTGTGGTTTTTCATTTCTAAAAAGGAGAAAGTGAGGTGCTGTGTTCTCTTTCTCATTGCTGGCCAGAAGAGGTGGAAATTACCATGGCAACTGGAGTCTCCTTTTTAAAGGAGGGTGCAGCTAATAGGAGATGGTTGCAACTTGGATTTTCAAAAACAAGTTATGCGAGTGTCCCCTGTATTGGATTATAGAGTAGGTTTCAAATTTGTCATGGGCCTAATCCAGCGATCCACAGGGTTAGTGACTTGGTGTTTTAGATGCTCTTCAAAATAAAAGCGCTAATATTTAATTGGTAAAGTTAATGGCGTCAGTAGGACGGACATTGGAGCTAAATCAGTTATGAAAATGTTATTTATTTGGGAATTAAAAATTAAAAGTTGATCTTTTTCATAGCTTAGGATCTACAATTTTGCTAGTTTGTTGTTTTATTTTTCGTCTATTCATGTAAAGCAGTTTGACTTGTCCTGTTGCTGAATTTGTGCTATTCAAATGAAACTGCTTTGCTTTGTTTAAATTTCTTATGGCTCTGAATCATTGAAACAAATTGGGTTTATGTTGGGCCTTCACAACAATGCTGACAGATTACCTTCAAATGTAAGGTATTGCTATTACTAATAGGGTTATTTTATTAAAAAAGGTTGTTCATAATTCCTTAATGTTCACGCTGTTGACTTATGTTGGCTCACTGTCGGTTCTGAACGATTGTACAATGTGCCGTAAAACAATGTTTAACAGGATTCACCAAATGGCAGACTAACTAATATTTACTCAAGAATTTTCTAGTTACTTATAATTTTTGTACAAAAGCAAAGAGAATTAAAAATTGTAAATCTCTTTTACCAAGATAAAGTACTTTTGCATTTACTCTTACAGTGAAGACTATGAGTATTGCTAAAGTGGTACATTTACATCTGATGAAGTCTAAACAGACACCCAATGATATTGTTGCTGAATAAAATTTGTCCTGATCAGCGAGGAAAGTATTTACCATCTATAAACCATTTATTAATCTGACAGAGACCTTAAAAGTCAGACTTTACTTATTTCTGAGTAATGGGGGGTTGTCAGAAGTAGAGTGTAGCAGGTGCTGCCCGTCCATGGGGGCATATTTGTGTACTCTGCTCACTCAGTGGGAACATTTTAATTTGATCCCTTTGTTTCTATAAAACAGGTCAGGATTTGCTTTACCCCCAGGCTATTTGTGTCAGCGCTGGAACAGAATCTGTTACGGTGAGGCAGGAATGGATTGTTTTCAGAGGAAGCCATCAAAACTTATACTCAGTGTGGAGTTTCTTTTAAATAAGGCTCTCCGCCTAATTAGTTCAGTAAGTTGTCATTTAGGCTTCATTTGCACCGGGTAATAATTAGATTTTTATCTCGAAAAACGCCGTGCCACACAGGAGAAATCTCTCTGCGGTGACCCTATTAATTTTCTCAATGATTTCATTCTCTGAATAAGTCTGAGAGCAATTAAGCAAGTGTTTCAGTTGGTGAAAATTCGTTCAGCATGCACTGTGCATTTGCCACAGATAATGACTGTATTGTTTGTTGTCTGAAGTGGAAAATACACGCACATCACACAGGAATGTTCTGCTCTCTGACTTTGCACGCCTAAAAAGTTTAAGATTGTTTGGTTTCCCGAATGAAGTGATGGCAACCAAATCGAGATTTAAATTCACAGTAGAGAGACAAAAATTAGGGCTGTCAAACAATTACAGATAATCTCAGGGTAGCTGTGCATTAATTACGATTAATCACGATTAATCAACATTCCTAAATATGACTCTGAAAAGTACAATTTTCGGTGTAAATAAAGAACAAAACCGGATGCCGTTGCTCTTGTTTGAAGGAGATACAGGGGAGATGCATGGAAATTTTGTTTTGAATTCCACTATCGAATATACATGAGGCCCTGTTAACCTACTCAACTTTCAGCCAGTTGCTAATTCAGACTTACTGGTTAACACTTTTTCTGAATGTAAAGATGACCGTTTCTTCTGAACAATAGAAGGATTATTTGTTTGTCATTACAGCACATGCTCCGGCAAATGATGCAACACGGTCCTTTACGTCGTTCCGGAACATTAGAGTAATTTTACCGGACTTTTATCTGACTGGGTAATCTGCTGGCCTATTCCTCTCGGTCGTTGTGTCTCCACAGTAAATGAGCCCTTTAAGGAAGTTGCTGAGATGTCCACATATGGTGACCGTTTCGGCTGTCATTAGCATCACTTATCAGCGCCAAAAGGTGCCCACAGCAGCAGAAATAACAATAGATAAACAATCAGGGATTGTTGCTGCATTTCTGTTTCCTATGTTGTTATAAGCTGCTTTGCCAGCAGCTCTAACAAATTTACAAAACCGGTTGTTTGGCGACGTCTCTTGATATCATAATTTATCTTTGTCTTTTAGTAACACAAACGTTAGGTTTTAAAAGATGTTCTCATACCTCTCTTGATATAATTTCCCTCTGAGTTACAACCAATCACCACGAGTTAACCACAGCTCCTGCCTAGCGACTCTACCGGGCCATTTCCGAGTACATACCCCAAGACTGATACTCCATTGGTTCCTGAAACGGCACCACAAACGGCCCTGTTGGACCATGAAGGTCCAGTAAAATTACTCTGAAGTTCCGACAGTGGTTATGTTGCTGTTGCGATGTTAGCTTGTTTGTTAGCCAAGGAAGTTTACCAGATGTGGAGTGATTGCAGCAGATCTCTTTCTGCAGACTACATGCGCAGTAGATCGTTAATCTTTCTATATGGCCTGCGACTGAACAGAAACCTTCACATGGAACCATGGATACAGTTCGGGTCTGCCATGCAGTTTTTGGATGACCCCTGAATGCAGTGCGGGTTGAATTGTGGGATGAACAGGGCGGGTCATTCTGTGCAATCGTCAATGCGTTAAAAAATTAATAGTATTGATTTTACAAATTAATCGACTTCCATTAAAAGATTAATTTTGACAACCTAACAAAAATATCTGTTTTTCTTTATAAGTTGATTTTATGCTAATTTCATCCAAGTTCTTGGTCTTTAAGCCACCGAAAAACCTTTGAATATGCAGTTTACTGTTTCAGCCATGTTCCTCCACTTAAATAGCATTTTTCACGGATTTTTCTGTTGAAGTAAATCGAAATTATTCCTGGATTTTTCGGTAGTGTATCTAAATTATTTTAAAAAGGTAGCTGGGAAGCTGAAGTACCTAGGTGTAATTCTTCTTGACACGCCACTGGTTGGCGTTTGGAAAGCAGCCAATACAAGGGTGCCATTAATCGTGCTTAGTTCTGATAGGCTAAACCCCTAAGCTAAGGAAGACCGTAGATGTTTGCTTCTGCTGTAGTGCTATGCTTTCCACTTTGCATATTCATTGTTATTGAGGTATATTTGGTATTTGAACTATAGAATAGATAGTGATTAGCGTTTTTAGGAGGGGATCTCAAGTATACGCGGATTTTAGCTATTTCCAGGCGGCTATGGTCCCCTACCTCCACAAATACCGCGTGTTCACTGTATAGTTTCTATGAATAAAGACAATTCTAGAAACAAGGAACTTTGTTTTAGAGTTAGAATTTAGTAGCATAAAGTAGCTTTGTTAAACTGACTCCAAGCTAACTCCAGCAAATGGCGTAAGTTGACGAGACAAGATAAAAAAAACGGAGTCTTATTTTTTTGTTTTCAGAAGCAATATGTTTGACAAATCACAATTTAGAGATACTTGGAGATACATGGGTTATTTTGCTTGTTTTAAATGGAGTGGGATGAAGTACAATGGACTTTTAACCTAATCGTGAATCAGTATTCAGATTTTTCTGTGGAACCTGATTATTGGTAGAAAATGTGCCTATTTATGGATTTGTTAGTAGAACATATCTAAGATATTTGAGAAAAAAAAAGTAGGAAGTTGAAATACCTAGGCGTACTGCTACTTGACATTCTGTTGGCTGGTATTTGCAAAGCAGCCAACCCAGGAGCAGCATTCTTTTTCCTTGGGTCTGATTGGCTGTACCCATAAGAGCGGAGATAAGGAAGGCCATAGATGCTAGCTTCCACAGTAGTGCTAAGATGGTTTCTACTGTGCATATTAATGCGTATTACGGTATATTTGGTGTTTGAACTATTAACATAGGCAGTTACAAGTGTTTTTAGAGCAGGTTCTAAGTATTCACAGTTTTCATCTATTCCTAGGCAGTTGCGGTCCCTAACCCCACAAATGCCAGGTGTCCACTTTTTAAGCCCCAACCTTCTCAACTCAAAGTATAGCTTAAAAGGAAAAAACAAAAACGAATAAATAAATGAAATAAAAAGTGAAATGCACAATTGCCCCCAAATCCCCTGTTATTTTTATTACATCCCCTCCATCCCCTACTTCAGAAACACCCTTTCTTTGTTCTGTGATTCCAACTGTTTGCCATTTAAACAGATCCCAAATGTTCATGTCTGAAACAAACACTCCTCCGAGCGGTGGTATTACCCTCAGTGTGTATGGTCTCTCCTTATCCCAAATACCCTTTCATAGCATTGTGTTACTTCTTGGTTTGTACATAATTAAAGTTGTATAAAGCTGAACAAGATTATAAGAGTAAAACTGTCTTCACTACAAAAACAAAAAGTTAGTGTGATTCTTGCATCCTGTCTTACGGATGACGCATGAACGAAAAGTGAATGTGAATATGATTTCTTATTTTTACCCATAACCTCAGCAAAGTATCTTAAATATGATAACAGAAAGAACTACTTCCTTTCTTCTGTTCAAAATACAAGCTTTAGACATGAAATATCCCTCCTTTATATCCAGAGCTAGATGGCTCTAAGAAAGGATGAGAAATATCATGAGATCTTGTGTTTACATGCTCGTGATGCTCCCTTAGTTCTCAAGTCCCATCACTGCATGAATATATTAGAGTTATGGGTTTTAATAACAAATGTTGTTCAGGACAGTCTTTTTCATATTCGTAATCTAGTACGTTTCCAACACAAACAATTTAATCTTTTGGTTGCACTATTTTTATATCTGTACTAAACTCCCTGGTGCTTCAGCTCTATGCAAATGAATAATCCTGGTATAGTCTACAACTGAAAAATCCCCATATTCCCATTGCACCTTATATTTGCTGTTTTTGTTTAATCTTTTCCTTCATTTTGCAGGCTATGGTAGTTCTAGTTTGAGATTTTATGCTGTCAGTTAGTGAGGCTGTAAATCAGCAACAGCAGCATCCTCCCTACATGGCAGTTCGACGCTGAGGTCATTTCTGGTACCCACACTGGTGCATTTTACACGACAGACAGGACACAAATATAATATTGCTTAAATTGCATTTTCAGATTCAATACTGCTGTTCTTCACAGTGTATTTACCATATCAGCAGAGGATTGAGAAACATTGCAGAGAGAATGTTAAAGAAATGCCCAGTTTTTATTTTTTATTGGCTTTTTGTTCTGTTAATATTTCATATGTTGGTGTTTTAGAGAAATGTCTGCAAGGACAAACACAGGCAGGCACTCTTGTCCCCCCCCCCCCCCCATGCTGCAGATTTTCTTCTTCACACAACATTCCCTGTTGCTCAGACTGAGCGGTGATGAAATATGTGCCTAAATTTGGATATTCTGCTGTTGCAGGGCAGGTGTGAGCTTTCATCTTGCACTTTCTGAAAGTGCAGTGCACGGTGCTGAGCTTTTCATTAGCAGCTTTTTCCCCCCCTCCAAGAAAAAGGCTCAACTTTCCATCAACACCTTGAATCAAAATATGTAATAAAGGTCTTATGTCCTTTCGCACTTAGCTTTTGCTGCAAGTTTCATCACAAATCACCTTAAGGGGATTTCTAAGGATTAGATTCAACTTGTATGCCCCAGGTTTTGTACAAAGTCTTGGTATTCCTATGGATTGTTGCATTGATCCTGTATTGTTTTATCATTCCTAATTCCCAATTCATTGAGTGGGTTTTGGGCAGAGTGTAGTAGTACTGACCAGTAGTGTTTTTCTGACTGAATTCAGCTTTTTGTCCATTTCTAACAGAGTAAACTATTGTAGCCTAAATGTGTCCTTCACTCCAGTCGATGCAACCAACTCTTCCAGTTAAAATGTTCCTTTCCTTGGATCATTTGTTATCCATTGACAGATGGAAAAACGAGAAGTGCTGGAATGATAATTGTTGGGTGCCAACTTGTTGGTACCAGCTTTTGCTAAGCTATTTTGGCAAGTAGGATATTTGTTCCTGTTATGAGTGCACTAAATCGTGACAAATGAATCAAATAAGCTGCTGTTTTCTGAACATTCGTCTGCTTCTACTGGACACATTTTAAGTACAGTTTTGCAATTTCGAGATCTATATTGGGCAGAAATTGCAATTTTGATGTTAGGTTTATGTTCTGCAGAGCACGATTGTGAGATTGTCCAAAGCTCTAAAGAGCTCTCATTATTGGATGCAGTTGCAAGGGGCACTGTTATTTCGTAACCCAGCCTGTTGACCTAAATGGACAAATGAGAGTGGAAGCACCACTCCTCCCAACCCCCAAACACATAGTACATGTTCAATGTCAATATAACAGCGGTGTAAAAATATTACAAGGGGGACTCTTTGTGAACTTATATTTAAAAACCTGTGAACACAGTGACTGCTGTTAGAAATCTGACAGACCTTGTTAAATGAGCCACTTTTATAGTTAAAGTTGCTTTAATGATGATGAAAAAGAATTGGTCCAAGTAAGAACAGCTGAAAAAAAAACTGTTGGGAAATGCTGTTCTAAACTACAGGTCTTTTGTCAGTAAGCAGTATTGATTTAATGCTAAAGCACACAGAACTCTATGATACTCATGCTGTCAGTTTAAGTTACCAAACAATGGGAAATCACAAATGTTGATGTCACTTGTGCACTAATGAGAATTGACCACTACAATTGGCAACATGTTTTTTCTTTTTTGTTAAAACAAAATTTTAGGTTATTATTAAAACTTAATTTTCTAAACTTTTTGTCAGATCTAAATTTTAGTTGGAAAAAGATTCTACCACAAGTTTCAACGTGCTCTCTATTTTTATTTAGATTTAATTCAGACTTTTAACTGTTAGTTTTATTTGTTAAATTAGCTATGATAAAAAACAAACAAAACTGAGAGCGAGATTATAATGGACCCCTAGTGAACAGGAGCCTTGAGACAGCAACTGCCTGGAAATAGCTTATTGTGAATACTTGAGAGCTGCTTTAAAAAGGCTTATCACTGCCTATTTTAATAGTTCAAACACCAAATATACCTTAATATGCATTAATACACATAGTGGAAACCGTCTTAGCATTACTACAGAAGCTAACATCTACAATCTCCCTTATCTCTCCTGGGGTTACAGCCAATAAGCGCAAATGAAAATGAATGGCACGCCTAGGTTGGATGCTTTGTAAACATCAGCCAGTAGCATGTCACTTAGTGTTGTGGTTAGGTATTTCAGCTTGACAAACTGTATTTCCTTTTAAATACAGTATTTTAGATGTGCTTTAAGAAAAACTCCACAAATACTGTAATTTTTTGACTATAAGCTGCTACTTTTCTCACACGCTTTGGACCCTGCGTCCTATACAACTATGCAGCTGATTTATAGATTTTTTACTGGCTAAAAACCTCCAGGGGGCACTGTAGCAGGAAGCGGAAAACAGAAACAGACATGTAGGGAAAGGTTATGTGCCAAAGAAGACACTACCGGTCGGTTTCATGCACACACCATCATCATGGAAAACACACGAAGAAATGCATATAATGCAGCTTTTAAGTTAAAGGCCATCAAGGAAGGAAATGGAGCTAATGCACACAAGCTTGACATAAATGAATCGATGAGACGTTGGAGGAGGCAGCAGGAAGAACTGAGTAAGTGTAAAACGACGACAAAAGCTTTCAGTGGACATAGACACTGAAGAAGACAACTTCAGTGGCTTTAGTGTGCAGTAGGAAGATGAAGATGGCAACCAATGACTTTTCTGTTAGTCTTCTGTTAGGCTAAAGTATGTTTTATTTTCTGTTGTGTTGGTGCGGTACTGCCGATTTTCAGGCAGAGTATGAAAGAAAGCACCTCTTAAATAACATTTAAAAAAAATCTTCCTTGAACTGTTTTTCTTTATAAATATCTTATTTTACAACATGAAAAGGTGTGGCCTATATTCAGGTGCGCCCTATATATGTACAACATTTCTTTTCTTTTCAAATTTAGCTGCTGCGGCTTATATTAAGGTGCGCTCAATAGTCCGAAAATTATGGCGGGTGGATTTACAATTCACAGAAAAATCCACAAGTGCTAGCTACGAATACGTATGGGTCCACTGTATTTCTGTGTTTAATCATAAACCGGGCAATTTATGTAAATGTGGTCAATGTGATGTAATAAATAAAAAGAAAAGAAGTCTTACCAGCATAAAAGTTTATAAATTCTTTTTGACTTGGTTTTTCTCTCGATCTTTCATCTTTCATCAACAGTGGACCCGAGATACGCCAATAGCATATCAATTCGCTCCTAGGTATTTCTGTTTCCCAAGCTGCATTCTCTTTTGAACATCTTGGATATGCTCTATGAAAAACAAGTCTGCAATCAAGCAAGTTTTCTATGAAGCTGCGCATTGACTGGTTCCAACCCTTTCCTATGGGTATGAGGTATGGACCTTGACTAATAGTGTGGTCCTGGTTACAAGCTCCACATAGAGTGGCTGGGCTCAGTCTACAAGGGAATAAACATCTGGAGTGGCGCAGTTTGTTGCATCGAATGTTGCACTTCAATTGTTGCCTTCAACACACATTGGATTATTCATGTTGAAGTGTTTCAAGACCAAAACAATTGCAATGGCTTATGTTGTGGATAGTTTTTTCCAAAGCCTTAACACTATTGAATAGAACAACTTAGCAAGGTATTTGTGGGTGTGACACCATGGGAAGGTGTTGTCCAGTGACCAGATAACCCTTGGTGACTTTAAAATAGAAAACAATGGGGACATACCAAGGGGCAAACTCCGGCGTGACAAAAATTGGAGTTCTTCCCTCATCTGCTAGGGGCTGGGTGCTTAAAGGAGCAACTTCCCATTGACTCCTATGTTAAAAATGCCAACTTCACAGCGGAAATAAACATGTTTACAGCCTGCTTCAAAGAACCATTTTAAGTTCAATAGGTGTAGTGTAACGTTTATAACTCATCCATTTAGATGTAATTTAAGCTTGAAATCAAGAATAATAAGGGGCTTGTCTCCTTGATTGACAGGTCTCAGATGAGCCGTCAGTCTTGGTGGCTAGCAGCTTGCCCCCCCTCCCCGCCCCCGCTGGCTCCAGGTAAACCCTCAGCCTTGGCCTCATGTTAAAAGTCTAGGCTATTTTGTACTCTGAATTTGACCATCAGTTGCTTCCGCAATGTTTGTGTTCGGATGTCAATTGTGCACATATTGGACAAAGATGTTTTGCTGTGGTATTGATTGCACAACAGACCGTCCAAGAAGTTTCTGCTCCATTTTTCTTCCCCGTAAGTAAAATTATATTTCTGCTGTGCATTTAAGATGACGCTGCTCTGTCAAGAATGGGTTGAAATGATCATATTTCTTCTTTGCTTTAAATGTTGATTATTACAACTTGTTTTAATTAAAACTCACATAGTTTTAGTGAAATTTATGGACCAACAAGGCTTCTTGATTCTATTTGACAAAATTATTGAATCTGCCTAGGTGGCAGAGGGGTAGCAGAGTCGCTCAACTCTGGTTTTCTGGCTAAAAGCGCCCGCCAACCTCCGTTAGCTTCGATTACATCCGGGTTAGCTCAATTAGCTCGTAGCTACATCAGCTGTTATCCGCCCCCACCCTCAGAGCCCCGCTCTCTGCTCCACCTCTTTGCCCATTTTTTGTATTTTCCGGAAGTGACGAGACACGTGAAGCAGCCAAGATGGCGGTGGTGGGAACCACACACTGGGCTTCGATTCAGCTCTTCAGAAACCTACGGGTGACATCACGGAGGCTCCGTCCATCTTATATATACGGTCTATGGAACATACTTTTGACGCAGCTCTGATACTGCCAGTGTGTTGTCTTTTAGAGATGAGATGAGGAGCGCCATCATTTAGGTGGATCTTGGAGTAGAGGCACTGTTCCTCCAGATCAAAAGGACTCATTTGAGGTGCTTTGAAAATAAGGTTCGGATGGCCACTGAACACCTCCCTTTCAAGTTTCTCTGTACATGTCGAACTGGGAAAACTCACTGGAGGGACTAAGTACACCTCTTCTTGCCTTGGAACTTCTAGGGATCACCATGAACAAGGTGAAAAGTGTCTCTGAGACAGATGGTGAAAGGCTTTCCCGCCTGGACCGACATGGCTGGGAGACAATAGATCGATGCATGAATTGAATATCTTGTTGGAATTCAGTCCAGCTCTGCACACAAAGCATGATTTATGGACTACAACCATGGAATACCAGGGGCAGACCAACTAAATATAGTTTTCTAAATATTTCTTTGAAGTGTTCCAAACACATTTAGGAGAAATCTTTAGGGGTGATCTATACCACTACAACACAAACCTTATCATGCCCCCTGCTATAATGTATTGCTGTGCGACAACCAAAATTATAGTACAGCTTCTGTTCTGATATGAGGACAAGATGACCTCTTATACCTCAGAATCGAGTTGCATTAAGACTCGGTACATAGCCCATAGAAAAGAAGGGGTTTTAATACCACAGAGCTCCTATGTATCCTCACCGCTTCCACGCTGCAGAGTGATGCAGGATCCAGTGAAACGTGTCAACAGACAGCCAGAGTGGGTCTTTTTTGGAAACAGGATGTAGAAGGGACTTTTTTTTGTCTCTATAGCAGGGGAATCTGTCGTCTTGTGCACATTTAATTTCTTTGTTCTTTAAAGGTGTTTGTGTGCATTTGCTGCAAAGGCTGTGGTCGGGATCTAGGAAGAACTGAAGTTAATTTTTTTCCTATTTGCACAAGCAAGCATTGTTTGATTTGTATTTATTTTATTTGTGTTCTAAGCGACCCTCCTTCTGGCCCCTTTCATAGCTTTGAAGATGCTGCTGTAGCTTGTTTTCTTTCCCCCTTTGCTCCAGCTGCTGTCATGACCCTGGCCAATAAAACAGTCCAAAAATTATTTGAACAACATCTGGGCACGGGGCAGAGCGGCATCAGAGGAGGGCGTCCATCCTGGAGGGCGGCTGTGGGTAATTGAACCGTAAATAAGACATGGCTCAGGGGTTGTGGGATGCCTGTGCAGGCAAGCGTGGGTTTGTATGTAGGAGAGAGACTGTTTCAGTGGAGAGCGTGTGTGCATCAGGGGCATAGGGGGGATGGGAAGAGGTGGAAACTGCCATATGGAGGAGAGGAAAAGACAAAGAGAGAAAAAAAAGGCAGCATGGAAGAGAGGAGGAAGGAGAAAAGTGGAGAGACTACAGCCACTCTTGTCGGCTCACTTAATGCTCCCTGCTGGCCCCGGGGATGCTGACAGCACAGTTTTGTTGATTCATCCTCCCTCCCCAACCAGTTCCCTCATCTTTTGCAGTCAGTCTCTGTCCTTGCTGCCCTTCTGGGGCTCTGTTCGTGACGCCCTTCATCCCCTCGTCCTCCGGTATGACCTTGTGAAACTGGAGCCCTTGCTGTCGCATCTTCGGTTCTGCTGATTGACATGTCTAATCTCCCCCCCCCCCCAAACAAATGTTGCTTAGCGGAAGGGTAAAGGTAGTGTGCCATAACGATGGGTTACAGAAGGCGGATTCATGCCAAATAAAAATGCCAGTAGGTTATATTGGTGCACTTAAACAGGAGCACCATGAAGAACTTATTGTCCCAAGCTGCATTTTCTTTCATATATTTTAGATATGCTCTACAAAACCAAACAAAAAATGCAAACAGGCGAATTAAACGCATTTTTCAATTCAACTGAATTAAAAAATACTTTTTTTATCCCAAAGGGAAATTTTTAGAGGATGTCTCAATCGTTCACAATTTCCGGTTGCTATTCGCAGGCGTTATGGTCCCTAACCCCTGCGAATACCAGGGGTCCACTGCACATCTTACAATAAAACACTTTCTTATTGCACCTGCAAATATCTGTTTGGCCTTTTAACACTGTAGAATAATTTATCTTATTAAGAGAGATGACAGCGTTTAAAGATGTAAATGAGGATCACCTGTTAATGCTTTAGTTTGAACCATTTTTTGGTAAATTGGAAAGTTTCTCCCCTATGGGCTAGCGTGGGCATTGGATTTCCTTCTAATGTTAGTGTTCTGTGCAACGTAAAAAGTTGACCTATGACCTAGTTAAAGGTCTCATTCATGGAGAAACTGTGTGACACTGTTTAATACTCTTTTTAAAATACGATCGGTGAGCTGCATATGCATGCTGCACGTGAACATTTTCTTCAACCCCCATTGCCTGCATTAGCCACAGAAAGGAAATGGATTGTAAAAACAACCATCCATCCATTTTCTGTACCCCTCCATCCAATGCAAGGTTGCGGGGGGGCTGGTGCCCATCTCCAACAGTTACGGGGCGAGAGGCGCAGTACACCGTGGACAGGTCGCCAGTCCGCCAGTCCATCGCAGTGTAAAAACAACAGTGTCAGAAAAAGCCAGTCCCTTCTACGTCACAGAAAAGATTAGTATTCATTGTCTTGCCTAACTTGGCTTTTGATCACCCATAGGAATGCTGTATTGATTTTGTGGCCAGGAGAGAGCAGAGCGCATCTCTGCTAGTAGAAGCCAGTCGTTAGCAACTCCACAACATAGTAGAACGCGTTCAGGGTTGTGTTATTTGTAGGGCTGGCAAAATTAACGCGTTAACACAGGCTGATTAATTTGTTAAAGTAACGGGTACATTTTTTTTTTTACGCACTGACGTATGCACAGAATGACCTGTCCTGTTTATCCCACAGTTCAACCCGCACTGCGTTCAGTGTTCGTCATGTAAACCGCATGTCAAACCGAACTGCATCCGCGGTTGCATGTGAATGCCGCTTCTACTGTAAGTCGCAGGCCACATAGAGGGATAAACAGTCTACCTCACTCCCTGCTCTACTGCACAGTCGTTTGCAGGGAGATGTGATCATGTTCTGTTGTGCTGTTGGTTGTACAAATCGCTTTGATAAAAACAACAAAATGTGCAAGTTCCATAGAATTCCATCGACCCGCACCCCTTTCAAGACAAACAGAAGACGTCTTTGGTTGCAAGCTATCAGAAGAAGCAATTGGATAATGTTTAAAAATGCAACAATCTGCAGTGATCATTTCATATCAGGTGAGCCTCCTTGGCTAACAAGCGAGCCTACATCGCTAACCAACACTGCAACTGCAGGATCATTGCAAATATTAATAATGAGAACTGGAGCTATGTAAAGGGCCGGTGTCACAGCATTTGCGTGTGTCTGCTGTGTTGATAAACAAATAATAATCCCTCTATTGTTCAGAAGAAACGGTCAGCTTTACATTCAGAAAATGTTAATAAGTTAGTTTGCCTTAGCAACTAGCTAAAATATGAAAAGGTAAAAAAAAATCCACGTGTAAATGTGATTGTGGAGTTCAAAACAAAAGTTTCATACATCTCTCCTGTATTTCCTTAAAAAATAAAAGAGCAAAGGCATCTGGTTTTGTCCTTTATTTACACCGAAACTGGTACTATTTCAGTCATATTTAGGAATGCTGATTAATCGTGATTAATTCACAGCTACTCTGTGATTAATTAGATAAAAAAATGTAAGCGTTTAACAGCCGTAGTTATTTGTGGAGATAACACATCATTGATGATCAACATGGCATTTTTTACCTATGAAAGAAGAGTTGAGGAAGAAACGGTTTGTCTTTGGAGCACAATCGCGAAGTAAGTTAAGTTAGTTGTTGATTTGAAAGCAGCGTAAGAATCACATTGCTGTTAGCCAATCAAAGGAGAGAGGTTTGCATATCATGAATAATTATGGAGGAGCTGGCCCAAGTGGCTGGGGAGAGGGAAGTCTGGGTCTCTCTGCTTAAGCTTCTGCCCCTGCGACTCGACTCCGGATAAGCTGAAGAAGATGGAATAATTATGAGTAAGATTTGTGATCTTGTCGTCTCCCCCCACCCTTTCGTTTGACAAACTTCAACCTCCTGAAACTTGCATTTTATCCAACTGAAAACGACTCACAAGGCATTCATTCATGCTAGAGACCACAGCACATGCAATGAAGAAATGAGTGAAAGTGACCTTTTTAAAGTAAAAAATAAAAAAAGTATCAAAGCACCTGGTTGAACTTCTGGTCCTGGAGTTATGAGCCTCTGAGATGTGGAGACTAAGTAATTAGCCTTATGAAGGTCGTGAAGGTTACCATTTGATCCACCATCACTTAAACATGTTCAGTTGTATAGAAGTTGTTATTTTGCCTTGAAGGTTCAATTTTCGCCACCGGGATTTTAGTGCTATTCTCTGCAGTCATCATTGTCCTTGACTCGGTTGTAAAATTTAAAAAGCCTCTCTTTACACATATTGAAATATCAGCAAATTAGAGTAAACATTTTCGTTTCTTGAACATTTCAAGGTGAAGAGTTTAAATTCCCAATCCCAGCCAATGGATCTCAAATGAAAGTTGCTCTGTGGTTATGAATCTTGATCACTGTAGTAGAACAGGCGGCCAGACTTATCAGTCAGTTTTTAGCCAAAACTAACAATGGTCTCTGTAAGCTGGTGGAAGTGACGTCTGTGTGTTCAGCCCCGCTTAACTTTCAGATGTTGTATGTTGTTTAGTCCTTGATTAGAGGCCTATCTTTGATCTCTGTGTGCTTCATAAGAAAGACGCCAATGAGTTCAAATTCTTTGTGCTCCTCTATAAATCACAAATAAACCTCATGAATTGGAGATCAGATTAAATTTTCAGCTGTGTGACAACGATTTGATTGAACTGTATAATGTAATATATATATATATATATATATATATATATATATATATATATATATATATATATATATATATATATATATATATATATATATATATATATATATATATATATATATATATATATAATATTACAGTCCTCAGTATGGTACACAACCTTTTATTAATAATGGAGTTTTGTGATGGAAAGAAGCTGTGATGAATAGTTTCCAAACCTTTTTCCACTGTTTAATGTGACATTTATCCTGTCCAATAACACCTGAAAAACTACCAAAATACTTAGGGGGATTGTAAAAAAATGATTAATAGCAATAGTGGTTGCATAACTCTTCAAATTAATACTTTCACTCTGCAGTTCGCCTTTGCCATTAATTCTTTTAAAGTTCTTGTTATGTTGGAGTTCTTCTGGTGTAATTTTATATGCCACAACCATAGTTAAATACCTCTGTAGAGGGAGTATCATGCTGTGGGCTTATGTTTGTTCAGATGGAGCTTGGGAGATTTCTGAGAGGTAGATGAGATTTTGAGCATTTCCAAATGCCGATCAGTTTTGACATTCTGGCTAGAAGGCTGAAGCCTTGCAGATGACAAGTTCATGACAGCATTTTGGGTTTCTAATGGTGAAATGAAAAGTGGGTTCAGGTGAAGAGCACTGACGGCAAGGTGACATTGCAATCTGCTGAATTGTAAGGACATCTCATGAAATATTTTTTTTCAGTAGGATTGCACAGAATATATGTCACATTTAAATTGAAAGTAGGGATGCACCGATATAAACATTTGGGCCAATATCAATAGCTGATATTGATATCGCTGTTATGGCCAATAACTGGTATTTACTGATATATTTCCCTTCTGTTTTGACACAGTGGAAAAAAAAATGACCACACTACTGACATTGCGTTTCTGCTTCAGCTAATCCACAATCCTGCATCTTCTCACTGTCACATCACCAGAAATCATATGACCAACCCCCTCCTCAAACACATAGACCAGAAGTTTGCAACTCCAGTCTTGAGTGCAACTGTCCTGCAACTTTTGGATGCGTACCTGTTCCAACACAGCAGAATCAAATGAATAGTTAATGACCGGGCCTTTTCAAACCTTGCGGACATGCCAAGGAGGTAATTCAGCCTTTGTATTCGGGTGTGTTGGAGCAGGGATGCATTCAAAAGTTGCAGGACAGTGGCACTCAAGGACTGGATTTACAAACTACTGGCACAGACAAACGCCATCAAGGTGGAAATAAACATTGGTTGTTAATATCGTCTGAGCTTTACTTATTGGGCCAATATCAATAAGCAATCCTCCTATCCAGTTCTATATATTTTCTTTTTTTATTGTATTTTTCTTTTTTAGGAAGCCCTGAGCAACGGCCCAGTCACGACTCATCCACAAAACAGTGTATGTATTTCACTCCAGACCAACTCATTGTAATATATAGGACGATAAAATACTTGTGCGTAGAGGTTAGCTCATCTGAAGTCATGAATACAGGTGAACTCCAGCCATTTGCTGCAGTTTGACCTCGTCTTCATAGCTCATCTTAAACTAAGGAGATGGGGGGGAACCTTTTTATATTGTTGCCTAATCCTGATATGGATGACAAGGGCACGGCATCCTATCTTAACCTCTGCCTACGGCAAACCTTAGTCATCTTGTTCTTCCCATCGCTTCCATGTTTTTCCACTTCACCGGATCAGCAGCGTGACCTCATGCAAGACAGATGTAGTCGTTTGATTCCCTGGCAGATATTTACGTCTGGGTTGAATGTTGCTGTAAAGTTCGCCTGTCATTCGTGACGACCTGTTGCTTTTCTTTTCTTTTTTTTTGGTTATAGATAACAGCCTGACGAATGGCAGCACCAAGTGCAAAGAAGTCTCTGTGTAAGCTGTAAAAGGAAGTGAGCAGAAGCACAAGAGGTGTGAGAAGCTATAAAAAGAAAAATGGGTTCCTTTGGACGTGGAACTGTTGGGTTTGTTGTTCTGTAGCGAACCAAAGCGCCTCTCGACAAAAGAGATGTAGAGTAATTTAGCTACAGTTGGTTTTATTTGAGGAGATTCCTCCATTCGATAACCTGCATATTTTCATTTAGAGGTTTTTAGTCAAAGATAAAAAAAATGTCTGTAAATGTTTGGAAAAATGTTCCCCCAGCCCCAGAAGCTAAAAACTCTTTACATTTTTATTCTTTAGGATGATCTCATTGCAAATAGACAGGCACTATAAAAGGAAAGATTTCACATGTTCGATACAAAGTTATCGGGTGTAACAGAAAATCCTTGTTTCTGTCAGGTTTGAGCAGAGTGATGTTGATTATGATTTTTGCCATAAGTGAGCAGCCTCAGGCGGAGTGTGGAGTGTGGGCGGGAAGAGAAATAAGCCTTTGTGTGTGTGTGTGTGTGTGTGTGTGTGTGTGTGTTTTTTTTTGGGTTTTTTGTCTCTGCCGAACACCAACACAGATCACAGTGGGCTGGATCTGCCAGCCTGTAAATTATATCAACAGTTTTATGTTGCATGGCTAATCTGGTACAAGTATCTATTTGATGACAGTTACTCACTGAATGCATTATCGTCTGGTGTTAATTATAGAATTAATGCTAATGTCAGACTTGTATGATTTTATTTTAATGCTGTTGTTCAAGTAAACTGAGTCATGCCATCCGGCGCTGTACTCACAGAGGGAAATGGTAACAGGCACCTGTTAATGATAATCTCATTATTAGGCTCTCCTTAATCGGTTATGCTAATTGGGGGAATTTAGTGTAGTGTTATAGTAAAAAAAGAGACTGAATGAGGAATTAGCCCTGACCGGTGACTCAAACATCGGGGAACTGAAAATTGAATTGAATTGAGTACCAGACTGAGTTGAAAAGCTGCACTTTTTGGTGTGGACAGTGTTACTTTGCAAAGAAGTGGTGGGACTTGAAAATAAAAAACAAGAAAGCGCTGCGATATAAAAGGTATTTCAAAGGAAATATATTCTCTAGGACACTGTTTTCGAGAAAGAGAGACATTCAGAAGAGAAAAAGACTGAGCAGATTTAAAAGTTGCTGTTTTATCCTATTAACTAGAGCTGCAGCTATCGATTATTTTAGTTATCAAGTAATCTAGCCATTATTCTGACGATTCTGATGATCGTGTAATCGGATAAAGAAATGTATCATTCAAAGGCAGATTGTAGAATATGCAAAGTTAAAATATCATATTGAGCAGGCTCTACAATTATATGCATTATCTTATCTTTTCTATGTTCTTTCTCTGTGAATAGTTCAAATACATATTTTACAGTATGTTTGTTTTTGTACCTAGACATTTATTTATTGTAGCACTCTGTTTCATGGTTAGTATATTAAACCATATGAATAATAAACATTTGATATAACGTATGTTTGAAGATTAGTAATACGTTTTACACACAATTTCACATTCTTTTTGGTGGTAAATTAATTTAAGAAACAAAAAATGTGAAGAGCCACTGTGGAGCCGGTTCTTTTTAGTGAGCCGAGCTGTAAGAACCAACTCTCCTAAAAGAGCCGCAATTCCCATCACCATTGAGGGCGTGCTGTTGTGGAACGCTAATTCAGTTTTGCAAGAAACACTAAACTGTTTTTCTCTCGATTTAGTACGTAGTGGTCCCACACTTTTTATAGTTTTTGTTGCGGTGTTTGTTTTTTACTTCCCTCAATGCGTTAGATACGTTGGTAGCACAAGCTAAGTGATTGGGTTGCCTAAACCAAAACAACCGTGCGGGCGGAACGTCACCGTAAACGAGCGCATTGTGCAAGTATTTTTAGTACTTGAATTACTTGAGTAATCCTTTCAGTACAACTTTTAACACTATTCCTAATGTAAGATACTAAAGAGTAATGTATTCATTCTTTTGTGGATGTAACGAAATTTTTTTACTTTTCCACTAAGCCCTTGTTCACACAACAGGATTTTTAGAAAAGAAGCAAAATGAGGTGGTTTGGGCTTCTTGATTGAGATGTCTTGGGGATCCTCCCCCTTAAAGGTTTTCCATTCACTTCTCATTTGAAGGAGACCCTGGAGCAGACCCAGAACTCGCTCGAGGGATCATCCATCCCTTCTGACTTGAGAATGCCGTGGTATCTACGACAAGGACCTGGACTGTTGCAGAAAAAGTGGGATGTCTGGGTTTTTCTTCTGGATTTCTAATCACGACAACCACAGCTCTGACAAGCTGCTTGCTGGATGCTAAGATGGACACTTAGTAACATTAGTCTTAGTGTTGTGTGAACAGATCCAATATTGAACAAGAAACAAAAACTGGTGGACAAAAATAGTCAAAATGTTCTTTTGATGCCTTTACTTTACTGCCATATTTGTTTAGGTTATTAAAGGGAAAATATATCTAAAAAGTAATTTCTATAACAGTAGCGCCACAAAAGGACATCACTACTCAGACCTTAGTGGTCAAACGCACACAGATCTTTGCAGCAGAAGGGTTTTGTGTCGGGCCATTTTTTTATTCACAGCATTGTGAAATATTAATAGAAACATCTTATTGACTATTAATTACCCATCACATTGCCCTTAATGAACCCTATGCTTACATTTTTAAAGTTCCAGGTGAAGACGGCCTGCCCCATCCCAGCCACAATCGATTATTGATGCACTCACAACCTTCAGCGTGTTTACTTCTATTGACCTCTTTCAGGGGTATGAATGATGGAGTGGTGTAAAGACCAGGAAAGATTAAATATTTATCTGATTGACGTTATTTGAGGTCTGACTCATGCACACCGAGTGACTGTTGTGATTATTAATTCTCCCTCTGTTTATTTGCAGTCTGCTAACAGGAGCAGAGCTGATGATGACAGCTCTTATGATTTACAGGGCTGATGGATTTGTCGCTGTGTTGCTGAGATAAATGAGATTGTGGTTAGTCAGCCAATAAGCTGCGTTTTATTTGCCACCCCGCCATTATCACTGGCCGCCACGATGAGCACAATAACAAAAGCTCAGGGTTGATTGTTCAGTGACGGTTATACGTCCTTCATCGTCGGCGAGCTGATTATTGATTATTGAATGTGGCCATTTTTGTGACCTTGATGCACCTTTTAGAAGTGAGCTTTAGCTCAGTTTATCACTGCTGCCATTGTTTTTTGGGGGTGGGGGTCTGCTGTACTTAATAGCTAAATAGTCAAGATACTGTTTGGCCAAAGTCATTATCTTAAAGCCACACAAAATACTCTCTATTATACTCTATCATTGGGTTACTGTGTCTTGGGTGGAAGGGAGAATGTGCAAATACAAAAGAGGTTAGGGCTGTCACAATACAAACATTTCAAACTCGACACAGATACTAAAAAAACAACAACTCAATACTTAATAACATTGTTGATACTGCGGCAAATTGTTTTGAATGTACAGAGCTCTTTGTCATTTGAAGCAAAAATATGATTACAATATGAAACATTTTTTTTTTCCTTTTTTAGGGGAAAACCAATAAGTACTGGAAAATGATGCCCTTGTTTACAATTAGTGGTGGGCAATATAAAAGGTATAACGTAGAAATGATATAAATTTGGCCATAGGTAGAGATTTTGACTATATCAGCATACCGCGATAGCGCATGTTGATGATGTCATCAAGCTGTCATCAAGGAGGATAAATACTAATGTTCAGTATTCATCTTTATACTACATACTGCAAGTTTAAAGGGGCTATATGCAATTTTCTGAAATTTAAACTCGCGACTGACACCTGTGGCCAAAAAACGGAACTGCTCCTCCTTTCTGCTCGCTCTCGCGGCGCGTGGTCGTACACCGGTCGCTCTCAGTCTTCGATCTTTTTCAGGCACTTGTCAGGGGTTTAACTTTTTTAAAATTATGTGGAGTTACTATTGGTGTCAGAGTGTCATGGGTCTCCTCTGTGTATTTGCACAATCCATTGAACTGCTTACGATTGCTGACTATCGGTGGTGCCAGAGTGATCTGAAACATTTAACATGAACGCGCTTGATGTCACATCCGCAAACAGTGCAGGAAAATCCGACCCGACAGAAAATAGAAAAAATTGGATACAGGCTTATAGGTGCACCCACTGTGGGCTGACAAGGTGTCAGTATGCTCATCAGGAGATGTTTGAGTTATAAATGGTCAAATAAAAAGGCTATTGTTACGTTTATTTTTGGGAAAAAGTTGCATATAGCCCCTTTTTAAAATGTGTTGTTTTCCATTTAACTGAAAAAAAACCCCAGTTGAACTTGAACCATTTTTAATTCAAATATGTGCGGCTTCATTTTTGTGCGATATTAAATTTCTAAATAAGTAACCAGGAAAGCGGAAAACTTTGAACTTTGTGTTTCTTTTATAACATTTTGCTTTTTATTTATTTAAAATACCTTCATCTTTATCTTGTGATAATTTTTGTGTTGCATTTTTTAGAAAAAATATTTAAATATTTTCAAAATGCATTTTGCACAATATATGTTCTTTAAATGGCATTCTAAACTTTTGAAGTTGTTATTCTGCTGCATTGTATCTGGAAAGTAAGAATGTACATAAACTGTCATTTTGACATAAAAAAAAGAAAACAATATATCGCAATACATATCATTACCTCACATGCTTTAGATTTTATATATATATATATATATATATATATATATATATATATATATATATATACACACAGACCAAACGTTTGGACACACTTTCTCATTCAATTGAATGGGAAAGTGTGTCCAAACGTTTGGTCTGTACAGTATATATATAATTTAAAACTTTCTCTTCCCTGCATGGCAAAACAGCAGACAAGTTAGCACTTAGTATAAGTGTCAATATCTTTTCAGTATGTACCTTTAATTTAGTCATGCAAAAATGTAATTTCATTATAATTGCTTATCTTTAGTGTGCCACTGTGTGCTTCCATTTGTCAATTTGCTGTTGATACAAATACAATTTCGCTATTGAAGGACACATACAGGATCATTTCTATACTAAAACAAATATTGTTTCAAAACAAACATGGATCTGGCGCATACAAAACAAATTTTTAACAGTGTAGACGGGGATCTGGTGTATGCAAATGTATTCAGCAGCGGTCCTGTAGAGTTACTGCCTTTTGGTAATTTTGCAGAATATTTTCTTCAGTGATCAACTACAGCAGCAGGGGAGGTTGCACTGGTTTGTTTTGTTGCCTTCGCCATTTAGTAGCCACCAGCTGATTAACACTGTCCATTTTGTGCTGCAGTAGAACGGAGCATTGCATGGGTTTGGAACCAGCTGGGAAGCGCAGCTTGACGGAGAAGCTCAAACCGACAGAGCACAGTCACTGGGCTGGGCTAATATTTAAAACATAGCTTTAGCTGCTTTTCATATTTTCAAATTCAATCTCAGATCAAACATATGAAATCGAAATCTGGAATTCAAGAGTTTCCTCTTTCTGCTTAGGAAAAAACAAACAAATCAGAACATGTGGGTTGATTTTAGTGCATTTAGACATTGCAGATCAGCAGTCTTTTTGTCAGATAATGGATTAGATTTTGGACCTGAAGGCATCAGGCTTGGAACAGAATTATTGCTTGTGGTAGAGGTTGAAGCTCTGTGTCGGACTTGCTCTATTTTAAAGATGTACGGCACATTTGACATATATTTCACATATACTCAAGGCTCTATATGCTGGTTGATGCAAATAAACATGTTGCTCTACTTTCCTTTGCTTCAACGTGAAGTCTTCTGCTCATGTGGGACACTGCAGCTGCTTTAATTATTTTTACAGTTAAGTTAGTTTCAATATGTGCATTTCTATTTGTTTTTTTATCCCTCAGTTGTACCATGTTTTTTTCCAGCTACGCCCGTTAGCCTAAGGGTGGTTTCCACTGTTTGTCCATGTGCCACAAGCCAAATCCCAGCCACGGCTGACTGATCTTTAAAAGTGCTCGGAGTACTGATGTGGTTTGTCATTGCATGTTGGGAATTACAAGTCTGTGGCCATATTGAGCCATTGTTTAAAACACATAAAACTTATACCACATGCTTGCTCTTGCTCAAAAACTCCTTTTTCCCCCTTTAAGTTACAGGAACTGTTCTTTTATTCACTTTTTGATGTTGCAACTGTTTTATTTTAGCATTTTATTATATCAATTTATATTAGACATGCCAATCCCAGACCATTACGCTTCCCTCTGCATGCAAGGAAGGAGGGTCCAAGTCATGACGGGTGCTGCGCTTCAGCAGTTTATTTCTTTGCACCCTTAACTTTTGAGCAAGATGAATGAGGTGTCACTGGAAGTCATCATTCAAGCATCTACAAAGCATTGTTGTAGATGGTGATTCTTTGGGCAGGAAGGATCTCCAGTAGCAGTCAGTCTGGCAACGTATCTGTAGAGGCCTATGACTGAAGACAGCTCAATTGCCGGGCGGCAGAAACAATATTTCACAGTAACATGTCCTGGATGATACCATCAGTGGTTGGCTACCAGTTCTAATCCACCTCATTTTCTTTTGCCGCTCTTCTTTAAATCTCTGCTTGGCCGTATGGTTTGAAACCCGGGCAGAGAGACGTTGGAGTTGGGGTTATGATCCAGCCAGAGCTTTTTTAATAAGTCAGACTTGCAGTACCATTGATTCATCATCGTCCACCTTTCCTAGATTGGGTTGTGGAGATACCAGGTCTGGGGTGAAAACCCAGAAAATACTCATTTTGCCATAATCTGTAAAATTTGCTAGAGACATTAGACATTAGCTGTGACGTTAGCTAGCTCACCGCCAAAACGAAAAGCTGCTTGACTGAAGCTGACTTTTATCCCAACTGCTTCACATTTCCCGTTGCTTTCCTGCTAAAACATATCGATCATTGATCGGTTTCTTAACAGAATTCCCATGTAGATAAAATCTAACAAAAATGTGGCCGTCACACAAAACTAAAGGTGCAGAACTGGGTCTCTGGCTTACAAAAATCAAACCTTGATAGATTTAAAATCTTTACATGCTAAAATAAACTACCTGTTGATAAGATGCTGATTTTTTCTTGGTGGCTCAGACATGTGTAGGACTGCTAAAAAGATGTTCAGTTTAGATTTAAAACATGGGAAATTTCATTTAAGACACAGAACCATAGAAAATATTTCAGTTTTCATACTTTATTGCCATTTTCTTAAAGGTCTCATTCACTGAGAAACCATTTAAAACTCAACAGCTCACTCTGAGAAGGACATGTATGCTGCGCGTCATACTGTTGTCCCTCTGCCGTTGCCTGCTTCACCCCCAAAAAGGAATCGGAGCTGAAAACGAGTGAGTCGGAGAAAGCCATATTATCTGTTATCATCTTATAATCCATCCATCCATACATCCATACATACATCCATACATACATACAGGTCTGCACATAGAAAATAACATTAGAACAACAAAGTGTGTGTAGAAATGGGGTCTCGCTGTGAGTCTGGTACATTTTTGGTTAAAACATGTTTGTTTTTCATTCATTAAAGTCACTCACAGTGGCTGGAGTATACAGAAATTTTACTCAAGCAAGAGTAGCAATACTTCATTATAGTATTACACAAGTAAAAGTAAAACATACAGTGTAGTAAAGCTACTCTTAGAAGTACATTTACTTCCAAAAAGTTACTCCAGTACATGTAACTGAGTGAATGTAATTAGTTTCTAGCCGCCTCTGGAAATATCTACTATAGATTCTTGGTGGACTTCGATATTACCCATTTACAATTTGACCTCAAGAGGAGTGACAACTCTGGAAAGTTGTGTCTGGAAAAGTTTTGACCTTGAAAAATGTGCAGTAAGGCCGTTCTCAGCATCATGTCTGACCACAGCAGGTTGATGCTTAAGGTCATTTGACCTGTTTGTACCAATCAAATCCACTTCCCAGATGGGGTTAACCACTCTGCCTAAATACAGAGGGTTCTACCTGTCTCCAGGCTCATTGATGATTCACAGTTCAAATTCATGAGTTGAAGAATACAGCCGAGTGGAGCACTGCACTCCGTTTGACAGTTCTGTTTCAGAACCACAATGGGTCAGATGTTGATGTAATCCCTCTTTCAGCTGCTGCTGAGGCTGATATTGTGCTTCAAATTAAACTTCTAAAATATTCACACACACACAGACGGAGACAGGCACTTAAGCACAGCGAACATGGAAGGCTTTTTCCCGTCTGTGTGAATGAGGAGCCGTGGCTCAGCGGTTGAGTGTCTCCTCTGTGTGTCTTGTGAGGTCGACAGCCCAGGGAAGATTAGGAGGAAGCACATCAAATGAATGAAAAGGATGAAAGCAGAAATGACGGAGGGGAGAAAGCTGATGGTGCAGGAACCCTGCAGTATTACACCCTCCTTAAGAGAATTATCTGAGCAGGGTCTGAAAGTGGACATGAACGCACACAAATGGGCACATAATGCAGCTTGACTTAAATCCCTTTAAAACTGTTCATTAATCTGAACGGCTTAATGCTGATTCATGTTTATTCATACACCGTTTTGCTTTTCCTGCATCATCCAGAGGAACTGATGCCTCTGCTTGGTGCATCACGTATGCAAAGCACATCTATATAGATTATCATCTTATTCTCCCTCAGACACGTTCCTTTGTGCCCTCTTAAGTTTCAGGGAGTCTGTAAAGCTGTTGATGATTAAAAATGGGTGTGTTGTGGAGCAGCCATGAGACCCGGCTGCGGAGAGTTTGTCATTAACTCAGGTGGTTGGCCTGAAAAGCAAGGGTGGGGTTAAACCGTAAATGGAAGCCGCTTCATCCAGGCACGCGCCACCATAGCAGGGCCACAACACCTCCCCCCGCTCCCTCATGCTCACATGTTTCCATATGAACAATTGGCACCATTCTCAACACAGAGGTGATCACATTTCCTCTTTAAAGGCATGCCCAAATACTCCAAAACTTGGAGTCCAACCCCCCCCCCCCCCCCATTACAGAATAATGCCTCCATCCAGATCTGAATGCAGATACAAGGCTTTACAAAACAACCCACAGCTCTCGAGGTGTCACTTTTAGTCCTTTTTTGTGTGTGTCTCTTTTAGTCCTGTTACAGCCATAAACTTCCGTAAATTTTATACGGATTTTATGAGATTCAATACCAAACACTGATTTGTGAGGTGAAAAACTAAAGTTATGGTTTCCAAAAGATTTGAAAAGCAAGACATGCTTTTATGTTCAGGCCCAATAAGTCCAATACCCCTAAATAAAGTCTATTGTAACCAATTGCTGCCTAAAGTCACCTAATTGGTAAATAGAGCTCACCTGTGAGTAATTAATCTCAATATAAACCCAGCAGACCTGTGAACAAACAAGGAGTAAACAATACCAGTAGCCCTCTACAATCCATTATCTGAGAATAAACTCAGCAAAAAAAAGAAACGTCCTCTGACTTTCAACAGTTTTTACTTTCAGTAAACTTAATGTGTGTAAATATTTGTATGACCACTAAAAGAGTCAACACCATAACACATAAACTAAAAATGTTTCACAGACATGTGACCAACAGAAATAGAATAATGTGTCCTTGAATGAAGGGAGGCTCAAAATCAAAAGTACCAGTCAGTATCTGGTGTGGCCACCAGCTGCTTGAAGTACTGCAGTGCATCTCATCCTCATGGACTGGACCAGATTTGTCAGTTCTTGCTGTGAGATGTTACCCCACTATTCCACCAAGGCACTTGCAAGTTCCTGGACATTTCTGGGGGGAATGGCCCTAGCCCTCACCCTGCGATCCAACAGGTCCCAGACGTGCTCAATGAGATTGAGATCCGGGCTCTTCGCTGGCCATGGCAGAACACTGACATTGCTGTCATGCAGAAACTCACGCACAGAACGAGCAGTATGGCTGGTGGCATTGTCCTGCTGGAGGATCATGTCCGGAAGAGAATGCATAAAGGGTACCACATGAGGGAGGAGGATGTCTTCCCTGTACCGCAAGGCATTGAGATTGCCTGCAATGACAAGAACCTCAGTCCGATGGTGATGTGATATACCGCCTCAGACCATGACGGACCCCCCACCTCCAAATCGATCCCGCTCCAGGGTACAGGCCTCGGTGTAACGCTCATTCCTTCGACGATAAACACAAATCCGTCCATCACCCCTGGTGAGACAAAACCGTGACTCATCAGTGAAGAGCACTTCTTGACACTCCTGTCTGGTCCAGCAAAGGTGGGTTTGTACCCATAGGCGGTGTTGTTGCTGGTGATGTCTGGTAAGGACCTGCCTTACAACAGGCCTACAGGCCCTCAGTCCAGCCTCTCTCAGCCTATTGCGGACAGTCTGAGCACTGATGGAGGGATTGTGTGTTCCTGGTGTGACTCGGGCAGTTGTTGTGGCCATCCTGTACCTGTCACGCAGGTGTGATATTCGGATGTACCGATCCTGTGCAGGTGTTGTTACACGTGGTCTTCCACTGCGAGGATGATCAGCTGTGCTTCCTGTCTCCCTGTAGCGCTGTCTTAGGCGTCTCACAGTGCGGACATGGCAATTTATTGCCCTAGCCACATCAGCAGTCCTCATGCCTCCCTGCAGCATGCCTAATGCACGTTCACGCAGATGAGCAGGGACCCTGGGCATCTTCCTTTGGGTGTTTTTCACAGTTGGTAGACAAGTCTCTTTAGTGTTTTGCTTTTTTAGAACTGTGACCTTAAATGCCTACTTTCTGTAAGCTGTTAAGGTCTTAACGACCATTCCACAGGTAACTGTTCATTAATTGATTATGGTTAATTGAACATACATGGAAAACATTGTTTAAACACTTTACAATGAAGAGCTATAAAGTTATTCGGATTTTTACAACATTATTGTTGAAATACACAGTCCTGAAAAAGGGACGTTTCTTTTTTGCTTTAGTTTAGATAAATTATGGGACAACTGCAAACTACCAAGACAAGGCTGTCCATTAAAACTAAGCTGGGCCAGGGACGCATTAATCAGAGAAGCAACCCAGGGGCCACTGGTAACTCTGGAGGAGTTGCAGAGATGCACAGGTCAGGTGGGAGAAGTTGTTGACAGATCAACTCTTGGTCATAAACTACACAGATTTCGCCTAAATACTCTTTGATTTTGCGGCACTGCTGGCCTTTATTAATTAGTAGTTTAACAGGAAGAAGGGTAGAGGGTGACAAAGACGACCCCCAATAAATGGCATGGGGCTGGGAATCAAACCTATGACGGCTGCATTAAGAACAGCGCAGGCTCTGTGTATGGTACAGGCATGGTTACTGCTGAGCCATTCTGTGCCGTGCCTTTATACCCCTTTAGCCGCTTAGCAAATGTGTCAGTGTGGAAGTTTTTGTCGCGGTTTGGGAGAGTGGGAAAAAAATTATTAGAAAGGGCCTCATCAAACCTGTAGAAGGAGGAGGTGCCAGAAGGAAACGTTTGGGCCCACATGCCAAATAGAACGGGTTCAGATAAACTAACTCTGTGATGCTGTCGGAATGCATTTCTTCAGCAGGGACAGAGAAGTTGAGCAGACTTGATGGGAAGATGGATGGGGCTTAACACAGGGTGCAGAAAGCTTGATTCTGGGACAGAGGTTCACCTGCCAACAGGACAGCGACATAACTACAATAGGATGGTTTAGATCAAGGCATATTCATTTGTTAGAATGGCCCAGTCAAAGTAAAGAACAAAATCCCACCAACAGTTGTTATTACAGCTTTGTTGATCTACCATGTAAAAAAAGAAATATATTTGACTCAAATTTAATGCATTTTGTTTGCTTTTATATCTAAAAGCAAACAAAATGCATCAAATGCTCTGTAAAGTTGTGTTCATGCTCTCTTGCTTTTTTTTTATTTTTCTCTTGCTTTATTGTGTATCATGTGTAATGTGTGTTTCTTTTATGTGTTTTTTTTAAATCACCAAATCATGTAAAGCACCTTGAATTACCCTGCTGTTGAAAGTGTGCTATACAAATAAAATTGCCTTGCCTTGCCTAAAATCTACTTTTTTGAAAAAAATGTTGCTGTAGGGATAAGAAATAAGATCCAGATATAGAAAATAGTTGAGGATACTAGGCTGCTGGGACAGGAGATGAGCTGCTGCTGAGATCTCGCGAGAGCTGTGCGTAAGTAATATGGCGGTAAACTGGTAAAGCAAACAAACTCGGGTAAAAACAAACCATAACATTCGAGCCAAATATAGCAAACGTTTAATAATAACCATTATTTTGTATTTCTCCATAAAACAAACTGGACGAGGAAACCTTGCACAGCCTGGAAAGCTACTTGGACGAGTGCTTTGTCGACATTGTTATGGGCAAGCCACAAAAATCCACCTCTGCTATGCTGACAAGCACTCCATCACAGAAATGCACCAGTTCGAGGCCAGCACCTCCACCATCTCGCCAGAGAAAAGCTACAGCGATGTCCTGGACTTAATAGATAAGAAGCTAACCAGCCTAGACGCCCGTCTGGCCCTGGTTGAGGTTCTACACAAAGAATTTCAAGCTCTAAGGGAATCCCTGGAGTTCAGCCAACAACAGGTAGCATCGCTCGCTGCAGAAAACCAAACGCTGAAAGACAGTGTAAAGAAACTCACCGAGGGGATGACGCAGCTGTCCAGAGAAAGTAAGAGGATGAAAGAAACTATATCTACAGATATACAGGCCAGGGGAATGCAGGACAATCATGTTTTTTCCGGGATCCCATAACAGGCTGAGGACGACGCTGAATCCACCGTCCGAGAATTTCTCCAACATCAGTTAAAGCTCCCAAGCGATACGGTAAAAAACATCGCTTTTCACCGCGTCCACCGGCTCGGAGGTAAGAAGCCCAACAACAGCCGGCCGCGACCAATTGTTGCTAAATTCGAGCATTACAAGCAAAAA
Organism: Valencia hispanica; assembly: GCA_963556495.2. Taxonomy (NCBI): domain Eukaryota; kingdom Metazoa; phylum Chordata; class Actinopteri; order Cyprinodontiformes; family Valenciidae; genus Valencia; species Valencia hispanica. The sequence continues at coordinate 12,787,947 of OY747707.1, read as the reverse complement.
GAGCAGGTCAGAGGCCAGGGCAGAGAGCTGCGGGTAACGAATTACAGCGTTAACGATCAATATCCGAAGGAAATCGTGGATAGAAGGCGCGTTTTGTTCCCAATCAGGAAGATATATATCACTGAAGGCACCAGAGCTGCAGTAGCTGTAGATAAACTGTATGTTAACGGGCAGCTGTTCAGGGACCCCCAGCTTACTCCTTGGCTTTATTAGTCATGTAACACTGGCTAGATAAGAGTTGTTTTATCAGTCAACTATAATGTAATGTTAGCACAGCTCTGTAAAGTTGTTTACATTACTCAATGTGGGCGGGGCCAGGGCTAAGCACTGGGATACTGGCTCTTTTTTCTTTTCTCATCTTCACATGTCTATCACCAAATGTCTTTGTCACCCCTTTTTCCTTCTTTTATCACTCACACACACACACACACAAAGAATTTTTTTCATAATATAACTATTTCTTTCTCTCTCACCCTTAACACCTTCGCAACTTTCTTCTATTTTTCTCTTTCTTATATCTCGGCTTTTGGATTTTCAATCAGGCAACCCCAAGCACAAACTAATAATGCACCTGTGTTTATCTGTTTCTATGGTGATATGGACTTTACAACTTTTGTCTCAAAACTATGGCTACTCTAAGGTTTGTCTCATGGAATGTTCATGGAGCTGGCACCAGAGAGAAAAGAGTTAAGATTTTTAACCAGCTTAAAAGATTGAAGGCAGATGTCGTCTTATTACAAGCAACCCATAAATCTTCCTCAGCTGCAGTTGATCTTAAATCCCCTGAGTTTCCTAATGTGTTTTCTGCATACTATAACTCTAGACAAAAGGGAGTAGCAATATTAATAAATAAAAATGTTAATTTTACAGGAATAGATACAGTTACAGATCCAGAGGGTAGATTTATTATAGTAAAACTATAATACAATACAAAAGTTATGTATTGTCAGTATATATGGTTCAAATGTTGATGACCCCTCATTCTTTCATTCCTTCTTCTCAGTGCTCCTTGAACACTTGGATTGCTCACTTCTTCGTGGGGGCGACCTCAACTTTGGTTTAAATGAAGAAATAGACAGGCTCAGCACAGCAGGGACTCAGCGCAGCTGGAAATCTATAGATATAGTCAAACAGTAAATGAGCGATTATGGACTTTGCGATGCATGGCGATCTCTTCACCCCAATGACAAAAAATATACTTTCTTCTCAAATGTCCACCATTCGTATTCTCGACTGGATTATTTGTTAGTTAGCAGCTCACTGTTGAGTGACATTTCAGACACTGAGATACACCCTCTAGCTGTTAGCGATCATGCTCCTGTTTCTTTAACTTTAGTAAATAAAATAACGCCTCAAAGCAAAAATTGGAGATTTAATATATCATTACTTAAGGATAAAGAATTTATGAAATATTTTGAAAAAGAGTGGGCTTCTTATTTGGAATATAATTACCTACATGGTGTGTCACCATCCATTCTTTGGGAGGCAGGGAAAGCTGTGATTAGAGGTAGAATAATCTCATTCTCATCAAATAAAAAAGAAAAAAAATGTATTCAGGAATTAGAGACTATTAATTCATTAGAAGCTTCTCTAGATGAGGAGAGACGAGGCAAAATCCGTAAAGCAAAGCTAGAATTAAATGAAATTAATAATTAACAGACCCAGTTCTTAATTCAAAGATTTAGGATAGAAAACTTTGAACAACTCCGAAGCATGCCCAATAAAAAGGCTCCAGGCCCAGATGGATTTCCAGGAGAGTTCTATAAAGAATTATGAAATATTCTGGCACCAACATTCCACAGAATGCAGGAAACCAAGGAAAATGGCCGACTTCCACCAAATATGAATTCTGCCTACATTAGTCTTCAGGTAAAGACCCTTTGTTTCCTACCAGCTATCGTCCCATATCCCTCATTAATGTTGATCTTAAAATAATCTGCAAAGCCATCGCAAAAAGGATAGAGAAAGTAACCCCTCTTATAATACATCCTGATCAAACTGGTTTTATTAAAGGGAGACATTCATCCACAAATTCACATTGATTAATAGATTGAATAGATTTTTCTTACTTTAAAAACATTAAAACTAATATTTTATCTCTAGATGCAGAAAAAGCATTTGATAGAGTTAAATGGAAACTCTTATTTGCAACCTTACATAAATTTGGCTTTGGAAATTCTTTTATAAACTGGTTGAAAATATTATACAGTTCACCAACAGCATGTATCAGGACTAATAACCAAACATCTAGGTTTTATCTTCAGAGAGGTACCAGGCAGGGATGTCCTCTCTCTCCCTCCCTGTTTGCTATTTTTATTACACCACTAGCTGGAGCAATCAGGCAAACTCAGAATATTAAAGGCATAAAATGCAATAACATAGAACATAAAATCAGTCTTTATGCAGATGATGTATTACTTTTTCTCCAGCATTCACAAACCTCTTTCTCTCAGGTAATCGGGTTGATAAACTCTTACTCAAACGTTTCAGATTATTCTATAAATTGGTTAAAATCTACAGTTCTTCCAATCAATTGTTCTGTCCAGAATCCAACTAATACACAACTGCAGTCAGGGAATATTACTTATTTAGGTATCAATGTCTCACCAAGACTGGCAGATTTTATAAAGCTAAACTACATTCCACTTTTAAAAAAAGTTGAAGATGATCTTGCTAGATGGAAATCCCTACCCATATCACTTATGGGAAGGGTTGCTTCAATAAAAATTATGGTTTTGCCCAGAATCAACTACTTATTCTCAATGATCCCAAGTAAACCACCACTAGACTGGTTTAGATCTCTGGACTCCTCTGTCTCTAAATTTCTTTGGAAAGATAAACCCCCACGTATCATCTTAAAAACACTGCAGAAGACCAAAGAAAAAGGAGGTCTAGATCTACCAAACTTCCATCAATATTTCTTAGCCAACAGGCTCCAATACATCTCAAGATGGTTAAAACATAGCTACCTAGATGAGGCCTGGATAGACGTAGAACAGACACTATGCAATAAGATAAAACTTTCAGACCTACCATTTATTAGCTCAAATATAAAACGACATGAATGCTTTAAAAGCATAAATATCAGCTCCTCTCTGACAGCATAGTGGGAGTTTCTAAAAATGTCCACAATAATCCCATGCAGACGTACACCCGTCAGGAATAACCCCAACATCTTGCAAAAAACAAAAAGTATAAGTTTTCCAGACTGGAGGTGCGATAGAATTGAATACCTGGAACATATATTTGAAGGAACAGACTTCATCCCATTTAATACATTAATTGCACAATATGAAATTGATAAAAACAAATTCTTAGAATATCAACAAATTAAATCTATTATTAAAGGTAAATTTAGGCTCAATACAGTTGAATTACAAATTCCAGCAAGAGTTTTAGATTTTCTTAATCTCAACCCCCCCAAATTGCTGTCTAAAATATACAAAACTTTATCTACATTAGATGAATCAATAGCCATCCCTATTTCAAAATGGGAGGTGGATTCATCAACCAGCTTTGACCAAAACGTCTGGTCTCAGATATGTTTAAGAACCTTTAAAATAACAAAAAATCCTATTTTGCAATTAATACAATACAAAATCCTTCATAGAGTACACTATACAGGTCAATGGATGTTTAGGATGGGTTTTACGTCGTCTAATACCTGCTTACAATGCACAAGCAATATACCAGATACTTATATTCATGCGCTTTGGTTCTGTCCACCTGTTAAGAAATTTTGGTGCCAGATATATGAGGACTTATCAAAGTGTCTAAAATGTAACATTCCACAATCTCCCTCAGTTTGGTTGTTAGGAGATTTAAATGATGTCACCATGGACACAAAGTCAGTTCTAATGGTTCACATTGCCTTATGCATCGCTAAGAAAACTATCCTCCTAAACTGGAAAAATAAAAAGGCTCTTAATCTTAATCAGTATAGAAATCTCTTGTTGGACCATATTGGTTTTGAGACGGCCTCTGGCTCCATATCTGATCGGTCTCTGTTGCCTGTGGGAGTTGGGGCCGGCCGGCAGCCGGCATGTGCGGCCGCCTCTCTCTTTTTCTCTGGGCCGATTGTCATCGCCGGTCCCTGTATGGCGTCTCGCCTTGTTTGCTGGTTGGGGTGCCTGGCTGCTGGTCGCGGCGGCTGGGTGGCATTTCTGGGCCCTGATAAGTCCTTTTTCGCACTGGACTTAGCTCATGGGTCTTGGTCTTTGCGCGCTGCGGGACGCTGGGGTTGGGCGTTTGCCCGGGTTCGGTCAGACCTGCGGGTGGACTGGCCGGGTAGTGGGCGTGCAGGGCAGGTGGGTGGGGCGCTGGGTTTGGTTGCCTGCCGGGCCATTGAGCAGCAGTGGTCGCTCCACAAGGGAATGGGGCTGGTGGATGTCGGCCTGGTGGGTCGGCCGCCCGGTTCATCAGTTTGCTCCTGGTCTGGGAGGGTACGTCGCCGGGGTTTGGGCTGCGGGGGCCTCCAATGCGCAGGTGGCGCTGGGGGCCTCCTTTGCTGGCGGGGAGGCTATTGCTAACTAGCGACAGGTGCTCTCCCCCTACGAGGGCACTTGGACAGGGGGGAGGGGTGTGCTGGATGGTGGTGGGGGGGGCGAACTCAACCTGGGTGTCTAGTGTCTTTTGTGTTCTGATAGTAGAGCGAATGTCAGGGTGGGTTTGGTTCTCCTTCTGGGATGGGGGTGGGGGGACATCCTTGGGGTCCGTAGGGCTTTGTGGTGCTGTGGCCGTGGGCCCCGGGTTGAACGTGCCATGGCTTCCCTCCCCTGGTGGATCCCGGTGAACAGCGGTGCCTATTGGGATCAGCGGGGGAGCTGGCTCCCTGGGAAGACATTTTGTCTCCCAGTCCTTCCCTCCCCATCCCCGAACACCTCTGTCCACCCGCTCCATCACTTTACCACTCATATAGGGTCTTGGGGTGGGCACACTTTTCGGCATCCAGAGGGGGAGCGGTTCAATCAGCTTCACCTCTGGTGCCGGTGCTCACTGTTAAACCACAAATAGACACTGAGGGCTCGGGGTGGGGGTTGGGGCATGTGTGGCTGCCTTCCCCACATCCCACCCCTCTGTTTTAAATGCACATTATAACAACACACATCAACACCATACTCGAGCAGGAGGATAGAGGCTAGGGGTCTTCTCACACCCCTGTTCGCTACGGGCCATCAGGGGTTGGGGTCCGGAGGAGGAACAGGTGGTCTGGTCGGGGTCCTGGGCTGTCGGGCTGCCTCGCCACTGTGGGGCCCTTGGCGGTCGGCTTGTCTCCGTCCTAGAAGGTAGGGGGTCCATCTCCCGGGTTCGGGGGCTGGTGGCTCTACTGGGGCATCGGTACCTGGACCTGGGAGCATGAAGTGTGTATGGGGTGTGTGAGTGAGGGTACAGCGTTATTTCTTGGGTGTCTTGGTGAGTTAGTGAGAATGTATGTGTTTAAGAGGGAAGGAACGTATGACTGTGTCTGTATGTCTTTGTCTGCCTGTCAGGTTGGGTCTTGGGCTGCCTTCTCGCCTGGCGCACCTCAGGCCTTACATTTAATGGGGGGCCTATTTCCCCTCCGTCACTCCCCGCCAGTGACAGATGCCCCTGCCTACTGGTGCGTCGGTGGTCAATCCGGACCTGGTGCGTGCCTGGCCGGGCCTAGGGGGGCCAGTGTATCGGTCGGCCCATGAGCTGGGCCGATATCTTCCTTTGGTTGGTTGGGGCACCTCTTTTAGGGGTGCCAGGTTTGGGATTGTTGGGTGGTGCCTGCTCGGTGGCTCGGCGGGATACGGATCCAGCGTCTCTGCTCACCCCTGGGCCCCGGCTCTCTCGGTCCATGGACCGGCCTGACCTGGCGCGGTTGGTTGCCGGCGGGGCCAGTGGTGTCGTCACTGCTGCCCCCCGGGCCCCTGCATAGACGTTTCCCTGGGGCTCTACTTTGCTCCTCTCTAGGGGGATGCGGTCGGCCCCGCCTGGGGCTCTGGGGGCCCTTTGGACGTCTTTGCTCCGATCTCCTTCATGTCTGCACCGATTCCTGGGAGACGGATTGATGCCTGCTCACACCAGCTATCGAACACTCTTATGGAGAAACCTTTTATGCACCAGCATGCTCACACACACATAGATGTGGGGTTTCTGGTGTTTACAGATATATTCTTGGGCTGTGGTTATCATTACTAGAGCTTGATTAATCTGTACCATGAGTTTTTCTGTGACGTTGTTGTATTTGTATTTCCATTTTTGTGTGATGTGGTTGTTTAGTTCTTAGTTCACGATGTTTGGTTGGTTTTGTCGATGTTCTTTTTTCGTTTTTTGTTTTGTTTTTTCCCCCTCTCTCTGCCGTCCTGTGGGTATGGAGGCAGACTTCAATGTTTTCCTGTGTTTTCTTTGTTCCCCTTCCTCTCTTGTATTTCCAACTCACCCTCTCTCATGACTTTTTGTTTCCTACGTCTCTTCTTCATCTTCTTTCTTTCTTCCCCTTAATTTTCCATCTCCGTGTCCATAACATCAGGAAATAAAACCCCCAGCAATTCATAATAAAGATTTTTCACACATATATCAAGTGGAGGACTATAGCAAAAGCTGTCCTGCTCCGCTTGTGAAAGTAAATCTGTTGGGCTTCTACTTGGTACTCAGACACCAATTCTGAGCTCCACACTGCTAAACAGGACACGTAAAAAAAGAAAAAAAAAAGAAAACAGTTGATGTTGAAGTTATTAACAGTGCAGTTCTCATATTAGTGCTTGTATTGCAACATGGATGATGCTAGTTAATCTTTATGGTTCTCGGCCTTGAGTAAATCATCTTTATACGACGCCTTCTCCAATTTTTACAATCAAAGCTAATTGTGAAAATACACAAGTGGTCCATGAAACAAAGAATGCGTAATAAAGATGTTCTAATTAGCTTTTAAAGCTTAAAGTTAATCAAACTGCAGCTTATTCATGTCATCTGACTTTTATTTAGGCTTTTTCACCATATGGTAAAAAAAAAACACTTAGGAAATATGTCACTGTTGAGGTTCTTCTACAGAATGATCTGTAAAGCATTTTTTATCTATAAAAATAAATTGCTTTCAACGGAACATATGAAAAAAATAGGATTTAAAGGGATAACAGTCAAACATTTGGCATGTTTTCTTTAGCCGATATTGTTGATGGATTTATTAAACCCATTCCATGTCGTTTCTCCTTCTGTGCTCCATATGAGTTAACTCTTTACTCAGACACCTGATCCTGATTGGTCTCATTTGATCGTAATTTAGATTTCGTCTGTGTTTACATGTGGTACACGTGCAGAAAAACTGTGCGCCGAGCACCGCGGGCCACAGAGGATGTTGGCTAACCGGACCCATCTGCCTCATTCGCCAAGCATAAACCTCGCTAATCAGAACCTCGCAGACTTACTGTCTTCCCATTTCAGTTCCAGAGTGGGCCGAACGGGTTTTAAACAAACAACCAGTGCAGTGATTCGCTGCTCTCGCTCCCTAAAGGGAAGAGCTAGTGATCCGATCTCAGCCCGACTGAGCTGCGTTTCGAATGCTGAAGGCTTGGAGGGACTCAGACTGTCGAAAGAGAGAAAAAAAAGAAAAAGGCTTTATCCTGACAGAACACAGAGGATGGTGTCTATTACAGAGGGAAAGGGTGGAGAAGTAAGTCATTAATCTAATGTGAAGTTAGTTATGTGTTTACATGCCTCACTACAGAATGTCAAGTACAGCTATGACTCAAAAACAGTGAACTAGGAGTTAAAATTACACGCTGGGATCCAGATACTCGGCCGAATACATCGGGCTTGTCGATGCCTTTAGCAGCTAATATGTGCACACACTCAGACATACAAACATGTTGCTCTGCTGAGCAGTGTGTTGCCATTAGGCTGCGATGCATGCGCTAGGCTCAGTCAAGCGGGAGTGACCTCTTTTAGTGCTGCAGCTCTGTTCGCTTCCCGTTCTTCCATCAGATTGTCCACTTCTATTGTGTAACGTGTACAAAGGAAGGCTCAATCCACCTCCTGGTCCGGTGTATGTATATATGTGTGTGTGTGCAACGTGAGTGATCTTTGTCAACCTTATTTATGCCAAGTTTCTTTGAGACTTAACTTCTCTTGATGGCTTGAGAATTATTCATGCGTTTCTTTCTGGGAGTCAGCATTAAACTCAACATTACACCCGTAGGTGTAATAAGCAGTTGAACCAAAGACGTTAAAATGCCATGGTCTGATAACTTGGCTGTGCTTTTCTCGGGGCATCTTATCATGTTAAATCACACTCTATTATGTAATTAGTTAAATCAGATTCTTTCGGGGTTTTTTAAAGGTCATTTAAAGCCCTTTCACCTCTTTATCTGCCAATCACATGTCTTATTTATTGATATAATTCCTAAAGGGTTTTCTGACTTATTTTGGTGATTTTGTCTAAGATCATTTGTGTGAAAATCAATTTTTCTGCCACGTTTTAGCTGATATTTGTCTTCGCACCTTGGGTGCTGGCTGAGATGCTCGAAGCTGTCAACAGAGGTGTCAAACAAGTGACAAGTCTTCTGAGCAAGCAACAAAAACAGATGGTTTAGGGAAAAGAGACGGGACTGAAGCGAGAAATGAGACGAGAAGTTGATGTTCATCCGCTCTTCATAGGGATAAATATCCTATGAATTTTTTCTTATTTATTTTAATAATTTTTTCAGGGTGGAATGATTACATACCATTTGACTTTAATGATTGTTGAAATCATTAATTCTAAAGTCCTAATTACACATTGAGGCTCGGTGCATAGCTAATTTAGGTAAATGTTAGTAATTGTAATCTCGACCACACTCTTTTTGTTTCAAGTTTCCTGTATAATTTGGGCTGAACATTTGAGCAAATTTCTCGTTGTAATTGGTGGATCTTCCTTAAACTGTTTTGTTTCCTTTCACAGACTAGTGCTGTGTTGAACAAATCGATTCTCTGATTCTTAAAAAAATTCTTAAAAATCGATGCGTATGTCCAAAAATGTAATTCAACGTTTAGAATTGTTTGCCCTTTTTACAGCTAAAATTGGAGGGAAATGTCCATACAGGCATTTTAAAGCTTAAGTCAGAAAGGGTTAATACTGTTTCCCCCGGTGAACTGTAACCCCACCCAGTGAATTGAATTACAGTCATGTAATTAAGTTAATGGATCAAATGAAACGTATTTAATAGCACTGACCCATACCAATATCGAATTGGAACAGATTGGATTGGATTGGATTTTGGCAATCGATTCTAACTCTCGAGAATCGGAATCAAATCGATTTTTGAAATTTGAATTGATACCCAGCTCTAGCACAGATCCAACTTTTGAGCATTATGCCCACATATATTTAGTTGGGTTGAGATTCTGGTCTTTCTAGAAGCTCAACGCCGTCATTTTGACCGATAGCAATGGAAACCCATGGCCACTTGGCGCAACTTTATGCACAGAGTTCAGATAACTGAATTGATCAAGAAAAGAATGAGAGCATCTGAGCCTCATCTCAGATCTAGACATCGTACCCAAAGCATCTCGCTATCCGGGAGCTGACCATGCGTTGAAGAGTTACAGAGCACATCTGTGACTGCACCGGACACAGACTGGTGGTGACAGGTCGCTGCAGCTTAACTACTGATGCTAAAGGAGCGCATGCTGCAGGATTTTCTCCTGCTGAAGTGATCAGAAAAGCCGTTTTTCAGTGAGTTTTGCCGAATTCCGATCTCTTCATTTGGAGAAATGTTCCCTGATTTCTTTGGTTAAAGTGGTGGTTGTTACTCCAGTCTCTAGTGTAGCAACATGGATACAGCCTACATTACGCACAAGCGGCAGCGCAGTTCAGCTCCATACGGAGCATTTAGGCCACACAGTGGGTGAAACGTTCATCATTAATACATGTCTATTAATCTGTTGATGTGTGATGGCACGATGTGGATTCTCTCTTCAGTTTGTTTGGATTTAATACAAATTAAAATGAATAAAAATTAAATATTACTGAACATGCCATTAAAAATAGATTAAGACTGGATTTCTTTGACCCTGTGAGTCAAAATGATTGACAACAAAAAATTCTAGCGTGACCTCTGCCCACTAGTGTCCAAGTTTTAACCATGTAGTTGTTGATTAGCGGTAAAGTTGAAGATATTGTCCTTTTACGTTATTTTACCATCTTTGTGCAATGCACCAGTGCATCTAGCACCAAAACAGCCATGTTGCCTCCACCACCGTGCTTGACAGTTATTACAGGATTCTCTGCTTAGAAAGCCTCCTCTCTACTAGTTCTGCCAAGAAGTGTACCAGAAGCATCATTCTCGCTACAAAATGCGTTGAGGTGCAACTTGCTCAGGGACAGTTGTCTGGATATTTGTTCGTAAATGTCTCTGCAAGTTTAATCTTAAATCTGTTTGGATTAGAGTAAAAACACGGAAATTCAATGTTTCGAAACAAAAATTGGGTTTTTAAAAATGTATAGTTTTATGCCGTGTAATTGTGACAAAAATCTAAAACTAACATTCATGTGCATCATGACTAAGTAAAACCTCTTCCTGCGAGGTTGTTTTATTAGCAATTACCTAAACTAGGATGGGTTTATGTTTGTTGCTCTGGCCTTAGGTTCGAAGCCTCTGTTGCATCAGTGTTGCATTCGTGTCACATTCTGACAGCAGCAGGGCAGCTTTGATCACATGTGCTCTGATGGCAGAGAGGCTCTTATTCTGAATCATTTATTGTATGAAAACTCTTTATTAAGCGGGGCGAATTTGCTGAGCATGTCAGGCTGTCTCATTCACTCAGCAACAAACATTTCTAACCATCAGTTATGGGCCACTGAACAGCTATTTTTGGAGGCACCTTATGTTAATTTGCCAAAGATACCTTTGCAGCTGAGCTTGAGCTTTGAGTGAGTCACTCTCTCCTCTCTCGTAAACCTTTCCCAATGTGTGACTCCCATACTTATCCTTTGCAACAAAAAAAGGAAACGTTTTTTGAAATTTTTATTTGACAGCAAACGGCCCTTAAAAAACCCGTCAGCTGTCAAACCAACTGTGTAACGATGCTGAAGTCTACTGAGCCTTGTTGTAGTCATCTACCACCTCTACAGCATCGACTGGCTTGTCACTTTGACCCCTGACAGTTTGTCACATCCAGCATCGACTTTCAGAGGCTGGGACACAAAATAAACCATAACAGTGTGTGTAAGCTTAAAGGGTCATTGCGCTAACTCTAATAAAAGTACTCCCGAACAAGGAATAATTGGCACCTTGACATGGAGGTTTCTTCCAGAGGTCGTGTTTAATTAAAGGCATGTTTACACCTTTTAACTGCCTCTGTCATTCATCGTTAGTTGGAACTGAATCTTGCTGTTGGTTGGTCTGCACAATGCACTGGCAGGCTCGGTAACAATCACTAATAGTCAACCCCGGCAACTGGGTTTCTTTTCTCTAAGATATGTTTACAGAGTCATTGTCACGTGAAAACCATTTTGTGTTGGAATGTTTTGCTTTTCTGGAACGTTTTAAATGCTTCCACTTTAGCATCAGGGCATTTCTTAAATCTTATATTTTGATTGTTTTTGTTTCTTTGTAAATTCCTAAAAAATGTGGGTTGAGATTAGATATAAATACAATAATCGGATGTAAATACAGTAGGACTCCCCCTATTCATTTTCCGAGGATGTACTGTACGTATTTGTGGATTCTTCTGAGGAATGTAACTCCAAATTCTTCATGGAAATTTGCCTATTTGCCAAGAGCAGATCTAAAATATTGCAAAGAAGATGCGACTTGGGAAGCTGAAATACCTTGATACAATGCTACACACTATTGGTTGGTGTTTGCAAAGCAGCCAATCCAGGAGCACCATTCATTTTACTTGGTGCTAATGGGCTGTACCCCCAAGGGCGAAGATAACGAAGATCATGGATGTTGGCTTCTGCGGTGGTGCCAAGATGTTTTTCACTGTGCGTATTATTGCATATTAAGAAGGAAATCTGGGCGGAGATGGACTCTAGTAGGGGGGTGAGTCGCTCTTTAAGGTATATTTGGTTTTTGAACTATTAAAATAGACATTTATACACATTTTTTGTGGATATCTCAAATAGGCCTGATTTCAGTGATTCCAGGGTAGTGGTAGTCCCTTACCCCCACGGATATCGAGATCCATTGCATTCTTTAATTTACGTTTAATTTAACAGAAAAAATAATCACATTTTATAAACATTTAATTTGTGTCCAAACATTTAGAGTCAGAGTTTTGTGGCTGATTTCTGTTTTTTAAAATTGAGACATCTATCTAAAAACTAAATGTATATAATAACAATAAGACGATACAAAAACAGCGTTATTAATATTTGGAACAAACGTGACGCCATGATATAAGATCATATAGAATAAAATATTATTACATTTTTAATAGTTTCTTACCTAAATAGCTTCTTCTGATTTCCTTCAAACATGTAATACATAATGAAAATGGCTCATTGTGGGTATTCTTTCCTTGCTAATAATGTCACATTGAAGAGTGATAATGTCAGCGTGATATGGTTGTGCTCAAATTGATCTGAAATAGATCAGATTTTTGAGTTTGTACAGTATGCCTGCATGAATTGTAAAAATAACTTTCCTTGAGCCCAGTACCTGTTTACAGTGCATTTTTTTCTAGCACAAGGTGGCAACAAACTCTAAACTGATTGACGACTCGGGTGTTACGGAGGTCTTAAATGTGCTTCACACGATTAAAAGCTGACGTTCCACATGCTTACCAGTAGCATCCAATTAGCCAAAACTCCTTATTTTAAAAAAAAACACAAGTCGGAGGAATCCCCGTTTATGAGAAGGGGTTTTCCCAACAGCTGCCCATGCTGCATTCAAGTACAGCTGGTAAACTAGGTTGTCAAAATATCAAAACAAATCCAAAGTGATTTAAGCATCTTTTATTCTCAAATACAGGCAAAGTATTATTTAAACATTTCTAAACATTAACATTGACTGTGGTTATATTGTTTTCTACTCTGGCTATGTTTGCTTGTACTATTTTATTTGATAAAATCCAATCAAATCTCCAGTCAGTTCAATACATTCAAATCGCTTAAGTTATAGAACGTGTAAAATAAAATAAAATACATTTCAGGAATTGAAAGGAAGGAATTCAGGAAAAGCGGTTATTTGTATAATATGATCAAAGTAAAAAAAAAAAAAAAGTCATATGCACATTTGTACAATTGGCGAAAGAATACCTTGTATTTTTTTCTAAAACAAAAATCTAACTAGTCTTTGAAAGTTGTTGTTTATCCCATTAAGACGAACATGGTTAATGAAGGTTTCTATTGTCTCAGAAATGTTTACATTTTCAGTCATCGTTTGTGTTCCGCCATGTACATCCTACACACAAGGGAAAAAAAATGTATTCAATACTTTTTAGGTCTATTTAAATTTGCCATCAGAGTAGATGCTTGTTGATGATTTAAGTCAACGTAACATCTGCAAGAAGTAATCTTCAATTACGAGATGGTATTTGTAGAATTTGTGCAGTAAAAGTTATTCCTAAAATAACAATGCAGTTGTTTTTAGGTTGAATTGTGCTACACTTCTTTTGCAGTCCCTTTTCCTTTTTGGTTAAAATACATTTCATTAACTTAGTGAACATTAGTAAATAACAGGTACTGAAAACTGTTTTGGTTTTCTAGCCTGCAGCAAATATGATTTAAAAATGCACGTGACCTTTCCCTCACTGTTGAAACGGGGTTAATTGCACTGTGTTGAAAGTTTGGATTAGCTCAGGGCAGGCTCCATTAGGAGCAGTCAGCACTTTAAAAATGTTTTGCTTCTTCTCCTAGATGAAGAATACATATGATGGGTAAAAAGTATTCAAGAATTCATTCCTTTTTTGGGGATTTATTAATAGTAAATTTCTTGCTTGTTGTTTTCTTTCATTTATTGCGATTGACGTGTGCCGCAGTGTTTGGCTGCTCATGTGAAAACTGCAGCATCAGTTAGTGAAAATGCAGAGTCTGTGGGGAAAATAAGCCCTGATTGAGGCGCTGATTCCAGGGAGAGGTGTTTTGTTGGAGACTTGGCATCACTGTGAAGGCAACTGTCAGGATTAACCACGAACTGTAATGTTTCTGCTGCTGCTGCTGCTGCTGCTGGAGCAGAATGTAAAGGTAAACTCAGGGCCTCACTGAGAAACACGCTCTGTTTTTCTTCGCCTCCGTTTTTGATATTTGTTGGGAAGAACTCCCACAGGATGCAGTAGCAGTGGTTGGATGCTCTTAAACTCGCACTCATGCCTTCACCACAGTTAAATTAGTTGTAGGCCAAGCTCGTGTCCTCAGAGACGAGGCAGTGCTTGGTTATAAAGACACAAGAGGGAGGAATAACTAGGTGACTCATAGCAACTCACAGCTGACTTATGTAACAAATTTTATTCTGATTTTGCATAAGCCACCCAAAGCTTTTGTACATGAAGCACGTCGATGATTCGGTTTTATCCAAAGCTGTTGATCTTTCTTCAACTCTTTATTAGGACTGCATGAGTACATTTAATTCACGGTGCCTTGATTTTGGGCACGTTGCAACAGGAAAAAGAAACAAATACAAATGCAAACACTACAATTCTTTCCACTTCTTTAAAACAGAAAATAACCCATACAGAATAGGGAACAACAACGCACCGTGGCTACTAAGGGGCCACTAAGGCAAAAACTTTTCTAAAGATAAATTATCTTTAAATATAATAATTCCTTCTTTTTTTTTGATTCTTCCAATTTTATAAGTTTAATAATGCTTGTTAAATTTTGTTTTTACGCTGTTTTCCATTAATTTGACATGCTTCATATTTGATTTGCGAAATACACCATGATATTAACATTTTCTACACCAGTATTTCAGTTTATAAGTTACTGAATGAACGCACACACACTTGTTCATGGCTCCTAATTGGGCCATGTTAAGTCTCCAGACAATTTTAAGTTCAGGTTGAACTGGACCCATGGTTCTTATAGTGGGTCTAAAATGCCAAATACTACCAAAGTTGACAAAATCTACAGTTAAGCTCGGCCACTGCATTTGATTATTTGACAAGTCCAAGAAGTTTAGAAGTGAAATTAGAGTTGTAAGTTATTCCAGATGCACGAAAGAAGTGAAATGACTGTATGCCACTCTATACAAATCAGAGGTCGATTTTAGCAATGTGTTTTTTATGATTTGTGGAACATAGAGACAATAAGATTGGACTTTTATTCAAGGAAGTTTAAGATTAATACCCAGGAAAAAAAATCTTGAATTCTAAGTCTGAAAAATTCTTGAAGTTTTTAAATCAAAAAATGTAGGAACCTTGTAATTTGGCCTTCACTCAGTGTAAGTAAAAAAAGCAGTCCAGAACGTAATGAATTATCCTGGTTTAAAAATGCAGGGGGAAAAAACATCGGAAAATGTTATTCTTCATCTCATCTGGAATGGCACTATTTGAACTCTTGGTGGCGCCTGTTAACAGCTAAGTGGCGCTTATTTACTGGTGTTGGTGCAACAAGCCTTCCAAAGCATATAGCTTGAATTGGTAGAGATGAAAATTATTTCTGACATCAAGGATAGAGAATAAATACTCAAATGACCTGCCATACCCATGCTAATATACGACCCTTGGGCTTGTTAAATATTCCTGAACTTACTACTTCACTGCTGCTCAGTTATCGGCAAGGGATGCTTTTCCTGTGACCCGAATCCTCGCCCACAACACCTGTGTTTACACTCAGAAACAGCATTTATGCCCTCAGAGATGTGTTAGCAACATCGATTGTCCAATTCCTTTTTGCTTGCTTGTTTTTACAAGCTCCATTACTGCTCTATGTAGAAGTTAGAACATAGAAAGTTACTCTGAGTGGATATGATTTGGGGGAACTACTACCCCCTACAGGTTTGGCATCTCTATGAATGTGCTTAATAATGAAAAGAGCCTGGAATTACAAGCGTAAAAATAGTTTTTTTAATTTTTTTAATGAGGTGGTGAGGATGTTCGTTTTAAAAAATAAACCCGGCTACATGTGTACATGGCCTGAGTGTAGCTGCAAGGGATGCTTTTCCTGTGACGGTTTGGCATGAATACATGCTCATTCACATTCCTCCTCTCTGCCATCTACACTCTATTTATCTTCGAGAAAACCACACTAACAACATGAAAATGAAGCACTGGTACACAGAGGGTTCTGTTGATGAATTTGATTGTTTTTTATTCTGTTTTAGTTTGTATATTCAAACCTAGAGTTCATTTTCATTTTTAGGTGGTTTTTGTGGGTATGGTGTTTACAGCCAAGCCAGGTTTTGGCATTTAATAAATGGTACATGGTAAAAAATGAAAAAATGAAAAAAAAAGTTGCTGCTTTCCTTTTAGACATTCTGAAGAAAGGTTGCCCCAGTTCACGAAGTCCTCTTGGCAGCTCAGAGACATGTAGAGCACCTTGGTGGATGGCTTGAATACAAATGAGGCGAATGCATACCTAAGATGTTGAAGGAAAGACTAGAGGGAGATATTTTCTTTCTCCTTCCCACCAAGTTGCCCATCTGTCCATGAAGATACCATATGTCCTGAGTCCACAAGGTGTTTTTTTATATATTATTTTAGTGGACACGGTGTCTTTGCAGGTTTAAGAGTTTGTTTGAGGAGCTTTTTTTGGGGAGTATTTTACATTATTCTCATTTTGAAAATACTGTTGGGTTATCTCCCATTCATGATGTTCAACAATCAGCAGCAGCACTGAAACCACACGGCCCATATTGTATACGTTTCTGTCATAACTCTAAACCATCGAGGCATACCGTGTCCCGTGGTTTCTGCAGACGGGTTGTTGGCACTGATCCTGTGGGCCATGAGGGTTTTGGGATGGGACTTCTGAGGATTTGTCTCGAATGTGCAGAGTGCCATAAATGCCTTATCGGACTGATATCTGGGGTGTTGGGAAAGCGCGTCGGAGTCTGGATTTTTGCCAGGCTTCTTGAGCTGAACATGTCGGGTTCGCCTCCCAGTCATTCAGTTCATGGTAACCATAGCTGATTGAATAGAAGGCAATAGATTAAGAAGTGAAGTCTGTTTGCTTTCTGTTCAAGTCGGACGTTTTCTGAACTGTAATTTCATGATGATGAGCTGCATTGTCCTGCAGGAGGAAGCAGGCAAGTGTTTAACATGCTCAACATTGTTTAATATGGATGTTACATGATAGAAGAAATTTACGAGCTATGATATATTCACAGTCAGAAGTTGGAGTCGTTATTCCAGAAACCGGGAGAGAGCAAGATTTTCAGCTGATAACAGGAAGGTAAACACATGATATAGAAGTTGCTGCATCATAGTCACCAAACTGGGGCTGGATGATATAAAAAAATCCTGCAGTGTTAATATTGTAGATAAAACGTGATGATAATGTCTGTTGTGATAAATTCACATTTACCTCAGTAAGGTGGGAACTCGTGTTGGTAAACAATTACTAGATTCCAATCTATTAAATACTCTGGGAGTGGAGGTTATTCCAAACATGTACCTTATTACAAACATTACCGTCTAAAAGTAATTGATTCTAAGAAAGAAACCCTTTAATTTTAGACAAAATAACCTGGGATTCGGATACCAACTTCATAATCCACCACTGATGTACGTGATTATATTCTTACGGTGCTCACTCTGGCAGATTTGTTTTTCTTCCTCCTGCTACCTCACTGTGGCGTGCCACCCTGGGCAGAAAGCCACCTCTGTACAATATATTGTACGCCACATTGAGAAGACAATATCATTCGCATTATGTTTTACAGCCTTATTTAAAAACAAAGAACTCAAGTAAGGGGGTGGCAGGATCATGCTATGGGCATTATTTTATAATAATGAGATAATTGGTTTTACCTCACATGGCTTAGCAAGTTAGTTTTATTTATCAGAAATGACAGTGAACCTGTTGGCTGGGCCTCGGTGGTCTGCTCTTTTCCCTGTTTGTCACTGCAGGACAGACTACGTTGGCAGTCAGGGACGTGTCTCTTGATTGTGATTTGTTTAGAAACCTGCCACTCATCGAAGACCTCGCTAAACCTTGCCGGTGTCACCTCCTCGTCTTTGTTGCCGAGATGCTCCCCGTGTTGCTTTTTCCGTGACAATGGAGTCACATTACTGATGTGAGCGGACAATAGGGCAGCATCTGCTTCCCTTTCCCACACCCCTCAGATATCTCGGCTTCCTGCTGTCAGTCTTTCTTAGCGCCATTGCGTTGTGATGTTGCTGCCGGTCGGTCACGCTGCTCGCGGCAGGGTCAGCAGGGTTCCTTCGCACAACACTGCGGTGATCTATGGCGTCTTACTGGCTGCCCGAAGAGGACTGTGTTCCTGATTTGTTCTGTTTCAGCTTGATTTTTCTTATTTTTGTTTTTTATGAATTACCAAAACAAAATGCCAAACATGCTCTTGTACTTGTTCCGTCTTTATTCCTTATGTGTGGAGCTAGACACTCCCTCTGTACCAGACAGATTTGATCCAATATTTAGGTGTAAATACATTGGTAATTTTGTGTATTACAAAGGGAACTGAACATCTTTTTAATAATGTACTCTCCCTTCTCTGTAGGTACGGTGTGTGTGGTGTAAATAGGACAGAATTCAGAAGATAAAGTTGCTGGTTTCACCGCTGAGGACTCACTGGAACGGTGAGTTCAAACCTGAACGTGAAATAAATAAATGGATAGATTCCTGGCTGAATGTACAAACCACAAAGCTGACTGTAGTCCAGTTCATGTGAACAGAATGTGATTTATATCTCTCATGTAATCTTGTTTTTTTGTTGTTGTTTTTTTACTATTAAGGGGCTTCATTTCCATAATGATGAACAGTGTTGTAATTCATATACCCTGGCTCACAAAAATATTCATATGCCCTGAATATTTTCTTAGTTTTGCACATTGCAACCAAACATCTGTGCATTTTACTTAGATTTTATAGGATCGACAAAAAGTAGTGCATATTTGTGAAGTGGAAGGATAATCGGCATTAGCGTTTTCCATTATTTTACAAATAAACAAATAAACAACTAAGAAATGTGCCCTGCATTTGTATACAGCCTCCCTGGGTCAAAAGTTTGTCAACTTAAAACTAACTTCCGTGTGGGAATAAAACCGGGACATATGGAGCAAAGCAGAAGGATTCCCCAATCAAAACGAGTTGAGGGCGGAGTCAGAAGTCTGACTCAGCCCTCAGTCAGACTCCGCGACAGCCAAGCCCATCTGTAATCTGATTGGATAGTTACATTTGTGATTTACATGAAATTGACCAAACAGCTGAAAGAAAAATAAATTGCACAAAGCAGAAATTCTCAACCTTTTTTTTAAATCTATTATTAAGTTACAAATTTAGTTCAAAACTACGCAGTTTGATTTACAAGTACAAAATATTTTTTACCAGAATTTGATTCCGTCACCTGTACGCCGTGCATAAACGTAAAAAATGTCTGTGCATCTGCACCAAGTGGTCAGGGGGGTGAATTGTAATCTGTCAAAATGACAGAAAATATTCAATTAACCCCTGGGTGGGAGTATCTGTTGGCAGGACAACTATTAGACAAAAAGTCGGGTCTTTATGGAAAAGTGACAAAAAGAAAGCAAAAGTTTTAAATAAAGTCCTCAGAAGTCCTGCTTGGCGAGGTGCTGTGGTTTGATTAGACCAATACTAAACACATTTAAAAAAACAGCGTAGGGACAAACTACCACTGTAAATCATCACCACACCATCCCTACTGTGAGACACTGTGGTGGTAGCATCATGCTGTGGGGATTAACTCACCCCTATAACCTATCAAGAAAAAGATTCTCATGAGAGCATCTGAGCATCATCTCAGACCTGGACTTTGGAGCGCGTCGCTCCCAGAAGCCCGGTGTCGTGCCAACCACCGGTGCAGAGGCGGCGCATGCTGCGAGATTTCCTCCTGTTGAAGCGGGTCAGGAAACGGCTCGTTCAGAGAGTCTTTCCGGCTTCTGATCACTTCAATTGAAGAAATGTTCCCTGATTTCAAAACTTTGGCTGAAGTGGCGCTTGTAATTCCAGTCTCCAGTGTGGCAACTTGGCACAGATTCAGCCTCCAGAACATCTAAAGCCCCATGGGAAGTGATTGGTTTGAGGCTAAAGTCCAAAACCTTGCGACGGTAACCTCTGCAGCAATCTCACATGAGACATTTGATTACGCACAAGTGGGTTTCAGTTTCAGTTCCAAGCAGAGCGTCAATTTTAGCGGGCGGCCTTGGTGGGTTTCCCAGGTTTTGGCACACACTCTTAAATTTCAGATGCTGGCTTGAACAGAGCTCTTTGAGATGTCCAAAGCTTGGAGTGTTGCTGTAGAACCAAACCATGGCTTTAAACACTTCATCGTTTCCATTATACTTCATAAAGATGCTGGTGCATCACATAATATCTGGATCAAATACATAGAGGTTTGTGGTTGCAATATAAAAAAAAGTGAAAAGTCTTGCAGTGGATTGAAGGGATGCCGTTTTCACTCCTTTTTTTTCCTGGGTTGTGTTTCTGAGCAGAAAGGCTCGTCTCACAGTGTCTCCCCTCACCGATGTGGCTATTTTTAGGGGCAGCTCAACTATCAAGGGGATGCTGCAGTCTCCCTCCATCCTTGTTTGTCTATCACCCCCCCCCCCCCTCCATGTGCCAATGTGCCAATGTGTCAAAACATTTGCTCGCTTTTCTCGGGATGTTTAAACGGGAGGAGGGACAGAAATAAATGTGTGTGGAAAGCATTAAAAAACTGACCTCATGACACTTTGTGGTGCGGTTGCCAAATCAAACTCAAACTGCTTGGGTCATGAGAAAAGCAAAAACAACAAGTTTTGTCTGAGAAGTTTTAAAAGCCTGAGGGAGTAAAGCTGAGGATGCTGTTAGTCTCCAACGTTCCAGAAGAAAAACGATTAGCAGAGTAAGAAGCTTCAGAATGTTGGATAGATTTATATCTGCTGCCTGGTTTCAATCACAATATATTGGCTTCGGCTTCCCCTCTTTCGTTTTGAGGACGGATCACAGGTTCTCAGTGGGGTTAAGATCTGGGTCCAAAATTGTATTGTCAGATCTTTGAGTCACTTTACAGCTTCATCTCGTGACTTTGTGCCGATTTAAAATAAACAGATCTACACCAAACTGCTCCTGGATTTTTAGAGGAATCTGCTGTTTGACGATGTTTTGATCCCGTTCTGTCTCCACGGCAGAACTGTGACTAAATCCAATCCCTTGGACTAAAATCAACCCCACCCATGGATTGTATCAGGGTGCTTCACTGTTAACACAACCAAGGCCCCGTGGTAGCTTTTCTTTTTTTGGAGAAATGATTCTCCACACGTCCCAAACAATCAGAAGGAGGATTCTTCCAAACTACGAGCTGTCCAACCTCGTTCTTCCTGCTGGATTCCAGTCTGTTCTTGATAGTTTTCTTCGAAAGATGTGGATTTATTGCTGCACATATTTTCAAAAGGGTATTGTTTTAAAGTCTTCAGCTCACCGAGCAAGAATATGCTTCCTGCTTGTATTTAGGCAAGGTGAGTTTATAGTATATATCACATTTCAGCAACAAGGCAATTCAAAATGTTTCCCCTGGTAAAAACATAAATCGTCAGACAAACAAACAAAATTATTTTGCAGTGAAAAATAGTACTGAAAAGTTGGGTTTTTAGCCTTGATTTAAAGGAACTCAGTGTTTCAGCAGTTTTGCAGTTTTCTGGAAGTTTGTTCCAGATTAGAGGAGCATAAAAAGTGAATGCTGCTTCTCCATGTTTGGTTCTGATTCCGAGTATGATCAGAAGATCTGAGGGGTCGGGAAGGTTGATACGGCAACAAATCTTTATGTAATTTTGTGCTAAGCCACTCAATGATTTACAGCATAAACTAGTAAAAGTATTTTAGGGTCTATTCTCTGAGCTACAGGGAGCCAGTGTAAGGACTTTAGAAATGGAATAATGTGCTCTACTTTCCTGGTTCTAGTGAGGACGCGAGCAGCAGTGTTCTGGATTAGATGGCTTAGAGTAGTTGTTTTGAGATTGGAAGGTTGTTGGTTGAACTACAGCTTCCTCCTTTCACATGTTGATGATCCCCTGGGCAAGGCAAAGCACTTAACCCCCAAAGGTGTCAAGTAACGAAGTACAAATACTTCGTTACCTTACTTAAGTAGAAATTTTGGGTATTTATACTTTACTGAAGTAATTATCTATGGGCCTACGTTTTACTTCTACTCCTTACATTTTAAAAATAGCCTCGTTACTCCTGTTTCATTTAGTCTTTTATTAAGAAGACGCAAAAAACGATCTAAAATGCACATATGTATATATATATATATTAATGCTCAGTAGTCCACATATGTAATGTAATTTCATTGCACTAAAATTAATACATTTTAATGGGCATATATGTGCAGTGGCGCAGTTGGTAGCACTGTTGCCTTGCAGCAAGAAGGTCCTGGGTTCGAATCCCGGCCTTCCTGCCTCCTGCCCCTTGACCGTTGGAGATAGGCACCAGCCCCCCCCCCCCCCCGCAACCCTGCAGAGGATGGATGGGTATAGAAAAATGGATGGATGGGCATATATGCAGTCGAAACAGGTAGCCTAGTGTGTCCCAAATGTTTCAAAATTAACATTTTAAATAACATTATAATTATGGGCTTTCTTTGGGGGGGGGGGGGCTTAAGCTTCACTATTTAATGTCATTGTTTAAATTACATTACTTTTACTTTTATACTTTAAGTAGTTTTGAATCAAGTACTTTTTTACTTTTACTTGAGTAAAAAACTTGACTTAATACTTCAACTTCTACAGAAGTCTTTTTAAACCCTAGTATCTATACTTCTACTTGAGTATTGAATGTGAATACTTTTGACACCTCTGTTAACCCCAAGTTACCTACCGACCTGCGTATCTAAGTATAAATGTGTGCACGGTTGTGAGCTGGTTAATTAGCAGTTTGCTATGTAGATAATATTCTTCCATTTTTAGCTACTAAAGATCTTTGCAAAAACAAAATGATCATATCAACTCTCTCTGCACCTTTAATAATGAATTTTATCACCAGAAAAAACTGAAACTCACAGTTTTATTACCCCATTTAAAGTGCTTCTGTGAACACGTTTGGCCATGCCTGTACAAAGCTACCAGATGAGGAGGGTTTGGCATCATAAAAGCTCCAGCCAAGTTGTAGCTTGGAAAGTTTCTGATGCCTTGTTTGGGACTTGATTCATGCTAGAGTCTAAACACCGAGAGCTCTTGGCTTCCAGGCTTATCATTGCGATAACTCTTGAGGATAATAAAGCTCCATTTTTCGTGGGTTTAATAAAGTCGTCCCTGTTTGTGTTGAGAGCCAGCGATGGCTCGGAGACAGCTGGTGTTATTGACAGAAGGAGACATTTATTGTCCTCTTAAACAGTCCCATTTCTCCTGAGCGGTGTGGGCAGTGAACTGTCAGGTAGAGGAGGGCGACCGCCTTGAGGAGATCCTGATGAGTGCGACTCGCACCCGGGGGGGCTATCCAGTGAATCCCCCCACCTCCCTCCCTCCCTGCTGTCTCTTTCATTTCTCCTGGAGGAAAGATGGGAAAAAAATGGCCATCAGCTCTGTCTGCTTTCCTTGTCCCTCCACTCCTGCAGAAACAGAGCTCGTCTTCAACCACCACAAGCAATACCTCATCTATTTTAACACGAGTTGGTAGCATGCACACACATTTTCTCGCTTTCCGGCACTAATAAAAAAACTAAAAAATAACACATTTGCGTGCATGGAGACACTCAAATCACAGCTGCTGTTATTTTTAAACAATGCCAGCGCCCTGTTCTGTGTGGGTTTTTATGGCAGCAATGTTCCCGGTGCCTGTGCTGCTGAGCAGTACTCATGCCCTCCAGCCTGCACCTCTCCTCCATTATCCTAATGAATATTTAGTGCACCGTTGGCAGGACGGCCACAACTCATCCCGCTAAAGTACGATGAGCCGCTGTGAGGTTAGAAAGACGAGCGTTTGACAGCCGCTAACGCTGCAAGCTGTGTATTTTTACGGCCTATTCAGTCAGCTGGGGGTGTGCTGAGTGACCGAATCACAGGATAGAAAGTGAAACGCTGGACATATTTCATACCAGGGCAACCAAAAATCAAACCAGGAAAGAAAAAACGGAGAGGAAAAATGGTGGTGTGTGTATCTGCAGTCATAGATCAGCTTTTAACAAGGTAGACTACTAGTTAATACACACATACAAATAAAAAAAAGAAAGTTTCATATCTTTCAGTCTCTTTTTCATAAAAGTATTACTTCCTATCAGAACAGAATTAATTGAGCTCTGTCTCTGCTTCTTTTGCTTCTGGCAGTTTATCCCGTTGACTCTGGAAGATTGTTGCCGTCAAGCTTCACCGTAACTATGGAGGTACCTCAGCCCTTTGGGTTCGATATCTCTCTGCTATGTAGCAGATGTGTATCTTGATGCAATGCCAACGACCGGAAAATTTAAAGATACATGCGCACAAAAAATGGTCGTGATACTGTTTGATTCATCAGATTTAGTATGTTTGATACACTTAAATTTGATAGAATTAGATTCCATTACATAGATCGAATTAGGGTCAGGCAATGGTATGACGGAGTACAACAGAATAAAGCTCTGTTTTAAATTAAAATCATCACTTTGTGAGATAACACAAGGCATTAACATAATGGGAGGAGAAGCAGTCTCACAATCAGAAGGTTGTGGTTTGGTTCCATCATCTTCCTACCACTAAACCCCCAAATTGTCTTATCAATCTGCACATTCATGTATGAAAGCTTGTGTTTTAGTTTTTCCACAACCATAACAAATTGTCTAGAATATCTAACCTCGTCTGTAATGTCTAGTTTGATGCATTCGATTTTGGTAAAATTATCATTCTTACTTATGCACACAAATTAACGTTGTGTTGTAAACTCTGCTGTTGTCTTATAATACTTTACAAGACATATGTATGTTTGGATGTCTATTTCTTTAATTAAATGAGTACAGGACTGGAAGCCATCTTGAGGAAACAGCATGCTTTAAAACATACAAAGAAGTCGATACTTCAGCCAGCTCATTGCAACATAATAGTGCATAGATATTTTATTTCCTTAAAGAGTATCTATCCTCTTTCATTGTTAAATACCTCGGTCTGCTGCTTGAATTTAGTGCTAAGTGATGTAGGCGTGGGCTGTGGATGCACGGGTACCTCTAGGAAATGGGAGACGGGCCAAATTGACTTGTCTTGCAGCATCTTTATAAAGGTCATGACCCTTGGGTGAGGTTCAGCTTTGTAGGCTAGAGGGGAGAAATTGTCCTCGTCTTCGCCCCATTTCTAGATAATAGTCATATTTCTTCTGTCTTTAAAGTCTCTTGAATTTGGTTGTAGTCGTACTTTCCTTCGTTGCTCACCCCATCAATGCAGTTTGCTGACTATTCCTAAAACCTCGAAGATTGGCAGATTACCCCTTCCAATCTCCAGGGTTCTAGATCGCTTTCTTAGGTAAGCAACTACTTTAGAATTTTGTTAAAGGTCTAAAACTTTTGCTCTTCTCAAGTAAAATGCCTGAAAGCCTGCAGCAATATCGAAAGAAGTGGGTTTATAACCTGTAGATTTCCTATATTTGACAATAGTTTACTTTTTTTGGTTTGGTTCATTCAACTGGTTCCTGGTGGTATCAAAGTTATATATATTTAGTAGAAAACAAGTTGTAAAGCCTTCAGTCCCACCTAAACAGCGTTTAAAATGAAGGAGCTGGGTATTGAATTTCTGGTCACAATGGACATTTATGTTGCCGTTATTTTGCATTGCTTATCTTGATCTGAATTCTTAGCGACTGCAATACAACTGCGTGATACTTTACAGTGTCGACATTCTCTGCAGGTGTTTGAATATGGCAGTTGTGTGTATTATTACAACCCATTTTAATTTCTCCATTTTTTTTTTTCATGGTGCAGCAAGAACTCTGCCTGAGAAGATTTAATCGCCTTGCCAAAAGTAACTAGGCTGGCCATATTTCATCACTGTCATGTCCTTGGAGATTTTCTGTATATCTGAGAAGTGCAGCAGTAAAAATGGGACCTGCTAGAAGACTGACCTTTGGTCTAGCAGCTGGGAACCATATTTCACGATGGTGTGTTTTGGAGACGTCATAGAAAGACCTTGACGCTGCATTTTCTTTGGAAGGGTTTGCTTTGCTGCAGGGTGAGTCAGATTCATCCCCTCTTTACAGTATACAGTAGATGCATGATGACACTAAATCTGGTTTTGCAGGATGCCTACTTTCCTTCTGTACTGTAAGCAAGTGTATGATTGCTAGTGTGAATATTTTTTGGGGGTGTAGCGGTACATAATAATCACGGTTCAGTACATATTTGGGATTTTAAAGTCCCGGTTTGGTACGTTTTGCATGTGTTCAGTAAGAAAACAGCTATATTCGTTAGGTACATGTGCGTACTGAGCCGACAGGCTAGTAACAAAAAATACGAATACGTGTACCGCTACACTCCTTGTATTTTCTCATAGTTAGTGATTTATTAACTGTAAAATACTTCAGTAAGGATACTTATACTTTAATTTTGAACTCAAATAGAAAAGTACCTTTATTGACCAAACTGGACCAAGCGGATTCTAAGTGAGAGATTTTAATTGACCTATTGCTCCAGCTGCTCTCACTATGAAAGTGCTGGACTGACTAATTGGCTCAGTTAACTGACCATATTTTAGGATTTGCTCTTTTTTCCCCTTTAAACTCTTGTATTTGCGTTAAACACGCTGTCGTTATCTGTCTCCATCAAACCTATTTGATTGAAGCAGCTGTAACGATCCTGTTGTTTTATTTTAAAGATTGCTTTTGAAGCTAAATCTGTTTTTATAGTTATCTTGAATGCAAACACAACAAAGAGGATGATTGTAGATTTTAAAGGGGTTGGAATAGAGTGACCATTGTCTCCATGCAGGAACTGGGTGGAGGGCTTGATAGGTGGATTGAAAATGTTGCTCATAGGATGTGTAAAAAGAAATAAAGAGCAAACAGTGTGTTTTAGAACAAAAAGGAGCCGTTTGCCATGGGATGCTCTATCCTTACTATGAGTCAGTTTGTAACCGCCTTGGGGATGCTTCAAACCTGCTTTGAGATCAGATGATTTAAAGATAGTCTACTCTAAGGAATTGTGATTGTGTATAGGAGTCCAATGAATGATATCAACCAACAGGAGGTGGTTGCTCATAGTTAATTTGGTCTAAGAGATTCTTTTAACTTCTACTTCATTAGAGTCAATAATGACAAAATAATATTGGAATACTTTATACCATAAGAATATAGAAATGGGAGGGTGTGGAAGAGTTCAAGCATTGCCCAGCTCTGGGGGCCTGTATGTCTGATGAATCTGGCCGATCTACTTATTAAATATCAAAAGACGCCTAATGGACTACTGCCTCATCCTTGTTAGAGGGAGAAGATATTTTTCTTCTAGGATAGAGACACGGGACAAACAATCATTCACACACACACGTGTGCGTACACATGCACTCACACCTAAGGACAATTTAGAGAGACCAATTTACTAACAGTCATGTTTTTTGGACTGTGGGAGGAAGCCGGAGTACCCAGAGAGAACCCACGCATGTACTGGAAGAATATGCAAACTCCATGCAGAAAGACACCGGGCCGGGATTTGAACCCAGGACCTCCTTGCTGCAAAACAGCAGTGCTACCAACTGTGCAGACCAAGAAAATAAAACAGTTAGCCTAGAACAAAACATGCGAGACCCTTTTTATGCAACAGATCAAGAATGATTTACAAATCTCCTTTCTGCAAAAGTCAAACTAATTGATTCATATCATTAAAGTATGACCAGTTTTCTCTGTAAGAAAAAAAACATTTTGCAGAATATTTCTTTACATTTTATTTTTCAGAAATGTAATATTTTGTGGTACTTTCATCTTTACAAAGTCTGGACACCAGTGGTTTAAAAGTGAGGAGGTGTAAACAGGAAGGCAATTGGTAAGAGTTTGGTTAGAAATGGGGTTACAAATGTGTGAATTGACCCACAGGTTTCAATTTTAGTTCAAGACTACTAAAAAGTACATTTGCTATTTAAAAAGGACTGAGAAAACTCTTGAAAAGTTTACGTTAAAGTGTTGAAACGTTGATCTGATGTAGATACCCAGATAAGCAGATCTGCTTTACCTAAAAACTGCTTGCAAGCTCCTAGAGCTGATTATAAAAGAAAAGAAGTTGCACAATCCTCTAAATAAAATGATTTACACCACAAAGCACCAGCAGCACAAAATGGGGATGATTCAGTAGAGACCCTTGAGCATCTGGAATAAGGACAACTTACTACACTACTACATTTGGTCTTTTCACAAGATGAGACATTTTTCAGGACATTGTGCTGATATTCTTGACCAGAACATTTTGTAAGGTATATGGCAGGTAATCTAAGATGTTTTTAAATATCAGCCCAACGGTTTTCAGTGGTTCTGCATGAGGACATTTACTGATTAGGACATTCTCTTTTGAGTGCATCGCGGTTTGTGTAAAAATGAATATCAGAAAGTCCACATTTGCTTATTTATGAATAATTACAGCTCTCTGTTTTGCCTCGCCTCTTCTCAGATGCTCTGACAGCATATGTTCCCTGTGATCTTAATGAACGCCGCAATTCAAGATATGACACAGTGATTAACATATATTTCTATGAGTGGAATCCACATGGAGAGCACTTTCATTCCTTCACACTTTGCACCTACTCCGCGTTGATGTGCTTCTCACTTTTTCCACCTATTTTCATCTTCACAAGCTGTCGTTCTTGCGGACGGGCATGTTCTTGCAAGTTGTCCTCGTCTGCGGCCAGGCGGGGGAGACGGACGGGTCCCGTATCAAAGCCCGTGTTTGTCTTGGAAGGTGGCGAGCGGGAGTGGTGACCAGATGCAAAAACAACGTGATCATTGAGGCAGGTCTGAAACAGCAGCAGCTGCTGCCGCTGATAGTGCACACCCGAGCCTGCAGAGCCGGTCTGCTTTGTGTTTCGGTGACATGTGTTTTCCACTGTATGTACTGCGGATAGGACTTTGTACAGTGATTGAACTTCTTGTTACCACAATGGAAGGGGTTCTTTACTCAAACATCAGCTCTGTGTACGTCTGGGATAAATATTGAGCTCAGTAATAACGCTCAGTTCTGACATGCTGTGTATATAGTCACCGTGGGTGCAATAATACAGATGTGGGGCTTTGATTAATCAGTATCTGCT
Organism: Valencia hispanica; assembly: GCA_963556495.2. Classification (NCBI taxonomy): domain Eukaryota; kingdom Metazoa; phylum Chordata; class Actinopteri; order Cyprinodontiformes; family Valenciidae; genus Valencia; species Valencia hispanica. Next base: position 12,758,700 of record OY747707.1, on the reverse strand, counting down.
AGAGTACGACTGTTACTACTTGTCTGTGGGTCATATTGTTGCCAGTATTTTTTTAGGTGGGTAATTTTTAGAGTTGACTACCTGTACAAGTTCCAACCTACATGGCTTTATTTGATCCAATAACATTTCTGTGGAAGAGTCTTGAGTCATCGTCCGTTCGCTCTGTTTGCATCCAAGTTCATGTTTTCTAAAGAGTTTTTAAATCTTTTCTTCAGGTTTTGGCTGATTTTTTTACTCAATTCCTTCCAGTTCTTTATTCGAGCCATTCACCTTTGACTTTGAATCGGACCAGCATATAAAGGTCCTATATTCTAGAGATGACCTTGGAAGGCAAGGCAAGGCAAGGCAATTTTATTTGTATAGCACACTTTCAACAGCAGGGTAATTCAAGGTGCTTTACATGATTTGGTGATTTAAAAGAAACACATAAAAGAAACACACATTACACATGATACACAATAAAGCAAGAGAAAAATAAAAAAAGCAAGAGAGCATGAACACATTTCATACATATGACATCAATCATTTAACCGAAGGCAATTCTAAACAGATGGGTTTTTAGTCTCGATTTAAAGCAGTTCAGAGTTTCAGCAGCTCTACACTCGTCAGGAAGTCTGTTCCAGATAAGGGGAGCATAGAAACTGAAAGCTGCTTCTCCATGTTTAGTTCTGAGTCTAGGGATGTTTAGTAGGCTAGAGTTGGAGGACCTGAGTGGTCTTGGTGGTTGGTACCATGACAACAGGTCTTCAACATATTTTGGTGCTAAGCCATGTAATGATTTATAAACTAGTAAAAGTATTTTAAAGTCTATTCTCTGAGCTACAGGGAGCCAGTGTAAGGACTTTAGAACTGGGGTGATGTGCTCTACTTTCCTGGTTCTAGTGAGGACGCGAGCGGCAGCGTTCTGGATCAGCTGCAGCTGTCTGATTGACTTTTTAGGCAGACCTGTGAAGATGCTGTTGCAGTAATCAATCCGACTAAAGATAAACGCATGGATGAGTTTTTCTAGGTCGTGTTGCAAAATCAGTCCTTTAATCCTAGAGATGTTCTTCAGGTGATAGAACGCTGACCTTGTTATTGCCTTTATGTGACCCTGGAGGTTCAGGTCTGAGTCCATTACTACACCTAGGTTATGAACCTGATCAGTAGTTTCTAGCTGTATTAATTGAAGCTGTGTGCTGACTATTGATCGTTCCTCCTTGGGTCCAAAAATAATCACTTCAGTTTTGTTTCTATTCAGCTGGAGAAAGTTATGGCACATCCATCCATTTATTTGGTCAATGCATTGATTTAGGGTTTGAATGGGTTCAGAGTCACCTGGTGGAAGCCATTTTATATATAACCTTTAGAAACTTTGAAGCCAGCAACCTTTGCCAACAACACAAATTGTTCCCATTTATTAGCCACTTTTGAAAACTAGGAATGCACAACCAATATTTGCTGACATTATTTATATTATATATATATATATTTCTCTACCCACTTAACACATGAAAAAAAACAATCACACCACTGACATTGCATTTCTTCCCCCATAGTCATGCGCTGCAACACTATCACTGTCACATGACCAACCCCCTTCCTGTCCACCTCCTGAAACACAAACGGCAACAAGATGGAAATAAGCATCGGTTGTTAATATTGGCCCAGTTTTGCTCATCGGACCGATACCGATGTTATTGCTGATTAAATCGTGCATCCCTAATGAAATACCCCAATGATACCATTGTAGAACAATGAAGGGGCCAAAATGCATTTTTTGGTACAATTATAGGCTGCAGGGCTCGACACTATCTAGATCATCAATGGCCTTGATGTTCTGCTAACATTAGTTGGGTGCATTATAGTGGATGAAAGCCCATTTATTCAGTAACTGTAGTAATTAGTAATACAAATCTGGGGATTTTTTACTCCTACCAGAAAATCTGGACCTAATATGTTGTTATAATGGAGTTTATAATCCTGCCTTGCATGAATAAAATGTGAATGTTAGCCGCCAGCTTAGTTGGTTTCACCCCAACCTAACTTCTGAAGCTTCAAGAAACGAGAAGCCAGTTGGAAACTTAAAATTCCTATCTTTTTTCCTATCTGTGAATGCACTATAGCAAAGGGCTGCATTCGCACCAAAATTATTTGATGTGTGTTGTAACATGACGCATTGCACATTTAGTTGTTTATCCAAATAAGAACTCTGGTCGATAATAAAGAGACACCTAAAGGTTTATTGTCATCTCAGCCAAAACACTTCTCTTCCTATAATTTAACAGCTTTTTAAAGTAGGTATTTTGGCTCCGAAACAGATAGCAGTTTACCCACATTTCATTGCTTGGCCTACTAATCAGCTTCCATACCGAATCAAATCAGATTGTTGTGGTCTAAACCAATTTTCTTTGCAACCTCACCCCAGCCATGATTGCTTAAATTTCCCAGCAAGTGTAGCAACAGGGAAATGTTATGATTTGATCCTACTCACCTTGATCAGATTACACACTGGAATTAGTATAATTACAGCTGTCACTGATTAATGGGCAGGCTATAATTAGAGACGTAGCCATGAGGAATTGTGTATTAGTGCATGTGCGATAAAGAAGAAAGAATGTGCATTTGTTAAGGAATGCATTTTTTTTTTCAATCCATCAAAATAGTTTAAAAAAAACAAATCAAGCTTGAACACTAAATAACCTTAATTATAGATGGGATGGCAGATGAGGGCCTTTGTTAAAAGTTTGAAAAAGTACAACAGAAGGTCATAAAGAAGGAGCAAGAGCTCAGTAGATGGATAAAAACCTGCCTATCACAGAAAACAGCTACTTAATGGTGACTTACAGCTGATAATAACAAAAATATAATCATCTTTAGTAATACCTCATATTGGAGAATGATAAACTGTCTCTAAGGATGTAAGGATGTTGTCGCCCGGGTTTAGTTCTGTATGTCATTGTCTTCCTAGTAAACCTGCATGAAAGGTGAGGGACTGAGAATAGAGCTTTGTGGGACTCCATTTGTTTTTAGCATCGACAGATTCCACAGTTTTTGTTATTTTTACATCAGGCCTTTCTTGTCCGTGTAAATTATTATTGGTATTTATTTAAAATGTTTCAATCAAAACTCTGTAAACCACATTGCACAATCTTCTGTCAGTTTGTTTAGGTTTTCTCCTCACTTTTGCTGACTTTGCCTCATCTGTGCCTTTGCTGTTCTAATTATTTCTCTTTTTAAAAGCAACGCTGCAACGTTTACGTTACTCCATTGTTTTTATTATGTACAAGGAGGCATTTAGGATGATATTTTAATACAGACTGCAGGACATATTTTTGGCCTGATAAATCTAGTAATAGTTGTAATAGTTGAGGTCAAATGTGTCACTGCCTTGTTGTAAAGAGGCTTATATAAGCAGCATGCCAGATCATTGCAGCTCCAAGCACTTTAGGCTGTGGGAAGTAAAATTTGCGTTACCAGTTAAAGGTTTGGATGAAAACGCAGAGTTTTTTTTTAGATGGAAACAGAAACTGTGTGACGTGAAGGAAACTTTGTAAAAGCTGTATTTCCTGACTATTTCCAATCATATTATCTAAATTCACCCACCCACCCACTGATCCATCCATCCATCCATCCATCCATGTCTGTCTGTCTGTCTGTCTGTCTGTCTGTCTGTCTGTCTGTCTGTCTGTCTGTCTGTCTGTCTGTCTGTCTGTCTGTCTGTCTGTCTGTCTGTCTGTCTGTCTGTCTGTCTGTCTGTCTGTCTGTCTGTCTATCCGTCTATCCGTCTATCCGTCTATCCGTCTATCCATCTATCCATCTATCCATCCATCCATCCATCCGTGGCTTTCCAGATTTTTCCCTTAAGGACTTTGCACGCATTCGATTCTAAGATGTGAGGAAGTGCTTTCGCTGCTGAATGTCACCATTTCTCAGAGGGTGACATCAAGGATTCCCAGCTGGCGTATCAGCTTTGCTTCCAGACAGCCTTTATCCTGACTGACCAACTTGTTTGCTAACTCTTCTAAACCCCAACCATACTTGGGCATATCGGCTAAACGGCAACGAAATGAACACCCTGGATAGATTACTGCAAAACGACTTCCATCACTTTATCTGAATGACACCTTATTAAGCACTTTCTGCTCAGATTCTGAGAGTTGCAGTTAATGCTAAAAATTAATCACGGCCTCACTGAGGTGGCGTTTTATACCAACCAGACGGATCGTATGGAGCTGAACTAAGGGAACCAGAAGCAAAGGGAAAAGGGAGCGATAAGAGACTGAGCTGCAGGGTTTCAAATATTAATGCCGTGTATATCAGACATATTGCATGCATGAGCTGTTTGTGTGCACTCCAGGTTTTTGCAGGCAAATGGACATGAGGGCTGAGATAGATTACGCAGATGCTGCTGCTGCGTTGACAGAGCTGTGGTAAATCTCGTCTGGTCTGGGATTTTCCACCAGGGGCTCTTCTGCTTGATCTTTTACCTAGAATAGAGATTAAAATCTAAAATAAACATTCAGTAATATGCGAGTTAGTAGAAAGATATGCACCTATTGTGAATGAGCTAAATATGATTGTTTTCACTAATTCATCTGACTTTTAGGACAGATTTATATAAAAGAAAGCCATTTCTGGTTTTTGCCTCCCACGGTTCATGTGAGTAGGATAGAAAAGCAGCAGCTTCTGTGTTTATCTGCTTGTTTGCCAAATGAAAGAAATAACCTCCTACAGTTGGCAAGAAAAAAATCTGACAGATTTGTTTTTAGATGCATCACAATATCGTGGCCTTTTGAAGGGATTTATTACCACACAGCTACTTTATCAGTTTTTAATAAGTTAGATCAGCCTCAACACTTTTTTTTTTTTTACTCAAGTGTCCTGAACATTTTTGGCACACAAGTCATCCACCAATCAAATCAAGGAATAGCATAGAGGTTTCACTCAAAATACATAGACTGGTCAAACCAATGTGGAATACTTAACACAGTTTACATATTTTGTGATCACAAATTAAACATTTGTTTAAGATAACATTTTAACCTTTAATTCTGCTCCAAAATATTTTTTAAAAAGAGGATTTCAGTCTTTTCTAGTTCTTAGATATGGTACTGCATGTATAGTTGAGTCCTGGCTATTTGTAGCTCAGTTTTCATTGATTATTACTATATTATTATTCACGAGTTTGTTCGTAGAGCATATCTAAAATATTTAAAAGAAAATGCTGCGTGGGAAGCTGAAATACCTAGACACAATACCAGTTGACACGCTGCTGGCTGCAGTTTGTACATATACCAATCCAGGAACGCCTTTTTCTTAGTTGCTGCTGATTGGCTGTACCCCAAAGGGCAGGAATAAGGAAGACTGTACAGTCGTGGCCAAAAGTTTACACAAATATTAGTTTTCACAAAGTTTGCTGCAAAACTACTTTTAGATCTTTGTTTCAGTTGTTTCTGTGATGTACTGAAATATAATTACAAGCACTTTATACGTTTCAAAGGCTTTTATTGACAATTACATGACATTTATGCAAAGAGTCAGTATTTGCGGTGTTGGCCCTTCTTTTTCAGGACCTCTGCAATTCGACTGGGCATGCTCTCAATCACCTTCTGGGACAAATCCTGACTGATGGCAACCCATTCTTTCATAATCACTTCTTGGAGTTTGTCAGAATTAGTGGGTTTTTGTTTGTCCACCCGCCTCTTGAGGACGGACCACAAGTTGCTAATGGGATTAAGATCTGGGGAGTTTCCAGGCCATGGACCCAACATTTGAACGTTTTGGTCCCCGAGCCACTTAGTTATCACTTTTGCCTTATGGCACGGTGCTCCATCGTGCTGGAAAATGCATTGTTCTTCACCAAACTGTTGTTGGATTGTTGGAAGAAGTTGCTGTTGGAGGGTGTTTTGGTACCATTCTTTATTCATGGCTGTGTTTTTGGGCAAAATTGTAAGTGAGCCCACTCCCTTGGATGAGAAGCAACCCCACAAATGAATGGTCACAGGATGCTTTACTGTTGGCATGACACAGGACTGATGGTAGCGCTCACCTTTTCTTCTCCGGACAAGCCTTTTTCCAGATGCCCCAAACAAACGGAAAGAGGCGTCATCGGAGAATATGACTTTGCCCCAGTCCTCAGCAGTCCATTCACCAGACTTTCTGCAGAAGATCAATCTGTCCCTGATGTTATTTTTGGAGAGAAGTGGCTTCTTTGCTGCCCTTCTTGACACCAGGCCATCTTCCAAAAGTCTTCACCTCACTGTGCGTGCAGATGCGCTCACTCCTGCCTGCTGCCATTCCTGAGCAAGCTCTGCACTGGTGGCACTCTGATCCCGTAGCTGAATCCTCTTTAGGAGACGATCCAGGCGCTTGCTGGACTTTCTTGGACGCCCTGAAGCCTTCTTAACAAGAATTTAACCTCTTTCCTTGAATTTCTTGATAATCCTATAAATTGCTGATTTAGGTGCAATTTTAGTAGCCACAATATCCTTGCCTGTGAAGCCATTTTTATGCAACGCAATGATGGCTGCACGCGTTTCTTTGCAGGTCACCATGGTTAACAATGGAAGAACAATGATTTCAAGCATCGCCCTCCTTTTAACATGTCAAGTCTGCCATTCTAAGGACTATGCAATTCATCTGAGCACTGTTCATAACATTGTGGAGTATATGCAAATTGCTATTATTAAAACTTAAGCAGCAACTTTTCCAATTTCCAATATTTATGTAATCCTCAAAACTTTTGGCCACGACTGTGTTTGAGTTAATCAAATTATAGCACAGTTTTAAAAAAATGGTGACTGAAAAATACGAAGACCATCGGTCATTTTGACAAATTGCACTTCACACCCCTGACCACTTGGTGCAAATGAGCTGACATTTTCAACTTTACGCACAGAGTTAAGGTAGCTGAATCAATCAAAAAAAAAATTGCACCCAATGCATATTGTTATCTGGGAGCTGCCGGTGCGTTAAAGAGTTACGGAGGCATTCGAGTACATCTGTGACTGCACCGGACACAGATGGGTGGTGACAGATCGCTGCAGTTTAACCACTGATGCAAAAAGAGCACATGCAGGGGAATTTACTACCACTGAAGCGATCAGGAAAGCCCTCGATTGGAGAATGATTTCTGTTCAGCTCCGTGCAGAGCATTCAGACCACAGCAGGTGAAATGGCGTGATTTGGATTCTCTGTTCAGTTTGTTCGGATTGAATACTAATTAAAATGAATGAAAATTAAATACTACTGTATATGTAATTATCATTTTAAAACCCTACGGGTAAAAATAGATTATGACAGGGTTTCTTTTGCCAGCAAAATATTGTACCACAATCTTTGATAAGAAGGTATATTCGGTGTTTGAACTATTAAAATAGGAAGTTCTAAGCATTTTTAGAGGGGGTCTCAAGTATTTGTGGATTTTACCTATTCATGGTCCTTAACTCCTACGAATACCGGGGGTCCACTGTATGCAGTATGCAGCTTTACTAAAGACTGTCACAGCTTTTGGTAAAAAAAAAAAAAAAGAAAATCTGGGGCTATATTTATTAATTTCAAGTTAAAGATTTAAAATAGAGTGACAACACTCAAACACTCACTCGCAGAGATTCCTCGAAATACAGTTTCTCGTAAAACTTTATTTTCTTTGTAAAAATAGAAACAGGCAATATTACTGGTTTTGGTCTCATGTGTCTCGCTTAAAAAGTGTGGTTCCCTCTGGTCGAGCCAGTCATGTCACACGCAGATTGAGGTTTCATAAATAGAACCTGCCTAGCTGAACCTCTGAAAGAGTGGATTAGGGCTTAGAGAGAGAGTCAATATTAAGCGTTTCTAACTCACCCACCTCAGTTGGTGGGTGAGTTTATCATAACCAGAAATATTTCCAACCAACCAAATCTGTTTTTACTGTGCACAAGGGAAGGTTATAGTGGCTTTCTTTCAGCCAGCTGGTGGGGAGTATGCAGAGTGTCCATGTTCCTAGAAAACCAATATTACAGACCCTGACTTTTACCTGAAACTGTCTGTAATCTCAAATCCTAATGGAGAATAACTGCGTATGAGTGAAAAGATGAAATTCTAAGCTTTTTAATAAACACAGTGGAGCTCTTTTCTCAGCAGCAGGTGCAGCCATCTCTAAATATTCACGTGTCGTCTCAGCATCCTGTTTGGGGAGAGTATGATGCAAGCGTGTGCGTTTGTGTGCGTTTTATTGGCCTCATTGAGTGAGTAACATTTCCAATCTGTTGTGATGTCGTCTTACCCCCTGTGGCAACACAACTGCGTCACGGCGTGAGTTTTGCTGTCACATTTTTCTAGAATGATCTGCGTTACGTAAGGACTGAAATAAGGGGAACAGCAATGCCAAATCGACATACTGCTGCACACATGCAGACACACACTCTTTCTCTCTGACACAGACACACACACACACGCGCACACAGGCAAAATGTTCCAGCTGGCCTGCTGGCACTTTAGTCAGAGCCAAACCACTTGGATAGGACAGCTACCAGTATGTTGTGTTTTTAATAGCAAAAGTAATTATTTTAGGATTAATATTCATAGTACAAAGAAGGTTACCAGGTGACAAAACCTCGGCTCTCCGTTATAAGAAATATTACAGAAAGTCAAGGTTGATTTCAAGGGTAAATACCCAGAGATTCAATGAAAAGAACACACACTTATCCAGAAATGTTGTTTCTACTTTGCTTCCAGGCAGCCAGACTTTCATGTAATCTTTTTAAGCGGCTGTGATCGGTATTTCTTCAGGTTTATTGAGGTTCTTTGAAAGTTTTACTTTTAACTTACGTTGCTTTTACTCAGTTTCTGTGAAGACAAACAGTATGCGCTTAAATCTTATCACATTTTTTTCTGGTACTTCTTGTGCATTGTATACTCATCATCCACTTTATTAGGTGCACACATTCATTTGCTTTCGGACATTGCTGGGATTTTCACACAAAAGCATTTCTGAGGATAACAGAGATGGGTCGGGAAAAGAGAAAATATCCAGTAAGCATCAATTATGTGGACAGAAATGCATTGTTGATGTCAAAGCAGAAAACGCAGACTGGTTTCCAGCAGTAGCTGATATAATCTCTCGTTACAACCAAGAAAAGCAGAATACTGTCTCTGAATGTACAACACGTTCAACCTTGAGGCAGATGGGCTGCAGCAGCAGACAACCACCCCAGGTGCCACTGTTGTCAGCTAAGAACAGGAAAGTGAGGCTACAGTTCACCTAAACAGGATAATGACAGATTGGAGAAATGTTGCCAGCTCCAATGAGTCTTGATTTCAGCTGCAAAATTCAGACGTTAGGGTCAGAAATTTCCAAAAGGGAAATTAAATGTTATCGTAAATCACATTATACAAGTTTCTGCAGGCGAAAACTGAGGTATTTAAACTCCCCCACTCCTTCTTTCATGGTGGAAATTGTGTTTGACCTAACACTGTTTCTCCCCAAAATCTACAATAATCTCCTTTGTTTTGATCACATTCAGGATGAGATTATTGTTCCCACACCATGCTACAAAGCAGTTTACTAGCTCTCTGTATTCAGCTTTTTGACCATCTCTGGTCCAACGGACAACAGACATTTTCTTTCTTTCTTTCTTTAGTTTATTTGGAGAGGACAGTGCACATTAATGAACAATACAGTTAATTAGTGTAAATGCGCCAGATTTAGCGATATGCTACTTTCCGTCTGTTGTCTTCATACATTTAAGACAGCAACAATAATTACGCACATGGACATAGAACTTATACACTATTTACAGCCAATCCTGCAATTTTGATCGAATTCTCAAAATAGTTAGGTCTACAAATGATCACATGATTGATTGGCTTTTGAGTATTTCTCCAAATAAAAGGAGCGGGGATAGTACAGTCCCCTGTGGTGCTCCTGTGCTGCTGACCAGCTGGTTTGAGACACGATCCTTCAGTCTCACAAACTGTGGTCTGTTTGTCAGGAAGTCATTGAACCAGACGATTGTTGGTAGCTCCACCTGTGTCTGACTTGTGTTGGCTGTCATGATGTGGGATGTAGGGCTGGGCAATATATCGACTTATCGAGTTTTTTTATTCATGAATATTGCATTTTTTTTGGAATATCAAGATTACCATTTACCAATATCGGGAGAAAAAATTCACCAATGTACCTCTTGTGTTTCCATGGTTAAAAGTAAGTAAAGCTCACCCAAGGCTATGTCGTTTTACAAAGATCTATTACGGCGTATACTTATTTGGAATTTGAATTCAGGTCAAATAAAAGTTGGTTGAAATAAAGTCAAGTAAAAGAAAAAAAAATTCTGTCATTAGTAATTTCTTAAAAAAGGAGAAAAAAAATCGATTTAAATCAAAAATTTAATTTGTGCTGCTCCACACAGACCTCCAGGACTTTGTGGCTGACTCCATCTGTACCTACAACCTTGTTCTGGTTCAGTCTCTCCACCTGTCTCTTAACCTGACTTCTAGAGAGAGAGCGGCGGTAACGGGGAGACAAAGGACGCACCAGATTTGGTTAAAGACAAAGACGTAGAAGCAAAAGAGTCAGTGGCCGAGGTGGAAGATTAAACCGTGATGATGTGGGGGATGTTTTCGTGAAACTTTAAGCATTGCTTAAGCATCATTGCCTACCTGAACATTGTTTATTGACCATGTTCATCCCTTTATGACGTTAGTGCACCAATCTTCTGATGGATACTTCTAGCAAGTGAAGGCACCATGACATAACTATTAAACCCCCTCAAACTGGGTTCTTGAACATGACATTGAGTTTACTGTACTCCAGTGGTCTCCACAGTCACCAGATATTAATCCAGTAGTGCAGTCGTCTGGAACTCTAGTTCTCTAGTGTCGTTCTCCTTAAACTTTTGGATGCATTCCAACACCCGGAAATCGAAAGGCTGAATTGACTTGTCACTCAGTCCTGCTCACTTCCGTTCCCCAAATGCAAACGAACCAATAGCATTCAACTGCCAGTCTCCCGCAAGTAAACAGACTCAGATATTCTTGAAGCCCTGCTCCATAGAGAAGCATTGGGGCCTGTGACACGTTTGGGGTTTTCTGTGCTGTATTTGTGTTTTAAGGCACAAATATGGTTAAATGACGTGGCTGGGGGACTTACAAAAGTGATGCAAAGTATCCCGAGAAGATAAGCAACAGAGTTTACTTTATTCCGTTTCTCAAACCAGAAAAGAACATGGACAAATCTGTCCATTGGATAAGGCTGTGTTGCAGACCCCACAGTCAACTTAACATGACACTGTAAACAAGGATCTTTATGTTTGTTTGAAGGTAAAACAATGGTCTTGTATAATCTTAGCAATCGGGTCAAATAAGTTAATACTAATCACACAAAGCCTAGTGGTAATGAGCTTTCTTAAACTAGCCACCTAGCAGACTCCTGAGGCTTCTCCCTCTTGCTTTGAGATCTGAAGATCACTGTCTCTAATTTCAGTTTATTTTCATGTAACTCTACTTTGAAATTGTGTACTTAGCCCTCCAAGGCACAATGCTGACCTTTCTGAACGGTCCTCGAAGATAATTGTCGTTTCCTCCAAAAGTTGTCAGTAACCTTTTTAGGATTTTTTTTCGGCACTGACCGCTCTCATTGTAAACATGCAGTAAGCTGCGACGGCTTGTCACAGTTAGCAACAGCAACTAAGGAGGATGGGGCTTAGCAGAACTGAGCGAGAGGTAAATTTCCTCCTTGGCATGTCAGCAACTTTTGCAAAGACTTGCTCATCACCTATGGGATGCATCCAAAGGTTGCAGGACAGTGAAACTTGACGAATGGAGCATTGTTGCAGTAATGAGGATTGATGAGATTTTAGCTAAAAGACAATACTACATGTTAATGATTACCTGTTAAGGTACTCTGACAGAGCGTTGTTTTTTATAAAGTCCTTCAAATTTGAAGCACATCAAATTAGTAATGGTGAGTCATCATCAGTTTTTATCTGCGGTGGGAGAAGGTGACTTGTTCCAGCCAAAAAGGCAAAGCAGATTCATTTGTTTCCAGAGGTCCCAGAGGTGTTCTGTGTGAAGGAGAAGTGTTCTTGTTTGTAAGAGTTTGGCAGGATTTCACCGCCGTCCTTTAGGTGTGTTCAGTGCAACTAAATCTGAACAGATGCCGCTTTTTTGGATTGCTTTGACATATGTCTAATTAAAAACAAAAACAAGAACTAACCGATGACTGATTCACTTGATTTCCCAGTGAGCCACATGACAGTCATACAGCTGTTAGATTTTATTTAAACCGTGCAACATTTATCACTCGTTCTTTTCCAAATTTGTTGGCCCTTATCTTAACACTAGGATACTTCACCATCGTTGTTTTTCCTCTGTGTTTTTATCCTTTTTTTCCCCATCTTGTAAAACAGCCTACTCTGTTGTGTGCTGTGATGCCAGTCCATTTCACGACTACTCAGCCGCTATATAAATAATGGATCTGATGAAACGACAAATGGCATCTTGTTGAATGTTGCATGTGGATCTTGATAGAAATTTGCAGCCATGTTTAGGTGCACTTTAAAACAGTCACATGGAATTATGTGCTGTTGATGGTTTATTTTAACATCTTGCTGCTGAGTTTTTCCTAACTTTGCAAACTGATTTTCCGTGGGCAGCACTTTTTCTGGTGTTGGGATCTGGCATTTAATCATTTTATCCTCCTTCCTCTTCTCTACTTTAAAACAAAAATTTCCTTTTTTTTCACATGCAATCCAATCTATAGTAATCACTTTTCAAGGAGAATATGTTATTTAGAACATAAATAAACCAATTTAGAGTTAAATTGTTACATCACTCATGTCTTTGTGTTTGTGGGAAACAGGAAAAATGTCATTGAAGTCCACTTAGGTTTAATGACGGGATATTTACCCACAATGCTTTGTAAAGCACCGTCGAGTCTCTCTTGGGGCTCCAAATTATCTCTCACATCTGCTGCTACTCTTTTCCACAAATAAGTCAGCAAAACACACACACACATACACTCGCAATACACACACACACACACATGCACAGAGTCTCAAACTGTACATTGAATAGCGCAGAGAGGGGCTGTTTGAACTGATTAGACTGTCATAAGTCATAATGATGCACTTAAACAGAGATGATGTTTCAGTAATTGATTATTTTGTCATTCAAATTAATATGCCTTGAATACAAAATACAAAATAAGGCTGCACAGTGGCGCACTGTTACCTTGCAGCAAGAAGGCCTGGGTTCGAATCCTGGCCTATGGTCTTTCTGCATTATAATATAATTATAATAGTTCCCTATTTTTGGCAATGTTTTTCCCGCCAAATAAAGAAAAGAAAACAACTATGACTAATTGGGAAATCAGGCGGGGTCTTGAATTTTATTTGGTGGCTACAGGATGGCCTCTGGTTAACTGAGTGGTCTGGGTTGTGGAGTAGGGTTTAAAGATGGGTAATTTTTACATACATTGCAAACACTCAGTTCTATGAGAGCATAACCAATGTGTTTTTGTTTCTAAAGTAATGGATTAGGAACAGATGTACACTCTGTAGTAGCATAGGTGCACACATTCATGTTACTGTTGAAGTGATAATGGAGAAAAGCAATATTTGTGCTTGTTAGACTGTGACTATATGATGTCATAAGGTCACAAGAGCTGTAATCAACCAACCCTAGTGGGTCTCTCTGCGGTGTGATTGCATCTTCAAGATACACTTAGGATGACTGGTCTGGACTTTAGAGGCTAGCTGAATGTCTCAGACACTATTTTTTTCCTCTTAGTGCTGTTTTAGCATGTAGTTTTCGATGGACTGCAGCGAATAGATAATTTCATCAGTTTTATCAATTAGAAAGATTGAAAAGCTGTAAAAAATCTTACATATCTCATGATTTCAATCCATCATTTTAGTGCTGATGTGTTCACAGTCACTGTTTTTGATGAATTTCTAAATGGTATTTCCAACTTTGTTCATAATCTTTATCAGTTGTTAATATATTACCTGCTGGTGTTTATTATTATATTATTCTTGAAAGCACATGTGTAACAATATTCATAAACAGTGATCTGAGGATTAATGTAAACAGCATTTATAAACACTGACTGATGTTAAGGCCTAAGCAGGAGTACTCTAGATATTTTTTATAAATGTATTTTTCTTACTCGGTTTGTATTCCAATTTCTTTGCACACTTTCCAAAGGCTGCAATATCAAACCTACATGTAGGTGGCGATAACATCTGCCAAAACCCATAATACTGGCTCCAAAGTTGTGGTTTTTGTTGCAGAAGGTTTCCGAGGACATGCAAAAAGTGAACAGCTGCTTCATGACTTGTAAAAATCTCTTTACTCCATGTGCCGCAATGTGGGTTCTCACAGAAACTGAGAATATATCAGAGAAGATGCCGAAATTACTGTAAAATATGTGATGTGAGAATGTTGCTCTCTTACTGTTTTTTTTTTTTTGTCTAGAGCCATCACCATAAGTGCTGGGTAGAAAAACATTTCTGTTACTGAGAATGTGTTGTTATGCTGAGGGAGGGCAATTGTGTGTGGTGGGCTTTGATTGGAAACCTGTCGCTTTGGTTAGGTGGGTGGGTCAATTTACCGACTATTTAAGTTAAAAGATGGAGGTTTTCCTAGCTGATCATGACAAAGAAACATTCAACTTTATCTGCCAGTAGTTATAATGTTTTGGCTGATTGGTTTACTTTAGGTGCAAGAAGAGACTCTAGGTGCACTTTCGAGAAGTGTTAGCCATCAGTAAAATATGTCCTTTAACTCTGTGTCAGATATCCTCCCCAATCAGAGGAAAAGTTGTTTTTAAGAAAGTGTCTACACCCAACATAAGAGGGTGTAGTGAAATAAGGTGCATCCTCAGAGACACTGTTGAGCAGAGCAAACATGTTTGTCAAAACTCTGTTTTTCACATACAATTCGTGTTGGTATGAAGCACATCCAGCTATAGATTTATGATGGAGATTTCAGAATGGTGCCAAAAACACATTTGTAAAATCCAAACCATCAGTGAAAAATAGCCTCTATACATGTTAAAGTGGCTTTAGAAGCTCTCAAACCAATTCTTGTTGGCTCCTTTTTCACTAAAATGTTTGCAGTCTTCTCATATTCCCGTATGCACACATTAGCTCCCACCCACAGTAGCTCTCTGCAGCTTCCCACACCGAATAAATTTAGATAATTAGCTGAAAAGTAGTGCAAACTTACTTCACACATTTTTGCCAAAAAGAACAAAAAAAAAAACAGTAAATAAAACAGATCATGTTTGCACTACTTTTTAAGAAATTAAAATGAAAAACATGAGCATCAGAACATCAGATCAGTTTTGTTTATAGGTATCAGATTCCACTGCACTTTTCTACCAAGGGAAAAATAGAACTTAAAATTTAAGATCCTTCAAATGCTCAACGTAGCTAAATAAATATTAAAAAATAAACTGCCCAGCTGGTGGTGGTTGCACTTCAAACTTTTGCAGTTTTAGTTGTTTTAGGTTTAAAAAAGGCGCTGTTTGGCACAGGATATTCGAACCAACCAATTCGTACCCATTTTGTTGACATTTAGTATTTAGATACAACCTGAAAAGAGGCAAATTAACCCTGGCCCAACTGTATTTGTTAAGAACTTTTCTAATGGTCATGATTAATTTGAGAAAAATGTATAAATCCACCTATACATCACAAATAATTGATTAAATAAATCCTCATTCAGGGTTTCTTAGAGATAGACTGGACGAATTTAAGCATAACAAAACGAATAAAAAGCAGGTACCTTTTGCAAGCACAGCACAGCATTGTCAATGTCCTTTATGCTGTGGAGATACCTTTCACAGCATGGGTGGGTTTAAACTCCAAAACCTAATTTAATAATTATAAAAACGATCTTTTTTTTCCCTAAATCTGTTGTATTTTAATGAGTGTGAATATAAAACTAACAGAGGTCTAAACCTCTTATTGTGTTGTGACCTGTGCTCAGAAATGTCTGGTAACATGCTACTACAGTGGATTCCTGGCATAAGCGTCATTCTAGCCAAAAAGCTAGAATCTATAAATAGTTGATACTAGCTTTTTGGGGGCTAAAATCTGCCAATAGTTTATAATCCCTCTAAAAACACTCATAACTGCCTATTTTAATAGTTTAAACAGCAAATATACCTTAATGTGAATTTATACACACAGTGAAAACCATCTTAGCACTACAGTAGAAGCTAACATCCATGGTTTTCTTTATTTTTGCTCTTTAGGGTACAGCCAGTCAGCATCAAGAAAGATGAATAGTGCTCCTGCATTGGCTGCTTTGTAAACCCCAGCCAATAGCGTGTCACGTAGCATTGTGCCTAGGTATTTCAGCTTGGCGAGCTGCATTTGCTTTTACATTTTTTAGATGTGCTTTACGAAGAAATCGACAAAAGGTGGATTTTGGGTGAATAATTTGGAGTTACGTTGACTGCTAGCTAAGAATATGCGGGGGTCCACTGTGTTTCATTGCATAATCATAAAACCAGCATATTGGTAAATGTGGTCATTCTGATCATGAAATCTCCCAGTGATATGGCTCTAACTTTTAAATCTTTTTTGTTAATTGTTGAAATAAATAATAAGGAAATAAGTCTTCCCGGCATAGAGGTGTATAAATCGTTTTTGATGTGGTTTGTCTCTCCGTCTTTTATCCACTTTGAGTCACCGGCGTTCTCATGGCCACACATGGTCTCGCTCTGTTCTCGGCCCCCCTCTTTCTCTCTGGCCCAGCTTCTGGTTCACCTTGGATGACCAAAAGACTAAATGACATTGAAACCCTCCTCAGTCAGCAAGTTCCTAATAAATCATTTGTCCTTTAGATAACTTCACAGATCTCCACCAGTGCAATGCCTTGCACCTTCTACGGACAAACATAAATGTTTCTTTGAGCATTATTGTAAGTACTGTAAAATTAACCGAATCGTGCTTTTATTATAGCATAAATGCATCTCTTTCGCTCTGTTCTGACAGGCATAGAAACTTAAATCATCAGCTGCATTCGTGATGTACTCTAAAAACCTGCCCATTACTGAAGTAGCTCTGGCTGAAATCTGCCAGTCTAAAATAGTAACCCTTATGTAACTGTGGTCTCTGCATGATAAAAGGAAATGTCAAATGCAGTTCTACTAATGGCTTTAAATCTTTTACAACTAAATAAATAGAGAAAAAACAATGGACTGGATGTTGACTTTGGCAAAGAACAGGTTTTATCAAAGCAATAAAATGATTTTGTAGTAGATTCAAATTTAAAAATGTGGATGTCAGCATGAATTAATTGTGCAATTTTTTGACAGCCTGTAGCTTTTTGAAATTTCAAAGACAGGAATTTTCATCTTTTTGAATGTCATGTTTGTTGCCTTTAAGCTGCTTATATATATATATATATATATATATATATATATATATATATATATATATATATATATATATATATATATATATATATAGGCCTGTGCGGTATACCGGTACACCACAGCGTGTGTGAAAAGAAAGTTTTGAACTAAGAATGGCTGCTGGTGGGAGCTTTCCGAGCAAAGCACACAATGCTGACCCAGAGGAACTACTTCCAAAAAGAGGTGCCACGACTGTAGTTTAGAAGTCCTTCGGCTTTACAAAGGTCGGACGTGGACCAAACAGCAATATTTTGCAAATGCTGTCATGCAAAAGTGGCAGCCGGCGATGGTAACACTGGCAACTTGCTTATGAGGGTCCCCATATGAGGGAAAAAAGCAAGCGGCGGGTCGTGATGGCGAATACAATTAAATTCATTTGTTCATTAAGAAATTGTGTTGCTTAATTTAAACATTTCCGTACGAGCAATTTGTGCAGTGTTTGTTGGTTTACAAAAAGAACGAAAATATGTTTGATTCCTTTCCT
Source organism: Valencia hispanica (assembly GCA_963556495.2). NCBI lineage: Eukaryota > Metazoa > Chordata > Actinopteri > Cyprinodontiformes > Valenciidae > Valencia > Valencia hispanica. The sequence continues at coordinate 12,740,827 of OY747707.1, read as the reverse complement.
AGTGTATTGCCAGTTGAAATACCTCAAAGGATGTTCAACGATAAAGTTGGTTACCGGCACTGATTATGCAAACTATGTTAGATAAAAAATTTCTATTTTAACTGCAATCATTATCATTCTAATTCTTGTCAGTAGCATTTACCTGTGTCTGGACATGGAAAACTTGACATAACATGATACTGTCCATATTACAGTAAAATGGCTATCTGTCAAATTTTTTTTTTTATATATTTTTTTTTTTATACGTGTCCTGTTTGGCAGTGTGGAGCTCAGAATTGGTGTCTGAGTACCAAGTAGAAGCCCAACAGATTTACTTTCACAAGCGGAGCAGTACAGCTTTTGCTATAGTACTCCACTTGATTTATGTGTGAAAAATCTTTATTATGAATTGTTGGGATTTTTATTTCCTGATGTTATGGACACGGAGACGGAAAATTAAGGAGAAGAAAGAAAGAAGATAGAAAGAAGAAGAAGAAATAAGAAGAAAGAAGGGGAACAAAAAAAACACAGGAAAACATTGAAGTCTGCCTCCATACCCACAGGACGGCAGAGAGAGGGGGAAAAACAATACACGAAAAAGGAACATCGACGAACCCAACCAAACATTGTGAACTTAAGAATTACACAACCACATCACACAAAAATAGATATAAAAATACAACAACAATGTCACAGAAAAACTCATGGTACCGATTAATCAAGCTCTAGTAATGATAACCTCAGCCCAAGAATATATCCTTAAACACCAGAGACCCCACATCTATGTGTGTGTGTTAGCATGCTGGTGCATATAAGGTTTCTCCATAAGAGTGTTCGATAGCTGGTGTTGCAGGCATCAATCCGTCTCCCAGGAATCGATGCAGACATGAAGGAGATCGGAGCAAAGACGTCCAAAGGACCGCCAGAGCCCTAGGCGGACCCGGCCGGGGCCGACCGCATCCCCCAAGAGAGGAGCAAAGGAGAACACACACGCACACACACACACACACACACACTCCTGTCTTTCTATACTTGTGTTGACATTATATTGACTTCCATTGATTTTACTATGCCTAACCCAGACACTTTCCCTAACCTAACCATTAGTGATACATTCCTAACCTTAACCTAAACCTAATTCACACCATACCTTTAAACCTAACTAGTAAAGTTTAATAGCTTGTTAAACATTGTGGGGAACAGGCAAAATGTCCTCACAACTACAAATGTCCACACAAGGGTGGTGGGCTGTCAAAGGTTCCTCCACACAACTATAGCTATACATGTACACACACAACACACACACACACACACACACACACATATATATATATATATATATATATATATATATATATATATATATATATATATATATATATGTGTGTGTGTGTGTGTATATGTTTCAACCAAACCTGTAGATGAACAGAAGGCAAACTGCCCACAAGTCAGACCAGCTTTGTTCACACGTCACTAGCCGAGGGCAGCCTTGAACAGATGGCAATCCCAGGAAGATGGTCCACCATCCTTCATACTGAGTCAGTGCTTAAAGTTCATGAACACTTTCACAGAGATGTATACTTTAAAGCAATTCTCAACCAAATTTTAGGACTTGGGATGAATCCTACCTTCTAGAGCGAGACAAAGCATATTATCTCCTAGAAGAGACCCTCTGGTCGGGGAAGTTGTACCTGTTGGATGAACCATCAACCATGGGGGTCGTTTTTTCGATGACAGGGTGCTAAACATTTCTTATAGTTTGAATATTTCCAGCCGTTTTTTTTAGGCATCTCCCGGTTGATATTTTTTGTTAACTGTAAATATCTTCTCGGGGTTAATTAGCAAAGTAAGTATAGCTTTATTTATATGCACCTTTCTAGAAATAATCACAAAGTGCTTTACAGTAAAAACATTGCAACAATCACAGAACATATAAAATCAGAAAGTAAAAAACTAGGCAAAAGCAATTTTAAAAAGATGGGCTAAGCTGCTTTTTTAAAGGAAAGCTCTGAATCAGCAAATCAAATCAAACTTTATTTATAAAGCGCTTTTCATACAAGAAGTTGCATCACAAAGTACTTTACAGATTAAAATGACCCCACATAAAACCACATTCCCATCCCTCCCCCACAGATTTAAAAGCATGGATCACTGGATCTTATGGACCCGCTGGGAATGTAAGGCTGCAAAAGCTCGCAAAGTAGACTGAAGCAAGATCATTTAAAGGTTTGTACGTTAAAACTAAGATTTTAATATGCAGTCTGTATTGGATGGGGAGCCAGTGCAGCTGAGACAGCAAAGGGGTGACGACATGAGAATACTTGGAAGATCTCGTTAAAAGCTTTGCTGCAGCGTTCTGGACAGTGTGAAGGTGCGCTATGGATTTTTTACTTAAGCAAGAGGACCAAGGCTCTCGATTATTTTTGGAAGGAATTTGTCTGGGGCACAAACCAGGACTTCAGTTTTTGAATCAATGAGTTGAAGAAAATTTTTATACATCCAAGACTTTACCGTCTCCAAGCACCTAATTGAAATTTGAATCTTTGATAGATCCTGTGGTTTAAATATCATCAGCATAACAGTGATAAGAAATGTCTTTAAAAGAACTTAAAATATGATGGAGAGGAAGGAGATATAAAATAAACAATCAAAATAGTATTTGTTCGAAAACAGAATTACATTATTATGTGTGCTTACATTCAAATACTTTAATAAAATCAGCTAACCTTGGTGGATATTTGAATAAAATGAAGTGCCGACTGGTGTTTAAAGGTCTTTAAACTTGAATTGTTAGAGGATGGTTTAGTCACAAAGCCGCTGCTGTTTGTGGTTAAGGCTCTTCTGAGGAACATTTCGCAGAGTTTTTGTGTTACAAAAATATGTGAATGTTAAAAAAATGTTGGTTTTAGATTGATTTTAGTTCAGTTTCACAGTGTAAATGCTGTGACACAATTAAAAGTTCTGGCTGCAGGACATACCGTACAGGTTCTACTCCCGACCAGTCTTCTCGCTCCAAACACAAGTCTGTTTTAGATGAATGTAGTGTAAGTTTGTTGTTTAAAGTGACTTTAAGTGTGGACATTGAGACAGAATTATCCGTTTTAGTTTTATTGCTATAAAATTATGGCTTTTTATTTTGTGACCTTTTCTCTCCTTCCCCAGAAACACTATATATATATATATATAGATATATATATCACCATCGCAATATCACTGTGTGCAATATTCACAGCAATATTCACATCGCAGAGGACTGCAATAATTGTTGGCACATATATTCAGAGCGTTACGAACTTCCATTTTTCATTCCAATGTAATATATACTAATGTAATATTTAGCCAGGTGGACAGAGTTCAATGGCAGCAGATGCTCACACTGAACACTAATGAGGTTGCCCAAAATGCTTAAGGAGATGAGAAATGAAAAAGAGAGAAAGAGCTGATATCGTCATCGCAATATTTTAACAGTGTTATCAAGATTTTTAAATATATTAATAACAGTAAGAATAACTCTAACATATACACAAAACATACTAACACACTTGTAACATTCACAAAAAGAGGTAAGATCAGTGCGATCAGTTAATTGTAATTAAGATGGTAGGAAGACAGCATAACTTAAGGCGCTATTCAAGTCATCTGTTCATATCGCAATTAGTATCGCAGGGTTAAAATAAAATCGAATTATTTTTTCCCAATATCGTGCAGCCATAGTTTTAAACCATAACTGCTATCTCACAATCTAAGAATAATGCTCTGTTGTTCTAATTTCACATTTTAAAAAATCACATTAAGATCAGTGCAGCAATCTCTTTTTTCAGATCACTGACACAATGAACAATTGAAACATTTCAGTCTGACAAAAAAGGAAACAGAATAAATCTGTAAGGATCTCAAACGGGCCAAACACATTTCTGCAGCTCTGTACACACACAGAACCAAATGTGCGCTCCTAAGTCATGTTTGGTTTAGCCAAAGGGAGATTTCAGAAACGGAAAACATAAGACAGGAAGCTGGGAAGCCTAAAAGGGGAAAACGCCAAAGACCTGTCTGTGTATGCCTCATTTTGACTTCATAGGTTCTGACCCGGTAGCATGGCACCAGGAGACTTTCATCATGTTATATTTACAGTGGCACTGATATCTGAAGACTATTTCTTTTCTGCGCGGTGGTTCCTTGCTTACACAGAGATTCACACTGGCATTCAGCTTGACGTCTTCAATGTTTGATTTTGTTTTCTTGTTCTGCCCCAGATAACCAAATCAGAGCTCTTCGTTGCCTGAATGAGCATCACTGAATGGAAGTAGACTTGTCCCTGTACAATCTCTGCTTTTTATCCAGGGAGTAACACAGTTGAATAGATGTTATAAAATCAAGTATCCTATACTGTCGGGTAGCTTCTGACTACTTTCACTTATTCCCCAGAGAGTGAGACTTCCAAGGAGAGGGGTTTGCAGGTCTCATGCAGCAGAGATCCAGGAAAACCAGCTACAAATCAGATTTACCATTTTTCTACGGCACATCGGCTTCCAAGTCCCAACCCTGGTCTAATAAATTGTTGAAGACTACCCGCTGGCGGATGGGTTTTTTTCTTTTCCCCCTTCAGATTTATTGTGCTACTTTGGCTGATTTTATTTTCTACTTTGCTGTTTAGGAGACGAAATCTTATGAAATTTAGCAGGTAAACAGCAAATGAATTGATTGCATTCATACACAGGTCTGTCTGGAGCTGGCTTTCCTAGTGAGGGGTAGTTCCCCCCCCAAAAAAATGTTCTTGTTTCCAGGTGTAAGATGTAACCTACTTTACTGGATCCTCACATCTCCTACTATCATAAGACACACACGTGTGAACACAACATGGGGTGGCCTAGTTTTTGAGCTCCTCTGTGGTAATCCGATCCAGGACCAGTGAATAGAAGTGGTCTGGGAAAGCTTGGGCTACCATTGTACAGCAGGAGGACTGGGGGGATGAAGAGGTTCTGAGAGCATCTGTGAGACTGAGTTGAATCTTTATGGGCTCTAAACACTCCTTCCTGACATGCGAGACTGAACAGTGAAAGCAGTAAACTCTGGCTGTATGCAAACTTGCACGTAAAGACACAAGTATGCATTGATTGAAATGTCTTTGCGTAGTTATAAAGTTTCATCCCAAAGAATCTCATCCAGACTCAGGTGGCTGAGCTGAATAGCCGCTCCGGGTGCTCTCAGCAGAGATGTTACCTGGCGGTTCTGGACTTTTCCATCTCTGTGTGTCTATGTTTGAGTTTATTTTGTTGGTCATAAGCCAGCTGTGATGGCCACCTGCCCACTTTGCCAAGGCTTTGGCAGCTTCCCAGATGGTTGACCCAGATAGAGAGGAAAGGAATGAAGTGTTTCTCAGATTCACTTAAAAATGTGCACCTGCAAAAGGTGCTCTGCGTGCAGAGATGCTCGAACACATCCACCTGAGCAGAACACCTGGATGTTTTCTGGGTATGAACTCAAACGTTCCTGATGTAGCAGTTTCGTTATTGCTTGACTCTTTTTAAAGTCTCACAGCTGTAGACCAAACTCTGTGATGAATTGGTTTCTCTTTGTAGTAAACTACAAAGTTTTTAAAAGGAGAATTGGAAGTGCATCAAATTACTCTATAGTCTTTTAGTATTTGCCAAACATTTGGAAGAAACCTTTAATTTCTTTTCACAATGCATCTGTTACACACTAAATCAATGGATAGATGAAGGATTAGACTTTTCTTTTGTTGATAAGCAGCATTCTTTTTTTAGGGTATCAGACCATTGCCAAATAAATGTTAACAAGAGAGAAGAAGGGTCTTATTTTTAAGATTGAGAAAATTTGTCGAAGTCCCATCTTCAGTCAAAATGTGTTACTGAAGGTGCAGAACTTCTGATATACTGCTACTTGTGTTGTGGAGCCAAATAACTTAGGAGGAGAGAATAAGTGAGATTTCTGAAAAAGTTGCAGTACTCAAAGAAATGTCCATCCATTATCTATACCCGTTCATCCTCTGCAGGGTTGCAGGGGGCTCCAGCAATCATCAGATGAGAGGCGAGTTACACACTGGACAGGTCGCCAACCCTCGCAGGGCAACAACCAAGCACACACACATTTAGAGAGACCAATTAACCTAGAATTGGTCGCAGTCCAATTAACCTGTGGTAGGAAGCCGGAGTACCCGGAGGGAATCCACTCATGCACAGGGAGAACATGCAAACTCCATTCAGAAAGACCCCAGGCCAGGATTTGAACCTGGGCCTTCTTGCTGCAAGTCAACAGTGCTACCCACTGCGTCACTGTGCAGCCATCAAAGAGCCCTCAAATTTTAATCTAATTAATTACAGGTTAGCTGTGAATTAATCACGATTAATTAACATTCCTAAATATAACTGAGAAACTAAAATGTTCGGTGTAAATAAAGAACAAAACCGGATGCCGTTGCTCGTTTTTTAAGGAAATACGGGAGAGATCCATATAACTTTTGTTTTGAACCCCCATGATCACATTCACACATGGCTCTTTTAAACTATTCATCTTTTGGCCAGTTGCTAAGGCAAACTAAGTGGTTAACATTTTCTGAATGTAAAGGTGATTGTTTCTTACTAATGTTTGACAACCCTGAGCATCCTCTTCAACTTACCACAGAGTGTTTTCAGTCAGATGCTTCTTCAGTTTTGAATCAACATTGACTGCTACAGGAGATCCTTCCTGCCCATAGCCATCAGGATCTACAACAACTCCTTGAAGAATTAAATAGTATAAGTTACAACAACACTTATTTTCCCTCTGGGATTCATAAAGCATTTTTGAATTAAATTGTATTCTTCTGAACAACAGAGGGATTATTTGCTTATCAACATGAGTGCAAATAGTGTGGAACTCCAGTTCCCACTGTTACTATTTGTGGTTATCTTGAAGCTGCAGTGTTGGTTAGCTATTTTAGCTTGTTTGTTAGCCAAGGCTTACCTGATGTGAAGTTATCACTGCATATTGTTGCATTTTTATTCATCTGCTTGTTCGCCAATCGCGTCTTCTGATTGCTTACAACACATGATTTCTGCAGACTAAACACACAGTAGAGCGGGAAGTGACGTAGACCAATCATCCCTCTATCTGGCCTGCGACAGAAAGGAGTCTTTTACATTGAACCGTGGATGCAGTTAGGGTCTGCCATGCTGTTTACATGAGGAGCACTGAACACAGCACGGGCTGAATTCTAGGATAAAAAGGGCAGGTCATCCTATGCGTGCGTTAATTGCGTTGAAAATTGTTTTATCACTTTAATTCTACAAATTAATCGACCTGGGTTAATGTGTAAATTTTGACAGCGATGCAACTATATATATATATATATATATACATACATATAAACATATAAACCGTCACTAATATTTTGTATATTTCTTCAGAAGTTGCCAATTTCACCGGATGCTGTTGTAGCAGTCAACAAGCTCTGTTTGGATATGTGACCTCCTTTCTTGGCAGAATTAGGTTCAATTCACTTGAATTAGTTGGTGTTGTGGTACGGACCCAGTCTTTAAGCATACTTTGGAACCCGGGTATTCGCAGTGTTTAGTGACCACAACCATCGGTGAATATCTCAAATCCATGAATACTTGAGACCCCCTCTAAAACTACTTAGAACTGAATATTTTAATAGTTTAAATGCCGAATATTTTTAAATATGCATTAATAAGCACAGTTGAAAGCATCTTCACACTTCCAGATCTTATCTCTGCTCTTGAGGTACAGCCAACAAATGGTGCTCCTGAATTGGCTGCTTTGCAAACGTCAGCCAGTTGCGTGCATAGGTTTTTTTGAGTTTCCCAAACTGCAGTTTCTTTCTAATATATTTAGATATGTTCTAATAAAAAAAAACTAGGCAGCGTTTACTTGAGTAATTTAGTTATGTTTTGCAGAAAAGTCCACAAATAGATGAATTTTGGAAAGCTGAACAGTGAATAAGCGGAGGTCCACTGCAGTCCCCAAATTTTCAATGGGGTTGAAGGTTGAACTTTGGGAAGGCTATTCCAGGGTTTCATGTTTTCCCTGCTTTAGCCATTTCAAAGGCAATTTTGACTTGGCTTTGGTATCATTTTTATGTTGGAACGCCAGGGTTTAACCAAGCTTTTTACTTGAGCTGAATTTGAAGGTAGTTCCACCAGCTGCTAAGTTAGCCTTACTTTCTGAAACATTCTTTTTGCCATTGTGGATAATTGTTTACATCTTTGCTTTGTCTGACTAGTAAACCATTTATTCAGAAAGTTTTTTGTTTGTCCCATTTCAGTCTAGCTTGTAGGTGGCTCCTATGCAGCAGCTGCTTCTTTCTTGGCTCATCCTTGTCTTTCCAGCTTCCACTGTTGACAGTGAGACACATTTTTCCAATAGTTTCCAGTTCATGGCAGCCTTGGTTGTTCATAGGTTGTTCTTAAACATCCTAACCAATGTCTTTTCACCTGAGAGAGACCGTTTGAATCTTCTCCTAGAGCTTGGCAAAGTGGTAAATCCTGCAGATACCTTGTACCAGTTGCTTCAACTGATGATCGGAGTTGCTTACAGTTGTTTAGAATTGTGTCCAAAAGAATTTCCCAAACTGTGTAAATCTAAAATTAGGCTTCTTGAGTCCTCACCATCTGTTGTTTAGAGGATTAGTAAATCCATTGAGTGCTGTCAAACAAAACTGACAAGAGAATTTCCAGCTGCGGCCAATCAAGATTACTAACAAATGGGTAATACTCCATGGCTTTGAACGTTCAGGACTGCTTCTAAGGAATTTAGATGAATGGATACATTTATTTGAGCTACAAAAACAGCTATTCAATGACAACAAATCATGTATTTCCTGGAAGAAAAGTAAGACCATAACCCCTTTCATAGTTGGATCACTTGTCAGTTTCTTCAAAATTTGAAGGTTGGAAATAGGTGCCAGCATTCACTACTAAACCCAGAAAGTTGCTTTAATTAATGATGCGATTGGAACAAAAGCTTTTGGAAAAAAGGAAATGTGCAGTGATAGCATAGAAGCAGAAATTTACCTCCAAACTCCTCCCTTATATTTTTTTCTCTTATTGTATACCCAGTTCTCTTGTCCTCAAGTGTTCCAAGAAAAATAAATCAATCCAACTTTAAACCACAAGGGGTGTAAGACCAGAATAACTGAGAATTTTAAAGCAGTACGTGATCTGATAACCAAAGAACTCATGAAATGGTGGGACGCCGTTTTGTTTTCAAACTGGAAGTGGCCACTTTGAGTTTTCTTTGTGTGATTGTGGGCACTCTGCTGCAGTCAGGTGTGTTTTAGTGCGGCGATTATCCTCAATGTCACGCCGCATTGCAATGCAGCAAAGATCTCTTGTGGGGGTGTTTTATTGCCACTGCGTCTTTGTGAAACTGAAATTAAGCTGACTGTTAATACTTTGTAATTTTAGCCACAGTACATCAATTGTAGCCTTCCACGCCATCTTATCTGGGGTTTTACACAGTTTTTTTTTTTCCTGTGGTTTTGATCCCCCCCTCCCCACTTCTGTGGAACACGGGAAATGGAAAGTTGTGCCGGCAACATGGCCACACAGCAGGCCAGAAAGATAAATTGGCTGAGAAGAGGCTCGTTCGTCACAGCTGAAAATGCTGACGTGTTCGTTGCAACATATAACAAATATAACAAAGAGGGGGAGGACAATTCAAGTGAGAGCAAATGTGCTTTTTCAGCACCATGAGACTCTGGCTGGATACCCCTGTTGTGGATAATGAGCAACTTAGGAGCCTTTTTGTGCTTTCAAGGGCACGGCTCGTCTCCGGCATGCTATTCATCATCTCATCCGTGTGCCACTAAAACATCCTTGGACTGTCACTCGTTTTAAATCACTGTGTCACATAAGTGGTGTCGGCCCCTCCTGGTCCAGGCTTCCATCTCAACATCTTAATAGCTCTGAAGTGTGACGTCGAGCCCAATAAACCCGGGTTCCTACACAGTCTGGAAAAGTAGAAAGACTTTTGCTTTCCAGGTTGAATAAACATACATCTCTCCATCCATCCTTTTGTGCATCCATCCTTTCGTTTATCCATCCATTTATCCATCTTCCTTCCATCCATCCATCCTTTTGTCCATCATCCATCCATCCTTCCGTTTGTGCATCCATACATCCGTCCATCCATTCATCCATAAGCTGAGACTTTAGTCACTTTTGCTCTGAAAACCTGGGTTTTTCTCCTGCCTGCTAAAGCTCTGCAGGATCAGGGTTGACATGAGCAAACAACATGACAGCTGTGAAGGAAAATCAAAATAGCTCAGCTTTATTAGCAGTCACTGCTGCACCTTGTTTATGCTAAATAAAACTGGAGAAGCAACAGAGTCCAAGGAGGCGTGATGCATTTTGACATACCTCCTCTGTTGTGCACGCTGATCATCTGTTACTCAGTTTAAATCAGTATTAAATATGTGCAAAAAGCATCTTGAATTTGAAAATTGCTCTGCTGCCTTGCACTCTGGTGCCCTTTCCTCGCCCTTCCTCTATTACAGCTTGTTGGCTTTGCCCTTTTGTCCGTCTTGCCAGGAAGGACAAACATAGAGCAGCCTATTGTTCACCTGTGTTGAGCTGACAAGTATATATATGCATATATATGTGTCTGCCAACAGACACATACACAGATTCTTGTCACGCTTCAGCCAAAAATCCAGAGCCACAGGCAGCGAAGTGGATATATCCCAGTCAGAGAGGGCTGGAAGAGAGAACCACGCCCAGTAGTAAGAGTTAATGGTCGGCCTGGGAACTGGAGGGAACTCCCATGAGAGGAATTAAATCATTTCTACTCACAGCCCTTATTATTTAAAAGTTAATTTGATTTGTTTGTTTAAAGCTGAATGGCGGGAAGTAAGCAGTGAGCTTATCTGATAATTTTTCTGAAACTTGCTCTGCTGTCAGTGGTTTCAGTCTGGAGTCTTAATTTTACAGAAATGCGCCACCTTCATGGGGGTAGCTTTTCCTTCTCTGCTCTCTAGCTGATAATAAAGACAATTTCAGCCTTCTGTCATTCAGTGATGCCACTTTAATCTGCTTTGATTTTTTCACCTCCATTTTAATCTAAAGGCCATGTGGCTTCTGTGATACTCCGCTGAGCCACCAGCTGCTTCGTCACCTGCTTCAGTGAAGCCTCACCCCACTAGGAGCTCACAACACGCATCCATATCCTCACTGCTGGTCAGATTCATCATACGTCTAACCAGGTGAATGGCGATCATCTGTGAGCAAAAATGTGAACTCAACCATATACGTATTTAGCAGTTTCAGTTTTGGATCTGATCCTTGTTTGTGGCTTTTGAATTATGGGATATGAAAGATTATGACCTTTGTTCTGACCAGAATAATTCTGACTGACTTCTTGAAGATTTATATTATTGATTGGAGTAAGGTTGTGTGGTCTAGTAAGGAGCTGTAGGGAGGGGACTGAATGTCTCTGTTTTTTAGTATTGATTATATTGACAACCAAAAAACATATTGTCATAAAACTACATTCCTTTGCAGTAGAATAAGTAGAGTATAGGAAAAACTTTAGTTTGTTGCCAAAGGTGGCATGAACTGTCTGGGATACTCTGGTGGACCGGTGAAAGACAGCTACATTTCATACTAAAGTTCAGGTACGTAAAGATCAAAACCACTAAGGTATGCAATGCAAAGCGGGCAAAATGACTAGCAAGCCACCCAAAATATTATGCTAGGTGGTAAAATAAAGAGCTTCCTGCAGACTTCCCACCTGGGTAGCTAGCAGCTACCCAACATTACTTTACAAAACTTCAAAGAGAAGCAGCAAATGAGCTGGATTGGCAGTCCTTGCTAACAGCTTCATTTCCAGTTGAAGCTGTTAGCAAGTCACGACAGTCATGACACTGTCATACAGCAGCAGTCTTCAGTCAGAGGCCTCTTCAGATTTGGTGAAAGACTGGCTGCCACCGGAGGTCCTTCTTGTCGCCGACGGCATCATCATCATCATCCACAACAACTCTATGAAGTTACTTGGATGATATTAGTTATGACAAAATTAAATTTCCCTTTGGAACAAATAGTATTTTTGAACTGCAGAAAATATACATTCTGAGCAAAACGCGTGTTTAGTACACAACTATAAGATATTTTTTTTTTTTTTTTACCTATTAGGATTAATGCCTTTATTATCTCTTTCTGTTAAATAAGTTATGGTGGATTATAGGGATGTGTATTTGTAAAGATCTGGCGATGTGATATGTATCGCGATGCAGGGGAGACGATACGATATATTGCGATATCTATGCGATACTATGAGTGAGACTATATATTTTGATTTTTAAAACTAAATTTATCTGTAGAAAACTGTCACAGCTTTCTAAACACTCCAACCTGTTTCAAACACAGATCTAGTTGATCCACTGGAACACATAAGGTGAAAACAGCCACAAACTACAAGTCATACTTTTAATTTTACTACAAAAATGACTGTCATCATAAATGGTTCCATTCAAAACCTTAAAAAAAAATAATTTAAAAAATCCATATTTCGCTTTTTAATATCGATACAATATTGGGAAATAAAATATTGCGATATATCGGTGTATTGATATTTTCTTACATCCCTAGTTGATTATCATGTATTAGTCATGTTAAGTGGTTTGAGTAGGGCTAATTCAAACCCTAAGGTGATTGTTGTTTGTTTTTTGTTTGTTTTTTAAGAATCATTTTTTAATTTCAAAATTGTCTTATTTTTAAAAATGTCATTACAGTTTCCCTACTTGGTTCTCCTTCATTTTGAAGCTGAGTGCTTCACTGTCAGACAGTGAAGCACTCAGCCTGTTAGATTAGCCCGAAAACATGCCATTAGTGAGAATTTCATACCTCACGCTTAGGGGGTTTCGGAGTGGTCTACTCAAACTTAATTGGCTCTCTAACTAAATCAATCTGAATATACAAAGTACTAATAAATAATAATGTAATCATTGGGCTTAAAACCACATAGATGCCACTGTTGACACAGTGTCTGTGACCTCTTGTATGCATTTTGTAATCTCCACTTTAAAATTTTGATTTCTATAATGGACAGCTGCAACTTCAAACATGCGTTTTTAACAGATACATAAAAGACTTGATCTTAACAGACTGTTGCAGTTGACTCATTGGTAGGAAGCTCAGCCACAGGGAAGAGAGCTGTTGGGTAAAACAATAGGAAGCATTACAACACCCAGTCAGGATGGTGATTCAACTCAAAGTGTGAGAAAAGATCTTTGTTTTCCCAATCGGCTGCATCTAAAAGTTGAAGAAAATGCAAGAAAAAGGGACTCATGCACGTACACAGAAAGGGTTCTGGGTCCATTTGCCTCTTGGCCAATTCAAAGCCCCTTTTCATACCCATACTTCCATTTCCTCTCTTCCTACTTTCACTTTGCAAACTGCATACACCTATTTAGTTATCTTTTGCACATCGATTTATTTCTCTTGGTAGGTATTTTTAATGAATTGTGGTGACAAATTATCTGCTGGCTTCATAATGGCTAATTCCTATTGATTGTTGTCCTTATCTATGTTGTTGGGCGGTTCATGTTACAAAATCTGAGCTCATGCCCTCTGATCAAGCAAAATCTGAGAACAATTTCCCCCGAGGGTCCTCCTGCTGATTGATAACTACTAACTGAGTCATCTAACCACATTTTCTTGCAGTACACTATGTGTGGATTATAGAGAATCAATTTAAATCACTCATTGTCAAAGCTAAATAAATTGATGGACATTGTTCGGGGACGTCCTGTAAGAGAGCGCTTCTTTTTGCAATAAAAACAACAACCCAAACTTTAAAAGTAAGAAGTTTCCAAAAAGGCGACAGAGGACTAAACACAATACATATTTAACATTTTCGAATGCAAAAGAAAATGATGGCAGCAGGGTTTGATGTAGAAGAAAAATGAATTCAGGATCGAATGGCCAAACTGGACTATACCAAGGTTAGGAGGAGCTAGGCTGGGCGATATGTAAAAAAAAACAAATTCTATCACAATAATATTTTTCATTAGTCGATGTATATCACGATATAAAACAAAACACTTTTTTGTCACTAATCAACATCCCCTGGTATTCCCAGCTTTTTGAAGATATCATAAGATTATTTTTGATTTAAATATTTATTTTAACGATGCTCCAGCCAGGTTTTCCTAGGCCAGCACCAACTTCTGGATTTCTGTGTTTGACTGGTTTGCCACTTCCAATATTGTCCAACTGGTTTTGTTAAAAGAACAAATATAGGAGAAAAAATATCCGGTTGGTCCTTTAATAGAGGGAACACTTTGAAATCCAACTGAAAATAAAGAAGTTGCACTAACATCCTCCATGTATGCATCAAAGCACGTGTTCTTTATCTAATTGTTATAAAACTGCATCACTGCATCAACATGCTCCTGTTGGTTTAAGGATTTATTGACAGAAAATTATGGGAGTTATTGGTTTTAATTTTTGGTAGAGAGAGTGGTGAGCTCACAATCTTCAAGATATAATCACTAATGAGAACTAATGTAGGGAACATTGGTGGATTCCCACCTTTGGCTGATTGATTGTTGCATCACTGTTAAATACACATGTAGACACTTTTCTTATTTGGTTAATGAATGCAGTCTCGTTGCAGAAAAGGTAATGTTCGAGGCGTAAAAAAGTTTATCTAAGACGGAAAAAAATTATCTTCATAAAATGGCGAGCGTACAATCTGGAATTATGTTTGTATCTACTAATATACTATCCATTTTGAGAGTCACGACTAAGCCGGAAGGCTGGCTGACTAAAATCTACATTTGATTATTTGTGCATCCCAGCACGTTGTCATTTTTCTTGTTGCAGTGCTGCCCTCTGGTGGACAAATACAAGTAAGACAACAACATTACTGTAAAATCAGGAGTTTCCGGAGACAAAAAGTGGACAGCCGTCGAGCGTCTCTCTGAAGAACAAAAGCAGTTCTGCTCACACACGCTCCACTTTGTGTCTGAACTGATTGATGAGGCGAGCACTGTCAAAGAGAAGGATTTAACAAGTCTAATGCCTATGTTGCAGTAAGACAAAAGAAAGTAATTTAGAGGTTTGATATAAATGTATAAAATGACATTTGTCAATGCACCAAAAGGTAGGTCAGAGGGAGGGGTAGGTCTTAATGGAGTGTGTGGCCAGTCGTTACTAAAACACTGGCCTAATTTTTGGCTAAATACTGCGAGCCATGGTTTGCAGTCACGCACTCCTCTTATCAGTTGACTGATTTTGCTCGTTCTTTCATAACCCCCCCAGTTTTTAATATGCCTGTCCTCTCAAACATAATTATGGTCCAATACGGTATCAATTTCTTTTTTCTTCTTCTTTTTTGGCCTGTGGTGTGATCTGAGAAGAGGTCCACCGCTACTAAGGCTCACCCCTTCTGTCTCTGCTAATCCCTCACACCGTCTCCCTCTCGCCAAACTGTGTGAGTGTTGCCGACTTCCTCACAAGGCAATAAGACTCCACTCTGGTCTGTCTGGATGTTTTTCATCTGCTTTCGTGCTGGGATATTGAGGCGCTGCAGGACACGCGCGTATCTGTCGGTTTGCTTTTTCACTAGTTTTCCTCTGGAGATAAGTGCTTGAACTTGGAGTTTAAATAAGGTTGCGAAGAAATGTATTTCAGAAGCTCTTCAGAGTCTAAAAGAATATTGAAGGTGAGGTATGTCTTTTCTGTTTCTCTCCAGGTTCTTCATTTTCTTGTTTTTGGTCTTTTTATTCAATCGGCCTGTTTAAATTGCTGCCAGTTTTAATGTATTTATCGTTTTTTTCATTACAGAGTAATTAAAAAGCTTACCATGTGACCCACTTCTGTCGCCTTTTACTGTTTAATTGTATCCCAAACCTGTTTCTGGTTCACCACCCGCAATGCGTAAAAATCCTAATATACGTTATTCTTCTATTCATTCCCATTTATTCACTGGAAAGAAAGCCGATGTTTGAAATATCTGTTTTTAGCGTAACCACTTAATATATGTCTTTTCACAACAAAGTTTTACAAACTTTGAGTCTGTCTAGATCATCCAGAGTCCTTGTCCTTTCCTTGATCTCTCTTCAGCTTTTCTATAGGATTTAGGAACTGAGATAGTCAAGGAAGAAGATACAATTTTTTTAATTATTTTAATAAATTATTAATACGTTATTGAACCTTTTACTCTCACTCACCATCCTGTACGCTGACAAAGCTGGGGCTTTGTACAGCCCTAATTGACACAGCTACAGTTCTTTAACTTTTTGATCTCACTAGAAATGGACGAATTTTGAGAATCTATTTCCTGACTTAAAAAGATCTAAACATCAGTGATCCTTTTATAATGTTTTCTCTCATCTTTCCAATTTTGAAGAACAGCAAGGAGAAGTTGGTCTCAATTTCACATCATGTTTTTACCCCAGGGAAGCATGAAGACATGTATTACAATTTAATCTGCACTCTGGTTTTATGTATATTTTAGTTTTTAAATTGATCAGAGTGTTTTTATTTATTTTATCAATTGTTTCTTTGGACATTAAATTAGCATTTTCAAATTAAAGGTTGGATTATTCTTAATTTTTCAGATTTCTAATTTCAGTTTTATTTTATTTATGAATCTATTTTCCTTTGCATCATCCCAATCTATCTCCTCAGAGTGAACTGCATGTATGTGGAATCAAAACAAGCAAAATAAAAGAAAAGTAGAGCTGCACAATATTTTGAATTGCAATCATCTACCTCATCAATTCAAGGCATGCATGTATATTCTGTGTGACAGTATTATTATTTTTTTGGCTAATTGGATATGACTTTAACTGCCCAACACCGGATGCCTATTTATGGTTGTTGCCATTCTAACAAAAAAGTGGTGAAAATCGTAATCGATATCGTCATAACAACATTCAGCAATGGTATCGCAGTTACGTGTTTTCCTGGCACCGTTGCAGCCCTAAAACAAAGAGTTTCTCTGGACCTTGAGAAACTATCTCGTTATCAATCAATACCAGCTACGAAGCAGTAGGAAAGTCTGGTAGCTTGGAAGAAAAACATAAAGAAAGGAGTTTAGAGTTAAATACATTATTGTATAGAACACATGAACACATTTCCTGAAATTAGTGTATAAAGTGCATAAGTAGAACATGCAAAGCCTGAGTGTCTTTAGATTTCACTAAAATAAACCTCTTTTCATGTCAATTTTATTCCCCAGTCAGACAAATTGAATTATGCTCTAAATACAATAATTGTGGCACCAGTAATTTTGTTAGAAACAAAAAAAAAATGTTTTACTTGAGATTCTGTTCCCACTGAATTATTAATGGACTTTCATTAAAGGTGGATTTTCAACCTTTTTTCCCCCGTGTGGGATTATGCAGCTGCAATAAAACACGAAGTTATTTAACATATTTCCACACATCTTATTCAGAGTGGAGGGCACTATTCATTTCTCACTAATCTGGTTTGGGAAGCTAGAGATTTCGGGATAAATGCATTGTAGGTAAAGTAAGGTAGAAGTGTAAGCTTTTAATGAAGCACTCTTGTTAAATCATATTCCACTCTTAGAAATAGATTTTTTAATTCATATGAGCGTCTTTGGAAGTGCTTGTAAAGGTGAAAATTACTGTTCCCACTTGATTTATTCTTAGATCCTTCTGCATTTTAGAAGAACATTATACAAACCGAGCGATCCAGTAGCCTGGATTTCCTCCCCTTAAAACAGTTTAAGAGGTTGTTTTTGTCAAGGATCTTGTTTCACTTTCCAACCACAGCAAAAGCCACCAGGAGGTCAGCTGGAGCGCCTTGAATTCAGCCTGGATGACCACAGCTTCTCTCCGCATGTCCTCTCAATCAGCGCTTCAAATGCCAAGACAGGGGGTTTTTGTTTTCACCAATTTTACAATATCACATGCTCCTTTGACTTTATTGTTGCTGGCTTGCAGAATTTGCGTGGTCTATAAATTTAAACTCTAAGGAAAATGGATGTTATGGTCTTGATTTGGGATAATAAAGTAGCGCACCCTCAGAGCAGCTGTAAGTCAGCCAAGCCAGTGGTGATGGAACTTGGCCAGCTCAAGTTATGGTTGGCCTGCACACAGAAGCATGAATGAATTTGCGTCTGGAGTATATTTATGTTCATCGTTTACTTTCTCATACTGATTCCCTGCCCAACAAACTTGAACCTGTATCCGTTGGCCGGCTCCTGTTTTCTTCTTCTCACCAGTCGGCCCATATCTTCCTCTCATTCACTTAACCTTTAACCAACACTTTAAGTATATTTAATATGAAGCAGCTGAACATAAAGAAACTCTACAGCTTGGGTCTCTTTCGTCTCATCTGTATTTTTGGAGAAAGCCTTTCCCAACTCCTCCCGTTCACCTCATTCCGCCTCCCTGTCTTCATTTCCATGTCTCTGCCGAGCTTTTCTTCGTTTCTTTATCTTATGCTCTCACTCAAGGGTTTTTCTCAATATCCTCGTCTCTCTTTTCTTTGTACTTCTTGGGCTTTAATGTCTGTTATTTCTCCCCCTTCTCGTTTTGCATTCCTGCACTATCATCCCTGTCCCGGGGAGCTATATCTAGAAGAAAGACAGTGGAGTTTTGAGGGTTTTTTTAGATCGTACATTTGCCTGTAAATTCAGTTGGTTTGAGCTCTTTGGACTTCCAGTTTTGCTTTTTGTACATTTATTCATTGACCAACTACTAACCCAAATTAGGTTGGAAAATGTTCCTCTTCTCCAGGTCGGGGACTGCCATAAGTACAGGAGTTTAAATATGTCGTTCATGACGAAAAATTGAAGTAGGAGATTAACATAGGCGGATTGGTGTTGCCTCTGCTGTCGATCTATGTTCCCTCCTTCCTCCATGGTCGTGAAATCTGAGTAGTGATTGAAAGAACGAAATCACACTAGGGCTGGATGATATCTCGAGTTTTTAAAAAGTATCAAAGAATTAAATATAAGATACAAAAATGACCAAATATCCTTTATATAGACCAGTTAGTTTCCTGCCCTCCAGCCCCTCCGTCTGTCTCTCGCGTTACTTCACCTTGCTACACCTCCCGTCCTCACTAAACATGAATCTCACCACAACCCCACTACTGCATTCAGTCAGGAAGTCACAGCAGCATGGAGACAGACGAAGGCACAAGGGAGAGTGTTGAAGAGGAGCCGCTGGTTAGCACTGCTTTAAGTGGGCCGGTACGCAATGGTACTTGGTACCACCACTTCTAAAAATAGGTCTTTAGAGTTCCACCACTTCTCTGAGCGCTGAGAACGTTCTCACAGAGTCCCCGGTACCTCAATAGTTTGTCTGTTGTAAACCTTTTGCAAGCTCCCCTCTCGAATTTTCAGAACCCTTCACAACGCGCAGAAAGGCAGAAGCTTGTCTGTACTGCACTGCATCGCACACCTGTGGTGCATTCAAGGAACGTTTAAAATGTATGGGGAGTAACTTAGGACATTTAAAACTTTTATAACAAAAAACACAGAAAATAATACCACAAGCCATAAACGTCTGTTTAATGGGAGGTGGCAAGCAACGTTTGATGCATACTAAACATGCCCTACTTATTTTTTGCAAAGTACTAAAAAAAACACTATATTCTCTATTAATTTAGTATTTTTGGCCTCTCAGAACCAAGCACCCGGGCAGAATTTGAACACCAGCCCACCCTTGCCTAAAACAATACTTTTTAATTGCAAAGCTATAACTATTTTGGTTTGGAAGAATAAAACATTATTTTATTCAAGAAATTAATATTGTTAATATATGTTTCTAATGAACATCTACAGCTGTATGTCAATAAAAGTGCCTGTGTGACATTTGAGACATGTAACTTACAGTTTGAATTGCTTTTTTGTCAATACTTTTTGGGAAGAAAAATATCTAGGTATATATCGAACATCGAATTTCAGCTGAGAAAAATCTAGATATAACTTTTGGTCCATATCGTCCAGCCCTAGATCACAGATACATGCTGCAGAAATGAGTCTGGACTCTCCTTTAGAGATAGGGTGAGAAGCTCGATAATCCGGGAGGGACTCAGAGTAGAGTCGCTGCTCCTCCACGTCGAGAGGAGCCAGCTGAGGTATCTTGGTCAGGATGCCTCCTGGACATCTTGGTCAGGATGCCTCCTGGACACCTCCCTGATGAGGTGTTCCAAGCACATCCATGCTGGGAGGAGACCCAGAGGAAGACCCAGGACAAATCTGGAGAGTCTGTTTCTCAGCTGGCCTTGGAACGCCTTTGGATTCCCTCGGAGGAGCTGGCCCAAGTCACTGGAGAGGGAAAACTGGGTCTCTCTGCTTAGGGTGCTGCCCCCCCGACCCGATCCCGGATTAAGTGGAAGATGATGGATGGCTTAAGTGGAAGATGATGGATGGATGGATGGATAGATGTTGTAGAAAAATCTCTTGGCATCAATGCTGACAATCCATGGTGTAGACAATTTCTCTTTGCACTATCTCTCTTGGGCCATAGGTGTCCGATACCGGCCAGTGCCCCGCAGGTTTTAGATCCGTTGTTGCTCCAATACTGCCAATGAAGGATTCCTGTTAGGACTTGAGAGGTACTTTAAGATTGCACAAACCAAAGCCTGAACTATGGTATAAAAAAATCCCTGTGTCTGTTAAAGGTCCCGTTTACTGAGAAACCATGTAATACTTATTCTATTTGAAATACGATCGTTCACTCTGACTTGCATATGCTTGCTGCACGTGAACATTTTCTCCAACCCCCATTTCATTCATTAATTAGACTTATTATAAGCTTGGGCTGCACAGTGGTAGCATAGTTGCCTTGCAGGAAGAAGGTCGTGGGTTCAAATCCCGGCCTGGGGTCTTTCTGCATGGAGTTTGCATGTTCTCCCTGTGCATGCATGGGTTCTCTCCGGGTACTCCGGCTTCGTCCCACAGTCCAAAAACATGACTGTTAGGTGAATTGGTTTCTCTAAAATTGCCCTTAGGTATGAGTGTGTGTGTGCATGGTTGTTTGTCCTGTATGTCTCTGTGTTGCCCTGCGATGGACTGGTGACCTGTCCAGGGTGTACCCCGCCTCTCGCCCCTGGAGATAGGCACCACCCTATTTAAGTTACAATTGGACTAACAAGATAAGTGTTTAACTTCATCCAAAGCCCCTTTCGAACTTTGAAATTTTGAAAAAATCTTTGAAAAAATGTATCAAGTATTCAACTTTTTGTCATTTTACTTCGAAATAAAAAAATAAAGAGATGGCAAAAATGAGCGAGTCTGGAAAAGCCAGTCCTTTTTGCGTCACAGGGAAAATTAGAATTCATGGTCTTGCCTACCTTGGTTTGTGACTGCCCACAGGAAGGCTGAATTGATTTTGCGGCCAGGAGAGAGCACAGCGCATCTCTGTTAGTAGAAGCTAACCGTTAGCAACTCCACAACATGTCAGAACACATTCAGACTTGTGTTATTTGTGGACATAGACATTAGCTCCATGTTTTACCCAAGAAAGAGGAGCTGAGGGAGAAACAATTCGAGTTTGTCTTTGGAAGACCATCAGTGAAGTAAGTTAAGTTAGTTATTTGTTTGGGGGCAGCATAAGAGTTGCATTGTTGTTAGCCAGTTAAAGGCAAAACATTTGCATATCATGTACAGTTGTGTGCGAAAGTCAGGGCACCCCTTTAAAAACAGCATATTTTATATATTTAAAAATGTATATTCATATTTACTGTCTCTCTGGTATATGGGAAAAAAAGACAATATTGTCAGGAAACATTAATGCATAGTTACATTTTATTTTATAAATTGAACAAAATTACAAAAATTAAAAACATAATTTTGGCATGTGCAAAAGTTGGGGCACCCTGAGAGTTTCAAAGTTTCAGATTCTTTTTACAAGCTCAGACCTCTACCAGCTCATTGGTCCTGAAGCATGTGTCAACAATTGTCATTAGGGAGTGCCAGCTGGTGCCAATTTGAGGGTTTCTTAAATACGGCGACTCCACAAACCTTGTACAAACACTCAGCAACCATGGGTTCCTCTAAGAAGCTGTGTAAGACAGAAAAAATGAAAGTAATTGATGCCCACAATGCCGGGGAGGGCTACAAGAAGATAGCAAAGCGTTTTCAGCTTGCAGTTTCCACAGTGCGAGGCATAATTAAGAGATGGCAGGTGAGGGGAACTGTGGAGGTCAAGAAGAGATCTGGAAGACCAAGGACACTCTCGGAGAGAACAGCTCGTAGTCTGATCAGAAAGGTAAACCAAAACCCACATTTGACTTCAAAAGACCTCCAGGAAGATTTAGCAGACTCAGGAGTGGTGGTGCACCCTTCCACTGTGCGCCGATACTTGCACAAACAAGACCTTCATGGAAGAGTCTGCAGAAAAAAACCTTATCTACGACCTCATCATAAAATACAACGTCAAAAATATGCAACAGAACATCTACAGAAGCCTGATGACTTTTGGAAACAAGTGCTGTGGACTGATGAAGTTAAAATAGAACTCTTTGGCCACAATAAGCAAAGGTATGTTTGGAGAAAAAAAGGAGCAGCATTTCATGAAAAGAACACCTTGCCAACTGTTAAATATGGGGGTGGATCCATCATGCTTTGGGGTTGTGTTGCAGCCAGTGGGACAGGAAACATTGCTCGGGTGGAGGGAAGAATGGATTCAATTAAATACCAGCAAATTCTGGAGGCAAATATCACAGCATCTGTAAAAAAGCTAAAGCTGAAAAGAGGATGGCTTCTACAACAGGATAATGATCCTAAACATACCTCCAAATCCACCATGGACTACCTCAAGAAACGCAAGCTGAAGGTTTTGGAATGGCCTTCACAGTCTCCCGACTTAAACATCATCGAAAATCTGTGGGTAGATCTTAAAAGAGCTGTGCATGCAAGACGTCCTAAGAATATTGCAGAACTGGAAGCCTTTTGCAAGGAAGAATGGGGAAAAATCCCAAATAATGGAATCCAGAAACTTGTTGTTGGCTATAAAAAGCGTTTACAAGCTGTGATATCTGCCAGAGGGGGTGTTACTAAGTACTGAAGGTACTGATGCTGTAGGGTGCCCCGACTTTTGCACATGCCAAAATTATGTTTTTAATTTTTGTAATTTTGTTCAATTTATAAAATAAAATGTAACTATGCATTAATGTTTCCTGACAATATTGTCTTTTTTTCCCATATACCAGAGAGACAGTAAATATGAATATACATTTTTAAATATATAAAATATGCTGTTTTTAAAGGGGTGCCCTGACTTTCGCACACAACTGTATATTATTGAGTAAGATTCTTAATTCTGACGTCACCCCCCCATCCACTCCTCGGACAAACTGCAACCTCCTGAATCAGGAGCGCCAGAGCATGTTTCCCCCAGAAAATGACTTACAAGGCATTAATTCAAAGTAGAGATCAGAGGTGGGTAGAGTAGCCAAAAACTGTACTCAAGTAAAAGCACAAAGTAGTCATCCAAAAAATGAATAAAGTAAAGTATTTGGTAAAATGGCTACTCAAGTATGGAGGACTTGAGTACTTCTTTTGATATCGTAACATATAATAAAATATGTATATTTTTTTGTAATATGTATACTCTACAAATATCTATATAAAGCATAAAGTTAGGTGCAAAATCTGAAGATTCAAATAAATAAAAATAAGTAACATAATTGTAAAACAAATTTGACGACTAAAGTAAATCAAATCTAAATAAAAAAAATTCTAAGTAAAACTAATAAAACTAATACTTACACTAGTTAATGTATTTATGTTAGACCAGGGTAAGGTACCCCCACTTGACCTCCAAATGGCTCAACGGCCTCAGCAGATAAAAAATAATGTTAAAATGTGTGAGTTTCATGTATTTTTGGTTAAAAACAAGCATTTAGTTTAATTCAGTAAAGAGCCAGAGTAGCAATACTTCATTAAAAAATTACTCAAGTAAAAGTAACAAGAACAGTCTAGTAAATTTACTCCAAAAAGTTACTCAATTAAATGTAACTGAATAAATGTAACTAGTTACTACCCGCCTCTGATAGAGACCACAGCAAATATATTTAAAAAGAGTGAATGAGACCTTTAAAGGAATAAATATCTGGAACAGTTGTCCAGACAATATGAAATTATGTTGTACTTTAGTAGACTTTGAGACTTTATAAAGATAATTTCATTTTTCGTTACAGTTTAGAAAACTTTGCCTACAGGTCTGGGGACCGAGATGACCATAGAAGAAGGTTGAATTACTCATGAACCATTACTGTGCAGATTTGGCCATATTTATCATTATCCAGCGGAAAGGCCTCCATTTGTATTTTATTAAAACAAGCTCTGTATTTCCAATAAGGTGTTCAAGGCCTCTGGAAAAGGAATAGGCCTGCATCATTACAGATCTGCTACTGTACTTAATAATGCTTTTGCATATATTCTTACATAACATGTCTGTCATCTGCCAGACCCAGCGGGAGTGGTTGATTTTGAAAGCTCAATCTTATTCTCCTCTGACCAAAACACACAGTTCCAATTAAAAGATCCAGTAGAGCTTAGCAAACTTCACCTTCTATTTTTGTGATGTTAGGAGATAAAAATCTCTTTTCCCATGCTTCACATGTATGTTCAGCTAGTTTACTTATATAAGAATCTAAAAGAACAACTATAGTTTCCCCAAATAGCTTCTCACTCTCACAAGATTAAGAATTTTTATCATTTATAAACGAGTAAAAGGAAAACAATACATTGAAATTAAAATCCAATTAAGCTGTAATGTTCTAAAAAGGCTTCTAAAAACAAGTGGTTTTAACCAAAATTTGAAGCAGTTATTGATCGGGGCAGTGCACACATGGAGGAGGAGTTGGTTCCGTAATTTGGACGAAGCCTCGGAAAAAGCCCGGTCACCTTTCCGCCTCAAACACAGAAGGAAGCAGCTGGTTAGCGGACCTCTTGATGGTCAATAGGAATGAATCATAAAGGCAAGGCAATTTTATTTGTATAGCACACTTTCAACAACAAGGTAATTCAAGGTGTGTCACATGATTAGGGGATAAAGTAAAAACAGCAATAAATCATAAAACACACACAGAGCGTATGACACGTAAAAAACAAGGCCGGCAGTACTCAATGTGGTGTTGTTGTTTTTTTAAAAGCAATAAAACATACAATTCAACTACAAACCTCATATGCAGTCAGAGAAGCAACATTTGGATCAAATTAATGTGAGAATCCTGTCACTTTAGAAAGCGTTTAATAGACTTTGTGACCCTAAGATGCCCCGGTGTCCTGCAGTATTCCAACGCTAAGATTTTTAGATTTTTTTAAATCTCCATTTCCACTTAATTTTGAATGTGGTGGACATATTTAAGCAAGTAACTTTTAAAGATCAATGCACATCTGCATGTCTTTGAATGGCATGTTTGTCATGTTTCTGCCCCTCAGTCACAGTAAGAGATGATGGAAGGAGGATGTACACACTAAGATCAATGACATTTTTTTTTTTTTTTTTATCTGCTAAAAGACGCTTCAGTTATATATTGTGTCATTTGTGGTGCTGATAATTGTGAAACAAAAAAAAATCTGTATCAGATTATTTATCTGCAGATTATTCTTCTGGGTTCTGCATGTCCTTTTTCTGGTCCAGCACATCTGCAAAACTGCTGAATTTGTGTTCCACACACAAAGAATTGTCACTCTGCCAAAACTCTCTGCTGCGTACTTACCTGGAAAAATCTTTTCTCTTTGTCTCCAACAGGTTTTTCCAGACACAGATTTTCTGCAAGGTCAAAGGTCAGTGTGGATTTTTTCCCCCTTTATCTTTTAGTTTTTTAATCCTTCCTTTTGTTCTGAACACACTTGTATACCAACTTAAATGTAATATAGGACCCTGTTATTAGATTTGGCACGCAAAGAACCCAGTTTGATTTAAATTCGCTGCAAACGGTTTAAGAATACAATTCCAGTGAGAGACCACTAGAGGGAAGCACAGTATTACTTTGCAGAGGCCATTTTTTGGGTGAGTCTTACGGTTTTTAGGGAATAAGATTTCTTATATTGTAGTAAATGGGGGGGGGGGGGGCGGATTACTTTATCATCTGACCAAGTTTGAGTGTGTGTGCACTGATACGCTCTGTTTGTTTGTTGGAGTCCTGGTTTCTGTTTAACTACAAGCATGTTTACAGTGCAGGAAGAGAACAATTAAAGCATCTTTATTGTAGATGTGTGAAAATGACCTGAATAACAGACAAACTACGTTCCATTTTTTTGCAGAAATCATCTGATTTAGGCTTCTACTCCAACATGTGTTTAATTCCTACCATTCGTAATGATGAGTCTCTCCTCTCAGCCAGTCTCCTCCTTCTCAGTCCCACTCTATACCATTGCCTCCCCTTTCTGGCTCCTGATAGGGCAGACATGGAGTCAACAGAGGAGAGAAGCAGCCGGAGGAGGAGGAAAGAGAGAGAGGGATGGAGAGACAGTTTGGATATGAGGGTAGAAACAAAGAAACGCTGCAGGTGTTGTGGAGTTAAGCATTTCTGTTGCATGACTTTACTCAGCGGGGGAAGTGTGATAGCGTTGGCTGTCAGAGGTGCAGGACTGGTAGACTGATTCCAGATGAAGTTTTACCTCGTTCTTTCATATCGGTTTAGTTGTTTTTAGAGAATAATTTGGAGTTTGAAAGCATGGCCCTTTTTACCAACGACGTGCACAGCCTGGGCTCCTATTACTGCCTGATCCGACGCAAGTTTAAGAGGAGGCGGAAGAAGCGCTCCGAACGCAAAGGTAACCCAAAGAGTTGAAGTCCTCTCACCTTTTTCTGATGCTGAGATGCAAACAAGTGTGTGCACCTTTTGAACAAACGGTTTCAGGTTGTTTCTTTGTGACTTACAGCTTACTGAGTCCAGAATATTTCAATTCTTTTTGTGTTTTATGTGTGTTGGTTGGTGTGGTGTATTTACAGCGAAGTTTACTACATAAACCAAGGAATTTCTGTCAATCTGTTGAAGAAAGTAATTTGATTTGGTCATTTTCCGAGTTTGAATAACTTTGGAAAAAATGGTATGTTAAAAATCTGCTTCTTTTTTTTTTGAGAGAGAAATCATAATTTTCCCTTTGTATATCCTTCACAACGCACACTCTCTACAAAACGGAAGTCTACGAGATGATGTAACAAGACCGAAATCCTTCTTATTTTTAGACCAGCATAATAACACGCATTTGTTTTGATAAGCCAGCGTACTTGGCAAAACAGGAAACGGTAAGATGGCAATTTTGAAGTCCATAGTTGCAAAAAGTATCTCTGTCGAGATCTACAGCCTTTAATATACAAATATAAATCACTTGTTAAATAAAGATACAATAAGAAATGGTGAGAGCATTTTCTTTCCACTCACAGTTACTCCAGTTATTCACAGTTATTCAAACCTGTTGCAGATTTAGATTTGAAATCCTCATCCCACCAAGAAGATTGTTTCTGACTGGAAATGAGACCGACATCTCTAGAAATCGAATAAAACAATACAAAGGTAGTATTTTTTTAAAATTAAAAAATTTGTTTTTTAAATTTGTTTACAATTTTTATTAAAAAAGGATTGAAAACTATTTGTAATCTTCAATTAAATCATTCCTATAAATGCTGACCAGCATCTTGCATGTTTCCACTGCTGCTTTGATATTTTACCTTTGATGATGAGCTCCCAGTCTCGAGGTTGGAAAGCCTCCTAATCTTTATCTTCCACCTCAGATTACAGAGTACGTACAGATCAGAACCCTAACTGGGCCTCCCAAAAACACTACATTCAGTCAGAAGGGACATGTAAGGAGATTAAAATAGGTCTTAGTTCAGACTGTGGCCAAAGTGGGAAGAGTAGTTGTAATCTGAAGGTTGTGGGTTTGTTTCCAGCATGAACCGAACCGAGCCGAAACTCAAAGAAAAACATTGAAAGTCTGAAGAACTTTTGATCCACTTTTACGATTACAAGGAAATTCGTTCGCTTGGAAGCAAAATACCAAGACAGCTGGGTTTCTTTAAAACTTTTGCACAGCACTATAACTAAAATCATTTATAAAAATTAGGTCACAACATGTGTATTTTTCTATCAGTTGGACATAAAAACTTCAATAAAATCCATTGGAAGGTTTCTGAAAGTCAGGATTGGAGCTAATTGTTAAACTGTAACATGGCTACAAGGAGCATCTCTGTTGTTTTTCCCAGTCAAACGGGGTAACAGTAGCTTGTCGGGGGTAGGGTGTGCTAACTTTCATCCCAGCTTTAAAACACATTTTCTTTATTTTTAGTCTATTGCACAAAACGTTGCAGTTATTGACTTTTTTCCAGAAGAAGAAAAAACAATTAGATATTAGTATATGACTATTTCTTGGGGTGTCCTGATGTTTTTACATAATTGTATCAATAAGTTAAATTAAAGCTAATAGTTGGGTTGAATTTCTACTGTCAAACCTAAAACATCAATATCATCTCCTTTTTTGCCTGAAGAGACTCCAGAGATGTGTTTTCTTTGTCTTCTTCCTCCCATCCTTCCCCTCCATCTCTCTCTGAGCGAGGCGGCTCGTGGCTCATCATAATTGAGGTTGAATGACGAGAGCCCCTCAGAGCTCTGAGCTGTTCTCTCCTGAGTTTGCTGCTCTGCTCCAGGGGATTAACCAAACAGAGAAGGTAGTAATTACTCAGGTGGCCACAGCTCACCGGCAGTATTAGCCATGTCTCAGCCACTTGCTTTGACATCCGCCGACCCCCTCCGTACCACCACCTCCTCTCCATTCATCCAACTAAATCCACCTCTGCTGAAGGGGCATTTTTTTTTATCCTTTGATTTAAAAGAACCTCCAGGTCTGCTTGCTCAGAGTGAATATGTCTATCAGTATTACCCAGCTCTGTTTCCCGCCTCTTTTTCCCCCTCACGCTGGGAAGGAAATCTTCCCTTTTTTCACCGAAGAGAAGCGAAGACTAGGGCTGTAAAGTCCTAGTCGACTTATTGGTCGATGCGTTCTGAGTCGACCAAAATTCTGATTGGTCGATTTTATGCAGTGTTAATTTTTTTAATTTGATCACAAGAGACATTCCAAGATAGCTGATCGGTGCTGATGTTAGAGTAGGCTACAACAGCGCTGCCTCTCGTGTGATATTGCTTTAACAGTCTACAGGGAGATCGAAGAACGTCCACGTTATTCAACTTGCTGTGGCTTTAGTGCTTAATTTGTAAATCATTAGGTGCCGGAACGCAAAGTACATGACAGCGTAGGCATGACCAGAGACGCGCACAGGTTCTGGAACACAGTAAATGGTAGCGGGAAAAAAACATGTAAAAACATGATCTGGGCCTTACAGGCCTGAATATTTAAAATATTGTAATGTTCTCCGATAGATGCAGACAATGGTTGTAATCGAAAGCTTTAATGCCGACTGCTGTTGGCCGCAATCACGCCGTACAAAACAGTAATCAAAAGAACATAAACCGGTTGTCTGTCTAGCTCCATTTACAGACACACACCAGTTCCCCGGCAGTCAACTGCGCACTCCCCCACTCCCAGCCTGAAGAACAGTGCTGGATTTGGTCGGGTTTTTTGTTTATTTTATTTTATTGCGCAAGTGCGCCGCGCCCACAGTCTTTGTTTTGGGCCCAATGCACAGCTTTATTCCGTTTGTACTTGTCTTGATCTGGCATGTTTAATAAAGATCATTGTCCCTGAATTGCCTTGCCGTTTAGTGCAATTGCAGTAATCATGGCATATTATATTGCGCAGATGCACGTAATGCAAAATGCTGTCAGAGCACCCCCCCCTGCAAATTAGTCGATTTTTGGTCAGAATTTCAGGGTTTCAGTCGACCAAGAATTTCTTTGGTTGATCACAGCCCTAGCGATGACGAAGCAGGAGGAGAAGGTGTTTGGCCCGTCTCCTACTCTGCTATACCTTTCTTAGACTTTTTTGTCTCCTAATGAATTCCCGGGTTCTTGAGTTCCTGGAAGTTTTTCAAACCCAATTTCCCAGGTCAATTTATATATATTTTCTTTCTGTTTACAATCTGGAGATGAAATTAACATTTACCAAAATGTTTGGGGATTATTGTAAATGTTTTACTTCACCTCCAAGCATAAACAATACTGGCATTTTAGCAAATTACATCATTCTGCAGATGATAACTAATTTTTGTGTAAAAATGTGTTTGCTTCATATAAAGCTGCGATTTTACCTACATTCCTTTCATTTTGTCAGCTCGGTAATTGGGACACCTTGGGGAGATGTTCCCAGATATGTGAACAGTGGCTCTTCTCTGTTCAGACATTCCTGTGTTCCATGTTTTATGACAGCTGCATGCAAAACACTGAGACCCTTTGGCTGAAATGATTGCATGTTACTGTATACAGTCACGTATAAACTAAGTAAATGTTAGGGTTTGGCATATATCTGAACATAACTGATCTACTGGAGGAAAACACATCGGATTTCGTCCTGTTATTGTTTAATAAGCCAAAGAAAGGTGAAGTGGACAGTGGTGTGTGAAAAACGGAGTATCCTTGCTGCTTCAATAGGAGGGATCTGCAAATCCAGTCCTCGGGTGCCTCTGTTCTGCAACTTTTGGATGCTTCCCTGCTCCAACACACCTGAATCAAAAGGCTGAATTACTTCCTTGAGATGTCAGCAAATTTTACAAAGGCCTGGGGTCTCATTTATAAATCTTCCTTACGCACAAAATGGGCTCTGAAAATTGCGTAAGTCACTTTCTGTGCCAAGTTTGTGATTTATAGGGGGAAAAATGAGCTCAACTTTAAGCACACTAAGGACCTTGCTTATGTACATTTTGGACACGGAGGACACCGGCAGAGCAGCCGGTGAGTTGGCAAAATTGTGAATTTATGCTACATTTTCAGACTTGTAGATCTTCGCACACAACCAACAGTCAGCCCCCATCCCCCTCTCTGAACTGAGAATTAAAATGAGAATCTGAATGAAAATATCTTGCATTTAGGAATCATATCACAGTATGTTCCTATGTACGTTTTCAGATTAAACAGCTATTGCACTTAGTGCAATTATTTGTGATAAGTAGAAATCTAAATACTGCAGTGACACTTCTGTGTAATGCTGCACAATGGATGCGCTGGCGCTAATTGAAGATCACGCCACCGGCAGCATCTGGATGGGGGGGAGTTTTAAAGGGTTTCCTGGCCCATGATGATGACTGGCTGATCAGATGAGTTAGATTCCCTAAATCAGTCGTATTAGATCTACTGGCTGAACTTGGCCAGTTAGGAAGAGCTACAGTGAATGAACTAGAGCTGGGAATCAAACATGCGAACGCGGCATCGAGGACCGTAGCCTCAGCATATGGTGCATCTACTCCACAACTAAACCACATGGAGCTCCAAAAAGAGAGGTTTAACAACAAATTGATTTGTTTTCGATGCCTAACAAAGAATTTTGTGATTTGAAAGTATTACCTAATTAAAAACTGTATTTTAAACGATCTGCATCAAATCCAGACCAATGGGTTTGCAGCCTTGACAATCCAAGGAGTCATTGTTTCCACCAGTCTAGCTAAAAGAAACCTTGTTTAGTGCCACAGATGTTCCACAGACAAGTTATCAATTTTAGATAAATATCTACTCCAGGAAATTTGTTGTTAATTTGAAAATAAACCTTGTTTTTGTATTTTAGGTTTTAAAATAAAGAAAAGAATAAATATTTAGCAAAAAGAGAATGGATACATTTACTTCTTTAAGATGTTATTTGCGGAAAATTAAGTTAAAAAATGAACACAGTTACCAACCTTATGACTTATAAATTCTATTTAATTCAAAAAAAATTCATGATATTCTTACAGTTCTATATCCGGGCAGCAGAGACTATATTCCACAGAAACATGCCCTTGATGACACCATCAGTTGTTGGCAAGCACTGCTAATCCACCTCATTTGCTTTAGCAGTCCTCTTTAAATCTCTGTCTGGCCGTATGGTTAGAAAGCCTTGCAGAGATTAAAATATTACTGTTACCTTTAGTGTTATTCTGTTGTGAAGATTCAAAGCAATTACTCCATGGAAATAAAACTGCTAAACCTGCAGTTTTTTTTATTATATCTTTGGCTAAACATGATAAAGTGACATGACAAAAATGTTTTTAAATACAGTCACTTGCACCTCTGGAGCTGCAGGTTGCAGGCCTCTAATTCAAGATGATCCAGGCCAGATGCTTTTTTTGCATGATAGATTTTAATGGGTCTAAGTTTGTTCATATGGCAAAAAAGGAAACAGCCCTTTACCAGTTACCAGGCAGCTGAATCTGAAGCCAGTCTCAGCACTGTGCGGGGGGAAAAACTCATAATTAAACCTAACTAGGTGAACGTTTTGTGCCCAAATGTCAATAATTTCATTAAAAACAAACCGGCTACAGCTTTTGTATTGTATCATTCATCTTTTTGTCAAGTTTAATATAATTGTGTGTTTGTAGTGCAGTCGGATGACCGCAAATATTGTTCTAACCTTGAGCCTGAAATTGAATTTGAAGCCAAGTCAGAATTAAACAATTAAGCCACATTTAGTAAAGTAGGGTTTAATCTTTGTCTCCCAGTTGGAAAACTTATTTTCCTCCTAAAAGTGTTGTTAGATATTTACATTTTTATCTATTTACAACATAAGTTTTTGTGACAGACGTGTTACTGACGTAATTCTTTTATTACTCTGCCTTAATCTTTGGATATAATCTGAACGATGTATCATCTGATTTCTATGTGAAGGATTGTGATTTAGCCCTCAGTGAATTAACATACAGTGCAGAGTGACTTTCAAAAGACTGAACTTAAGCATATCACCGGTGCATCGCTCATAAATGTGCCAAACCATGACACTTGCAGACGATGCTTTCCAATGGGCCTTATATGAAAAATGGAAAATGGGGAACAGAGGCCTTTTCTGCCACGCCAGCAAAATCACTAAAATGAGCTTTTGCAACTTGAATAGTGTGGGAGGGGGGATCTGCACTCCCTGACGCTTCAAATCTATCGCTGTGAAGGAGGAAGAGTTTCCTGCAACAAGATTTTTTTCTTTTGGGTTTTTCTTAACTTCATTTTTCACTTTTTCCTGTAGTTATAGACACAATTTATTAATTACTGAACGGTTCTTCTGAATTATTATTATTTGTTTTTTTCATATATATATATATATATATATATATATATATATATATAAACAAATGATTAGCCGACTTTAAAAAGCTCAGCTTAACATCTGACATCCACACCATAGGAAGCCAAATGAAACAACACGATCCAATTCATTCATATTAAATCCAAAAAAGAGCAACTGATTAGAAGCAGTGCCTGGCTGAGTACTGCAAACACAGCGGCACTCGGTCATAATAAGAAATGAGTTGTCTGCTTGTCTCAATGTAATTAGCTTTGATTAGCATGCTGCTAATGACTGTGACAGACTGTCGAAGGGAAAAAAAAACAACACTGTCGTGGGACTACTCAAACCACAGAGGGTTGTTTTAGCTGACAGAGATTTCAAATCTCTGCAGAGATTTTGGACAAACTTTCTTAGTTTAGCTGCAAATTAATATAAATACGGGAATGTTTTGCTTTTATTATGCGCACTTTCTAATACGCTCTGCTGAGAAGGAGCTAAAGCATCACTACATCCTCTTTCCATTCACCCCTCTGTCTGTCAAAACCTTTTTCATCTAGCTGAGGTCTCCCCCCATGCCCTGTCCCAACTGTCCATCAATTCCACCTCATCTGTTTGACAGCAGAAAGGCCACGAGGTGTGAAATTCAGCTCCAGCATGATGTTGTCTTAGGTTGCAGCCTCACACAAATTTTTTTACATGGATTCATCCACAGCTATGCAGCATTTTTTACCTTCAAACCCTCCCCCCTTCACACATCCGTACGCACAAAAGCGTGGAAGTAAATGCACGCTCCCCTCCTCTGGATGGTTTCGCCGGGCCTTGGATTTGATAAACTATGGTAGGTGTAAGGCTCCATGGACATCAAGTCAAGGAGAACAGAGGGACAAAGGATATTGGTGTGATTTGGTCCAGGGCTATCAAACCATGACTTACTTTCCTGTACGTTGCTTAACAACACGTCAGTGTAATTTTTGGCCGACCATTAAGTCCCTGGTTTTTGTACTGTGTCATATACTGTGCTGGTAGAAGAGAAAAAGCTGCAGGGAAGTGCCTGGAAGCAGGTTTCTTTTCTATAAGCATTTATAACACGTAAATGCTGAACTACTATTGTTTGGAAATTATTTTGATTAAAGAAAATAAGGTATGATTTGTCATCATTTTTCTAAGAATGCTCCCCTTACTGTTTGGCTTGTGCAGGTCTGCGGAAAGGTTATTAGCATTAGTATCCTTGCTGAGGTCCATTGCCCTTTTAGTTAAAGGCAGTTTTTTATATAGCATCATTTATACACAAACTAATTTAAATAACTTAACAAGAAGACGTCCTTAAAACAAACAAGACAAAAGAATATCTGCAAATCTTAAGATTTAGGAAATGTAAAAATGCAGATAAATAAATAAAAATAAACAGATAAACTATTATTTGATTTTTGCAGTGATCCAAGATGTTTTCTGGCCGGAGGAGTCTACATGGTACATAAATGACCAGGTCCAAGACCATCCAGATTAGGCTTTCTGTCCTTTTAGAAACAGAAAGCCAGTGCTGGACTGGTGAAATGTAATAAATTTTTTCTGGTTTGGGTCAGAACCCTGGCAGCAGCATTTTTGCTAAGTTTTTTTTTCTTCCTGTATTTACAGAGGCCTGTACAGATGGCATTACAATGATGAAATTCTAAAAATAAAATCTCTCACCATGATGAATGAAAGAACGAGATCTCGGATACAAATGGCTGAAATGAGTTTCCTTCGGAGGGTGGCTGGACTGAGCCTTAGAGATAGGGTGAGGAGCTCCTTCATCCGGGGAGAACTCAAAGTAGAGCTGCTGCTTCTCTGCAGAAGGAGTCAGTTGAGATGGTTCGGACATCTCAGGACCAGGATGCCCCCTGATTGACTGCCATTGGAGGTTTTCTGGGCACATCCGACTAGGATGAGATACTGGGCAAGACCCAGAACTCACTGGAGACACTACATATACAGGTGGAACTAGAAAAATTAGAACATTGTGCAAAAGTTCATTAATTTTGGTAATTCAACTTAAAAGGTGAAACTAATATATGATATAGTCTCGTTACATGCAAAGCAAGATATTTCAAGCCTTTATTTGTTATAATTTTGATGATTGTAGCTTACAGCTGATGAAAACCCCAATTTCAAAATCTCAGAAAATTAGAATATTACATGAAATTAATAAAACAATGATTTTAAATAGATAAATGTTAGACCTCTGAAAAGTATAATCATGTATATGTACTCAGTACTTGGTTTGGGCACCTTTTGCATCAATGACTGCCTCAATGCGGCGTGGCATGGATGCTATCAGCCTGTGGCACTGCTGAGGTGTTATTGTTTGAGGTGTTTGTTGCTCAGGAGTGCCTTGACAATAGGAATACAACATTTGATGCCCATGTCCAGGATCCGTCTGTGTGTGGTGGCTCTTGATGCACTAACTCCAGCCTCAGTCCACTCCTTATAAAGGTCTCCAACACTTTTGAATGGCCTGACAATCTTCTCCAGGCTGTGGTCATTCCTGCTGCTTGTGCACCTTTTTCTTCCACACTTTTCCCTTCACATAACTTTCTATTAACGTGCTTTGATACAGCACTTTGGGAACAACTTCTTTTGCAAATACCTTTTGAGGCTTTTTTGGTGTCAATGATAGTTTTCTTCACAACTGTCAGGTCAGCAGTCTTCCCCATGATGGTAATTCCTACTGAACCAGACTGAGAGACCATTTAAAGGCTCAGGAACTCTTTGTAGATGTTTTTGATTTATTAGCTGATTAGAATGTGACACATTGAGCCCAAAATATTTAACCTTTTCACAATATTCTTCTGAGATTTTTAATTTCAGGTTTTCATAAGCTTTAAGCCATAATCATCGAAATGATAACAAATAGTCTTAAAATATACTGCATGTAATGAGTCCATATGTAATAATATATATCCTCCAGAATGAGCTGGAGGATGTTGTTGTGGAGAGGGATGTCTGGTCTTTCTTCTTCAACCTGTGGCCCCTGCAACCCAATGTCGGGCAAGCAAAAGACAATGGATGAATGCACCAGGTTTTTTTTTTGTTTCCTGTTCAGAAAAGAAACCCTTAATTCTGGTAGTATTTTCACTCCACAATCAGTAATTCTACAGTAACAATGGTTTTATAGGATATATGTGAAGTACCATGCATTCACTCTACATGCCAATAAAATAACTGACCAGTTAGTGGCTTTGTAGTCAAGACTGCCTAACCCAAGACAAAGTCCATACTAAGACCGAAATCCAGAAAAAAAAAACAAGACTTTGATAGGAGCGAGACCAAGTCCAAGGTCAAGACCAAACCAATGAAAAACCATTTGCGAAACCATTGCTGTAAACGTTTAAAGGAAACCTGGTGGCCGCTTAATAGCAAGCTAACCTATGAAATTTGCACCAACAAAACTAACAGGCTGCACTGGTGGAGGGACTTTATCTGCCTTTGATGCCCTTACCAGATGTGTATTTTTTGTGGCTTTGTAAGCCACAAAGGTGGGTAAGCAAAGGTGGGTTTTTGTACTAGATTAACCCGTGTTTTCTTAATATTGTGCAGTTTTAAAGATGCAGATTTATAAACAGAATTTAACTGTTTGGTAAAATTAAGGTCTTAGACCATAACTCAACCAAACTGTGTCTAACTGTTTTTGACAGATGTTATGACAGTTTATGCATTTAAGAGTTTCCATAGTCCCTGAAGATGGGTTTCCAGACAAATAAAAAAATTTGTTTGATTGCTTCATCAATTGAAGATTAATTGGTGATGTAAATGGAGTACTCTATTACTAAAATATTCAGCAGCTGCAACCCGGTTTTAAATAAAACAGTCCTGCTGTTAGTTCAGGTCAAATTCCTGCTGTGCCTTGTCTCCAGTATCAGGACATGTTCTGCTGTTGTTGATGCCTTCACGCTGATACAGAACTCACACTGGGCTGTTTTCTTCCATGAACGTGTGAGCTCTCAGGAGCCTCCTACCTGTGAGCTCAGTTTGTGGCTCTGAACATTGAGCACAGCGTCGTCGGTGGCCCTCCGTGGGCCGAGCACGCTCACACATCCGAAAATTCGCTCATTTCCAGACACAGTGAAACGTACACTCTTTTCCCCACAGGCACCCGGTGCCTGTGCTGTGTCATAAATCAGAGCTGTCAAATAGATTTTACAGCACCTAGTGAAAAGAGGAGAGGCAGCCACCCAACAACCTTGAAAAGATGGAAGAAAGCAGGAGGAGGGGAGTTGTATTATTATCGAACCTGAAGCCTGGACCTAAGGAATCTATGAAGAAGGATAGGGCAGTTTTTCATGAGAGAACATGGATGACAGAGATTCTGGGTGGTGTAACAATGATACCTGCCCTGAATGAACCAAGTAAACAGAAAACATAAGGTTTACATGGCTGTATTTCAGGTTTTATTTCCTTCATGTTAATGTTTTAGATCATAGCTTAAACATGACAGAGATGAGTATGTTGTATAGAAGTGGAATGGTTGGTCAGTCCCTACCCATACCCCTTGTCTCCACTTGGTTCTAAAGTTGAAGACACGATTAGTACTTGTTAGAATGTACCCCTAAAACATACAAACACCTTTAAAAAGTAATTTTATTATAGATTTTTGTGGATTTAATTTGCATACTCAGAAGGAAAGTTTTTAATTTTGTCATCAAATCTGACATGTTTCCATATATCTGCTCTTTTGAGAATTGGAAAACATTTATTGCCAAGAGCGGTAAGGTCCATTTATGGCACAAGGAACTTGTCATGGTATTAGTGCAATAATGAGTTATATAAAAACAAGATAGTGCACATATACAATATACAGTTCAACGTTTAGACATAGATTGTATTTATAAGGGACATTTATAAGAGCATCCGTGACTTCACCTGAGGTTTCTGAAGAGCTGAATTAAAGCCCAATGGGCAGTTTCCACCACTGCCATCTTGGCCGCTTCACACGTCTCGTCACTCCCAGAAAATACAAAAAATGGGCAACGAGGTGGAGCTCAGAGTGGGGCTGTGGTGGTTGGGGCGGATGATTGACACCCATCAATCTCTGAGCCGATGTAGGTACAAGTTATTTGAACTAACCGAAACTAATGAAGGTTGGCAGGGGTTTTTATCCAGAAAATTGTGGTTGAGCGACTTTGCTACCAACTGCCTTATAGGCTGTAAATAAAAAAATATTAAATCGGTAGCTAATTAATGAGCTCAGCTAGCGCAAGAGAGGCACCTGCGAATTAAAGTACAGAAATATAATTTTATTTACCGAAAACATGGAGCAGAGACTTCTAAAACAAGGATATTATAGGTATGTGCAGAATGCGGAGTCATTGCCCTGTGGTTGGGGGTCATTTTGGGGGGGACTGGGACGTTGTTCATTAGGCTGAAAGAAACGTTTTTTGTGGCGGGAGGTCCTGGTCCGGATCAAACGGATCCTCTTGCCAGAGCTGGAAGTGTTTGGGTCGGCAGCAGTCTTGGGTATACCTCTCCAGATCCTGGATATGTACAGGTCCTGAAGAGATGGAAGTTTGCCGCCGATCACCCTCTCTGCAGAGTGGATGACACACTGTAGTTTGGCCTTATCCTTGGCCATGACTGCAGCAAACCAAACTATGATGGAGGACGTAAGGATGGATTAAGTGACGGCAGTGTAAAAGTTCACCATCACAGGGAGGTGAAGCTTTTTCACCTGCTGCAGGAAGTGTATCCTCTACTGAGCCTCCTTGGTGAGCGAGCTGGTGTTCTGCTCCCATTTGAGCTCTTGGGAGATGGTGGTGCCCAGAAAGCGGAAAGACTCAACAAGGATCACCAGAGTGACATGTCCATCCTTCCCATCTTTCTTTTGTCGCTGTCACCAATTTTTTTAACAATACTCCAAGATTGTTTAGCTGTTGACCCCACTGGAAACAAGCGAAGATCAACAGACGATCAACTCCTGAAGATCAAGTCTCATTGGCTTTCTCCATGACTAATATTATCTTGCTCCAAAATCTTTGTTTTTTATTCTATAAAAATGTAACTCGTTTTTGTCATAATTCCAGTGTTCAATTTTATTTGTTTTGATCTTATTTGAGTCCATGAAAAACATTTTTGTCAACAAAATGAATGCTATTGGGTATTAGAGGGCAAATGATTATGGCAACCTTGGCTTTCTGAACACATCAGCAGAACCACCAGGCTGATTGCCTCCATCAGTGCATTTACATGCACATCTAAGTCAAGCTATGGCAATAATCGAGTTAAAACCTTAACCAGAATGGTTACATGTTTACATGTTGTATTTATAAATACAATTATTGAATGAGGCACATTTGACTCTGCGATGGCAGGTGGTGAATCAGAGTAAGGCAATAATTCGGTTTTCTCTTACTGCATGTAAAGCCACTCCATGGCACTCTGCATTGATGCAGTAACTCACCAGTGTTGTGAAATTCTGGATGTGACGATGTTAATAAACACTTTGAGAAAAGGTCGATCTTTGTCTGTGATTTATTCGAAGGCAAAATAGCGTTCGAAGACTCTGTCAGTGAGCAAGTCAGAGAGCAGAACCCCGAGTGACATACAGCA
This sequence comes from Valencia hispanica, assembly GCA_963556495.2. Classification (NCBI taxonomy): domain Eukaryota; kingdom Metazoa; phylum Chordata; class Actinopteri; order Cyprinodontiformes; family Valenciidae; genus Valencia; species Valencia hispanica. The sequence continues at coordinate 12,701,167 of OY747707.1, read as the reverse complement.
TGAACATTTATACATTTTCCCCACCTCTAGTTTCATAAACAGATCTTATTCTTCCCAGCAACAGTAACTATACATGTCTCACATTCACACGCTAATTATCTCTGCACCTGTGGATTTAATCAGTTCATTCCTCCTTCCATCTAGTTTTGCACAGTAACAAGTTACTTTGTACTTGACCTTAAAGGTCAGGCGAGTCCATAGTGCTTCACTATATTCACGGACTTTAGGTTGTCATCATACACAGCTATGCGAAGGAGCTGCACAGTTTCCATCTCTGTATTAGGCTATGCACAAACTATTCATCAAAACAAGTAAGCAAGCAGATAATCAGAAAGTAAGGGTTAACATTTTTTCCATCACACTTGTTGGTGAGTTGACGTTTCTGGATTAAAAATCCTTTTCTCTAATTAGCTTAATTTAATATTTAAATATTTTGAGAAAATCAATTGTTTTCACTAACTGTAAACAATGGTCGTTAAAGTTAACTGGAATAAACGATCTAATCTATTGAGATGCACGTTTTAAATGGAAGAGTCCCATATTCAGGGGTGAAAGTAGTTTTAAATTCTTGCCGGTACTATTACCAAAACCTTCATCTCTCTCTCACTTTATGCATTTTAAAATAGCAAATACTCAAAACCCAAACACAAACATTTCAATATTTTACTGTAGGCTACCTGTAGGCCTAGGGTTAGGGGTTAGTTGACAAGAATTAAAAACAATTGACGATATTTTAAAATGATAAAATGATGGTTTGGTAGATATTTATCTTGGATTATGACCATTTAATTCTGTGGATTTGAAGAAGTTTGACCAAGGATTAAAAAAAGTTACCTGGGGGATACATATTCTGGCGGAGAGAATTATCGTGCCTAAAGTAATTTGTACCCCCCCCCCCCCCCCCCCCCCTAAAAAGGGCTGTGAGTATCCCATCTTCAAGTGGTTTAATATATTTATGCCTTTGATTATGACCATTTCATTTGTAACAGCGTCTTTACAGGTCTACCTAAAAATCAATTAGGAAACTGCAGCTCATCCAGAACTCTGCTGCTCGAGTTCTCACTAAAACCAAAAAAGTGGACCACATCAGTCCAGCTCTGAAGTCTTTACACTGGCTGCCTGTCTGTCAGAGGATAGACTTCAAAGTTCTGCTGCTGGTCTATAAAGCTCAGAATGGTTTAGGACCAAAATACATTTGTGATCTCCTGACCCAGTATAAACCTACCCGACCCCTCAGGTCATCTAGATCTGCTCTTTTATCAGTTCCCAGAGTCAGAACCAGACATGGAGAAGGTGCGTTCAGCTTCTATGCTCCACATGTCTGGAACAAACTCCCAGAAAGCCTCAGATCAGCTGAAACACTCAGTTTATTTAAATCCAGGTTAAAGACCCACCTGTTCTCAGCTGCTTTTGATTAGATTTTTATTCCAACTTTTAAATCTGCACGGCTTCTTTTAAGATTCTTTTAAGATTTATTTATTTTTTCTCATTTAAAATCATGGTTTTTATTCCTGTACTTTTGCTTTTTCTGCACCGTGCTGTAATGCTTTTGATGTTTTATGTAAAGCACTTTGATATGTCTTGTAACATGAATTGTGCTATACAAATAAACTTGCCTTGCCTTAATTCTGTGGATCTGAAAAGGTTTGGCCAAGGAATTAAAAAGTTACCTGGGGGGATACATATTCTGACGGACAGAATGATTGTGCCTGAAATAATTTGTATCCCCTTCTAAAAATGAATGAGTATCCCATCTTCAAGTGGTTTGGTATACATTTAGCTTGGAGTATGACCATGTAATTCTGTGGATTTGAAGAGGTTTGGCCAAGGAATAAAAAAGTTACCTGGGGGATACAGATTCTGGTGGACATAATTATAATCCCTGATATAATTTGTACCTTGTAATTTTGACAAGGAGGACTTCCAGCCTGAACTATTTCTCTTCACCCACCAAAGAGAAATAGCAAAATACTTGTAGGAACATGCAAAAAATAGTCAGCAGAAACAGGTTGGAATGCTTTTTTTTTACATCACTAAAATGTTTTCTATTAATGTTTGAGAATATAAATGATGTTCTACATGCCATTTCTCTTTTCAACCGCAGCAGTTTCCTAATGTTGTGAATCTGTTCACATATTTGGCAATAAAACCTTCCCGATTCTGATTCTCTTTTACTTTGTTATAGTTATTTATTATAACACTAAAATAAACAGCGTTTTTTCCGTGTTGAACTCAGGAAGGTGGATTTTTGTTTCTAGCAGACAGAACTTTGGGGGACGTAAAACAATGAAAGAAAATAGTATTTTTATAGGAGATTGTGAAAGAGTCGTTTAGGCTACTTGCCAAAAACAATTTTATATTGAGTGTAATTTTTATATGAATCGAGTTTACACAGATGTGACTGTTTTTTATTAAGCCAACCGTGCGACACCACGTTAGAAAAATAAATCTATTTATTTCTGTGGTAACCCACAAACAGAACGATGAAGTAAAGACAATTGTTTTTCACTTTTTCAAAGATAAAACATCACTAGTTCAACGTGTTGTTGGTTGTGATTGTGGCGGAGTCAAGTTCCTTCTATGTGCGCGCTCCCGACGCATGCGGATACAATTTGGGGATCACTTCCTTCGCACCGGCATTAGCTCATAATGTTCTGTATGGTTAAAAAACAAAATAACAATTCAGAAACAATTCGGTATGAGTTAAAAGGAATTTTTAAATAGACTGGTTCTGAATGAGGACTTTAAGACAGGCAGCCACTCTCCCATCTTCCTGGTACTGCGTACCACCACAGAATCTTTTAACGGTGCGCAGTACCGGACCGTACCGGCTTACTTTCACCCCTGCCCATATTGCGGTCCAAAGGGTTTTTGTTTCCATCATTGGCTATTATCCCGTTAGACTTTGTGTTAATTGTTATGGTGAGGCCTGATTTTTAGATTTGCTCAGCGAAACAATGAATTTCATGGATATTAACGCTAACTCTTGGGGATCTTGAGTGGAAAACTTGAAGGCCATTTTTATTAAGAGCTCATTGTCTCAGACAACTTTTCCATCCGACGCCATAAATTCCCCTGATTGGAGGAGCCTCATTGGCTGTCAGCGTCTGAGTAGCTGCCTCTTAATATGCAGAGTGGAGGGAAGTACGGACATCCAGTAGTGGGGCTCAGAAGGCAAATCACTTCTGGCAGTCTAATTCACCGGTCATTAGAAGGGCCAAATTGAATAATGGACTCGAAGGTGAGTTGCGCACGTGTGTGTGCTCATGTGTAAGTGTATCTGATGAGGCTGGGACAGCCATGCTGGGAGGATGTGTGTGCGAGGGTATTTTGCAGCCCCTTCACTTTGGCCCATCAGTTTCAATCTGGTTGGACGACAGGTGCTCCTTCTTGGTGCCAGGACCCCTCGCCATTAGGCCACCGCTGCCCACACGTGTATTCCATTAGGCGACATTACCTGGTCCGTGCCTAGAGACATCACCTCAGGAGGCGGTAGGGTGGAGGGTGGTGCCAAGCGGCTCCTTGCTTCACACAAAAAATAAAAAGACCCGATCCTGTTTCTATTAAGATTCTTCCTCTCCTACACTTTTCTTTCTGTAATCACAGACCTGACAGAGCCTTATTGGGGAAAGTAATGGGATTGTAGGGCAGCGACAGTGGCACTAGCTTATCTGACTGCATACATCGGCAATAACAATGATCCTTGTCTTTAATCATACGTTTTCCTGGCTTTAGTTTCCAATGAATGTTTCTGTGTTTCTCTTTAGGTCAATATTTCGGTCACTTTGAGAAGACCATTACTCTATGCTGACCAGTGTTGGTCAAGTTAATTTGAAATGGTAATTAGTTGCTAATTACTGATTACTTCTCCAAGAAAATAGTTCAGTTACTGTACTGATAACTTAATTTCAAAAGTAATTGGTTTAATAATTACTTAATTACTTTTCGAAGACATGATGCACAACCTGAATACGCTATAAAGCAATTCTATTCTTTCTGCAGATTTTATCATATGAAATTTAATCGAGTGAAATGGTCTCTTTTTAAAACTTGTGCTATTATTATTTTTTACAATTTAACTTCAGGCACATTGTATCAAGCAAAAATAAATTAAATGCAAACGGTCTCTGATTTGAAGAATTTTGTTTGACATTTAAACCTATTTTCTGGACATTCCACCATATTTTAGAAAAATAAGGTGTTCTGTTAATCTATATTTCTGTATATAAATTTTTTTGTGTTTTCAGTCCTTCATTCAAATAGATCCAAGTAAAATACAGCAGTAAAATAATTAATGTGTTTGATCTCCTCTCTCTCCTGACTGTATTCCAAGTTGTTAGCATTTATATTTCTTGACAGTTATTAAAGAACAGAGATGAGTAATATAGATCTTAAAAAAAAATTTTCACCTGTTTAGCAGAGGGGGGGCCGTCAGAGGTTTGTTCGTTGAAATGGATATGATGGCCACAGCGGTCACGTCAGTGGGTAGGACTGCGGGGTTTCTCAATGAGTTTCATTGTTTTGTGCTGGCTTGCTAGACGCCTGCTCAGAATTGAGAATGATTTCGCTGTAGCCTATATAAAAGTTTTCTTCTTTTCTTCTTTCTTCTTCCCAGAGTGTACAGCAGACACTAATGTTTTTATCACTTTTTACTAAATCAAATCAACATAATGTCGGTACTTACAAGCATTAAAACGCTGTATGGTGCAGCTTTCTCCCGCTCTCCATGTTACCTCTTGTTAATCTACACACGTGTCTGTTGTTACCACTGACATCGCAAGCTCATACGAGATTGTCATGAAACACTCACAATTTTCATCCCTTACTTTACTCTACTTGAAAAAGTAATTGTATTACACAATACATTACTTCTAATGTGTTATTGCCCATAAATGATGTTGAGTGGATAGCCTTGAATATCCAATAGCTGCTAAAAGTTAGGACTTCAGAAATGAGTTAATAGCTAATATCTAGTTAGCAGACTAGATCTTCTCACTTAAAATGTGAAATCTTGACCAGTTTCCAAGTTAGGGTGGCTTGTTTCAGACCTGATTGGAAGAGGGAATTTTGTTTTAGGAATAAGGAAGAAATCTGCGAGAAATGAAATGGATTGGGGCGAGGTGGCTGCCTGGTGGGCCTATCAGTCTGTGTTAGAGCCACTGAGAGGGTTGTCTCACAGGTGGGCCATTTCCCCTGGCTATTTGTATCTGTCCAGTTTCTTTTCCCTTCCTTGCCCACTTTTCTTCCTCTTTCATCTCCTCCTCTACCTCATCTTCGATTGCTCATTTTGGTCTCTCGTTCTTGTTCGATCTCTTCCTTTTCTTGTTGCACTGATTCTCTACTTTGGCCAGTTTAAAACTTTTCCCCTTTAGGCAGAGACAGCATTGGTGATATTAGTTTTAAAGCTCCAAACTCCCAGTTTTTTTTTTACTGTTTAGTCTTAAACAGTTAGTCTTTGGCTTCTGGTGCTGATAGTTTCTAGAAAACTATCATGATTGATTTTTTGTTATTGAAAGATTGTTTTTTTACAGTACTATGAAAAAGTTTTATATCACCTGTTTTTTGCATAACGCTTCCAATGAGACTAACAATTCTGTAGTAATTTAAATGGGTCTTTCCCAGTAAGGCAAGGCAAGTCAAATATATTTGTATAGCACACTGTTAGCAACAAAAGCAATTCAAGGTGCTTTGCATGATTTGGGGTAAAAAATAAAAGCAACATTGCAGTAATTAATTCAATTAAAGAGGAACACATGGAGTTTGTCCAGATTTTATCCTAGAAATGTTCTTCAGGTTCTTAAGGTTTTTTCCCAGTTTTTCCGAAGGTCTTGAAAGTTTTTCTTAGAATTTTCGCGGCTTTTATATTCATTTCAAATCCATACCTTGGACTCAATAATAACCGCATCTTGTTCAGTGTGAGGAAAAAGTATTTACTTGAACAAGTAAGGGATAAGTATTTTTGGAAAGTCAAGTCTTTAAGAAACTGGAAACAAAATCCAATAAAGATAAGACATACATAATCCTTTTGCTGATCATCTACTTTATCCCAAGATTTCAGCTATTAACCTTGTTGGTGGTAAAATTCCTCTTTCTTAGATGAACAAATAAATGGGCTCAAATATGTCTTTATGGCAGTATGCGTGTGATATAAGGCTGTAAATAAAATTGGCTCTTCGCTCAATTTTATTTTATTTTTCTATTATTAAGTCTGCACTTACCTGCTACCTTCTGATGGACACCTTGCTAGTACCTGATTGGACCCCTTTTTTTTCTTTCCGAATTGCTTTCATTCCTCATGGCATAGATTCAACAAGGTGTCCGAAACATTTCTTGGTGATTTAGCCGTGCTTTCTGCTAGACGCAAAAGCGGCGCATAACCTAATAGACTCGTTTTCCCCGCAAGCTCACCGGGAGCGTTTCAGACTCGCATTGTCTGCAAAAGTTGCAGCTGGTCCCGGAAGATCACAATATCACAGGACAATTGCAATTGCATAATTTAAATGGGTGGGATGCAGAAAATGTTTTTTTTCTATGTTAAAAAGTACCATAAACTCACCATCCACTCCCAAAACTGCAGATATTTCTGTCCAGGCCTTCTCCTTTTTCATGTTGTTCTTGTAAAAATCATCACTGGTATCATATAATATTGGTTGATTCTCCAATTCAAGGATTAACTTCTCATCGTCCGTGACGAAAATCGACAAATTAGCCCCACAGACGACTGACTTCAAACCTGGTTTTACCGGTGATTACAGTTTGATTTTTTTTTTTTTTTTATTGTTAAGCAATCAGAAATCTGCATGTATCTTTTATTAGACTCAAAACTGATCCCAACAAACCCTATAATGCTTACACCCCCGCTGTAATTTGCACTCTTTAACTCACTTAATTATTTCTGCTGCTGTTATTTGCACATCTGTTTTTCACAATTTATATTCTGCTTACTTCTTGGAAATAATACGTTGACTTTTAAATGCGCAACTACTCATGTACATTCTTAAAAAAAAATTTTTCATTATCCTACTCAGTTGTACATTCTAATCAGAGTATGCCACTTTATTTTTAATAACTGCACACTACTCTGGTTTTGTAGTTTTGTCCTTAATGAACATAAATTATTCTTACTTCTTAAATTCAGTTTTTATGCTTTTCTACTTGTGTGAATCTAAATGCTTCTATTACCTGCCACTCTGCTGCTATTTACTTTGTTACTAGTCCAAATTTTACTAGTTTTTACTAGTAAAATGAAATAGTAAAAATTTTATTAATTGAAAATGAAATAGTAAAACAGTAAATTTTAAATTTTACTAGTTTATGTTACTTTGCTGCTATTACCTGCTGCTTTGCTGCTGTTAAATTACAGCTGAATTTTCCCTTTGTGGGACAATAAAGGATTATTCCATTCTATTTTGGAATCTGCAGGATGCTGTACACTGCACCCGTGTCTGATTTTCAGTCTGGTCCGATCTAACTTGCTGAAATTGATGTGTTCTGGAAGCGTAGCTCGTAAATACAGACCGCGTAAACAGGAGAGGGCTGGAAACGAACCCATTGACTATAACGGAGGCTTTTAGCTGCGTATTGCGCTTCGCAGACGTTACACCCCGCTGGCTCGTCCGGTGGAAAGCAGGCTTGCGGTCCAACTTGACATGACGGCGTCAAGCAGTTGCTGCAGATTTAGGGACATTTGATTAATGTCCTGTTCCACAACATCCCAAATGAGCTCTTTTAGATTGAGATCGAGAAACTAGTTAGAGATGGCTTGAGCTTTTGACATGAGGCGTCATCCTGCTGTATTCAGCAATCGGAAGATAAGTTCACTTTGGTCATAAAGAGAAGGACATGGTTAGCAAAGATGCTCATTTAGGCTGCTTGAACAATCCTCAGTTGGTAGTAAAGGGCTAGAAATGGGCCAAGAAAACGCAGAAGCCCCCACATAGGATTAGCCAGTTACCAGTTTCAAAGTACGGTACACAGCGGCTTTTAAAAGTTACAGTTTCAGAACCATTAAAAGTTTTAGCTGCTTAAAAAAACAGGAAGAAAACTTTTAACCGATGTGTAAATAATCATAGATTACTCAACAAGCTTTAAATCTTTCCCTATAATAGTTTTCTAGAAAAAAAACCCACACTTTCCTCATCCTTCTGGCATTCATTTTATAATGTGTCAGATTCTGCACTGTGTGCAGCCACTCAGCTGAAAACAGACCATATATAGCCTTTAAAGCTGATGTTTAGCCCCGGTTTCCTTGGAGGTGGATGTTGTTGGTATCTACCTCATGTACATCAACCCGTTTTCCAGTGCTGGCCTGTTGTAATAACATCTGCGTCAAAGACAAATATGTACGAGCTCATGCTGTGTTTAGTCTGTTAAAATAAGTGTGAAATTGAGCTATAAAAGTTTGGACATGAATCAGTAAACAGGACTGTCGAAATATGTTTTATTTATTTAATTGTAACAATATGTTCAGAACTTCCATCAAGTATCTGACTGTATCTGTGTAAAAAAAAAAACTGCAACAACCCTAAAAATGACACAAGGAGGCTAAAACTGTTATATGTATTACATGAGCTTCATAAAATTGAAATAACGATGTTAATTTTTCCATCTAAAAATATATTTTATAGTCATTCGGTAGCATAATTTTGTCCTTTCTGCCTTGATGAACACTAGAAGCAGCATCAGCCATTTAGCCGCAGCTTCTTCTTTGGTTCAGCAGTCATGCTGGATGCCCTCCCACAGCCTCACTGATGCTGGAGGGGAACATAGCCACTCTCTGGTGATTTATGACCCTACCCGAAACCAGACTAAGAAGCTTGTTTGCTTGTATGCGTGTGTTTTTATCAAATTATTGAAGGAACATAAAACCAAGTAAGACAAAGTGAGGCTGAGAATGTGTGTGAAGTAAGAGAAACATTGGATTAATGGTACAAACAAATGCTTGGGATGAAAAAAAAATGCATGCAAAGAAGTTGGCATTTTAATGTTTGATAGTGAAACTTTAAGTTTTTTTGGTAGTCCAGTTCTTAATAGAACAGATATTAGACTATAATAAATTACAAAAAATTGATGTTTTTCTATGCATGGCTGTTCTCTTCCAACGGAGAGCGGAGATTCGGGGCTGCTGCGCGAGGGGAGCCGCTTGTGAGCTCTCTGACACGGGAGAGGAGTGGAGGTTAGCACTGCTGGTCGGTGGGTGGATACGGGCTGAATGTCGGATCAACCCCAAAATTTAATCAGTTGTTCCTGGTCCCATTGCGGACATTTCCTGAAAATTCGATCGACATTCGTCCAGAACCTTTTGAGTTATGTTGCTAACAGACAGACATGAAAGGAAACATTACCTCCTGGCGGGGGTGATTAAAAAAGCATGCAATAGTCCGAAAATTACGGTATTTGCAAATTTTAGCTATTCGCAGTGATCCCTAATTTTGCATTTTGAATGGTTCCCTAATTTATCCAGGATAATAAAATCCTACCTTTCCTATAAATCCTTCCCAAGATGCTTCTAGACCAGCACAGGATTCCACTCGTATCAGCCTTTTGTAATAATAAGCTAATACAGTCCCATATTATTGGAAAATAGAAGCTATCTCATTGAACGCCACTTAGGGATGTGCTTTTTGTACAGCAAAACTTCTGCTGCTGTTCCAGCTGAATAGGAGTAATATTCTTCACATAATGACAGCAGGGCCGCACAGTGTTCAGAAAGCCTCCACTCGGGATTTAGTTGAATATTGATTGACCCTAATTGTTACAATTAAGTCTCATTATAATGTTCCCATAATGCTCTGTGAGCTTTTGCATCATAGACACTAAATTATATATCGGGTGTGAGCATCAAGAATAGGGAAAGTCTATTCAGCTGGAAAAATGTATCTTTGGCCTCCAGGGCATCAATATATGCCAGTCGAATAAAAAATGTAAACCAAAAACTTCCAAAATGTTTTTTGCAATTGTGATTTTGAAACGACGATGAGGCTGCTGCGCTGCCCCCTATTGTTTAAAAGAGGTACTATATAGATTGTAGCACAATTTAAGGTATAAAAAGCAACTCATCAATACTAGTGCAAACATTCCTTAGCAGTCTGGATTTTGTACATAGAGCGGACCTTTAGTATTCGTGAGGGTTAGGGTCCACAACCACCAATGAATAATGGAAATCCGCAAATACTTAAAACGTCCTCTAAAAACACTTATAACTGCCTATTTTCACAGTGGAAACCATCTTGTAACTACCGCAGAAGCTAACATCTACAGCTTTCCTTATCGCTGCTCGGGCTACAGCCAATCAGCACTGAGGGAAATAAATGGCGCTTCTGGATTGGCTGCCTTGCAAACACCTGCCAGTATTGTGATAAGTAGCACTGCACCTTGGATTCAGCTCCCAATCTAGAGTTTTTCTTTTTTTTTTCTCAAATATTGTAGATATGCTCTATGGAAATATCTGCGTATAGGCTTGGGGGTCCACCGTGCTTATACGGTGTGCATCATTCTGTTGGCATGTTTTCTTTTCGGGTTGCTCTGTTTTGGAGTTTATAGAGCATTCTGAATAGAGGCTTGTCCAGATCCCAGTGGGCTGTCTTAAAGTTGATTGAATTTGAACATTACTGCCAAAACAGATATGAGAAACGTTCAAAAAGAAGGCTGCACATGGATCATTCTGCTAGGAAAAAAAATCAAGGCTACCATACCGGTAAGATCCAAGTCCAACAGTAAAGCAACCCTTTATCTTTAGTATTTGCTATTTATTTTACAAAATATACCGCAAACCTGTTTTTGGTTTTGCCTTAGAGGAAAGGTGTGTCCAGGTTTAGAAGGAAAATCAATTGAACGTGAAACATAGCAAAACACAGAAGTTAAAATACAGCTGTATGGTCTGCTGCGCTGCAAACCGCCCAAAAAATGTGTTTGTTCTTTATATCCAGGGACACCATTATCTCTTTCCTGGCCTTTATTACCTCGCCTCTCAATCTTCCCCTGCCTTCATTTTTTCTGTGAACCTTGACTCTGCCAGCCTTCTGAAATGCAGTCCTCCGTAAAATCCATCAAATAAAAAATTCATATTGATACTCTGGCTCTGTTTTTTTTGCCACCTTTCTTTGCTTCCACCATCACCACTCCATAATGATGAATGACTGACTGTCACATATAAAAAGACTGGAACACCATAAAAGGTTGATTCTTAGCTTCTTCTTTTTTTTTACATCTTTCCGCCCCTGCTTCTCTATTCCTTCAGATTTTATCAATTTTTTATGAGATTGTGGTTGTTTTTTTTTAAACAGGGAGCTATTGCAGTTTTAATGTTTAATAAACCTATAAAAATCCCAGTTATTTAGTTTAACATCAACATCTCTAAAATTGGATTTTGGGTTGTATTTACAGAAAATTAATCTAAAGCTTTGTCAATTCTCAGTTAGTTGCTTAAACCATTGTACTTACTCTCATATGTGACCATTGGCTAGTTTTACAGTAACATGCAGTTAATAATGTAAAATAAAAACTATTAAAATTGATTGCCACCAAATTCATAGGAGTAATTTATGACTGTTGAAGCAAAAACCAGATAACTGACCGGTTCTTTAACAAAGTAGAGCAGAGTTTAAATGTGTGCAACTTTATGCAACAGGTTTATTGCATCTTTTTATTCACTATTCCATGTGCTTTGGATCATTGTCCTTCTCCCAAAACCAAATGAGTTGATTCCATCTACTACTGCAAGCTGTTCAGGTCATAAATTGACAAAGCAGTCCCAGACCATCACACTACCACCACTGTGTGTGTGTTCAGTTTTACACAAGATGTAACATCCTGTTACTGTACATCTTGCACAACTTAAACAAAGTTTCTCTTCTGCCCTTGAATCCCTTTAAATCAGAGCCTAACTTGTTGCTTTTTGAGATCTTTTACTGTACTGTTCAGTCTCTTATTCTCATTTTTGTTTAATTTCCATGTTTTCATTTCGCCTGTCAGTTTGCTGCTGATACACCTAAATTTCCCCATTGACATACGATTAGGGAGATTTCTGTTCTGTGCTATTCTAGTCTACTTCATGTTTTTAGTCAGGTTGTATTTAATGAGGTTTGTTTCCACTTTTGGAACTTCAGGGTAATTTTTCCTGAACTTCACGGTATGCACATGTCTCCACTTAAGGGGGCTGGGCTGACTGGGCCGTTTCAAAGGCCATTTAAGAACCAACAGAAATGGCTCTGTAGAGTCACTGGGGGTGAGCTGTGGTTAACTCACCCTGATTGGTTGTAATTACGAAGGAAATTATATCAGCAGACGTCGCCAAACAACGGGCTTTGTAAAAATAAGAAGAGTTGCTGGGAAAGCAGTTTACAACAACATAGCAAACAGAAACACGGCAACCATCCCTGCTTCTTTTCTTTTTCTTCCTGCTGCTGTGGGCGCTTTTTGGCGCTGATCAGTGCAGAAACAGTTGTGATCTACGGACGTCTTAGCAAATTCCTTAAAGGCCCAATTTTGTATGGCTTCTCGACGGCTGAGAGGAGCGGGGCCAACAGATTTACCCCAAGAACTGAAACTCAGATAAATTACCCTGAAGTTCCCATCGTGGAAACTGGCCTATAGACATATTGGCGGTACAGATCTGGCCATTTTGTATTTATTTGTGTGATAAATCTGTTAAGGGGAAAATACTTTTTCACTGCATCCTATAATCATTTATAGACATTTGTTCTTGTTTTTGTTTTTTTGTTTTTTACAAATTGGTATGAAAATGTTTTTTTTTTAATTCATTGCATTAAATGTTGCATTAGGACCATCAGTCATTTTGCTTTAAGAAGCTCAACTGACCTGTTCAAGTTAGAAGCAGATGTTATATTTACTCAGCCTGAATAAATCATTCAAAACTAAATGAGCTAAAATTTCAAACACATTTGTGCTGCAGTAACCTATTATAGGGTTACAATAGGTAATGTGGCAAATCCTTTGGATTTTGCTTGTTTGCCAAAACAACTTGGAAACCTGTTTTTATAATACTGTAGGGAACATTCTTCCCTTCGACGTGTATCAATCTCATTCATCTATGCAAACTTGAGCTTTTTTTCCCCCCACTACTTTTGAAGTTTTCTCAACAGCAAAGGTTACCTGTATCGAATCCGGCAGGTTTTTGCCAAACCTGATACAAAATACATTCCAAGATAAATGGATGAAAAAAAATTCAACCAGTGTAGAACTGTAAAACATGATAGAAGAGAAATAAAACGCCATGGTTTTAGTGCGACCTTTGAGAGAGATGAGAAATCTTTTTTTATTTTACTTTATTTTTCAACTCATGATAAATTGTGTGCTCATGTTCCTACATTTATGTTTGGATGTGTGCTCATTATAGCCATGGGACCTCAAGGGATTTCATTGCTGAACCAAAGTATCTTTGATATTGATTATAGTGATGATTTGTGCAAGACTTGCTATATTAGTAAGTATTTGACACAGAATCATGAATACAAAGTTTTGAAGAACATACAAGTTTCTTGGTTCTGCCTTCATGAGGATCCAATATCTTAAGGTATGAAATGGAGGCGTTTGCCACGGGATGTTTTGCCCAAACTGTACATCAGTTCATGTTCCACTTTGGGAATATTTAGTTCCTGCTTTATAAATCTATGCTCTAAAAGAATTTTCATAAATCTTAGTTTATAACATATGGATATGTGACTAATAGAAATGTAATGACAGGAGGCCATTTCGAGTTATTTTGGCTTGATATAATTTAATATTAAATGAATTCATATGTGTGATTTAAGTATTTTAATAATTAGAACACAGCCACCCAGTAACAGTGAAGGTAACGGCCCTTCTGCCACCAACGGTCACTAATTATTCATCCTAGGAACTGAAGCAGCGTCACTCTGAGTGTGTCTGTCACAGATTAAAATAAGTCACAGCACAACTATGAAACATATTATTTTAGTGAAATGAATAAAAGGCGACGTGGTGAGATGGGTGTTTATGTCTACATTATTGATGAACGAAAACAGTATAACATGCATCCAGTCATGGAAAGAATCTTAATGCAAGCTACTTTCATTGCATACAATCATGTGGAAATAATAGGGAAAACAATATTCAGTTTTTACAACATGTTCACATATCATCTAATCTTATTTTTACTTCTCTGAAAAAATAAGGGATTTATTTGCTCTTAAAAAGCAAAAAATAACTTTGTTGCATGCATTAAAAAATGATTTGTTTTCAACATGAGGAAAAAGTTAGTACACCCTACTTCCCTTTTAGCTAGTTATACCTACTTTAATTGAACGAACTTCAGTGAGATGCGTCTCTTAAATCAATCTGAGAAAAGTTTGTCCCACTCCTCACTTTCAGCTGTTTTTTGCATGTTTTGCCGCTTTTAAGTCAACCTACACCATCTCAAAAAGATCATGATCTGGGCTTTGACCAGGCAGAGAATGTTCCATTTCTTAATTCTCAGCCATTTCTTTGTGTATTTGCAGGTATATTTAGGGAAACATGTTGGAGGGTCCAGTTGTTTTCCAGTTTAAGATTTTACACAGATGGCCTCACATTATCCTGAAGCTAAAATTTAATTTCCCTTTGTAGTTGATAAACTATTTTTGAATTGAATTTATGGCGGATTATATGATGGTGAGCTGGCCAGGCCCTTCTGTAGCAAAGTATCCCCAAACCATGATTCTTCTGCTTCCTTGGTTGGTATGATGTTGTTTTCCCAGATTGCTGTTTTATGGTTCTACCAACCATGTTGTATCCAAAAAAATTCAGTCATTCAAAGAGCATTGTTCCAGAGGTCCTCGTCTTTGTTCACTTTCTCTCTGGCAAACCTTAGTCTGGCTTTCGTGTGTTTCTTAGAAAGCATTGGTTCCCTCCTACACCCTTCCATGAAAGTTAGACTCACCCGATCTCTTTGTGGTTGTGCACCTTCATATTCACAGTAAAAAGTGCCTGGTGTAGGTGCTTTGATGGTATTTATGTTTTTTGGAGAATTCTGCCTCCTTTTAAATTGAACTTTTTTGGACATGTAGGGTATGTTGGCAGTTGTTTCTAACTGCCTCCATTTGTAGACTGTTTACAGTACTGCACAGTGAAATGATTGATCCATATGTCCAAATATATTAATAAACACAGAGTCTCATAGATTATCCTCCAAAATAAAATTGACTGGTCACCAAACAGGAAGGGGTACTGTAGACAAAAAAGAAGAGAAGTCTTAAAAGAGCTGTCGTCTGAGCAATGCAGATCCTATCCTATGTATTTTTGGAGTCATCTCTTACCATTTGTGCTGAAAGGTCAGACGAATAAGTTAACTGCAAAGACAGGAAAAAAGCAGGGGGGTGAACGTCCTGTTTATAGCCATTATGGCAAGGATGAGTCAGAAAAAAATTGAGGTGTTGGTAAATTGTTGACAGAATTGTTTGGTTGTCTTTTTTTTTTAGGGGGGGGGGATTGTTGTCAAAAACAAGAGACAACATCCTCTCCAAAAAGTACGGCTGGCAAGATTAGACTAAATATGTTTTCTTTATCAGACAATCATTTGGCTTCAGATGTGGACATTTCCATTGTTTGAGATGCAGATAATGTTTCTTAGAGTTTACGGCAAGCTCTTAATTGTAAGAGAAATACAAGCCAAGAGAATCTGGATATGATCGTGGATGGGAAGAATTTTCCTTCATAGCACTTCAACGTCTTTGTTTGCATGTAAGTAAATGCAGGCCCTTGCGAAAATATTGTACCACTTAAAGTGTTTTTCATATTTTGTCATCTTACAATTGCAAATTTTAGGGTGTTTAATTGGGATTTTGTGCGCAGGCGGATAGAACCAAAGTAGTTCTACCGCAGGAAGTCAGATGCTGTAGTTCAGTGGTAGAACTACAGCATCCGGCTACAGTGGTAAAGTTGTCAGCCTGCGACTCAGAAATCGTGGGTTCGATTCCTGCTTCTGTCGTTCATGTCGTTGTGTCCTTGGGCAAGACACTTCACACTTCGTCTACTGGTATTGGCCAGAGGGGCCGATGGCGCGATATGGCAGCGTCGCTTCTGTCAGTCTGCCTCAGGGCAGCTGTGGCTACAATCATAGCTTTCTTCCACCAGTGTGTGAATGTGAGAGTGAATGAATAATAATTATGCCATAATGCAAGCCATTATTATCATTATTATAGTTCATAATTTTGAAGGTCTCAGTATAAATACAGCTGTTTTTGTGAAAGCCTCAGAGGTTCGCAAGTAGAGGATATTACCCTGTAAACATCAACCCCATAGAGAATAACGGTGGTGGTAGCATCATGCTGTGTGCCCTGCATGGACAGGGAAGCAGGTCAGGGCTGATTGGAACATGGTTAGAGATAAATACTTGGATAAATGCAGCCTTGGAGGAATCCTGTTAGAAGGTGCAAAAGACTTGAGAATGTGGCAGAGCTTCTATTACCGGTGGAATACTGACCCAAAACATTCAACCGGAGCCCCACAGGAAAGGTTTAGATTAGATTCATGTGTCAGGATGTCCCACTCAAATGTCCAATTGGGAATCTGTGGCAAGACTTGAAAATTGATGTTCAGTGATGCTGTGCATCCATTTTAACAGACTGAAGAATGGACATATATGTTCCGTCTGTAGACATCCAAAGCTGATTGAGACCCTAAAAGACAAGCTGCCGTAGTTGCAGTAAAAAGTAATTGTAGTATTGGCTCAGGGGTGCTGAAAGCAAATTCATGCCACAGTTTTCAGATTTTAATTTGAAAACGGTTTTTACAACTAGGCATCCTTTTCCTTTCATTTTACAGTTACTTTTGTGTTTTGGAAGACGCTGTACATGCAGACGTCCACAATACTACAACCTGAGTTTTATTACCTTTTTTTCCTGCAGGTCACTTGGAGGTGACGTAGCATTGTGTTGATGGAGTTTTACTGACCGATTCATCGTTAGCCTAGTTGCTCAGTGGAGCAGTAAAAAAATACTGAGGTATACGATACATTCAAGGTCTCTCTTTCTTTGTTTTACAAACCTTAATTCACATTGAATTTATTTCCAAGAAATTAACTCACAGAAAGTTCAGTTGTTTTACATTCAGTTCCGATTAGTACTTTTATACGAGTATAGTTGTATTACACTATTTCACTTTGACAGTGTTCCAAAATAATTTTCTCAGAAACCTTCCAGTACTTTCCATCAGAGAGAGGTTCGTTCGCTACAGTATGAGCTGCTTGGTCTGCCAAGGGCAAACCTTTCCATCTCCCTCGCTTCTAAAGGAGATAATGATTCTCTTTTTCTTGGAATAGGATTGCATTTTCTATCTCTCTCTTGTCCTCCGCTCCTTTCCCACCTTTACCTTTACATCCACCCAGCCCACCTGCACCCTCCCCCCCAGCCCACCTGCACCCTCCCCCCCAGCCGTCCACTGCTGGCACTCCCTCCACAGCGACAACGCTCTATCGCTCCGTCACAGCGCAAGGCGAGGGAGGAGAGACAAATCAAAAACGCCTTATTTCCCCCTCAGCCCCTCTCACCATGCCAGATTGAATTTGAGGCTTTTCATCTTCTTTCTCATCTTTCTCCCTCCCTGCCTCCCTTGGCGTCCACTCAGAATTACCTGGAACCACAACAGCTTGATGACGTTATAGCGCGTATTCATGCGCTGGGAGATAAGTTGGCAGATCTTGGCTTTGATTCTTTCGACTCACTTAAAGTCCTCCGCTTCTATCAATTAGGTTCAAAAATGGTCAGTTTCAATAACTGTCCAGGATCCTGTCTTGGTTTATCTTCTTTTTTTTGGGGGGGGGTAAATTCACTTGTATGCAAATGTGCAGATTAGTTTTCCTAGCCTTGGTGCACAATAACAAATACATCTCTTTTTAAATTCATCCTCCATTTCTCCAGGACAACTCTGTTGACCTGTGTAAATGTCTTCAAATACACCAAATAAAGACCAGCAATGAAGTGTTTTAATAGAGAAGCATATGACTGGACAACCTAAATGGGGCATAATTGAGATTTGATCACCAGATAAGGCCGTGTGGCACTGCTATTTTTATTTTATTTTTTTACTTAAAATTCATGTGTATAGATTTGATGCAACTACAACTCAATTATCTCTGTACTAATCAAGTTATTCTCAAATTACACTGTACTGGCCCAGAGTAACCTGATATTGGAACCAGTATGTACATGATGGCACCTACTAACATTGTTTAATTCTAAGGTGTCCAACTACAGTCTTCAAAGCTCTGTGTCTTATGTGTCTTAGATGTGTTCCTGCTCCAACACAACTGTTTCAAATTGCTGAATTACCTCATTAACATGAATCCCAAGCTCTGCATAGGTCTGGTTATGAACTAGATGGACGCCTAACATGCAGAACACCAGCCCTGCCATGGACTGCCGACCTGTCCTGGGTGTACCCATGCCCCTTGCTGCTGGAGAAAGGCAGGAGATTTACTGCAGTTCTTATTCTTTGAATGTTGCTGCAGATAAAATATGCATTTTTTCAATAATTGGAAGCAGAAGAATTAACCGAGGAAATAAATTCCTAACTACAGAGCTCATGTTATTATTCAAATCAGGGGTCACGTTAACCTTTTTTTTTCCGTATTTTACCTTTTTTTCTTCTTTTTTTCTTTTTTTTTTACGGTGACGGAAAAATCCAAAGGGCGTCCATCATTTTGACAGATTTGTATTTCCAACTCTGACCACTTGGTGCAAATTCGCAGACATTTTCAACTTTATGCACGGAGTACAGCTAACTGAATTATTTAAAAAAAGATTTCCATTAGAACATCTGAGCATCATCTCAGATCTGGACACCACATTACATGCATCTCGCTAACCGGGAGCTCATAGTGCATCCAGAGCGCGTTGCTCCCAAGAGCCCGGAGTCGTGCCAACCACAGGTGCATGCTGAGGAATTTCCTCCGGTTGAAGTGATAGCTTGCGGGTCAGGAAATGGCTCGTTCAAAGAGTCTTTCCAACTTCTGATCCCTTCCGTTGCAGAAATGTTCTCTGATTTCAAAACTTGGGTTGAAGTGGCGCTTAATTCCAATCTCCACTGTGGCAGCGGAGCGCGGACTCCAGAACAACATTTTAAGTACAATCGTTTAATTAAATTTTTTATATGTAGTTTTATGTTCAGCTTATTTGGATTGAATATTATTTAAAATGAATAAAAAAAGAAGTACTATTTAATGTTATTTAGAAAATTGACGGGTAAAAATAGATGACTGGATTTTTTTTTTTTACCCCTTTGGTCAAAATGACATACAACAAAAATATTTAGCACGACCTCTGGTTCAAATAAAACAAGTAGTTGGGTGTGTACCAAGAATCCAGATTATTTTACTTCAAGATGTAGATAGTGCACAACAAAAAAGTGACACAACTGTCAACCATCCTAATCTTAAAGTTTCCAGTACAAATCCGGACTTTGGCATATTTCTTTAAAAAAAGAATCATACCTTTTTGTCTAAACAAATGGAAAAGTTGTATCGTTAGTAAGAACAACAAGTAAAAAAGTTATTGTCTTTTAAGTTTTCCTTTCCCAAAACCCTTTACCCTTCAGGAGTTTGGAGTCATTTAATGCTCGATTTATATTTCACAATTCTGAGTTAGACTTAAGCCACTGATTGCGCCTGATTTCAAAATTTGTTATAGACTCATGACCAAGACGCTGTAATGTGAAAATCAAAACTGACAGACACGTTTGCATTGGCCGCTGATTAGACTACACAGCCCACACTGCGGCGGTGGGAGTAATGAGAATATAAGTGCAAAGTAAAATCAGTCATGTTTTACATTTGGTTTTGTGTTCATATAACAGCTCTAATTTGTTTACTCATTATATACTAGCTGCAATAATTAAAAATCTGGAAATAGTAAATTGCGTTGGATCGTGTGCGGTGGAAAGTGAGCGTAGGTTTGGTTCTGGGTCGCTGAGTGAGCGTGCCGAAGCACGGAGCACCTGGCTGCAGCTACAGGAGAAAAATGACTCCCATCTCTCACTCGCTTGGACCTTCTCCCACCCTTCCTCCCTTCACCCCACCTTTTCATTTTCAATTATGGGTTGGAATATGAATCGTTAATAGGGTGATAATTGTGCTAGCATATTTGCTGTCACCCACCATTAGCTCAGATTAATTAGCCCATTTACTTTAGTTTAAGAAAGTGTCTGGCTGAGGAATGGGAGCAATGATGGAAGGCGAGCAAAAGAGAGAATGGATTCGGCACAATCTGTTCCATATCACTGTGCCATCTTTTTTCTGCCTCCCCTCGCTCTCTTTATGATGTTCATTTCAGCTTCTTCTCTCTTTGCAACTTTTACTTTCTTTTTCTGATATATCTGAGATTATGCTCGTCTACCCTGGTGTTGACAACCTTTTTTTTTTCTTCTGGCTTTTTTTGTAATACTTTTGGAATAAAATACAAACCAATTTGATCAGGTATTTTATGGTAGCATAAGCCAGTGGTATCACTTTTGCAACTGATTCCAGTTTCCTGAAATAGATATTCCTATTTAGCCAAACTAGCATTCACTTGAAGATTCATAATTAAATCACTGATTAATCTGGAAGAGAACAGCTTTTATTGTTTGTATTGTTTTTATTTTATTTTTGAAGCAACATAATTTTTACAGGATGCATCGAAGTTAACAAAAAGGCTACAAAGTTGAAATGGACAAAGCATGCTGATCAATTCAGGCTTACCTACCACTAAAGGTAATGCTAGGACTTAAAATAAAAACCATCTTCAGCCCTTTTTTAAACCTCTGTCCTTCAGTGTTCATGTTTTGGGGATGGTTTTTGCTTTTTGTATTTGTATTTTTTTTTATCTCAAGTTATTCAGCCAAGATTTAAAGGTTTTCTGAATTTAATGCAGTCTGGTTTAAACAACATCACAACAAAGGTGTTTGTACTTGTGCTGGTTACCCTCATGCTCCTGTTGTCCCAAAGACCCAATCAAAGGATATATATATATATATCTATATATATATAGATATATATATATATATAGATATAGATAGATAGATAGATAGATAGATAGATAGATAGATAGATAGATAGATAGATATCTATATATATGATATATATATATGATATATATATATATATATATATATGATATTATATAGATATATATATTATATATTATATATATATATAGAGTGCTTCACATCAGTGCTCCCAAGCTTTACCTTTTTGGTTTTCTGATCATGTGTTCGGACAACATGCAACAAGACGTATCGGCTCCGATTCTTCTTGTCCCAACTCTTATCTTAAAGGAGTAATACAATTTAAACTTTCAGTTTAAATGTTTACTCTAACTTGCTCAGTTGTACATTTAAAGCCAACTTTTAGCAAATCCCTGCCAATTATTTTTTGAGGACAGTTTTAAAAAGTGACATAGTCCAAAGGTTTGCTGGTCATTGTCAGTTGGAGCGAATATTTCCAATTACAGGAAATCATTTGATTCGATGTTGGTTTGAAAGTGTTGCTTAATGGATCTCTAATCGCTCCCTCCACCTTGGACTAAGTCACATGTGTGCAGCAGTGGAGTGACTTGGCCATGTCAGGAGCTGCATATCTCTCTGCAGGCAGTGGTAAATGAGGTCTAATCGCAGGGATATTAAAGTCACAATAGACTGCTCCTGCTATTAAGGCCTGTCAGCCCTGGGCCCCTCTCTCACCTTGATATCTCTCCGTCTTTGAATATTTATATGCTTACATCAGGAGCTCCTTACACAGCGCAATGTGTGCATGTTTCGTTGCGTGCGTGTGTGCTGCTATGTCAAGCGAGGAAATTCATCACTGCTGTAGCCACTCAAGCTCTCTGAATGTGTTTATGTGCTTGTGTGTCGCCCCGTCTGCGCTAACACGGCTCGCCTTCCTGTCCCCCAATCCTCAGGTGCAGCGGGGGCGAGACTGCTCGCGGGTCAAAACAAACCTGACGCCATGGATGTGGATGAGGAAGAAAACATGAGTGAGTCCATCTTGATTTTTCTCATTTGTTCATCCATCATTTTTTACCTTTACTTTCCTTCCCTCCTTTTTGTCTGCCTGCTTGTTTATCCTCCTATTTTTATATGTTGCGTAATCAGTGTGAACTTTTGGTGTCTACATACTACCTGTAAAAAAAAGTACCTGTCTCACAACTAAAATAAATAAAGAATAAAGTTTTAAAGTACATTTCTGAAAATGAAAAGATTGTGTAAAGTATACTAAAATAAGTACGTGATAGAATTATCTCTTCTTTGCCAGGTTCTTAATGTACTTAAATCTAACCTCAAGTGTACAAAAAACACTAATCAGATGAAGCAATAATTGGAAGTAATTGAATGCTGTGTAATTCTCCAAAATTGCATCTGGGTTTTTTAATTTTTTTATTTAGTATATAATGCAAAAATCAGCATTTTTTCAATTACTTTATCAGTATCAAACATTTCTGCTTGAGGAATTTTGGCCCATTCTTTACAACAATGGTTCACTGTTTGCACAATCCAAATTAAGTTAGGCCTCAGCTGTCAGAATTACCTTACCTGCCTTATCTGTGACTTTAAAAAAGTTTGGTATATAAATGGAGAAGTTCCTAAATCGACTCATTGACTGCAACGTGCCCAGGTTTTGAGGCTGCAAAACAAATCCAAACGGACAACCCTCCACCACAATTCACATTACTCTGCCTGAAGATTCAATGTCATAAGATGATATGCTGCGTTAGCTAAATACTGTTTCAGCATCATCTTACTATACATTTACCACTCTAGCATACATACTGCTACAGTATTTACACTACTGCTACTTGAATGTTCCAACAATTACCCAATAAAACTAGAAAAGTAACTGACCTGTTCCAAAGCAGCAGGACACTGTAAATTTCACACCCTGGATGTCAGTACACACGCACTATCCACATTGTGAGTTCATTAAAACCAACACACATACTTAAAATCCCTTTTATTTTCTCATGGTTGGATCAAATACGGCAACACATTTGGCAAGATAGGAAAGAACGTGTCAGCAGCTGTAGGGTGAGGTGTTTGTGCTCATATTCTGTCAGATTTCCTAAAATGTTGTTCAACACCTCTACTTCGATCTCATCTGTCTAAAGTCGAGGATAAATAATGCAACCAATTTGTTCTTGGAGAATAGAGGCTTTCTCCTGGCAAATCTTTTAAGCATGTTATACTCTTTGAGTCATTATATAGTTGTTCTGCCAGATATGTAACATTTGACTTGCTAATTGAGGCTTGTGGAGTTTAAGATGGAATTCTTGGGTTATTTGCAATTTTTTTTGTTTTTTTTATCATTGCACAGGCTGAATTTTGTGAGAAATCCACATCTGTCATGATTGGTGGCAGTCTATACTGCTAATTAGCTTGCTCACCGTAGAATGAAATGAAAATGGAATCATAACTGCTCCAAGATTGATGGACAGCAACAGTTGGTGTTGTCTGATCTGTTTATTTCTAACTTAAAACCATTTGAAACTGCAAGATGGATTTTTCACACACAAGTTGTAGGATTAGATTTAAATAATCTTAAAACCAGGTAAAAAGTTTCCTAATGCATAAATAACCATGAATTGAAAGACTGATGCAATTTGGGGTGTGTTTTATGCCCTGTCTTAACAAAAAACACTCAAATTGATGCATCCGCACATAAATATGCCACATTAACTTTAACCAACTCTTAGAGATGAACTAATCTCCAACTCTTTGATACCTCTGATATTCCCTTCCCCCTGTCTTTGCTCAAGCTCATTGAACTTTAATTAGACATTTTTGTTTGAGCTCGGGTGCTGTTTCCCTAATACACCCACAACAATCACATTTAAAGTCAGCTGTAGTCCCAACAATACCCTAAACTCGGGATAAAAATGAAAAAGTCTGATTGTAGTGTCATATTTTCTGTCTTCACTTTGTAGAGGGGTATGTTGTTATGCGAAATACGCCGCTACAAAATTGTCTTTGTTGCCTTTCAAAGTCTCTGAAGTCTCGTTCTTACATTTTTACTGCAAGATATACATAAAAGATACATCTGAAGATAAATCGCGGTCCTAGCTCACACAAGCCTGTTTCTTTAATACCGAGGGAACAACAGGGGAAGAAAAGAAAGAAAGTTTGAGCTTTCATGTGACAAGCCAGGGAGCTGTCGAAGCTCTTTTATCCAACAAAATTAACCAAAACGCAATTACAACAGGACAGTTACACCTAAAATAAAGCCATGACTGTTTTGCTCATTTAATTTGGACAGAATATTTAAAAGATTTTGTCTGCATTATATTTGATCTTGCCTCTAAATGCTGATTACACAAATCCCAGCATGACAGTGACCACAACTG
Source organism: Valencia hispanica (assembly GCA_963556495.2). Taxonomy (NCBI): domain Eukaryota; kingdom Metazoa; phylum Chordata; class Actinopteri; order Cyprinodontiformes; family Valenciidae; genus Valencia; species Valencia hispanica. The sequence continues at coordinate 12,676,841 of OY747707.1, read as the reverse complement.
CATGTCTGTTTTATAATTTAATGCACGGCTCTTGCTTTATGCCTTTTTTTTCTTCTGTCTCATCCAGTTTGTGATTTTTCACCACTACTGGGTTTCCAGATTCTCATTGTGACAGCAACAAAACTATTAAATGTTGAATTTGAGGGTAAGAGGTATTTAATTAAACAATTTTGTGAAAAACAGATACAGGAAAAGAAACTCAAAATTTTTCTGTGTGCCATTTCGTCACTGTATTTGTGCAGCATGCAGGAGATTTCTTAATGTTTTATGTTTCTTGGTTTTATTTACTATCAGCGCCTCATATATACAACTGCTAAAGAGATGTGCAATACTTACATAATTTTATAAGAGAAAAAAAAAAAAATCACATTTAAAACACCAGTTGGTTCTAAACATTTTACCTTTTGCATAAAAACAATAATAAATGATTGCTTTTAAATACATACATTGTATTTCAAGCACCATTCTGATGTGGCTGTGGGTTTGCTGGGAATTTTTTTGTTTTCATGGGGTTTTTGCACCAAAGCCGTTCCAGAGGTAAACCAGCACTGGTTACTAACTGGTGAGCCTCAGCCTGAACAATTCCTATTAAATCTCAAAACCATTAAAAACTGAGTTGGAAAATGCAACTGTAGAAGAAGCTTTATTTAAAATTTCTACAATTATAACTTCCCGTATGGAAAAAAAACTAAGAAGAAACAAGAACTAAACAACTTTTTTTTTGGGAAATGTTTTTGTTTTAACTTGGGATGATTTAAAGCAAAACTTACTCAGAAGTTATAAACATGTGTCACACCATTTTTATTGGCTGTTTGTCTCTATAACCGTGCCTTCACCAATTTCTTTCCTGGGTGTTACCGTTTTGTACCTGTAAATAAAACATTGTGTATTTATGTCCTTTAAAATGTGCATATTTTTCCTAGATCTTTGATAAATAATATAGATAAATAGAAAAATCTATTTTTGTACAATATATTAGACCCTATTTCCATTGGTTTTGGTTCTAAATGTTTTAGTCTTGCTAAGTTTTATAAGATACGAGATTCCCTTCATTTGTGCAGCATGGCAGCGATTTCATGTTTTAGTTTGATTATTAATTTTATTTACTATCAACATATCACAAATATATTAGTTATACGGATATGCAGAAACTTAACCCAGACAAACCATCAAAACTGAGGGATTTTCCACTGATTTATTGGCTCAAATAACCACATTCCTTTACATTAGGACATTTGCAGACTGTAATAGTTTATAAAAAAACAAAACAATGTTTAAGTAGGTACAAAATGTCTCTGGTGAGTAAAAAATGACACATGGATGGCGCGAAACGTCTAGTGGCAGATAGTCCATCTGAAAGTAAAAAATTACAAAAAAACACCATTTAGCAGCCTTTAAACTGTTTTGGTGGCAAAAACCTAAACTTTATACCTGTTTGTCTTCAAATTCATTTGCAATGCACCGATACCAATGCTCTAAAACGCATGACCTCAGAGAAATAGCATGTTTTCAGGTCATAAACTGAATAAGTTGCAGTTTGTGATCTTAGAATCAATTTTTTTATTTTATTTTTTTGTGGTCGTTTTCTTCCTGACTCAGGACATGTCAGTGGCAGTGTGCAGTTGGTAATGGCATGCCAAAACATTTTGTCAACACTCTGCTCTCTGACAGCTCCATGGGGGGGATCTCAGAGGCGCAGGGTCTTATGAATGGCACTTCATTAGAAAACTTTTTTGTTTGTTTGTTTCTTCAGACTTTCCTCATTTTAAATACGGGAGTCTTTGTTTAAAAAAAAAATAATGTAAATGGTGTAAACTGCATTTTAATCTCCACCGTGTCACCAGTCGAGCCTTTAGGATCCTGCAGTAGGTGGAGTCTTCTCCTTCTGCCTCTTTGATGTACTCTCCTGTTTGCCTGGTCCTCAGCTTCCTCCCCCTGCACTACTTTCCCTGCACTCCCTCAACCCAACCTACAATCCCACTCATGCACACTGCGGCCTCTCTTTCTCTTGAGTACCGCAAGGAGTAACCTATCAAGCCTTTGCTGAAGGATGTTATAAATGAAAATTTTTCCCAACATTCCATCCACTTTGCTAACTAGAATCAGTGATATGTGTTCCCCTTAGTTCACTATATAATTGGTTTTGGTTTTCCTTCAGAAACTTAAGCAATTTTAGATAAACTAGGTCAAAAAGGAACCCTTTTGGTCTGGATTTTGTGCGTCTGTTGTTCGTTTGCATGGTTTCTCAAGGCCCTATCACTGTGCAATGTCAAGTGTCTACAATGTCTGCAACACATTTTTACTTTTGAACATGAAGAGAAGTTAGTTTGATTTCTTATTTAAAAATGGAAAAGTAAAAGGTTTGCAAAGGTACACCACTAGAAAATTAGCTTTTATTCTGAAGAAACAGATATTTTGATATTTGTCTTTCCTGTGAATTAGATTTAGAAATTCAATCCTAACTATATCTTATCTTGCTGTTAAAAAGGAACACAAATCATTGGTTCAGTTCCAAAGAGTGATAAAGGAATCTATAAATTTTGCATTTACAAGATCCTGCAACGAAGGCGTTGTAAGTTACTCTTTCTGGGCACCGCAGGTTCAAGCAGCACAGACGTTAAGGAAAACCGAAACCTGGACAACGTGTCCTGCAAAGACGGGATGGGAGTCGGTGATCAGCTCCCCAATGGAAGTGGCCATGGCAGTCGAAAGCGCCCCTTAGAGGAGGGTAACAATGGCCACGCGCATTCCAAGTTCCGGGCCAAGAAGCGCAAGAAAACACCAGGACCGGTGCTGCCCAAGAATGCTCTAATGCAGCTGAATGAGATCAAACCAGGTCTTCAGTACAAACTGCTGTCTCAGACTGGACCGGTCCATGCACCAGTGTTTGTCATGACTGTGGAGGTCAATGGGCAGATGTTTGAGGGCATGGGTCCGACCAAAAAGAAAGCGAAACTGAACGCAGCTGAGAAAGCGCTGCGTTCCTTTGTTCAGTTCCCTAATGCATCTGAGGCACACCTGGCCATGGGCCGTACACTAACAGTGAATACGGACTTCACATCAGATCAAGCTGACTTCCCTGACATGCTCTTTAATGGTTTTGAGACACCAGCTGCACCTGAAGAATCCTTCTATCTAGGCTCCAACGGTACAAACTCGCTAGGGGAGTATCCGTTACCCACACCACCTGGCAGCAACCTTGTCCAGGCTCCGTTGCCCTCTCCATCTGCATTCAGCTCACCCTCCACTGGCAAAAACCCGGTCATGATCCTCAATGAGCTCAGGCCGGGCCTCAAATACGACTTTGTCTCAGAGAGCGGTGAGAGTCATGCCAAGAATTTTGTGATGTCAGTAACTGTGGACTCACAGACGTTTGAAGGCTCAGGGCGCAACAAAAAGCTGGCTAAAGCCCGGGCAGCACAGGCCGCCCTCTCTGCTCTCTTCAACATGCAGCTAGACCAGACACCGTCCAGGCAACCCATACCAAGGGAGGGGTTGCAGCTTCACCTTCCCCAGGTAAGACATTTTTTTCATTTCTTGTTTCTCTAGAATCAAAAACATACAAAGAAACTAGATCGTAATTGTTTTATTCTTCAGTATTTTTTAGGAATACAATCCAACCTACCTGTAAGCTGATACTGTGTAGTCCTTTGAGGTGGTTGAAGCGGTGCTCCTTATTTACCAAATGCTCAGTCAGGTTTCCCTTTGAGTTGAATAGGAAAACTAGTTATTCTTCTAAACATTGAACCATGTTTTTGTGTTATGATTACTACGTGGTGAAGGTGACATGTCCTCCATTGTTATTGAGTTCTAGCTGTGTTAGAGTTAAATAGATCTTTGTCTCCTTAAAATAAGATCACAAAGAGTCCTTGTCTAGGGCCCCATAGTTTCAGCAAAGAAATCAGTGGGTGTTTTAAAAGCCACAAATAGGTGTAATATCATAGAGTTTGGTAGTTTTGTTGATATAATCTCATGAATCTGGGTTTTCCCTACAATGCAATTGTTAGTGTATCCTGTATACAAATTTTACAGTGAAAGAGCAGTAAAAGATTGTATTGGCCAGTCTACCAAAGAGAAGAGGTTTCTTGCCGATTTATCAATGATGTCAGTGAGCCAAATTTAGCCTACAGCTTCAGTAAACCTGCCCGTCTGAAAACATCGTAAGCAAAAGTGAGATTTCTGGTTAGAGAATACTTTTTGCTCTCTTATTTACATGGACAGATCGTCATGTAGAAATAAATAGCGCTATATCCGATTTTGTTGAATGAGTTTGGTAGAACACAATCATACTAAGATTGTGAAGTAAAAATAATTGTTGTTAAAAATAGTTGTTTCTATTTTTATTAAACTAAAAACAAGTTATTTTGGAGAGAAAAAAATGGCTAGGCCTATACACGTAAAAAAAAATAGCCTCTTTATGGTTATATTAGGGTGTGTTTGCTTGTTTCTTTTGAAGTTTATAAAACCCACATACAAGACAAAATGTGATACACAATGCAAGACCCATGGGTTTCATAAGGACACAGCCAACGTAATTTTCTCTTTTCAATAGCTTGCACCAACTATTATTGTGCCTCATACACTAGTTCTTTCATTTTGTGCACCTTAGCCTGCTCTCTTGGCTCTAAACCTGGAAAAAAAGGGCGTCTAAATGTTCACTGTCTTGACATATAGTGAAGTTAAGGGTAATAAATCTGTCTTGAGGTAGTTTGACAATGGAAACAGCCATGTCTAAATGTTAGTCAGTGTTCATGTGTTGAGCCAATAGTAAGGGAGCAGCTTAGGGCTAGTCTGCAGCACTAATGTGCAAAGTTATGTAACAGCTGGGGTTGTCAAAGACGATTTTACCAGAAATGAGTATCTAAGCTTAAAATATTTTATCATTTATTTTCTGACTGCCCATTACTGTGCATTTGTCTACCTGGTGAGGTACAAATGATCTCAAATGTACAGTCATGGAAGAAACTAAGTGCACCCTTGATGCTTGTTAGTTAAGGGAAATTAGAAATCACTAGCTGAATATTACAGTCCTTTGGCTGATTGATAGTCGGTAATGTGACCACATTTATAATAACAGGATTCTTAACTCAATGCCAAGTTATACATTAGCAGTGACCTTGGAAAAGCAATTGAGCCTGACAATCAATCTGGTTTCAAGGTGTCAGAGGGACTAAAGCCCACCTTTCTATAGTGAAAGTGATTATTCACGAATGGAAAACATTTCAGACAACTGGTGTTCCCAGCAAATTTACCTCAAAGTCTGACTGTGCGGTGTCTCAGAAAACTAGAAAAAAGTCCACGAATTGCATCTAAGAGTTTAAATTGGAGGTGGAATGTACATAGTTGATTTCGAATCTTGTCTATATGTTAAATTAAATTCAATGTTAAAATGTACGAAAATAGTTACAATAAGACTGCACTGGTTTGTCTAGAAGGGTTGTCAAGAGAATTTATGGAGCAGTGTTTGAAGTAAATCCAAAAGAAGCATACGAGTTCACCATGAACTCCTCTGTATACCAAAGTATTCTAAAGTCAACTTAAGCTTGGCCCAAACTGGATCATCAACGTGGACAGCAATCTCAGGCAAAGCAACAAAGAATCTAGACCTGTACATGAATGAACCTCTGCAGACCTTAATGAACTGAAGCTAAATCATAAACTAGAGTGGTGAGACCAATAAAGTTCCACAGCAAATGACCTCTTTAAGTTATGGCTGCTAAAGATCATTCTATTTGGTGTTAAATCAAGAGTTGCACTTAGTTTTACCCATGACTGTGTTGACAGCATATTATTATAGTAGGTTCTGGTAGAGGATGAAGCACACCTAAGAGCAAAACCCCAGACCGGTCCACCTTTCAAACTGTACTAATCTATAAAGCTGTCATTGGAGTCTCATTCACACAGGTTATCAGAGAAGTGAAGTTAATGTTCTTAGATGAGAGCCAGTGTGGGAAGAGAGATAACTTAGCAAAGCTAATCAGCCTGACACATAGTCAACAGGCCTTTCTTCTATCTTTGTTCGCCCTCTCATCTTGTCCTGCAGCCAATTTCTGCGATGACACCCCCAGTAATTACTCATATTAATTTTCTGTTGCATGATATTTAATTTCTGTTATCCCTTACTATCTAGCATAACACTTATGGAAGAAAATGGGATGGCAGAATTTGAATTATCGTATCGTATCTTATTTTTTATTATCGTTTGTAATTTGATTTTTTTTTATTATTGTTTAAACAACAAATCCACCACAATATATTTTACGAGAGAGAAAACCAAAAGAGGTGAAGAAAATAAAAAAAAAAAGTTCAATATTTGTTACAGCCACAAAGAATAAAAGTCCTTGCCATTGGGAGCTGAAGTCATCTGGCTTTAAATGTGTGACTCTGAAGTTGCAGGGAAGTATTAAAAGACTGATTTCTTTAATTTGTGATCAACGAGCCGTCATCTCTTCTTGTGGTTGTCTTCATTTTCCATCACATTAGCAGTGGTTAAAGACCCTGCACCAGGAGCTGGCTGTCCAAAAGTTAAAGATGTGTGAAGTTAATTTTAGATTTCCTCAAATGTTCAGTTGGAGATTTAAGCCATGGAAAAAGGCGAGCTCTTTGCTCTCGAACTGATGCCCAGGTTTACTTGTTTGTTTGTGCTCTGATTCGCTGTCACAAGGGGAGATGCTAAACTAAAACTGTCAATTCCAAACTCCAACAGCGCTTCATAAAAGATTCTTATGTTTACCTCAGAGGGGGCCAGCCCAGTTTCACTTGTTGCTGTTTTAACGCTTTGACTCTTGTTTGATGCCGGATGCGAGCGTAGTGACAGGTAGATAGGCGCTCCAGAGGCGGATAACATCAGACATGCTCTGTAAGCTGACATATCTGAGGCAAGCTTTTTGTGTTTGTGGGGTTATGTGCATGTGTCCTCCTGCACGCTTGTCTGTGTCTGCAGGTTCTGGCTGACGCCGTCTCTCGCTTGGTGGTGGATAAGTTCAGTGAGCTGACAGACAACTTCACCTCCCCCCATGCACGTCGAAAAGTCTTGGCAGGAGTCGTCATGACAACAGGTAATATCGGAAGGAGGAGACCAGTGATGCCTTCATATTTAAAAAATGTTTTGGTCATTTAAAAGAGTGATTTCAAAGGGAAAAAAAACAAAACATAAGTGCTTTGGTTATTAATTGGGTTAGGAAAAATGGAAAAGACATCTTCACTCTCGTCTGTTTAACAGTTTTTGCACACATCATTCTCTCTGATATTACTGGCCCATTTATTTTATTTTTTTCTACAGAAGGTTCTTGTAGTGAACCAGGGCTGCTGCTACAGGTGGTTCTCTTTTAAAAGCAGTGTAAAGATTCACTTTGATAGAAAGTCACGTTTATTCTTTCCACTTTTGTAAACAAAATTTCTATTGTGTATTACATTGTAGGGAGATGGTTTAACAAACAAATGGCAGTATTTATCTCAGTATTCCTGAAAACAGACGTGCTACTATTACAAGTTTATTTAGTAAAAAACTAGAAGTGTAAGGATACATCCGGCTGATCTGAAAAGATAGCATGATAGATTTCTTATTAAATACGGAATCAGACAAGATTTTAATCTAGATCTAGTTTTTTAGATCTTAGTTTTTACAAATAAAGATTTCCTGATCACAAAATTTTGTTTTAAAGAATTTTTAATCATTGTCGAATAGTTCCTTCCAGTTTTTACAAGTCCAGATATTATAGTTTCCATGCTAATTTAATTTAAACACTGCTGTTATACTTTTCAATTTTTTTGACATGCACACAGTATTTTGTTTTATTCATTGTGTGGAGATAAAAGTGATCGCAAAAAGTATTTAAGGAAATACTTTTTATTACCCTCCCCCCATAAATACATAAATGAAATATGAATACTGCTTCCGGCTACCTCAGTACACCCGTTACTTCAGTACTGCAAGTGTACTGCCAAACAATTACTCAGGGACTCATATTTTTCAATATATTGATATTTATTGGTTCTCAAATGGCAACGACAGTGGAGAAAATAGGAAATATTTGTAAAGAGCAAGAGTAACAATCCCAACCATACTGGCATTTATGGAAAAATAAATTGTTTTAACTTCATGAAATTAGTTCCTTTTGCAGAACATGAAATCCAGGGAGTGTCTGTGAAGTATTAATACCACTTTTGATGTATTCTCATTCAGTTTAGTGTTCTGCTTTGCCATTACTGGGTACGTTACTTTTCTGTGACATCATAACCTTGATTTAAAAACTGGAACTTTTTCAAAGTTAGGAATACCTGGATACAAGTGACTGGCACTTGCCTAGTCTAAAGTTTTATTTTTGCTGGCAAAGCAACTACCCCTCAGGGGACAGGAGCATGTGTGTTTGCGTGTGTGTGTTCCTGACTGTGCAGCTGAAGATAACAGGATCAAAGCTGACTTAAAACTGCACTAGGACTCTCCTTTATTGACACTTGTTTAGGTGGCCTGCCTCTCTCTTCACAGCAGTCTGCCTTTTTAGTTAAGGAGCAGCATTTAGTGTGTGTGGATATACCTGATACACCTGGGTGTCTGTGTTATCACCCCCCCAACAGGGACTGATGTGAAGGAAGCACAGGTCATCTGTGTCTCCACGGGAACCAAGTGCATCAACGGTGAGTACATGAGCGACCGTGGCCTGGCACTTAACGACTGCCATGCTGAGATAATCGCCCGACGCTCGCTCATCAGGTACCTCTACACCCAGCTGGAGTTCTACCTCAGGTTAGTGGACTAATAAATGTTCTATATTCAGTCATGTAAGGTATAGCTGTACATTTCTATAAATGTTCTGTACCCCAATTGCACTTTTATTTCCACCTAAATAAAACGTGACATGTATTTTCTTTTGTTGGCTATCGGTTTATGCCTGTAGCAACATTAAAGAGGACCATCACAAGTCCATATTTGTGCCATGTGACAAAGGAGGCTACAGGTTAAATGACAATGTTCAGTTCCACCTCTACATCAGCACCTCGCCCTGCGGAGACGCCAGGATTTTCTCTCCACACGAAGCCGGAGTGGAAGGTGCGAAACCAGCTAGCACTATCTCGTAACTCTTCCTCAGCTTTGAGGATACGTTTTTTAATTTCTTCTCGTTTTTGTTCAGAATTTGCCTCCAGCCGCTGTTTACTTTATTTAATTAAATGTAGTATTATGCTTTGTTTTGTTTGAATTTTAGTCCAGTATCCAAAATACTCTTCACTGGCGAATTTAAACAAGGCGCTGGTAATTAGAGCGTTTAGTCATTCTCTGTCCTCCTCCATCAGTCCTTCTCCTACCCAGCCCAACCGCTCTGTCTGTCTGATTAACCTCCCTCGTACTCTTGTCAGACCGCTTTCCATTGCACATGGCAGGCTGAATAGAAAACAGCCACATTCAATTAGTCACAGAATAGATGGGTGCTTGCTGGTGAAACATCAGAAAACTTTGATAACATAATGTGGAAGACATTTCTTTGCTTTCTTCTTTTGGAGGCACTGGCTTTGTCAGTAAACACGCCAAGGGATTTTTGTAAAACCCTGCTTAAAATGCAACAAAATTGTAATGATGTCCATATAATTACAGCATTAGCAGGAGGATTGTAGGTTAATTCAATAATGTTTAATTCAAAATGAAGTGTTCAAACTGTCAGCAACTGTTAAATTTCTGCCTTTTGTGTGATTTATTTTTGTTCAGATCAGGGAGACCGACACCCAAACCGGAAAGCAAGAGGTCAGCTCAGGACCAAGATTGAATCAGGGGAGGGCACCATTCCTGTACGGTCCAGCAACACCATCCAGACATGGGATGGTGTGCTTCAAGGAGAGAGATTGCTCACCATGTCTTGCAGTGACAAGATTGCAAGGTAATTTGGTTCAAACGAAATACAAAATGCAGTGATTTTAAGCTCTAATAGGTTGAATTCCTTGTTTCTGCAGCATGTTTCACCATCATGCTACTGCATTACATTAGAATGAGCAAAACTAATTCTGGCCTTTATTGACACTAAAGTTTGACTGCTTATAAATGGTATACAGTGTGTTGCAGTTTCCAACTTTTGCCATTAGATGGCACTATATACTCAATGCTAGTTCTTGACTAGATGTCTGTTTTTGTAAATATTTAGCCTTAAAAAAGGTAATTTTTTTACTGCAACATCAATAAAAAGATTTTTGCCATAATTTATTTGCATTCAAATGTATTCAGCAAAAAAAATTTAATTAGAGAAACCCGAAAACATCATGCTGGATTTTCTCTCAGCCACATTTCTCTGGACTGTTGTGTTTTATTTGGTGCCAGTATAATTTTCTGCAAAGTGATATATTCTGCCTCTGTCGATGCACTTTATCATTTCAAGTCCATGATTTTTTTTTTGTGAGTGTCAAGGGGAGCTTGGTGAATTGATGAATCCTTTGTCCCTGGAAGAATTTTTTTTCTTGGCTGATCATAGCGTCTTTAGTCTCTGTCCATGTTCAAGGCAACACTTTGATGAATGGTGAAACTTCTCCATGACTGATCATGAGAGTGCTCCGCCTCTTCTCGCCTGTATAAAACTCTGCCTGAGCGCACAGTAACTGAATGCTCATTGTGTGATTCATGAGGGATGCAGCGTAAATACTGTTTACAGCTTAATGTTTCAGGACAGGTTCTAATGTTCTTTGATATTTTTTGTGTTTCTGTGCAGCTTAAAGAGACTTATGAAGCATCAAAAGTCCAACAATGTCATAAATATTCATTAATTGATAATCATATATCTCACAATTAAAATTTTTATTAAAAGGAAGTAAATATGACTTTGTTTTAATTAAATAAATTATTTCTTCTTCTTATTATTATTATTATTATTATTATTATTATTAAAACTGTTAAACGTAAAATATAAATTCAAATAACTAAAGGTGAAATTCATTATTTGAAGTTATATGTCTCAAGTATATACAATTTATTTTTAGTTTTAATTCAATATTTCATAGGTGTTTTGTTGTAGTGTACCATAAAATATTTTTAATTACATTTAAGGTGGTATCAGAGGAAAGGAGGCTGACTACAAATTCGTTACATATTTTTCAGATATTATTTTGTAAAAAAAAACAACAAAAAAAAACTTTGCAACCAATGTATTTTTCTTTCACTTCACAATTATGCCCTACAGTAGACACGTGCCTATTCACAGTTCAGCATTATTAAGGATTCACCTATTTGCGAGTCCAACCTAGTCCGGGGGTAATTTGCTTATTCCCACATTTTTTGTAGAGTATATAAAAAATATTTGAGAAAAAAGAAATGCAGCCTGGGAAAGGGAGCGATTTTTGCAAAACCAGGAATGCCATTCGTTTTCCTTGGCACTGATGGGCTGTAACCCCAAGGGTGTTGATAAGGAAGATTGTACATGTAGATGTTAGCTACTGCCGCAGTTTCCACTGTGAGTTTTAATGCATATTAAGGTATATTTTGCGTTCTAGTGAGCAGGAGCAGCAGCTTTCTGGATCAGCAGCTGTCTGTTCTGCAGCTGTCTGATTTAGTTTTTAGCCAGACCTGTGAAGACACTGTTGCAGTAATCATTTCGACTAAAAATAAATGCATGGATGAGTTTGTCGTGGTCCCGTTGTGACATTAGTCCTTTAGTCCTAGAAATGTTGTTCAGGTGATAGAAGGCTGACCTTGTTATTGCCTCTATGTGACCCTGGAGGTTCAGGTCTGAGTCCATTACTACACCTAGATTTTGGGCATGATCAGTAGTTTCTAGTTGTATTAACTGAAGCTTTGTGCAGACTCTTGATCGTTCCTCTTTATGTCCAAAAATGATTACTTCAGTTTTGCTTCTATTCAACCGGAGAAAATTATGGCACATCCATCCATTGATTTGCTTTGCATTCGCTTAGGGTTTGGATGGGTTCAAAGTCACCTTGTGACATTATAATGGACAGTTGAGTATCATCTGCTTATGGTTACTAATCCTATTGGTTGTTATAATCTGGGCTAGTCAGAGCACGTAGATTTTAAATAGAGGGTGCCCCAGGGCTCCATCCTGGGGCACCCTCTATTTAAAATCACATGTGATTTCTGTCTGTTCTGATGAAGAATTGCCTATTGACACAAAGAAGTTCCTGTACTTTAGGTAAGACTCAAACCAGTTACGTACCGTAGCCGAGAGGCCAACCCAGCTCTCAATAATACAGACCCTTTCCAAAAAATGTGAATATCATGGAAAAGTTGATTTTTTTTTTCCATAATTCCATTCAAAATGTTAAACTTTCATAGATTATAGATTCAGGGCCCACAGCTTAAACGATTTCAAGTATTTAGTTGTTGTACATAATTTGGGCTTCCAGCTCATAAAACCCACGAAAACAGGAATTCAAAAAAATTAGGATACTGTGAAAAAATCACCATTTGCTTCTCAGTTTTTGCAGAAAAAAAGAAAGAAATTAGGATCACATCAAATCAATCAAAATATGGTACTTTCAAAATGATATGTCAATCTTCAATACTTGGTATCTATCAATACTTGGATGGAATCCCTTTGCCTTAATCACTGCCTCGATGCGCCTGTGGCATTGCCTGGGAGTTATGGAAGCCCAGATTTCGTTGATCCTTGCTGTCAGCTCTTCTCTGTTTTTGGGTCTGGTGCCCCTCATTTTCCTCTTGATAATACCCACTAGATTATCAATGGGGTTTAGGTCTGGCGAGTTGGCTGGTCAGTCAAGCACGGTGATGGGCATGCTCGAAGATGAAATCTGCATCTCCATACAGATCCTCAGCAGAAGGAATCATGAAGTCCTCTAAAACATTCTGGTAGACTGATGCAGTGACCTTGGATTTAAGAAAGAAAGAGTTTACCAACACCTGCACTGAACATTGCACCCCAAATCATGTCTGACTGTGTTTATTTCACACTGGACCTCAAGCAGCTTGGGTTCTGTTCCTCGCCCGTCTTCCTCCAAACCCTTGGACCTTGATTTCTCAATGAAAGGTCCTCAGCTCAATTACTGCACTATGTAGAAGTTAGAACATGGAAAGTTACTCTGAATGAATAGGATTTGGGGGAACTACTGCCCCCTACAGGTTTGGCATGTCTATGAATGTGCTTAACAGCGCAGTTATGTGGTTAGGTTAGTTTCTTTTAATGAGGTGGTGAGAATATTCGTTAATAAAAAACCGCGGCTACGTGTGTACATGGTCTTAATGAGAAAACCTATGCAGGTGCTTTGAGTTTAGTAGATGAGTAGTGTTGAAAACATTTATGCCCTGTAAAATTTGGGCTGATTTCTTCACAGTATTCTAATTTTTTGAATTCCTGTTTTTGTTGGTTTTATTAGCTGGAAGCCCAAATTAATTACAGATAAACAACTAAATACTTGAAATTGTTTAAGTTGTGGGCCCTAAATCTATAATCTATGGAAGTTTAACGTTTTGAATTGAATTATGAAAATTAATAAACTTTTCCATGATAGGTCTGTATATCATGGTCAACAGTGTCAAATGTTACCCTGAGGCCCAAAAGTACTAGAACTGTGGTTTTACCACATGTGGCGGTTACCCCCCCCCCCCCCTTAAAACAGGCTCTAAAAACAAATTTACTTACTGAATCTCTGTGTGTTAGTTTATATTTTATTATGTGTCCAAGGATCGAATCAGTTTTTCTCCCCATCTTTTCCTGTGCCTCTGGTTTTTTGTTTGTTTAGTCTCCCTGCGTGGAGCCATAAAGCATTATATTCTGCAGGAAAAAACACAAAGCAGAAATACAGTGAGGTTTGACAGGAACAAAATTGAATGCCTCTGAAAACATAACTCCGATGAGCGTGCTTGCCTCTCTCTGGTTCTTTTTGTTCGCCATGTGTCCTTCAGAAGGTATTCAGGTGTATTGGTGTTGCGGTGTTGTTATGATAAAACAAAGTGTGTGTATGGCTGAGAATAAAATGAAGCTTTTTGACTGTGCTGAATTCGTGCTTTACTGCCTGCAGCTATAAAAGCCTGAGATTTAATTTCTCCTTTCCTCCAGTTTTACACTCACCTTCTTAGACACATTTGCACCAAGAATATTGTGTTTGGGAACAAAGGAGCCTCTTTTGTGCAGCATAACATCCTTTGCATGCTCATTCTTTACTTCCTAGGTTTTGTTTTGGAAATAGTACACAAATTTCAGGTCAAATGAGTTATTCTTGCCATATAATTCTAAAACTAGAGATGCTCCTACTTTATTAGGTATTCTTTATACACTTAATTCTCCTTCCATCGTATTCAGATGCTGTTCCAAACTATTACTAGAGGAATATAATCTGTCAGTATATAAAGTGTATGTTAATGACTTAGATATGTTACAAATATCTTTTATGTAAAGTAAAGAAAATGAGGACACAATACTGACCCTTGTGGTACCCCACATATTTGTGCTAGTGCGGTCATGAGATTAAAAAAACTTTCAGATTAATTAATTATGATCTGATGCTAAATTGGCAACACTGTCTGCAACTCACCGCTCATCGTCACTCATCTTGCCCTCACCACTACAACATCAGCTCATGGAAAGCAGGCCTACAGACAGCCAATCGATGTCCACCTCAGGGTGTGGTTAACCCCTAACAACTCAAACATAAGAAGTCCAAAGCATAAAAACTGATTTTATTGAAAGGTAACTCACATGCAGAAATTGTAAAATTAAAGATAAAAAATTAGATTAATGCGCTTAACAAACATAGCGTGCTAAATATGGCCGTAATTAATTAATTGCAATTAACGCGATAATTTGACACCCCTAATTTGTACATATAAATGTCTATGGTCTATTTAACTTTGCTGTCATGTAACAAACATTTGCAGCTGATATTGAGATTTAAGATGCCAGGATTTGGGAAAATTAAGGAAAATCCGGAAATGTTGAAATTCTGTGTGTGAATTATTTCTTTTATTCTAACTGTATTCATCTTTATAATTATGCTGTTTATTAAAGTTTCACTAGTGCTTTTTGGGGTGGTTGTTAACGCCACACATAGAAAAGAAAAGTAAAGGAAAAGAAAAAAGCTTTTAACTATATAAAACGTTTTCCTTTAGGATATACCCTTTTTAAACTTATTGCTGTACAATCCCTGTGTGTTTTACGTGTTTCCAACATGATTTCAGATTCGGTCTCGTATTTGCTCTCCTTCTCCAGGTGGAATGTGGTGGGCATCCAGGGCTCTTTAATGAGCTACTTCACTGAGCCCATCTACTTCTCCAGCATCATCCTCGGCAGCCTTTACCATGCCGATCACCTCTCCAGGGCCATGTACCAGCGCATTGCAGATATCGAGGACCTGCCCCAGCAGTTCACCCTCAACAGGCCTCTACTCAGTGGTAAGAGCCCTCAATGACATGAAATAGAGGATAAAATAAGGAAGGACCTGAGATATTTTTTTCCGCCCTTAAATTCCCACTCCTATTGCGTGGTCACGTTCACAATTTCAAAAGCTAAAAATGCGACCGTGTGATCTCATCCTTTTTAAACTTTGATAATCCAATCCCAGCTATCTAAATATCAAGGAGAAAGATTTTAATTCTGGGTAGTAAACACATTTCTTCCTCACAGGTCAGTCCTATTAGAAAGCAGGACAGGAGGAGCTTTCCTCCTTTGTTTGATCTGAGCTGACATTTACCTTTCTGCTGTAGAATTTGAATAGCTATAACATTTTGTATAAATTTTCAGCAGTGGCTTGACCTTTTAAAAAGCAGTTTTGTTTTTCTTATAGTTTCCTCTTTTTTATTTAGAGCATTGGGATTTTGTGATTCTGCCGTTCATTGTTTCTTAATAAAACAGCTAAAATACATCACTAGAATATCAAGGAAGTGATGCTGATTAAGTCAAACTGAATGTTCTCCCTGAAATTAGCAGGTCGGATTGGGGTCAACATTTGTTTTGCTTAATCTGAATACCACTAAGCTAAACTAAACTCTGATTATATCCAGTATTATTGTAAAATTATATTTTTAAATATCCACAACCTTTATTATATAAATAAATCTAGCCGTCAAATTCATGTTGGTTTTAAATTCATAAATCTATACCTTGTAACATTGTTTGCAACTTTATTTTGAGAAATTGTGTCTGTTAGCTATGTAATCACACTCAGATTTAACCCACCTCCTTGTTTCCTTCCGAAGTCAGCCTTTTTGCAATGTCCAATACCCGGTTAGTTTACTAACATGTTGCTAGCTACTTTTAATGCTCCAACAATCTTGTGTTGCAGTTTGGACACGTATTACTGAAATAATTGGTGACTGGCTGTGTAGTTAGTTGATTGTGTGACTGGTTAGTGGATGGATGGATGGACGGACGGACGGATGGATGGACGGATGGACGGATAAATTGTTGGATGAATGGTTGGTTTGATTGGATTTGTTATTTTGTTTTGTTGGTTGGACAAATGGCTAGTTTGTTTGATTGGGTGGTTAGTTGGTTTGTTTGATTGGTTGATTTTTTTCATGTATGTGTTTATTCAGATGGTTGGCTGGCTGGCCTTTTAGCAAAGTTTGATACAGTCTAGTAAACCTTCTTTTATCCAATGTCCCTGTAATAAATCTATATAAAACCCCAGTTGGGTAAGAATAAACCCGTGGTGGACGGCTCCTTTTCATAACCACTGGGGATTGAGTGACCCCTTCAAATGTACAAAGTGGCAAAACAACACAGCAACCATTCACTTCAACTACTCTGCACCAATGCTTTGTTTTCTTTTATACCCCAATAACAAGCACCAGAACAACTCCTGAAGAACACTTTTAAAACAAACTTCACCTCCTGTATGGCCATCATGTTTTCATGAAAACAACACAGATTTAGCGTTGGACAGCATGGTCCTTTTTGTTTTGATCTCGGATGGAGGGAGGGGGCGTCTCATTGGTTCCTGGATTGGACTCGCCGTTCCCCATGCTCCTCCGCTCCTTCACTGTGGTTCCTCTCTAGAGGAGATAATAGTCTGGGGTTATTAACCTTTTCCGCTTTAGAGACTTTTTAGCAGTGAAGGGCTGTGGCCTTAGAGCAGTGAGGATTTCATCCGCTGTAAATCATTTTCTGCCACAAGTGCTGCCAAATGGAACCAAGGAGCTTAATGCACTTTCACACATACACGCACACACAAAAGTGAGCAGGACACGGGGATTTATGGCATCCATATATCTCTCATTTATGTTTGAGATACAGTGGAGGCCAAAGCCCTGTCGTGTTTTGGAAGAGTTCAGGCCCTGTCCTCAGAGTCCCCCAGCGGGGTGGATAGCATCATTTCTCTCCACCGTGTTAGATACCATCATATAAAGAAAGGGGGGAAAAGCTGTTAAAAGACATCAGAGCTGTCTCTGATAAGCTGCCTCTGCGTTTGGATGCCTTTTTCATTAAAGGTCGTAGGAGGTGTTAACACTGGGTCCTCTTCATTTCATTTTTTGATGTACTAAGCTGTGCATTCAACAAAAATGTTTTTTATTATTAACATAAAAACCTCTTGTTCGGGATTCCAAGGTATAAGCAACGCTGAGGCCAGACAGCCGGGCAAGGCACCAAACTTCAGCGTGAACTGGACGGTTGGCGATCAGGTGCTGGAGGTGATCAACGCCACCACGGGGAAGGACGACATGGGCCGCCCTTCAAGACTCTGCAAACACGCCCTCTACAGCCGCTGGGTGCGCCTGCACTCGAAGGTACAGAGGGGCGCCCAGTTCAGCTCTCGTTACGGTGCCTTGCAAAAGCATTTATAGCTTTTCACATTTTGGGGAGGTTTTCATACATGTCCTCTGATACCCTGAAATAATCTTAGTTTCTAAAACACTGTCACAGATAAGCATCTTATAGAGCACTGTTCAACTCTTTTTCTGAAACTGGAGAGAGTATGGCCCAGCTGCAAACCTACAACGAAATAGCCAAACGGCCCATAGTAACTCCAGAGGAGCTGCAGAGATCCACAGCGCATGTGGGAAAACCTGTTGAAAGGTCACAGACTGGTAGTGCACTCCACAAATCTGACCTAATTTGAATGTTTGTATGATTGTGTTGAAATGACTTTTCTTGTAAAGTACCTTGAGATGACATCTGTTGTGAATTGACGCTATATAAATAAACTGAATTGAATTGAAAATGGGTAGCAATAGGGAAGCCATTTTTTCATAGTTGCCAGAAGCCTAATTGTGGACACAGCACACATGTGGAAGAAGGTGATCTGGTCAGATGAGACCAAAATTAAAAGTTTTGGCCTACAGGCTGGACTCTTGATGTAGTGGAACACTAACAGTGCAAAGTACCGTGAACTTACCATGTGTACTGTGAAACGTGTTGGTGGCAGCGTGATCCCATAAAACACTGCAAAGATGTGAGACTCGCCTTCCAGCAGGAGATAAACCCAAAAATGAAATAGGATGGTTTACATCAGTATATTCATGTCTTAGAATGGTTCAGTCAAAGTCCAGACCTGAGATTCTACAGCAACGCTTGAAATCAGATGTTCACAGACGTAACACTTTTTTAGCAGAGGAATTTGGGAAAACAATCTATTCCCGAGATGTACAAAGCCAGTAGAGTCATACTACTAGAGACTTGCCCCAAAAGAATGACTCAGAGGGGTTAAATAAATATGCATGCACGGATACGAAAATTTGGGCCGATATCTATATCTAATATTAATATTGCTGTTATGACCAATAACCGATCTTTACTGATATATCAATTATATATATTATACATATTTTCCTACCCTTTTGACTCCATGATATAACTACCACACCACCTGTTCTGCATCACTATCACTGTCACATGACCAAACAAGTACAGTGGGGCAAAAAAGTACTTGGCAGCCAACGATTGTGCAAGTTGTCTCACTTAAAAAGATGAGAGGTCTGTAATTTTCATCATAGGTACACTTTAACTGTCACAGGCAGAATTTGAAAAAAGAATCCAGAAAATTACATTGTATAATCCTGCTGCGCTTAAAAGGTCCCCTTTTTAAGCCACCACATGTCCAGGCCTGTCTAAAGTTTGCCCGAGACCATCTGGATGATCCAGAGGAGATTTGGGAGAATGTCCTGTGGTCAGATGAGACCAAAATATAACTCATTGGTATAAATGCCACTTGACGTGTTTGGAGGGGGAAGAATGCTGAGTTGCATCCCAAGAACACCTTACCTACTGTGAAGGATGGGGGTAGAAACATTATACTTTGGGCCTGCTTTTCTGCAAAGGGGACAGGACAACTGATCCACATTAAGGAAATGATGAATGGGGCTATGTATTGTGAGATTATGGGCAGAAACTTTCTTCAATCATAACAATGATCCCAAACACATCGCCCGGGCAACGAAGGAGTGGCTACGTAAAAAGCATTTCAAGGTTCTGGAGTGACCTAGCCAGTCTCCAGACCTCAATTCAACAGAGAATCTGTAGAGGGAGTTGAAAGTCCATGTTGGCCAGCAACAGCCCCAAAACATCATAGGTCTAGAGAAGATCTGCATGGAGGAATGGGCCAAAATACCAGCAAGAGTGTATGCAAACCTGGTGAAGACCTACAGGAAACATTTGACCCCTTGTCAACAATACGATAAATTGTGATACGTTGCAATACTATGAGTTAGACTATATATTGTGATTTTTAAAACTGAATTTAACTGTAGAAAACCTGTCACAGCATAAACACTCCAACCTGTTTCATACTTTAACACATCCAGTTTTATTACTAGATCTAGTTGATCCCCTGGAACGAAGAAGGTGAAAACAACCACCAACTAGCAGTCATACTTTTAATTTTAATACTATCATTAATGGCTCCATTCAAATTCTGAAAAAATATATAATTAAAATAAAAGTCGATAAATTGGCGTATAGATATTTTCTTACATCCCTATTACAAAGGGTTGAAATTAACTTTTGTTATTGGCCAAATACTTGTTTTCCGCACCATTATACCAATAAACTCTGTAAGAATCATACAAGGTGATTTCCTGGATTCTTTTTTCACATTCTGTCTGTGACAGTTGCAGTGTACCAATGATGAAGATTACAGACTCTCTCATCTTTTTAAGTCGGGAAACTTGCACAATCAGTGGCTACCAAATACTTTCATTTTGCCCCACTGTATCACATGACCAACCCTCTCCCCCTCCAAAAATGCAAACGGCAACAAGAAGGAAATTAATATCGATTGTTAACATCGGCCCAGTTGAGGGACCCGTACCGATTATTTAAAAAATGACTGACATCGGCCCATACCAATGTTGATGCTGATATATTGTGCATCGCTAAAAGCTACGCGCTCTCGTTTCTTTCTCTTCAAAGCTTATGCACTATTCGTGTTGGTCAATCACACAAAATCCTTGTAAAAGAAGTTGAATTTTATTGTTGTCATGTGACCAAATGTGAAAGGTTTAAGTGTTTTGAATGTTTGCAAGGGGCGTTTTCAGGTCAGGTACTTATTCTTTTGTCCTCCACATATCCTGTCAAACCAAATAATGTGTCGCATAGGGAATGAATAAATATACTATTTTGTTGCTTTAACAAAGACTGTTTCTATAAAAACTTTTGACTTATCCTAAACTCCACTTATTGTTATTTACCTTTCGATGTGTCTGTTTCTCCTCTTCGTCCCCAGCTATCATCCATCCTGCGGATCAAAGTGCCCAAACCCAGCTCATACCATGATGCCAAGCAGGCAGCCATGGAGTACCACTCTGCTAAAAAGGCTCTCATCAAGGCCTTCCACAAGGCCGGCCTGGGGGCCTGGGTCAAAAAGCCCATTGAGCAAGACCAGTTCACCCTCAGCTCCTGATTGAGTCCAGGGACCAAATGGAAAGGGGGGTAGGGGGGGTTCCCAAGGCACCAGCTCCTCCCTCTCTCACTCAAACCAGGCCGGAAAGCTTGTAGAGCCCCTCAGTAACATTTTATTTCCGTCCCCATGTGTCAGCTACGCATGTGCCTTTTGCCTGCGTGGTTTCACAAACTCTCCATAGCTCATCATTCCTCAGAGGACCTCATCTTGTTTCTCATCTTTGATTTTAAGCCTATAATTTTGATTTTACTTGTTTTCTGTTTTTAAACTGGAACCATTGTTCTCTCTTTTTTTTTCAATCGGTTGGTTTGTTTTCAGATCGGAAATCATCTTCCTTATGCTGTAGGTGTGAAAAAAGTGGCGATTATACAGTTTTTGGCTTTTTTTTGATAAATGAGTGTAACCTTTTCAGGTTGAAATGTAGCATAGAAGAACGTTTTTTTTTCTGTTGACTAAAACCAATGTGTATGGACCTAAAGATATATACTTGCTAAAATTAAAAACAGTGATCTTTAATTTAATGATTCATAAATCCTCGAGATGTAAATCTAGTTCAGTAAAGTTAAAATAATGTAGGTATAACATATAATTGTGTGTTTTTCTGCATTCTTAGACCCTTTTATTAAAGGTGAAAATGTTCTAAAACAACGTCGCCCTGTTTGATTGACTCAAAAAAACATTCAGGACAGATGTGACTGCAGTTTAGCACACTGTTTATTTTTATGATTTTTTTTAATTTATTTATTTTTTATTCATTTATTCATTCATTTGTCCTCAAAGGTATTTCACATCGCTGTTACTTCATACTTGAACATCCGGGTGGGTCATGTTGGACTCCTCCCCTTTACCTGGGTCCCGGGACGAAGCTTTAGGAGGCACTGCACGTTGTATTTTTTTTTCTTCCTTGATTTATTTTTTTTCCTTTTTGAATCCATGGCTTTGCATGGAAACTGAACTGAGATGCTTGCAGAGCAGAAAACAAGCAACGGGGAACTCTATGCGTCAATGATTTTAAATGAATGCCAGCAACTTTCTCCACAGGCAGCTTTGAATCTTTGTCTCTATTTTCTAAATTTCCTGTGATTGATTGAATGATTTTTTTGGGGGGGGCTTCAAGAGAGGAGGGTTTTTTTATTTGTTTGTTTACTTTCCTTGTTCCCTTATCAAAAAAGGATTATTGGGGATGAAACTACTGAGAAAACAGTGACAGTACGACAAACTTTTAGACCTTGTATTTACACCACGGAGACCCCTGACAGCTGTCAGATCAGATAGTAGTAGATGTCCTGTAGCACACATATGGTAACGTATATGAAGCTAGATTCAAGATATGCCACATTAAGCCCATCTGTGGTGGCTGTGATGCAAACATGTCGCAATCTCCACACCGTTGTCCTTGGAAGCACCTTCACAGACATGTGCATGAACAGACTCAGAAGCTCTATGCTGAAACCTGATGCCAGTAGTGTCCAACCAAATGTACAGTTTTACAGTTTGATGTTGAGCCTCCTGTATTAACACCTTTCTGTGTATTAGCTCCTGTTCACCGTGAGTCAATACTCTCCCATGTTTTAAACTGGTCAATGAAGATGCATTTCTAAGAAACTTCAGTCAATTCCGGTTTCTGGCTGTAGGGGGGGAAAAAAATGTTTGAGTGTGAAATTTGTGTGTGCTCAGGTGTCTTTCAGCATACTCAGTTAAATTTTCACCAAAGATGTAGATTTTCACGTGTTTTTTCCCCAGTGTTTTCTTAATAACACCTGTTTTCTAATAGCTTGACATTTCGCCATCAGCCCTTTACTTGCAGTTTTTTTTTTGTACTTGTGTTTTGTGCAAAAAAAAAGACAGTATATTCCATATTGGGCAGAAAAGTCAGGCTTCTTTAGTGCAAATGTAGTTGTCAGCGCCCACATTGCATTTTGTGACCTGCAAACATAACTGTTGCAATATACTTGTTATGTGTATATAAGGAACAACAAATGTGGTAAATTCTCCCTCTGTGGAAACCTTTTGGATCTCTCCTTTGTCAGTGGGAATGTGAAGATGTTATTGTTCCTATATAGGAGTTTGTGACTCACTGGCTACAGCCACTGTATAGCATGGCACCAACACTTCCAGAGTCAACATGATTCATTCCCATTGTAGCAAGAAAGACACAGCAGGAAGAAAAAAAGAGCAGCACTGTTACATTTCTCCTCCACCAGCTGACACTTGTGATGTCATTTCAAGTCATTCAATTCTTTTTGTTTTGTTTAAATTTTCTGAGCCATCACTAGAAAATCCGAGCTGTGTTCAAAATGTTCACTGTATTGCGTTAAATGTATATATGTAAAAAAGAAAAAGGGAAAAAAAAGCGTAACGGTGGACAGGTGTAGCCAGTTTCCTGTTACATATTGCATCTATTGCATAAAACCAAACACCAGCAGCATACATCGCAATATAACCCTAAATGATTTTGCTGCTTCATCATAAAAAAAAATCTTCATAAAAGTTGGATCAAATGTTATGTCACCGATATTATTTTCCGTTGGGTCAGAAAAGTCACAAAAATCAGCTGTGGACAGTAGCGTTAGGATGCAAACATGAATGAACATTAGCATGCTAACTTTATTATCATGCTTGGTCAGTTAAGGCAATACATATTGTCTGACTCGACGGAAACATTTTGTGGAACTTTACAAATATAGGCAGGGAAGTGTCTGGTGGATGTTAGCAGCTGTAGATGTTAACAGTAGCATGCTAACGTGAGTATTACCACGCTGTTTTGGCTAAAGCCGAGGTGCAATAGGAACAATGTAGAGTCACTATTTTACTGTATGACGTCAAATTTCATGTAGGCTATAGGCTTATGCTGTATGTAAAGTCATAGTTGTGGATGTTGGCGTGTTTGAAATATTAGAAAGCCTTTAAAATTTAAAGACGTATTTGCTACTAAACTGTTCATGTTGGCAGGGGTTAAAGCTGTGAAAACGCTGACCTTAACATGGACTTTCAACAAAAGGGAGAAAGCTGTTATTTGCTAATGCAACCTTTAGCAGTTATTCAGTTGCATTTAATTAGCTTTGTATGTTAGCATGCTAATGCTAACAATGGCAGTCTGACACCACAGATGCACGTCCAAAAACGTTTACTATTTGCAATTAACCAACCCACTGCAGCGTCTGAATAGAAGGAAAACGAAAAAGTCACCATTTTAGCTGCTCCTCTGTGGTGCTTTGAGAAAATAGTTCAAAATGGACATGGGAAGATTTATTTTTTTAGACTGAAAAATATGCAGGGGTGTATGACCGACAATCTCGTAGTTATAAAGAAAATTGCAAATAAAGATACATCCCCTGGCTTTTGATTTCTCCCTGGATAGAATATTCTCGTAAGAAATCTAGTTTAAATGAAGATATAAAGACACTAGTTTTGAAGTAGTTTGAAAGATTTTTACATTGAAAATTGTGAAGTTGAATTAATTTTAGCTTAGGAAGCAATTTCTTTGTTTCTTATATTAGGTCATGAATAGATAAGCGCATTTGGCAAAAATCAGCAGAAATAGCTGTTCAGCTAATTTTAGCTTGACACGTCCAATATCTGTTGATAAGCCTAGAAGATAAGCAGGTCTAGACAGTGGATGGACAGGTGAATATTAATTAGTGTGGATATTAGTATGTCAATGTTAACATTAGTATGCTAATGTTCTCAGCTAATTACCATGACTGTTATCTAGGCTACAGGGCGTCATGGTCTATTAGGAACAATGTCGTGTACCACCTCTACGTGACATTTACTAAAACGTGACAGATTTCCTGTTCACTACAGTAGATGTTAGTTGTAGCATTCTTTGTCCACTCAGCTTGTTGAGTATAATGATGCATTCCATTTACCTCACAAGTCTGAACTCTGAGCAGGGTTTGACGTGACACCCAAGTAAACAGCGTTACAGTTAATAGTCAGAGAAGTCGTTATTTGAATGTGGCGACGACCAGGTTGCCATTGTTTGTAGTACCTGTTACAAACATCGTTTTACGCCGTACTTTCTATATGCAAACACCATTTCTATTTAAGTTTAGAGTTCAAGGCTCAACATGTGACATTATTTTAGACTTACTCTTACAAATGTGTCTTGTAAAATAAACATGTTTCCACCACATCTGCTATTGTTGATGCGAGGGGCGGCCATATTGAAACTGGAAGTCGGCGCAAGAAAAAAAATCTCTGAATTTCCGAGTGGGAAGGGGGGGGTCCTTCCAGTAGTTTTTTCTGACTCGGAAGTTGGAATTTCCGTGTTCCGACAAAGGGAATAAACCATAAGGGTCTTTTTTGGAAAAGGAAGTATAACAGTGCAACACTACTTTCAATATACCATCTGAGAACTTCTTACTGCACTACTAAGTAGTAGATCTAAAGTTATTAATTAGCTGTTTTAGAGGCCTTGCTAGAATCCTGATGTTAGCTTGCTCTGTTAGCTCAGGCTTACTGTAGTTATGGTCTAATTTGATGATGCTGTTTACCACCTCTGTACACTGTTTTTACTGTACCGGGTGATAGATTTTTAGTGCACTATATGGTGGCTAAAAAAACTGTTGTTTAGCTGTGAATGTTAGAATGTTAATGTCAGCCTTAATGGGCTTCGTCAGCTCAGGTTGTAGGGCATTACGGTCTATTTTGAACAATGCAGTGCACTGTACAGTGGACTAAACAGAAATTGTACACAGTGTGTAAAAATGGCTGCCTTACTATAGTGGACTAATGGTGAATAGGTGAACAATTTGAACACAGCTTTAAAGTTAGCTTTAGAGTAAAAATGAAGAACAGTCACATAAAGTGACCCCCTACAATTTAACCCTGACTACAATCCCAGCCAGTAGGCTTACTCCATATGCAAGTGTGACAGTTGTTTGTCTTCCCGTCTGTTTCTCCCAGTTGTCCTGTTAATACTTTGATTTGGTCTTTTTACAAAGCTGTCTGAGGATTTTCCCTTTGGTATATGCCCTGTTAAGATTGCCTGCTTTTAGAATTTAGTTTTTTGACTGCACTAAAGATGTCAACTGATGATGTCATGATTTAAAAAGAAAAAAGTCTCCATTTATGGTTCGGATGGATTCAACTACTGGAGCAAGAACTGAACTGCTTCTGTTTAACCCCTGGCAAATCCCTGAAGACGGTCAGTGCAACCCTTCCCCTTCTTGGTGGGGTGATGTTATTTTGGTTTCGTTCAGTGAGCCCACATTTGGAGGCTTTTACTCTTTCTGGGTCCAGTTGTCCAATGTGTGAAATCTTCCACCAACTCAAACCACAACCCTGCATGTACTACCAACACTGAAGCTGCACCTAGCATGACGACAAACTTTTAAGGACGATGTAGAAGAAAAAACAAACCCTGATATAGATAGTTATATGAAATCAAATAACAAAAAAAAAAGAATAAAGGAATTCTTAGTTTACTTTTGGTCTTTCGGTCGAATTTATTTCCGGTCATGTCTTTGACTCTTGACTCTTTGTGTGTCTGTGAAATTATAATACAATGAATCACAATTCATTGCAGCTATAAACTTTATGGTCAAGGAGGATTCAATTTTAGTTACCTTTACATATCACTTGCATCCGGTTTGCCTTCCTTTGGAGATTCAGTCCCTACCAGCAAAATGTTACAAGACATTTAAATCACATGTGGGCCGTACCCCAAATCTGGCCTGCCGTATCTATTTATAAAGGCCGTTTTTATTCCAGAAGCTCTACCCACAAGACAAACCTGCATCTACTGGCATTCAACCACAGTCACAAAGTTCGATAAGTAAACAAATATTCAAAACATTTAAATGTACATGAACCTTTTATTTAAACTTTGAAATGTTTTAAAATTGCAAACAGTATAGAAATAAAAGCCATATGGAGTGCTTTACAGATTATATGTCAGATAATCCCTTGAGTCAGGTAAATAACAGTTAGCCTAGACTGCCAAGGATTATTTATATTTCAAATTATTAATCTTTTATCAAAGAGTTCAAAGTCATTAAGTGTCGATGGCCTCCTCACTATAACTTCAAACTTTTAACTTCTTCCCTAGATTCTCAGATTCAAATCAAGAATAATCGGGACTTTCATAAACTCAATGAGAATGTCCAGCCATTGTACTGTTTCGAAATGTTAAACTAAGATTAAAGATTAATGTGTTCTAGTAAAAATATCAACAGCAGAACAATTTCAAAAGACCTTGTGAAGATGCCGCTCAGTAAGGAAGAAGCCATTACGCCAAAAGCAGCATAAAAGTCCATGCAAGCATTGCATGCAAGCATTGCAATAAATGTTTGTTTCAGCTGCAACTATTTGTCTACCACTAATTTTTCAGTTTTAGCAGAAACCATAAACTGATGACAGTGGAATCCATAATATTTCATAAAGTATGTACATATGCAAGTTTTGATTAAGGGAATTTCTGTTTTGTTTTTAGACCCCTTCTAGGACAGCAAAGACACTGAAAGGTTGACTCCTATACGATTGAAATAAATATCCCCTCCTTTCTTTTGAACGTTGGAGGTCAAAAAAACATATAGTCGAAAAGGGTGTGTCCTGCAATATGTAATTTAGGGAAAAAAAGCATAAGGGGATATGATGTCAGCCTGTGAAACAAAGGACAACGGGTGAAAATGATGTGCAGTACCACACAATAAGGAACATCTGGTCACCCTGATTACATTAACCTGTCACTCTGTTAGCATGCGAATTAGTAGTCTGTCACCAGAGGTCTCTGATGGAATCACCAATTTAATTAGGCAAACAACATATCCCATCTCTTAAATCACCTCAGGGTCCACCACCACCAGAGCTACACCTTTGTTCTTTCATAAGTCCTGATTCAGCAGTGTTCCAGTGTGAAATACCTTCTTAGGCATATTTTGGAAGTTTTATATAATCTGTGGAGTAGCTTTTTGTGGCTGTGGTGACATTTTTTGCAGAGACTAATTGCGTTTGTGTCTGTTGTCAATCAGACTCAGTGTGGTGGCTGGATTAGTCAGATGAAGACGTCTCATGCATTTTACTGCTGGCTTTAATTGTCAGGTCCGACAGCGAGTGAAGGAGGGTCATCAGGGTTCCTCCCTGTGTTTACGAAACTCATTTGATGATTGAATCAAAGGTATGAAAACACACTTCCGACCTTTAAGATATTTAGGGTCAGATGCTTTTAACTTTACATAACTTGGAAACTAATTTGTTCTAACTGCGGTTTTACTGAACGACTAATAATTAGTTAATTCAGATTGAACTGAAAGATTGATTTAGAATGATTCACTAAAACCTGATAGATGCTGAAATATTGATAAACATTGTCTTATTATAGGGAGAATGAAAAGCATTAAGAAAAGCCAGAATGAGTATCTTTCCTATTTTCAGAACAAACTTTCTGACAATTCTTGTTAGGTTATTTATTCTTCACAGATTTAGAGATTCAGTCGCAAGATAAAGAATAGGTAATAATTCAGTCTGTTTAATGAGGTCTTTAAGAAATTACAAAATATTCACTATTGTAGAAGACCTGTTTTGTCAAAAAATAGAGTTCAGTCCAGTAGTTCCTAAAGTTTTCTTTGAATAACAAAAGGCGAGATAAAACTTTAGAAAGTGGAGGTGTGGAGGGTGCCACAGTCCCTCATAGTGGATGACAAAGAAGTGGTTGAAAAAAAGTACAAATACACATTATATATATATGAAAAAAAGTGTGCAGTGTTCATATTTCAGTCAGAGGTGGGTAGTAACTAGTTAAATTTACTCAGTTACATTTACATGTACTTTTAAGTCTAGCTTTAGTTTTCTAATGTAATCTGTCTGTTGAGCTTTTCCTCCATTTTGAGGTCAAGTGAAAAGATAGTAAACACCATAAATTGTCTCTGGAAGTACTTTTTACCTTGTTCTAAGATATATTTATTCATGACCTACAGTAAGTATTGGTATTATTTCGAAACAATTGACTTAGAAAAGTCTTTCTTCTGCTTAAAACTTATGTAATTATGTTATTCATTGTACTTTCTTTTCATTTTAGTCTATAAAATAACATAATTTGGCCATAACTTTATATTTTTGTCTGTCTAACGACATCTTTAAAAAAATATTAGATCAGATGTTACTTGATGCTCAAGTAGCCTATTTACCAAATACTTTTTTGGATGGCTACTTTTACTTGAGTAAAAATATGTTGAAGTAGTGCTGCTGTTAGTTGAGTACAGTTTTTGGGTACGCTACCCACCTCTGATTTCAATTATATTCTATCAATGAGTGTTGCATCTGAGATGGGTTGCAGCTACTGTAATGCTGCTATTGACACATAAACAGTAACAGCTAAAATTGGTAAAAACAATTTTTAGGTCCATAAAAACAACAAGCAGAGACGCAGACAGCTAGAAGGTACACCTGGTAACAATCATTGGGTGTGGAGGACGAAACTATCGCTTGCAGGACCACAGAAATATATTAGATTTTTATCTAATCAAATAAACCTTTGTTTTATGTTTGTTTTATAATCCTAAAAGACTTTTAAGACATTGCTGTGTGAATTTCAATACATAAATAAATTATTTCTTTTGCATTTCCTCACAATTCTTTGTTTCCCCCTTCCACAGTCCTTAACTGGGTATTTTAGGTTAATATAACATTCTCAACATCTCTTACGTTTCCCTCTATCAACATATTTTGATGGCGACAACAAGTCGATCAATCCTATTTTGTTGGCTCAGAAAAATACATGGCAAACTACATTTTTTTGGCCCTTGCATCCAGTCAAAAAAAAAAATTCAAAACAAGACATTGAAAGGGGAGCTTGTTCAAACAGTTTGCTCAGTTTTAACAACTTTTAGTCATATTTTACACCAGTAACTTCTTTATGTAGATTTTATCATCAGCCAGATAAAAAAAATGAAATGCCTTTTTCATGTCTTTTCAAGGAAATTCTATTCAGAGGGATCATACGAGCTGTTGATTGTGATAAATAAACCTGCGTGTTACACATCTTTTCAACTGTTGACCGCTTAACATGGTCAATGGTCGTCCTCAAACCTGAACAGGAATAAGCAGGCGTTAAAAATGGAGGACTGGATTTTTCACTTGGGTGTTTAGGACTTTACAACCTCTCTCTAAAATGCCTGCATCACTTTCCATGTGTCATGACCTTCCATTTGTGTTTCTCACTTTGGAAATTACTCGTGTGGTTCATACAGACCATATTAGGAAGCAGAAATGTCCACATGTATGCTTGTAGTTGTAGCAAAGCATACACACATTGGATGTGAACTGAAGCCTGCAGTTTTTCTGTCGGTTTTTCCAAATGGCTTTGTGGGACCACAGATTTAGTCAAAGCAAGTTTCAATCTAGTGACAGCCGCCTGAGATAGGTTAGCAGCTCCACATTCTTCAAATTCAATAAATATGAAGTCAAATGTTTCTGGTTAGTTTGTTCTAGCTTGTTCACAAAAACAATCTTGCTCTTATTTTAAAGATAAAAAGAAAGGTTTAAAGGCAGGTCATCAGAGGTCAATTATGGCTCTTATCAACCAACTCAAAACAAAGTGTTTTAAATAGTTCTGTTTTTGCTGGTTTGAACTGCAAAAGTTTCAAACACTGCAACAATCATAGTTTATTCTGTAAAGGTCAACCAAAGGTCACAAACAAAAGGACATCACCATTTTGAATTTTTGTTTTATACGTTAATGTGTTAAAAATCAAAATTATATTTTACTGCTAATGTGGCTCCATGTCACTTGCCGTTTGTCCCTTCCTACTTAATGATGGTTTGGAAGATAATATGATGCATTATTTATGTGTGAGTGTGCTTATGACATGTTAGTCAGCTTAACATGGACTTAAGGTTGGAGGCGTGCCGCTTCTGCATCAGTACATGTGAAAGAACCTGGTTGGTTCCTTTTTTTATTCACATTCCTCTTCACTGTTCCAAATAAAAACACAGCAGTACAACATTTGAGCATATTTCCAAAAAAATGACTTTTCAGCATCTGGCTCTAAAGTGATTTTAAAAATGGCGTTTTTATCTTACTAATTTTTGTCCAAACTCATCAAAATTTTACATTTTCACGTTTATTTTATATGTTTCTGTTCATTAGTATTTGTTTTGCTGTGGGGGGAAAAGCAGCTGGGCGGAGACCTTTTGAATAAGCCTCCAAGTTGCTAGTGTTTGTCTTTGTTTACTCTCTGGGCAGATGAATTTATCAGATCAATAATAAATAATCTATAGTTGCTTTAAACACTGAGCTCCCTGAAGTATATCACCCTGTTGACAGGATGAAAGCCCTAAAAGCAGATTCAGTCAGTCATCTCAGCTGACTTCAACATGTTCGACGCGCGCCGGGTTTTAATAATGCAGAAACCATCTGCTGTTTCTTGTGATGTTGTCTATGTAAAACCTTTAATAAGAATTTTCATTACAAGCTATTAAAGTTGACTTTGTTAAAGCATTTAAGACAAATATGTAGTGCTTATTAGCCCCAGTAAAGCTTAAAATCATCTTAATGAGCTCAGAAACAAAGCTTTATGGGTAAACATTTAAATATCCATTCCCTCAATTTATTAGCATGTCGCTGCAGATCGTCAGCACAGTAAAGAACAGAGAAGCTGCGCTGGGCCTCCTGGTGCAGGAGGGCAGTGAGAGAGAGGCCACCAGCTTGTGCCCCTGAGAGAAATGACAAATCATTAGCTCTGGTCCAGGAGTAAATGGGAGTCACACTCCTCCAAGGCCCACATTTCCATTTCAATTTTCTGCTCAACAGAGTTGATGTATGTGGCGAATCAAACGGCAAGACCAGTCTCCACCTCAGCCAGCTCGAGCCTCCTAATATTCACCGGTTAGAGTATGTATGCGACCTTGGGTAGGCGTGTGGATGTTTTCTGTAGTGACAACACCAGCAGACTAAATACAAAGCAAACAAAGTAGCCTCTTTGTAAAATGTTCTAACAAAAAAAAGGAAGTCAATGTGTCTGTTGAGGGGCATCACTTGGCTTGATGCAAGATTACCATCAAATACCATTAGATGAAAAACAACGTGGTGATTCTGCAGAAACAGCCCTGCTATGGTAAAAACTTTGACTTGTGTGATAACTGAAAATTTCATGGAGGGTTGTGACAGTACTGCCAGTACCACGAGCTTCCCTTGGCTGATGTAAGAAACTGTTGAATGTTTAATAAATCAGGAACAAGCACAGATGATACGAGTTGGAACACAAAAGGAGGCTGCCAAAGCTAAAGGACATAATGAGCTGCAGTGGGACCTCAGCAACTTTGGAAGTAATGATATTGCTGAGAAAACAGCATTTTAAGACACCTGAAAATGTATTCTTTTGTTCCTACAGAACCTGTCTTAGTCATTAGAAATGAGGGCTACAACTGCAGGGAGAATTTTGCTCCTCATGTTTAAATCTTGGTATAAATCAGTCCTAAATAATAATATAGCAACAATCATGTACTCCTGTCCAATTCATTATTACACATTGGTCAAATTAAACTGAGGATGTGATGGCAATTGGTAAAAAGTTAGCGATTGAAAGGAGGCCGGCTGTTTGCCTCAAGTCATTGAATCTGCAGCAATATCTGATTCTCAGCGTGTGTTGAAAAGTTAGAAGGAAAAACTCCCTTTAAATCAGGAAAAACTTCCAGCAGAACTAGGCTGGCTGGGGGATGGAAAAACAACAAGGAGACATAGAAAAAAATCTTGAAGCATAGGGCCCCATGTGCTTTCTTCAAGAAAGAAAACCAAAAATATATAGTTGCTTGCAAAAGTATTTGGCCCCCTTGAACTTTTCCACATTTTGTAACATTACAGCCACAAACATGAATCAATTTTATTGGAATTCCACGTGAAAGACCAATACAAAGTGGTGTACACGTGAGAAGTGGAACGAAAATCATACATGATTCCAAATTTTTTTTACAAATGAATAAGTGAAAAGTGGGGTGTGCGTAATTATTCTGCCCCCTTTGGTCTGAGTGCAGTCAGTTGCCCATAGACATTGCCTGATGAGTGCTAATGACTAAATAGAGTGCACCTGTGTGTAATCTAATGTCAGTACAAATACAGCTGCCCTGTGACGGCCTCAGAGGTTGTCTAAGAGAATGTTGGGAGCAACAACACCATGAAGTCCAAAGAACACACCAGACAGGTCAGGGATAAAGTTATTGAGAAATGTAAAGCAGGCTTAGGCTACAAAAAGATTTCCCAAGCCTTGAACATCCCACGGAGCGCTGTTCAAGCGATCATTCAGAAATGGAAGGAGTATGGAACAACTGTAAACCTACCAAGACAAGGCCGTCCACCTAAACTCACAGGCCGAACAAGGAGAGCGCTGATCAGAAATGCAGCCAAGAGGCCCATGGTGACTCTGGACGAGCTGCAGAGATCTACAGCTCAGGTGGGGGAATCTGTCCATAGGACAACTATTAGTCGTGCACTGCACAAAGTTGGCCTTTATGGAAGAGTGGCAAGAAGAAAGCCATTGTTAAAAGAAAACCACAAGAAGTCCCTTTTGCAGTTTGCCACAAGCCATGTGGGGGACACAGCAAACATGTGGAAGAAGGTGCTCTGGTCAGATGAGACCAAAATGCAAAATGCTATGTGTGGCGGAAAACTAACACTGCACATCACTCTGAACACACCATCCCCACTGTCAAATATGGTGGTGGCAGCATCATGCTCTGGGGGTGCTCCTCTTCAGCAGGGACAGGGAAGCTGGTCAGAGTTGATGGGTAAATGGATGGAACCAAATACAGGGCAATCTTGGAAGAAAACCTCTTGGAGTCTACAAAAGACTTGAGACTGGGGCGGATGTTCACCTTCCAGCAGGACAACGACCCTAAACATAAAGCCAGGGCAATGGAATGGTTTAAAACAAAACATATCCATGTGTTAGAATGGCCCAGTCAAAGTCCAAATCTAAATCCAATCGAGAATCTGTGGCAAGATCTGAAAACTGCTGTTCAAACGCTGTCCATCTAATCTGACTGAGCTGGAGCTGTTTTGAAAAGAAGAATGGGCAAGAATTTCAGTCTGTAGATGTGCAAAGCTGGTAGAGACATACCCTAAAAGACTGGCAGCTGTAAGTGCAGCAAAAGGTGGTTCTACAAAGTATTGACTCAGGGGGCTGAATAATTACGCACACCCCACTTTTCAGTTATTTATTTGTAAAAAATGTTTGGAATCATGTATGATTTTCGTTCCACTTCTCACATGTACACCACTTTGTATTGATCTTTCACGTGGAATTCCATTAAAATTGATTCATGTTTGTGGCTGTAATGTTACAAAATGTGGAAAAGTTCAAGGGGGCCGAATACTTTTGCAAGCCACTGTATATAAAGGTATGGTCAGGAATAGCTCAATCAATAACTTGGCACAGGAAAGATGCTGGAACACACAGAATCACTAAGTCAGGCATAATTTTAAAGTATACCATGGCTTAGTCTGGGAAATATGTACAACAAAACTTATCATGGCATTATAAAGCCCTTGTCTTACTATGAAGAGTATACACGAATAATGGCAGCAATGATTCCAATGATGAACCTATTTGGGAAAGATAATCATCTTAACAAGGAATCACTGAACAGTTCTATGAGAAAGAAAAACAAATGGAGTATCACTGCTGATGGCAGCAACAGTTTCAGTAATGACTATGCTCAAACAAGATAGAACTAATTATAAAAGCAATGACCTAAGACTCCTTTCTATGGGTCATAGAAAGTTTGTTTTACCTTAGTAATTACACAGGTTCGATAACAGCAATCTGTGATTCTTCCCAGGATAGAGACACAGAAATGCACGAAGCCGTGTGTTCTTTCTATGTGAAAGGGAAAAGACGAGAATACACAAAGTTGATTGTAACAAAAGCTCCATCCATGGCTTAGTACAGAAATGAAACACAGAATCACTGAGCGCATCACATGAGTGCTTTCCAAGAGAAAGGAAAACAATGAAAATACAGAAAGCTGTTGGCTCCAATAGTTCCATGAATGACTTAGTCCAAGAAAAAGACAACAGTTAAATTGATGACTATCCAGGGAGAGAAACAGAGAAAAACTAATCACTTGAGCAGCAGTACTTTCTATAAGTAAATAAAAGAAGCACAGAGTTGATGACAGCCACTGTACAGGTAATGACTGTATCCAGGAAAGGGATGCAGATCCACACAGAAGCAACTGGGCAAAAGCACTTTCTATGGCTTTAAATTAAAGTACATAAGGTAAATTGAAGCAATAGCTCCATTGGTGACTCTGCAAAGGAAAGAGACATGGCTAAACACAGAAGCAGAAAGAACTCCTAGCACAGGAAAAAAGAGACAACAAAATCATCTGACCAGGGGTACTTTCTATGAGTAGAAAAAGTGTATGGCCAACAACAAATCAGTTTCTCTTGTCTGAGTTTGATTGAAGGACAAAACAGGTCCAGGAGGAAATCCAGATATTCTATCTCTCCCAAGTTACACTATCCATGATGTCCTGGGAGGTGTTCCCAGGATAGAAGGGGTAACACCAGGACGTTCCAAACAAAATCATCACAGAGAAAGTCCAACAAGGCACACAAATAAGATGCAAAAACCATCTCAACTGACTTCTTCGGGGTGAAGAAGTGGCAGTACCCCGAGCTCCCCATGAACAATGGAGCTCTTTCCCCTTTCCGTAAGGCTGAGCCCAACCAAACAATGTTGACTGCAAACATTAGGTATAATAATTGTGGTTTAGCATATTTTAAACAGCTACGTTAAATATGTTTGTCTGGAATCAGTCAGAACGTGTCATGTGACTTGAGTTATTACCCAACTTTATATCATACATAATCTAATATTTATTTTCACCTGTGAAGAAACGCGTTGACTTTGCATCAGTATGGTCGTTTGGTAATTGCTAAACCATCTCTGTGGCACGGTGATGGTTTGCAATTTACTCTGCGTTAATCCCGAGCGTCGCTGTGTGAGAGAGGAGAGCAGATAGGCTAAGTACGGAGGAGAAAAGTGTCAAGAGGAGACGCAGATTGAGCTTATCTGTGAGCTCAGGCCTTCCTTTGTCAGAACAGCTTCTTTACTGATGAAGGCTCTTTGAACCTGACAGAATAATTAAAATCAAAGAAAAAAAAGCTGACATTTGCAATTTGACCTGTCTGACTTACAAGGCAAAATTGGCACCGTTTCCTGTAGATTGCATTATAATAGCATTCTGCCCCCGTGTGAGCGTGTGTGTGAGGAAAGTATGTGTTTAGGTGTGCATGTGTGTACTGTACATATTAGCTCTTTGCAGTGTGTATTCAAGAATGTGTGGGAAGGAATAAAAGAGTAAGTTTATGGCATATTACCCAGTCATTTCTTTATTAAGGAGCTGTTTTCCCGTAAGCGGGCACTATTTGAATAGCTAAATTGTCCAAGCAATGTGCAAACAAGAACTAATAGCCCAGTGTCCTTGTCACTGGCAAAGTCAAACTAAATATCTCTAAACTTAGGTGAGTGTCTGTGTGTTTGATGGCTTGGTCTGTGAGAATATTTCTATAAATTTTAAGGTTCTTGCCTTGAATTTGATTTCCATGGGCACACAACAGCAGATTTATTTGAAACAAAACGCTGACCTTAAAATGCTAGTATTTTAGAGCCATTAAAGCAAAAAACATCAAAGTGTGTAAATCCTAATCTGTATTTTCCTTTTTTTCCAAGACAGAAAAATATTTAAAAGCCCTTTTTGGCAACAAAAAAGCATTTCTACTGTCGCCTCTCTTAAAAACAGGAACCATATATAGATAGTGATGTGCAGTCTGGATACAGTGTCTCATCTACTACAGCTCTGTATATACAAAGTGGATTGTTTACTTGATAATAGGTCCAATGGATGCATACCCAGTTAGTAATACAGAAAATGGATGAAGTAATACCTTTTGCTGCAAAGATCATCTAACCAGGAAATGCAGACGAGCTTCTCGAAGTAAACCAAACAAGATGGATTTCTCCACACCTATCAAAAACATTGATTCGAAATATGGGTTACTGGAAGGAATGTCTCACGGATTCAGGCAAAGGACAGTTCATGATGCTGGTAGTTCAAAAAGGGAAACAACCAACACCCAGACCACAGAAACTACCGCAGCATTTTTTGTGAGCAGGAGCAGTGTTGGCTAAGAAAATGCTTTGTTTTACATAGATTTTACTTCTGATGTTCTTCCTATCAGTACAAAACCTATGCTGATGTCTACATTTTACATTAAATCAATAATTTTGTCCTCAAGTCAGTCTCCCTATATGTTTTTTTCCTCCTGTGTCTGAGCCAAATGAATTAGTGTTTGACTGCCTTATGATTTTCTAGGCATGGAGTGCAGCTGGAGTCAGAGCTTCAAGAGCCATGGCACATGATATGAACCTATGTTGATATGATGTTCCTGGGTGAATGAAAAGGCAGTAGGCAGAATGCAGCCAAAACAAATAGGTTTTATTGGAAAAAGGTCAAATCAAAATGAAATTTGTAGCTGGATCCTCTTGGAAAATTAAATAACACTAAATAAAAACCATCTCCAGTCCAGAAAAACCCAGAGTTCCCTCTCAACTATAAGAAGCTAGAAAGTAAAAAACATGGCCAGAGAAAAAAATGGCCTCCTGAAAACAAAGGAGCAATTAACCTAAAACACCCTGCTTTTACAAAGGGGAAAAATAACGAAACAACCTCCTTTAACAAAGGAGGTGAACCAACAGAAAAACACCCTCCTTCACCAGAGGTGTATGGTCAGACTAAAGCTCACCCAAGCAGCAACTCCACAATCTGAGCAATGTCTAACAGCCTGGGCAGGTTTGCCACACCTTATATGCCCTGCCTCAGGCTGATTGGCTAATTGAGCACAGTTGCACCTGCCTGCACTGCTTGGTAGAGTGAGGGGGAAGAAAAGAAAAACTCCACATTTACAGAGCTACATGTAACACCTGTAATAAACCACTACTGAAATGGAGACGACATCAGAAATGTTTACCTGGGCTATAGAGGAAAAGGAC
Organism: Valencia hispanica; assembly: GCA_963556495.2. NCBI lineage: Eukaryota > Metazoa > Chordata > Actinopteri > Cyprinodontiformes > Valenciidae > Valencia > Valencia hispanica. The sequence goes on along the minus strand of OY747707.1, from coordinate 12,639,063 downwards.
TGACTCCCGGAGTCTGGAGGAAATACAGAATCCAAGCTGTTTGAGCTTCACTGTGAAGTTTCTACAGTCACTGATGATTTGAGGAGCCATGTCATCTGCTGCTGGTTCAAGTCAAGTCTTTGATCAAGTCCAAAGTCCGCAGCCATTTACCTGGAAGTTACAGAGAACTGCCTGCTTCCCTTTGGTGACAAGCTTTATGGTGATGATGCTTTCATTCCAGCAGGACTTGGCACCTGCCCACACTGCCAAGCTACCATTACCTGCTTTAATGACCATGGCCTCCCTGAGCTTGATTGGCCAGAAAACTTACCTGAGCTGAACCACATAAAGAATCTCTGGAGCATTGTCAGGGGGAAGATGAGAAACATCAGTCCCAACAATGCAGATGACCTGCAGGCCACTATTACAGCAACCTGAACTTCTAATACACCTCAGCAGAACCACTGATCGACCCCAACCCCCTCCTGCTATGCTGCATTGATGCAGTAACGCCTGATTCACACCAAGTGCTGACGGGATGCGGTCTGGACTCTGTATGGCTTCTGCAAAGATGAAAAAATGTTGAGTCCAAGCAGAGCATTCTCACCTGCTGCGGTGCGGATCTTACACATTTTTTCCGGAGGCCGCATGTGGATTTCCATTAAGTTATAGTAATTAAATAAGCCAGATAGGAAGTGAGACGTGGGCCAATGAGGTGCATCCGATATATTTGAAAATAAAACCTGTGTTGCATTTTTTTCTGTCTTTTTCTTTTCTCATTAATGATGGTTCATGTTATTTTTTACAAGTAAAATAAATAAATAATAAAACATATTATGTAAAATTTTGTGTTGCAAACTATTGCTAAACATGCATTGCTTTCACTATGTGGTTTCCGAAGACTTTCCGCACACAAACTGCAGTTCGTATTAGTTGTTCCTAGTTTATACTTCTCCGTCAGCAAATTTGCACTCACACGCAAACGTATTGATGGAGACATTTTCCTGTTATACTTCTCCGTTGCTGGGAAGTAATTCCTCACCAGGACAGCATGGGGAGCAGACCTTTTCTGGCGTGTCTGCCTATCATTGCAGTGACTTCTCTGACCAACGACAGTTTATTAATTTCAGCTTGTAAATGCACATCCACTCAAGGAGCAATGGCCGACAGAGAGCGAGTTTTGATTTGGCTGGAAAGCTTTTTACTAGAGGTGTAGCTTATTAAATACTCTAAAAAAGCGTCTAAAGAAACAAACAAGCACAGCGTTCTGTTTTATTGTGTTCTACACCTCCTGCTGTTCAAAATTGCCAAAAGACCATATTAGATAAACTGGCCTTACAATATAAATCATCTAGTGCCCAAAAGCTGCATCGACTTCTAATTACATCGAATATAGAGCATCGTTCTGCTGAAATGATCTTGGCCTGATGTTGGGCTGACCAATCACAGACGTGCGCTCTCCGTTGAGTTCAACGGATAGTTTAAAAATTAGGCTCTACTCCGTCCATCCTTGCTTGCCTGTCAGCGAGCCCTTGCGTCGACAGATAATGGCACTGCGTGTCTCTGCACCTCGGCTGATGGAGAAGTATAAACTAGCCTTAAATGCTGTATGGAAGCCGTACAGAAACAGGACCCCATCCCTTCCCGCTCTGTGTGAATCAACCGTTATTCATGCAAAAGGAGCCTCAACCAAGTATTGAGATCATATACTGTACAGTAAATAGGCATACTTTTCAGAAGGTCCACATTTCTTTTTTTTAAATCCGTTTCTATTAGTCTTGTGCAATGGAATTTTCTGTAAAACTGAATTTTGGGTTTTTATAAGTTCGAAAGCATAATCATAAAAACCAAAAGAATGGCATGCTTTAAATATATCACTCTTTGGGGAATTAATAATATATATATAATATAGTATAATATATGAATTTCACTTTTTAAAATAAATTCATTAAATTATTTAACTCTTTATTGATTTATGTTTATACTTCTGCCTACCTCCTTTTCAAACAAATGGTTATATAAATACATATCAGGGGGTATGAATGTGAGTGTGAATATAAAATAAAAAAACGCTGTTCAAATTTATAGTGATGTACTTGTGTTTATAAAGTATTCACATACACTGTGTGGGTATCACATCAAACAATTTACATGAAGAAACTTGGCCTCCATCCATGTTTTCCCACTTGAATAACAATTCCTTAAACAGTGCCAAGTAAATGAGGTATTATTCATTTTCCCCAAGTGGTATGACAGCTTTGAGAAGATTTTGGAGGCATCATTTCTCTCCCAGAACACTGAAACAACAGTGCGGAGAACACAGGGAGGGAATTGTCAGACCTGAGATGCCAGAGCAGAAAACACATTTGTTATGACTCCAGCAGTGCAAGCATACGAAACCTATTGGAAAAAAACAGAGGGAGGCAGTGTTTAAAAAATCTCTGGAGGTCCATCTTGAGATTTTTTTTTTTTTAAACAGCATGAAGAAAAAGCAACTGCTAAGTGAGCATATATTACAAAAAGGTTGTGTTTTACTTTGTAGAGGAATTCAGACTGATGAGAAAGAGGATGTGTTGACTTAGTTACTGCACATTATTTATTGCATGTGATTAAAAAAAGAAAAGAAATGGCACAGTGGACGGTAGCCTCAGTACTTCGCTTTCTTGCAACGAACAATTAGTTATGCAAAAAGGATCATCAGATCTGACCTTCCCTCCATCCAGGACTTGAACAGCTCTAGGGTCAGGAAAAGGGCAGCTAACATCTCTGCAGACCCCACACATCCTGGACACAAACTTCCAAGACTTTTACCTCCAGGTCAGAGCTACAGCGCAATTTGCAAAAAACCCAGGCTTTCCCTTTTTTGTAGGCAAGGCAAGGCAAGGCAATTTTATTTGTATAGCACACTTTCAACAGCAGGGTAATTCAAGGTGCTTTACATGATTTGGTGATTTAAAAGAAACACATAAAAGAAACACACATTACACATGATACACAATAGAAAAAATTAAAAAAAAGCAAGAGAGCATGAACACATTTCATACATATAACATCAAGCATTTACTCAAAGGCAATTCTAAACAGATGGGTTTTTAGTCTCGATTTAAAGCAGTTCAGAGTTTCAGCAGCTCTACACTCGTCAGGAAGTCCGTTCCAGATAAGGGCATAGACAAAGAGCATAGAAACTGAAAGCTGCTTCTCCATGTTTAGTTCTGAGTCTAGGGATGTTTAGTAGGCCAGAGTTGGAGGACCTGAGTGGTCTTGGTGGTTGGTACCATGACAACAGGTCTTCAACATATTTTGGTACTAAACCATGTAATGATTTATAAACTAGTAAACGTATTTTAAAGTCTATTCTCTGAGCTACAGGGAGCCAGTGTAAGGACTTTAGAACTGGGGTGATGTGCTCTACTTTCCTGGTTCTAGTGAGGACGCGAGCGGCAGCGTTCTGGATCAGCTGCAGCTGTCTGATTGACTTTTTAGGCAGACCTGTGAAGATGCTGTTGCAGTAATCAATCCGACTAAAGATAAACGCATGGATGAGTTTTTCTAGGTCGTGTTGCAAAATCAGTCCTTTAATCCTAGAGATGTTCTTCAGGTGATAGAACGCTGACCTTGTTATTGCCTTTATGTGACCCTGGAGGTTCAGGTCTGAGTCCATTACTACACCTAGGTTACGAACCTGATCAGTAGTTTCTAGCTGTATTAACTGAAGCTGTGTGCTGACTCTTGATCGTTCCTCCTTGGGTCCAAAAATAATCACTTCAGTTTTGTTTCTATTCAGCTGGAGAAAGTTATGGCACATCCATCTATTTATTTGGTCAATGCATTGATTTAGGGTTTGAATGGGTTCAGAGTCACCTGGTGATTTTAAATGTTTTCACTGAGAGCAAAGCAGAAAAGTCAAATTCTTTGTGTGCACAAATATAGAGCTGAAAATAGAGCCGATTCTAATGAATTTGTTTGACACAGCTGAACTGTGTGGCTTTTAATCAAGGGAGAAAAAAAAATTTGCCTTTAAGACATCATAGCTAACAAACACAACCTAAATAAGAACATCCCATTAAATGTTCATTTCTTTATTAAGAAATCTTCATCTCAGGAAATAAAGTGGTTTATGCGTTGTAAACAATTAAAACCTTGTTTTAAAACAAAATACATATTATGACTAATAAATTTAGTTAGGTCACCCGACCCTGTAATAGTAACTAATTTGTACTGAAACTAGTTCAGTCAGTACTGTAGTGTTGCAGTTATCTACCAGTCTCTGAGATCAGTCTGTGGAAAGTTTAACACCTTCCTCCATTGAGAATGTTCTCGCAGTCATTTCTGCATATCTTACCATGTGGTTCCTATCTGACAGGTTTCATGAAGCCTTCTGTGACAAAATTCAGGCAGCTTTATATATTTTTTTTCTACACTCATCTGCACTAAGATTTTACGTATTAAGCATATCTAAGCTTATATCACCTATTTGATTTTTGTTAGTATCGTTATGTTGAATGAATCAGATCTCCAAAAATTCTACTTTGACCAGCTATATCACACTGCCACCTAGTGTTGGAAAAATGCCAACATCTATAATACTAAAATCTACTGTATTGTTTTCCAGGTTCACTGGGAAAGAATTTCCCCTGTTGTCATTCAAAGGAAAAAAGTTAAGATGTTGTTCGTGAATCTGGGACGAAATACTTTAAGCTGCTGTTTCAGTTTTAGTTTGACTCATATGCTCTCATAAAGTCTTGAAAAGATGAAAGTTGGTGGTAAATTTGTGCTTTTCTTCATTTAAGCCCTCTGAAAATATGATTTCTAGATATTTTGTGCTCGAATAAAAGAAACTTAGCTTTACATTAAAAGTACATTTATTTAGCCGAACGTAATGAAACACACTTCAAGTCTGCTGCATTTCCACCTTTTTCTTTGGTTTGCAGCAATTTCTTTACATGAAAAAGTGTTGCTGAACATCAAACAAAATATTACAAATGCATGAATAAAATAACACTTGCTTCACTTTAATGTTGGTTTTATTTAGCTCTTAAAGACGGTGGGACAGTTCAGTGCTGGTCGTTCTGCAGGAGCATCCACCTGGTTGAAGCAGAGCCGTGTCAGAGTTCACTGTGCAGCAGGAGTTTGGCTTTCTTCATGTTTGCAGCCACTGCCAAAGAAGAGAAGACAGAAGCAAACACATCAGGGCCGCCAACAGGACAGGTCATTAATACAAACTGCAGGTAAATCTGCTCTGCAATCGTTTGTAATAACCCACATTTATTGAAGAGTGCAGATTTGTCAACAGGTTTCAGACACGGAAGGTTCACTTTGTTAAAACACAATGTCAACGAACAGCTAACTCCTGGTTGGAGTATGGAATAGTTTTCTCACTATTGCTACTCAGAAATAAACTCTTGCATCATTTTTATTCCTTTTATTACAAAACCAGGGTGACTGTAAGTTTAACAGATATTTCAAACCGGTCTGGAGCCATTAAAATCAAACCCAACTTTAGTAACAGTTTAAGTTATTGCAAAGATTCAGCTGGATATTTACATGTGGGTTCCTTTGGACAACAAAACAAACCATGAGATTCCATCTGTGAGGGTCGCTTAAATAATGATCTCAGAATATCCTTGTAAGTGTCCGTGTCCCATCCGTGTCCTTACTTCACGGATGGGACACATGGATGTTCCTTGCATATTTAAAACTTTTTCCCACCCTATTAAACTGTGTCTGAGTGAGGGATAGAAGGCTAAAAGTTGCGGAGTTCAGGCTGTGTGCAGGCAGAAGAGCAAACAGTGTCTAAGTGAGAGTTAACAGTCACTCACAGAGCTCCATGTCTTCTGGGGTGTAGGCGTAGAGGTTGTCACTGTGTTTCCCCACAATATCTGCACGCACAGTCTGAGATGGATCTGCAGAGTGACACAAATGATCGGCTAAAGACAGAGGTCTTATTTATATTACCAATGTTTTTCTTTTGTTAATTAGCTAAGAATTATCAGACAGTTAAAGAAGAACATGGTAACAATATAGCATGATAAGCAGAAGATGGTGGGGAATCAAGGCAAAATGTTAATAAGAAGAAAAGTTATTTCATGTTACTTGCATACATACAGTTATTAAAAAATCAGGTGACCATGTAAAAGTCTGTGTGCTTTCTTATATTTAGACAAATGGGTATTTAATATCATTGTTGACAATACTTACAGTAGTATGAATCACCAATAAAGAACAAAAAACCTTTTGAAATTTCCTTTAAAATGCAGTAACAAACATAAGACAACCCCACAATTGTTTACAATTTAAGATGGCTAAAATCGCACTCATCAGGCGCTTAGAACATCATTACTCAGCATTTTGAAGGAGTTTTACCCTGTTTAAACCTCTAATCTTTAGTTTGGTGTGGTCCTGACTGTCGAAGTGACAACGGACAGCACTGTGAGATCAAAAGTCCTGTCTGAGGCCTTAGCTAAGGGATTTAAAGAGATCTTATTGTCATTTGAAATCACCACTTCGACTGTATGGAAAATACTCCAAGGGTGGAGGACATTCAAAACAACCGCCATCATGTCCAGGTCTGAGTGTTCAAGCGTGTTCACCCCAAGAGCAGACAGCAAGAAGCTGAAAGAAGTCTCCAAAAACCATAACGTTTTATCATGGGACCTCCAGCCGACTCTTGCTGCTGTCGATATATGTGTGCAGTTGGCAAGAGATTACATACGTTTCGCTAAGGAGGTTTGCAAGGAGGAAACCTTTGCTCGCTAAGAAAAACATGAAGACTTGACCGACATTTGCCAAGGGCGTCTAGAATATGGCTCTTTGGGCAGATGTGTCTGAAACAAAATTATTTGGACACCCAAACAAAGTACATGTTTGGCATGAACCAGACATAGCCTTCCAAGGTAAAAAACAAAAACAAAATCGTGACAGCTGTGAAGCATGGAGGTGGAAGTGTCATGGTTTGGGGATGCTTTGCTGCAACAGGACCTGGCCAGCTCACAATCATATAATCCGCCATGAATTCAATTCAATTCTACAGTCTATCTAAGGGTGCTTTTGAGAGCGTCTGATAAAATATAAGCAAAGCAGAAAAAGATACCAATTTAGGGTCAAAATAGCATTTCTTATTCTGTGATGAATGCAAAATCGTCTAGCAGAGATGTAGCAGAGATAGTAGAAGAATACATGCTGCTTTTGAACCCAAATATTTTATATTTTCCTCTTCGTGAGACTGTCATACGACAACAGAGTGTCTTCAGTCGGAGGCTTCTTCAGCTTCGCTGCAACACAGACTGCTACAGGAAATCCTTCATGCCCACATCCATCATGATCTACAACAACTCCTTAAAGAAAGAATTAGTATGAGCTACGACAACACTTAGTTAAAGCATAAAGCTACAGTTCCAAATATTTAGTTGAAGTCAATGAAGAAGTTACAGACCAGGACAGTATGGATTATCTCTGTAGACTATTCCCGGGAACAAATGTCCAACATTGATGTTGTGGGACATAGCTCCAAAAAGCAGAAACATAAGAAGGAAGGGAAACGTTTTCCCCGAGAGCTCACACATCAAATGTCATAAGAACTTAAAATACATCCTAATGAGATTTCAATATCATCAGGATCATATCTAAACCCTGTGTTGTGATTATATTTAATGAAACATTTTTTAAAAAATCTCACTAATGCGTCTCTGATTCTCTCAGAGCTGTAATTAACATCACTGATTCATATTATAATAATTGATGGAAGTATTTACCAACAAAGAGGATTCGGGGAACATAATAGCCATCAGGTGCCAGATTCTTGTCTCCAATTTCCTCCTGTAGAAGAACAACAATCACAGCAATTATAATAACTGGCAATAATAAGCTTGTATTAATTTACATATATATGTAAATTAATTTTGTCCTATAGGACAAAAATACAGTGTCAAAGCATTGCACTTATGTACCTAAATAACTGCAGAAACAGCCCCTGTTCACTAACATAAATTAATGTACCAACACATTGCATCAATAACAACATATTTATAAGCTTTATGAGCACTAACATTTTTATAAGCCACAGTTTTTCATCAGAGTATGTCAAATAGATTTAATTACCACCACGTTGAGCATGACGAAGTCGTCTTTGGCCATTTTCTGGATAGATTTATCAGCAACAAAGGCCTCCTTCAGAGCTGTTGGGATCATTTCGGTTTAGTCTCAGAAGTTAAATGACAAAGAAATGATAGTTATGATAGTGTAAACAGTAATCCTGCATATGTCCTGTCTCCACGCAACAAAAACAATAAACAAAATCCACTTTTCGAAGAACCTTTTTAACATATGTATCAACTGTAAATGTATCAAAGCCAATTTTAAAACCGTTTTTTAATCAAAGCAATACATTTTGACGGTTCAGTTTGTTTGTTTAGGCCTTTAAATGCTGTGCCTCCTACACTTTTTTTGACACTCATGGTAAAGACGTGTAAAAAAAACTAAGACTAAATTAAACCTTTTATGCAGCAGCGTGATCTTGCCCTGAAAAATTTAGAAAAACCCAACCTCTACTTTTATTCATTGAAAAGTTTTTACCTAAATCACTGCTACAGCACTTGTTGGCATCAGTAACGTAACTAAAGCCTTTTGGTTCTTTATAATTTACTGAAATATGTTTACTAGAGTGTTTGGGAACTTTGAATTAGCAGTCCATGACTTGCTGTTTGGGTCTTTTAGAAGGATAATGATCCAAAACATGGAAAAATCAACATAGAAATGGTTCATCTGACACAAAATCAACCTTCTTTCATGGAGATCCTACAGAAAACATTGTGAGGTGAGATGAGATGAGGAACATATAGAAGAGATTCCAGGACTTTGGATGATCAAGAGAAAAAGATCCATCTCTCTATAAGTACCACCATTCGTAATCATTAAAGAAGACTGAATGCCGCCCTGGTAAGGATGTCAATACAACAAAATCTGTTCATTTTGTTATTTCCCATAATAATTTCCCTCCCCCACTGAATGAATGTGTTCACATTTTTTACTTTTCAAAAACTTTTAAGAGTGAGAAATTGCTACTGCAGTACACGATTGATTTTAAGGCCTTTTACACCTCTTTACCACGGACGAAGCTAAGAGTGTAGTTCAAAGAACAAAACTAAGAGGCAGCCTCTGCTCTGTGGTTGAGACTTCCACTGAGCTCGCCTCCAGAAAACCAGCTGAGTGATTTACAACTACAAATCCAACCTACTTCATTACCTGCACGGCAGGTATTCTGGGATACAAGCCCTGAACTCCCAGTGAAGTCAAAGCGAGTACAAGAACAATAGAGGGCGGGCAGATCTGCAGCTATATGTGTGATATTTGTTTTTTCGTTGAACAAAGCAAAGCAAAACCAAAGTTACTGAGGTACCTTGACTGTGTGGGCAGTTGTCTAGATGATGAATGACCATCAGTGGTTTCTGACTGGGAAAATAAATCCAGTGAAACAACTCAGTAGGTTCTTCAGCACAGTAAGCACACTGATGATGTAAATGCAATACATTTCCTGACAAAATGAGCTGCATAGCCAAATTTTATATGATTAATGATTAATAAAAAGCCATCTGTTTACCTGTATGTAATAAGATCAGAGCTAGCAGGCATTAGAAGGCAAACAATCTTAGCAAGCAATCAAACAATGGGTTCAAAGTCTTACCTCTTGGATATTTCTGACAGGCCCTCTTCATAACTTTTGGCCCATTTAATATTTTTCCCCCATCCTGAAGGAAAACACAAGATATGGAAATATGATTCATGCCAAATAAATCTGCAAAAGGTTTTACAGAATTTTAATTTCCTAACCAATAAGTTTCTGACTTTGAGTTTTGTGATAAAATCAGACAAAAGAAAAGAAATATATCTGCAGGCTTGAACTCTACCTCTCGATGGGGCCTGAGTCGAAGTCTTCCCTTTCTTTTTCTGTGCCTCACAGACGGCACAGACACTGATGAACAAAGCAAGCACGACCCAGCGAAGCATCGCTCTCCGACCTTTGAGATACCCACAGTAATAATCGGCTGCTTATTACGAGTGTTACACTTCAGGGAGAGAAAACTCGTTTTTAAAAGTCACAATCGCACAGCTTGCTGTGGGTTAACTTCAGATATTCTGCGTAAAGTCACTGAACAAGTCAAACAAGTCTAGAATTCATCTGTGGGTGATCAAAGCAGCAATTTCAAACATTATGTAGGAATTTCTCAAGTGAATATGATAAAAAGCTTCCCTTGCTGCTGTATTAACAACAATTTCCTCAAAGAGATTTCTTGTGCACATCATAATAGCTGTCTTTTCAATATTCAAAATGGGGAAGTCATTATTTAGACGTCACAAAGTAATCAGCTTCACAGCAATTTTAGATTGCATTTTTTGTTGTTATTTTATTTTAAAACATCTGAGGTCAGATATTGACAAGTGAAGCCATTACTTTACAAAAATCAACAATCTTCCAATCTTTTATTCAACATATTTATGTACTTAAAGACAAAATGCATATTTACACAGAAAAGACAGGTCAAAATAAACCTAATCTTGTTCTGTTGTAAATACTTTGAGAATGGTGAATGTCTTACCTTGTCAGCATGAAGCAAAAGTCTTTTCCTGCTCGCCTCTTTGCCTTTCCTTTTGTTCGTTTTTTTTTAACTGAACTTGCCAAACAGGTATACTTATAATAGTTTGCAACGACTACGAGACAAAGAGAAAATATTACTCACTAAGAAACAATTATGTGCATGTGCACACGCAACCACACCCAGCAATCCTTATTAGGATATTCAGCAAAAACTAAACATAGCATACTAACTGTCAGGCACAGTGGTGGAGGGGTGATGATATGAGCTGGTTTTGCTACATCAGAACCTCCACTACTTGCCGTCAGTGAACCTGACCATCAATGTCTCTGTATACCAAACAAAGTCAAATGCATAAGCCTGGCTAGGTCAGGTCTAGGTAACTATTGATAAAGTTAGATATTGATTTAGGTCAGGAGTCAGAAACCTTTACAACATTAAGAGTCATCTTTGGGTTAGGAACAACGAGATAAAAATTATTTAAAGCCCCCAAAGCTGCAAGACCCTTTAAAACTAAGTTTATTTTTACAATATCTACTATTTTAAATTTGTTTAGATTTTTACATAAAAGAAAAAAATGAATTAAAACAAAATAAAGAAAATCGTAAAACTTTACATTAAAATAAATATTGCATTTTCTTTTTGTTCAAATTTGATACAAAATGACATAACAAAGCAAGTAGTTTGCAACCTAGAGACAAAAGGAATTGCTTAACATAAAAGAATCGTTACACTATTAGTGTAAAAAAGTGCTAACACTAGGATTTCTTTATTACAGTTGCATTTCAAAACATTACTCAGTGTTATCATTTGAGGCCAAAATCAGGGAATCACAGTGGAAGGTCTAAAAAGCCACTTGTGGGTCAGACCATTGCTTAAGGATATAGCTGCTGAAGGTCATTTCCCAATAATTTCAATAATGACCTGAGGGCTATTTGTTTTTATACCCAATGACTTAATATATCTGAAAAACTACCGAATTAAAAAAAAAATCATTTTTGAGGACTGCATATGTATAGAAAAATAAAATCAAGTATGGAAAAACATGTTTTCATTTCAACTTCATTCATTATGCTACAATCTAAAAAACAAAGTTAAAATTGTTTAAAAAGAATGATGTTTTTATGTGTTATTTATTATATATGAACGACATCTTTGATTTGCTACATTGAGCTGACATAAGCTTTTATTAAACTCTGATTGGTCGGTTTTCTAATTATGGTCTGAAAACCTCCTGGTAAAGTCAAAACTCATGAAAGGAAAATTTCTCCTTTTTTTGCTCCTTTTAATTCGGTATTTTAACTGGGAGCTGGAAAAAACACAGAACAAACAAAAAAATATAATTTTCTCTGTTAGTATTTTAATATGTTTTGATATGTACAACACTTTACATGTATTAGACCAACAACACTTATGGTAGTCTTTTCTTTTTCTTCTTTAGACAAATTATTTTCCAGATGTACCTCACAATCAGAAGGAGGATTTATCTTAGAACATAATCTTGCACCAGTTTCCCGGTGTCCATCCTTGTACTTCCTGCAGAATTACAGTCTGCCCCAGATTTCCTAGCACAGAATGTGCTCCTTTGCAGCTCTTCTTACCTCAGCTGTTTTACAAATGACTCTGCATAAATGGTGCTATGTGCAGATGTACCCACATCCACTTACTATCACTGGTTGTAACAGGATTCTAGTGCACTTTTCAAAAGGTCTGAAGACCCCTTGGCACTCTTGTGCATCGTGAAACCTTCTTCAGCACAGTTGGATCTCTCACCTTGAAGTCCAGAAAAACGTCCTTCCAGATTAAATCTTCCATTTTGATTCAAAACTATAATGGAAGCACATTTTCTTTGAAGTTAACCATTGATGAGACAATGATTTAAATTTTCAAGCACACCTGCCCCTCTTTTACAGAAAAATCTCAGTTAATTGGATCGATGGAAGGATGTCACTGTCTTACAGCCTTATGTGATATGACTTTACAGAAATAAAGTAAAGACATTAAATCCTGGATGGCAGAAAACTTTCTCCAGCTCAACCAGGACAAAACTGAAGTTTTGGTCATCGGTCCTGAGGCTCAGAGAGAGAAGCTTTAACCAAGACTACAATCACTGCCATTTAACCCTTCTTTACAAGTGAAGAACCTGGGCGTCGTTTTTGATTCAGAGCTGACTTATCCCTCACATTAAAAACATCACCAAAATAGGTTTTAATCATCTAAAGAACATAGCCAGAGTCCGCCCCATTCTCTCTTGGGCCAACATGGAGACACTGATGCATGCTTTTATCACCAGTAGAATTGATTACTGTAATGCCCTGCTTTCTGGTCTTCCCTAAAAGAATATCTCAGGTTTACAACTTCTACAAAATTCAGCAGCACGTGTCCTGATGAAAACCACGAGGCGGGAACACATTACAAATGTCTTAAATTCCCTGCATTGGCTCCCCTTGTGTTCTAGGATCAATTTTAAGGTTCTTTAATGGTTTTTAAGTGTCTTAATGGTCTTGTGCCTTCTTATCTTTCAGAACTGCTTTTACCATATGAACCTTCGCAGTCTCTGCGCTCCTCTGGTAGCCGTCTCATTGTCATCCCTAAAGTCAGGACACACACTCATGGCGAGGCGTCTTTCCGTTATTATGGCCCTCACCTCTGGAACAGGCTGCCGGAGGACCTCAGGGTCGCAGAAAAAGTTCATGTTTTTAAGAGCAGGCCTCAAGACTCACTTTTTTAGCCTAGCTTTTAACTGATTATTGCTTGATTATATTTTCAGTGTTTACTACGTAGTCTTATCATATATATCCCCTGTATTTTATACTTTAATCTGTTATTTTAATCTTCCTTCCAGTGTTTCCTTTGTGGGAGCCCACTTACTTGGGGGCGGTGGTCAGCAATGGCTGCCTGGGTGCTCTCCAGGCAGCGCTTGGGTGGAGGTGGGGGTCTCAGCCTTGCCTCCTCTGGGCGCCCTGTGTGCCTCAGCTGCTGCGGCTGATCTGCTGCCACCGGCGCAGATGGCTGCCTTGAGGCTGTTTTCTTATCTAACTCATCTGCACTTGGCCCGATGTCCTTGTTATTGTTGTTCTTAAGTGTTTGTGTGCATGGGAGTTGGGTTGGGGGGAGGGGTGTATAACTGTGATCATGCTTTTAAGTCTGTGGGTGAGAGATGGGAATATGGTTTATGTGGGGTCATTTTAATCTGTAAAGCACTTTGATTTGCAAATCTTGCATGAAAATCGCCCTATAAATAAAGTTTGATTGATTGAAAAAAATTTTTTTGTTATTAAGTAAAATATGTAAGACAATTAAACCCTTTAAAATGAGTTATTCTCACCTGGCCTCTTTGTATAGTAATAAAAATTGCATGTGAATAATTCCTACAAAACCTGCAACCTCAAAGATGTGGCAAAACCCCAACATTTTTAATTTTTTTATTAAACAGCTTGACAAATTACAGTCAAGAAAGATCAAACCACAAGGAAGTGACACGAGCACAATCTGCATTGACAACAAAGCAATATCCTTTAGTTGTATAAGAAAAAGAAACAATAATTAAATTCTAACAAAAGAAAACAACAAAAAAGAAAAAGAGGTATTTCAAAGATTCTATTTGAAATAAAGGCATTTAAATAACTCACAGTTCTTATGGCTTTCAAATTAGTCAGACCTTTCAAAATTTCAAAATAAATTCTCATCTCAGCCTTAAATTGGGATACAGTGGGTTTGTGGACCATTTACATTTATGAATGTGAAATTTTCCATATAAAATCAGTAAATTGAGGTTAAAGGAGTGAGATTTAATGAGGTCTTTTTTTTTATCTCTAAAGAATATAATATTCTTTAACTGTAGTTTAATACCCAACATCAAAGCATAGTAAAATTAAATATTCAATTTCAGTCCTAAAATATTTTACAAATATACTTTCATAAAAGAGGTGTGGAATTGTCTCTGCAGCTGTATTACAAAATGTACAAGAATCATCTAAGTATCTTCTGTAATTTTACATAAAGGATTTTGTAGGATATATTTAATGAATCCTTTTGAAATTAATTTTCTTAACCTTGTGGTTGACCATATTTTTATCAACATAAGTCCATATCATCGACCAATTGATATTAGTAAATTTATTGTTCCAGTAGAATTGATAAAAACAACAACCAACATTTGTGCCGCTGCAAAACATTTTTTGGTCATCAAAACAGCTAACAGCTAGCTAGCTGTTGCCATGGAAACAGAATGCATTGCGACCGTAAGCGCTTTACGCATGCGCACTCTTCATTGTAGCGCTGCACTGTGGGATTGCTGTGTATTGACATAGCAACCGGGCCAAAGAGCCGCCACCGCCAACTATTTGTGTCCGGATTATTTTTTGCTTCGGTTTTCTTTGCCTGAAGCGCCGAGCTGCGCTTTCCGCCGCTGCCATGAACGCGGCGGTGGTGAAAAAGACTCAGGACACGCTGGGGAAAGTGATAAAGAAACCCCCGCTGACGGAGAAACTGCTGAGCAGGCCGCCGTTTCGGTACCTTCACGACATCTTCAGCGAGGTGAGCCTAAAAACGGATGAAGACATGTTTAGAGCTGCTGGTCGTATATGAAGCACCCGGGGCATCTCCAGCGAACTGGACTTACTGGAATTAACAGAGAAACGGCTTAGGTGGCTAATAATAAGTTAAAGGTAATAGTTAGCCTGTGTTAAACAGGACGACAGTGCTCTGGTAGAGATCAGTTGTAGCGCGAACATTCTTGTAGAAGAAGGTAAAACATTTTAATCTCCAACAAAGCAGCTGCTAACGTTTAGTTGCAGATTTTTAAGTGTGAAGTCATCTGCCTGCTGCTTTAGCTCTCCATCTAGCAACGTTGCTCGGTTGCTAGGCACAACCTGGACCATGGCAAGGATAAAGTACTTAGTCCCCAAATGGATAACTGCTGCTCTGACACGGACCTGCTGGTCTATTATTTACCTATGTCACGGCGGCAACACTGACATTCTGCATCTTATTACATTATCATGGACCGTGCAGATTTACGTCCAGCTCCCTGAACCAAATGAGTAAAGGAATATTTACATGGTTCAGGGAGTCCATGTAGCCGAGTGATCCACAGAATAAAATGCAGCTGGAAGGATTTTTGCCCATACTCCTCTTATACTTTTAAACGGTCATGATGCGTAACCATGGCAACAGCGTATCATAACTAGCACCTGAAAAGCTCAAATAGAATCTGAACTGCGACCCCAAAATCCCTGGGGAGTTGAAAGGAAGGCTCCAGGGATTCAGAGCAGGACCCAGAAGAAGAGGGAGGGGGAGGAAGTTCAAATAAACTTATCCATCTATTGTAATGGGCAAGGATCGTATCCCGACTCCACCTTCTCTCTGCCCAGATTTCTAATCATATGGCCAGACAGAGGTGCAGCAAAAGGAAACGAGGTGGGTTGGCAGTGCTTGCCAACGACTGATAGTGTCATCCAGGAGATGTTACTGTGGAAAATCATTGTCGCTGCCTGAAAATTGAGCTGTTAGCAGGTCATGATGCTCGTAAGACTGTCATAAAGCAACAGTCTTCAGTCAGAGGTTTCATTGTATTCGTTGCAAAACTGAATGCTACTGGAGGTCCATCCTGCCCATAGCATCAAAACTTTTGCTGCACGCAATACCAAACACCAGCATTACACTTCTAGTAATTGTCCAATATGAGATGCTTTTTTAAAAATATATAGGCTATGTAAATATAAAAATTGCTTTCAAACACAGTTCTCATTCAAATCTATATTGATGTGTTGTGTAATAAAGACTTAGCAAAGCTCGACTTTGATAAATTCAATATTTGATGTCCCTATAAATTAAATATAAAGTAAAGTAACCTGTAGGCTACTGTAGTATCAATATCATCAATGTTATAAGCCATCATTGTGCATTTAAGCCATGCAGGAATGAAGGAAATTATTAGCTTAGATGCTAATTTAGACAAACTCAAAGAAGAACATATTCCTGTTTACACTAAATATATACTTTAAAAAGTCAGGTCCAAGAACACAGGTATCCATGTTTTTTCAAAAGGGATAAAGTTGAATAATAATATGTATTTTTTGTATTTATTTGGGAAAGTATCCCAGTTTTATAAGGCCATACAATGTTGTTTTTTTAAAGGTTTGGTGTCCATAGTGGCCTTTATTTGACAAGGGATTGCGTAAAAAGGGGGAGAGAAGTGGGGGATGACATGGGGCAACGGTCCGCGAGGACGGGACTCGAACACGGGACGACCACGCCAAGGGCTGAGGCCTCTGCACATGGGGCGCCCCTGTATGTACCAAGCTTTCTGCTGACACTGACTGTCAGTGATTTAAAACAACTTTCTCTGTCAGACGGTGAGCTTTCAGTTTTAGCCATCAGCACCCATCCGCTATAGGAGGAATTTGTTCTCCTCCCTCCAGGTCTGAGGTACAGGCTACCTGGGGCAAAATGCTATAGTTATGTTTTCTTCTGTCCAAAGTTCAATAAAGACGCTCCATCAGTCTAATTTTACATAGATTTATTTTGTTTTGTCGTATCTTTGTGAGCTTTTTTGTGGCGGAATAAGCTCAGGCTTGCACTGCCAGAAATACAAATTGCCTCTGAGGAACAAAGTCCCTGTTGAGATTCATGTCTGGAACCAGAAACCAGTTGATTTATAGGCAGAAAGATGTTTTCGATAAAAGTCTCCAAAAAGGTTCTCAGTGATAGAATTATGTAATGACTGTCTTGTTCTCCCAACCTCCAGGTCATCAGGAGCACCGGTTTTATGAAAGGCCTGTATGAAGAAAATGAAATGAAGTCAGATAGCGTCAAGGTAAGTTGGTCGTCCTTTGCTGCTTTTCTCTTTACTCTTCTGCTACTTCTGCTCTGCTAACACACAGAAGTAATGTACATGTAGTTGTTTGATTCTGTTTGTGCACCGATGTGTTGTTTTGAGAAGCAAGCAAGTTTGAGATTCCCTTTGTGCTTCACCGATTCGTCTTGAGTGTTTAGTAACCGAACACGCTGCCTTAAAACGCTCCGAGTGAGAAGAGCTGGCAGTGACAGAAGAAGTGTTTATCGAGGCGTCAGAACTCTGGTCCGCCATTTGCAAGTTGATCCTCAATTGGAAAAGGATGCGTAGAAGCTACACCAGCTTCTCACCTTACCCTGAATAAATGCTGCTGTGTTAGTTGTTCCAAACCTTAACAGGAATCAAGTTTATAAAAATCTCCTCCTTTAATTTTTATAAGAAATATATGTTCAAGTTTTCATAACTTTTTTATGTATAATTGTCATTAATATTTTAGGACAGTCAGAAGTGAGGCATGTTTTACAAGCAAACATTTATATTTTGAGTCAATCCAGTTGATTTTCTCTTCAGTAATTGGTAAATTTCTCTGGTTTCTCTAAAGGTTAATAACTATTCAATTTTAAAAATGGTTTATTTCCATACAGAGTCTCGGTAGGGGTGGGCGATGTAAAAGGTATAAGGTAGAAATTATGTAAATTTAGCCAAAGTTAGAGATTTTGACTATACCGGCCTACCGCGATTGCACATTTTGATGATGTCATCAAGCCGTCGTCAAGTAGAATAAATACCAATGTTCAGTGTTTCGTCTTTACACTACATATTGCAAGTTTAAAATGTGTTGTTTTCCATTTAACAGAAAAAACCCGTTGAACTTGAAGCATTTTTAATTCATATATGTGCAGGTTTATTTGTTTGCGATTTAAAATTTCTAAATAAGTAACTAGGAGGGCGGACAATTTTGAACTTTGTGTTTGTTTTAATTACATTTAGCTTTTAATTTATTTAAAATATCTTCATCTTTATGTTGTGTTGCATTTCTTGGAAAAAAAGATTTTAATATTTTTAAATGCATTTTGCACAATAAATGTTATTTAAACGACATTCTCGTTCCACCTGTCGTCAGAAATATTGAGTCTCTTCCTTTATTTAAAAGCTCAGAAAACATCTGTTCAAACGGACTTATTCACGTTAGACACTGATTTTGGCTCTTGTACTGTCTACTGATTTACTATTTGATAATTGTTCTGTTTATTCTTTGTCTATGTATTCTTTTTCAGTTTTTTCCTTCTCTGTAAGGTGACCTTGGGTTTTAGAAAGGCGCCCTAAAATAAAATATGTTATTATTATATTTCCTTAACTTATTGAGATTATTTTTTACCCGATCATCTGACTCACTAGGTGAGGGCGGTGTGAGATTCTCATGTTGTAATAATAGCGTTTTACAATGTTGGCACAAAAGATTAAAACCAAAATAAATATAAAATTATCTAATCGTCTTTTATTTTAAATAGAGAACCAAGATAATATAAAACTATTTTATATTACAGTTATAACAATGCATCCAGCAGGTATTTATTCTATTTTTAAAACATTATTTAAAGCATTGTTTTCCAATGCTCATCCTCAAGGAACACTGCCCTCCATGTTTTAAATGTTTACCTGCAGTTCAGGAAAAGTTCGTTAATCAGCCATCAGCTAAAATCAGGTGTGCTGCAGCAATCAAACATCTAAAACATGCAGGGCAGTGTGCCCTGAGGAGCAGGGTTAAAAAAACACAGATTTAAAGCAGCAGTGTAGAATCAACAAGTGTAGGGCAAAAAGGGTAGAGCCTTCTTTTAGCCAGCAGACCGCCAGTTCAGAACAACAGGTTGGGAGGGGTGTGCTGTTTACGCAGAAAGATTATGATGTGAAATTACAGTTTCATTTTTCGAACTTTTTCAAACTTAACTCTGAGATGTTTACAAGCTTAACATTTTGTTTTACAAAATAATGTTTCCCACATTTTCTGTTTTTCCGTCTTATACGTTTTTGCTAATCTTCTATTCTGCTCCAGGATAAGGACTCTAAAATAGCCTTCCTTCAGAAAGCGATAGATGTGGTGATATTGGTGTGTGGCGAGCCTCTGGCAGCAAAGCCTGCCCGAATCGTTGCCGGCCATGAGCCTGAGAAAACCAACGAGCTGCTCCAGGCCATCGCAAAGTGCTGCATCAACAAGGTACTGTCTTTTTTAGCACTAAGATGTATTCAGTGTCTTTGTTGCTCTACTAAAAATCAGAATATTGTTATTGAACCACAGTAAAATAGTCAGGGTTTTATTTTTTTCAATAAAAATGACACTGTTGAGAAAACAGTCCTGTCGCCTGAGGGAGAACGGTAAAATATATTAATTGAACCCTGGAGATGGAGTGGAAACAGTTGAGCTGATGCCCCGGAGATAGGTGATCTTTATTCTGGATGTAAACAATTCTTGGTGATTCAGGTCTGTTCATTGTAGAGCGTGTGGAATACATCTGCGTGTCAATTCAATTTCAATTCAATTCAATTCAGTTTATTTATATAGCGCCAATTCACAACAGATGTCATCTCAAGGCACTTAACAAGAAGTCATTTCAATACAATTATACAAACATTCCAATCAGTTAAAAAGTTTCCTATTTAAGGAATCCCAGCAGATTGCGTCAGTCATTGGCGTGAGGTTGGGCAGATTTCCAACCACAGCAATCCTTCAGCAATCCCTCATACTGAGCAAGCATGTAGCGACAGTGGAGAGGAAAAACTCCCCTTTAACAGGAAGAAACCTCCAACAGAACCAGGCTCAGTAGGAGCGGCCATCTGCCACGACCGTCTGGGGGTTTGAGAAGACAGAGCAGAACACAGAAGGAACAGAAGATCCGATATAAGAGAACTTTCTATGTTACAGAAAGTAAAAAGTTGATAACAGGACACAGTGGATGTTCAGTTACTGAGAGGATCATCCCAGTCGATGACCCCCGTCCAACAGGGCATTGCAGCCAAGCAGGATACCAGACCAGGTGTCATCATTCAAACATTATAGAAGTCGATCAAACCAGCAAAGAAAAACTAGATGAAAGACAAAAAATATATACAAAAACCAGCAGTGATATTTAAAAGTTACATGAATGAAGGAAACGGTGAAATGAATATTTGAAAGAAATTAATAGCTGATAAATTGTAGACACCCAGGTTTCTGGGACGCGCTGTACATTGTTCAGCTTCTTGGGGTCCAGTTGAGTGCAAAACTCTTAAGATTGTAAACTGCTATAATCTGGAGAAAACTTTGACACATCCAATCACTGATTTTATGGACACTCTTACTAAGGGAATGTAAGGGACGCTGATTATGTGGAGACACAGAAATCAACATACATACACAAGACATGTTGCAGTACACTGTAATCTGAGCTAGGGGTAATCTTAAAACAGAAGTGGCCCTAGAATGGAGCTGTGAGGATCCCCACATTTGATCCCTGTTTGCTCAGATTTATTATTGCCCAAAGACACAAAACAGTCCCAGTCTTCCAAAAAAGACTGAATCTAATTTACCTCACTATCAGAAAGTACTAACTACCTTTCCAGTTCATCAGTCAGTCGGTTATGATCAACGGTTCTTATCGATGCTATTTTTTGAATTTTTTCTTTATTGAACTTCTTCCAGTTTAGGGACTTCAAGTCATACCTTTAACATTTATTATTATTTATTAGGGATGTGTATTGGCAAGAATCTGGTGATACGATATGTATCACAATACAGGGGGGGCGATACGATATATTGCGATACAATGAGTAAGACTATTCAGTGAGGAACATAAGTGTTTGAACACCCTGCGATTTTGCAAGTTCTCCCACGTAGAAATTATGGAGGGGTCTGACATGTACATTGTAGGTGCATTTTCACTGTGAGAGACAGCATTAAAAAAAAGACATTCAGGAAATCAAATTGTCTGATTTTTAAAGAATGTGTTTGTATTTTATTGCTGCTCATAAGTATCTGATCACCTTAGAAAATCAGTGTTAATATTTGGTATTGAAGCCTTTGTTTGCAATTACAGAGGTCAAGGGTGTCCTGTAGTTCTTGACCAGGAATTTTTGGCCCACTTCTCCACACAGATCTTCTCTAGATCTGTCAGATTTCGGGGGTGTCGCTGAGCAACTCACTTTATACTGTGGTCCCTGTTATATCAAATGAGTTCCTTTTTGCTTTACAGTTGTCCAGTGATGAAGCAGTGAAGCGGGTTCTCGCAGGAGAAAAAGTGGACTTAAAGAGCAAAGCAAGCGGCTCCAGGTCTCAGGGCAAGGAAAATAGGGAGGGAAGGGAACGGCAGCTGGATAAAGAGGTGAGTGTCCTGCCTCCTAAAATATTGTAAATGTATTCAGTGCCCAACATCCTGTCCGGATCTTAATAATAATAATTTCTTTATACATTTGGTGTTATCTGGTTCCTTCGATTTTCAGGAAAAGAAAAAGATAGAGCGCAGCGGCAGCCGGGAACAAAAGGATCCAAACCAACCCAAAGAGCAGGAGAGCCGACACAGAGACAGAGAGGATCAGCGTGATCCAGAGCGCACGGAAAGGCATCGCCGCAGTGAGAAGGACCAGCAAGACCGCGACAAAGATAAGAGCCGAGACCAGGAACGAGAGCGAGACAAGGATCGAGACAAAGGGCGCGTCAGAGACAAGGAGAAAGACAGGGACAGAGATCGAGATGGAGACAAGGAGAAGACCAGAGAGAGGGATTCTCACAGAGACCGAGAGCGAGGGAAAGAAAAACGAAGAGACAAAGACAGAGAGAAGGACGGAGAGCGACGCAAGGACTGGGATGAAAACAACAGAAGTGGGGAGAGAGGAAATGACAAGGTTTGGCAGCCACCCTTCTGCACATTAATTAATTAGGCAAATAAATGCAGTACCTTACCTGAGTGTGTGTGTGTGTGTGTGCTTACCATTAGGCCAGAGAGTCAGAGGAGCCTCAGCAGAAATCCCGTCCTGAAGAGCAGAGCAGCAAATCAGCCAAAACTGTGCCAGGAGTGAGTTTTCTTGTTTTATGGCTGATTGCTCATTTTTCATGTTTACATTTTGGAAAATAACTAAAATCAATCACTTCAAAAGGTGCTAAATCCCGTATTGCCCTCTTATATCATGCTTCTTTTTCTTTTAAGGATCTAAAACCAGTTGATGAGGTACTGAATTTTGCAGACACGATGAGTGAAAAACAAAAGAATTGGGTGTTTTGATGCATGGCTTTTAGCTAGTTTTGTCATTAATCAACATGATAGTTGTGTGTGTATGATGTAACTAAAGCCATACCGTTGTGCTCTTTGTCTGTTCAGCCCACAGATGTAGTTGAGAACCAGGTGGGAACTTGAAGATGTTTGTAGAAGTAGAGAGGAGTCATTTTATAAAGAAGAAATCTGACATTATGCAGTGATAGTTGTATTAAAGAAAACAAACAGCTGTTTTCTTTCTGTCTCTTCCCTTGTTTTTACAGTCGGATAGTCCAGCTAGAATACCCCGGCCCTCATCTGCCAAAGGCCAGAGGCGGAAACCCAAAGTCGGAAGTCATGGTAAGGGCTTTGCCAGCTTTATTCCACACACGGAGCTCGTTTTAATCCATCTGGACTCTAGAGGAGTGATTGATTGCTTCCTTTATCGGCTAACTTGTCTGTTGGCAGAATCAATGAATGAATGAAAAGATGTGGGGAACCCTTTTTTTCTATGTATGATGGAAGATCCACTTTAATTAACGTATGCATCCCTGCTACACACTTGAAGTGAGGCCTCAGTTTGTAATGACTTTCCATTTGTTCCTCGCTGCAGATGAGTCTGACAGTGAAGGAGGTAAGTGTCACCACTATAGCCCTCGTCCTGAAAAACTCTTTCTTCATTAAACAATAATATTTTCTGTACGTGTATTATTAGCTGATTTACTTAATTGGAAATGGCTTAACAGGTGTTCATGCGTGTTGAACTTCTAACATTCTTTTCACGTCACAAACCAAAACCTTTAATATATTTCTTTGGTGCTTTTTTTGTGATAAACCAACACAAAGTGGGAAGCTGAGGAAAAGGTGTATGTTATTTTATTTTTTCAAAAATGTGGAGTACATTTATATTCAGTCTCACTAAGATAATACTCATAAGAGCCAATTTTCAAAAGAATTATAACAGCAATGTGAACGAACATGGTTTGATCTAAAACATTTTATTTCAGGTAGGAATGGAAGATAATATCGATACGCCAATATATCGCGATATTTTATGTCACGATATTATATCAATATTCAAAAGCAATGTATTGATTTTTATTTTATTTTGTAGAATTTGAATGGGAACCATTAATGATGACAGTAATTTTTTGAAGTAAAATTACAAATATGACCAATAGTTTGTGGCTGTTTTCACCTTCTTCGTTCCAGTAGATGAACTAAATTTAGTAATAAAAGTGGATGTGTTAAAGTATGAAAGAGGTTGGACTGTTTAGAATGCTGTGACAGGTTTTCTACAGTTAAATTCAGTTTTAAAAATCACAATATATAGTATTACTCGTAGTATTGCAACATATCACAATTTATCGTATTGTCCCCCCTGTAGTGTGATACATATTGTATCACCAGATTCTTGCCTAATTTTAACTACACTGTAAAAAAACGGTAAATTACTGGCAGCTACGGCTGCCAAACAAATACTGTACAATTAAGGTAAAATACTGTAATTCAAGTAACATGCTAAAACAATTAATTTACAGTAAATTCGTGTAAAGATTTTAGAGTGAAATACTGTTATTTTACAGTTTTACCCTGTGTTATTATGGTCAAACACCGTAAATGTAAGAAGAATGTCAAAAAAAAACAACAACATGAAAATAGCATTAATTTACTGATTGTATACTGTAAAATTACTATCAAACACCTTACAAATACTGCCTATGCTTATGTTTCTACAGGAAAATACCTTAATTTTAGAGATTGTTTGCACTAAAATTACTGTCGAACACCTTACAATTAGTGCGTATACTTATAATTCTACAGGAAAATACCTTCATTTCACACATTATTTACTTTAAAATTACTGTCAAACACCTTACAATTTACGCCTAAGCTTATGTTTCTGCAGGAAAATACCTTAATTTTACAGATTGTTTACTGTAATATTACTGTCAATTACCTCACAATTAGTGAATATGCCTAAATTTCTACAGGAAAATATCAACATTTTACAGACTATTCACTGTCATATTACTGGCTAACACCTTACAATTAGTGAATATGCTTACATTTCTACAGGAAAATACCATTCTTTTACAGACAGATCACTGTAATATTACTGGCTAACACCTTACATTAAGTGACCGTGCTTAAATTTCTAAAGTACAATTTTTTTTACTGTAATAATAGGATTTAACTCATTTGCCGTAATAAAGTGATAATGCTCAGAGTTCTGCTGAAAAATATTTATTTCAGTTACTTTTACAAAATTATTACAATTAAACACTTTCCAATAAGTTACGAAACTAAAGATCCTTGAAAATATTGCTAAACAGAAATTAACTATATCAAAATAAATTCCTTATGAAAAATATTACAATCATTAAAATACAATATTTTCCAAATGAAAATACAATAAAATTCAATGTTTTCTAAAATATACAATTAAATTCCATTAATAAAGGGACATGTTAAATATGTCTACAGGAAAACACTCCTATTTTTCTACTTTTTGGCCCATAAAATTATTACATTCTAACAATACACAATAAAATTTAAGAAACACTTTTAAAAATTCAAGATCTACTTACATTGCAGCTATATTTTAGACATGCAGTAGTATTAATTTCGAACAATTAATCATAACTACATGCTCACAAAACTTAAACTCCCCCTAATGGCGTGGTGGAGGTACTGCTGTGCTAGAGAAGCAGCACGGGCTTGTTCACCTGCCTCCATATTTTTTTGTTTAATTTTACAAATATGGATAAATAACTAAAAAAACAAACAAAAAACACTCATTTGCATTTTTACATTTTGTTTTCTGTGAGTATTAATCAAAATTGACAAGGTTTTTTTTGACAACCACAAGAAACTTTCAGTTGTTCAAGTTTGGAACAAAGTCTCTTGACTATAAACATGTTTAGGAGGGACTTTCCCACTCTGAAATGGGATTAAAAAAAGAACACAATGAAGATTATTAGATGGCAAATGAATAAGCATACAGTGAACTGCTTTTAAATAAAAACTTAATTTCAATTTCCCGTGTGAGATATTCTGGGAAACTGAGCTTTTAGAGTGACAGTGTTTACACATGCAGCCTAAGCTTTTCTTTGTGCTACTATTACAAAAAACAAAACAAAAACGAAAACCCCCAAAGAAATCAGGCAATGTGACATTTTTCACCAATGTAGCAAATCAAGCATTTACCTTGGGGAGTTTGCATGTTCTGCCTCTATGTTCAGATGGATTATCTCTCATCAAAGTTTAATTGAGTTCTTGAGAGGGAAAAAAAAATTAAACATATGGACAAACAGGCAGTATTCTGGCCCAAAATGTGCGCATTATGCATTTAGTGTTTTTATGTAAGTTATCCCAGTTAAACATTTTCTCCTTCACACTTAAAACTATAAACAGTTTGACAATGTTAATAACTTTAATATGTGTTAATAACACATCTGCATGCCAGCATTAATTAAACTATTCTTTCAGAGTCCATCCATCCATTTTCTAAACCCACTTAGTCCTGTTTAGGTTCACGGGGGTACTGGAGCCCACCCCAGGCACTACAGGGTGAAGGCATCTACACTCTTGACAGTTCTGCAGTCCGTCACAGGGCCCCACACAGACAGACAACCACACACACTCACACCTAAGGGACAATTTAGATTCACCAATCAACCTATGAACTGTGGGAGGAAGCTGGAGAAAACCCACTGGAGAACATGCAAACTCCACACAAAAAGGACCCAGCTGGATTCGAACCAGGGTCTTCTTGCTGTGAGGGGACACTGCTAACCACCACACCACTGTTCAGCCCATAATAAAATGCATAATATCAGTATTATTAACAAATACACATGTAGTTTACCTTAGTGCAGTAAAACTCCAAGGCTGTGAAGCCAGTCTGTCTTCACTTGTATTTTTGTTGCTCTTCTGCGTTGTGTTGTGATTGACTTCAACAGACGGCGTCTCCATGATGGAGAGGCTGACCACTGAGTGAGGTCTCTGAACAAATAATAAGATAAAACAGTGCAATGTGGTGACTTGTGTTTCCTGATGCCCTCATGTACAGATTTAAGAAAAATAAATAGTACGACCACCGCATGTATTACCGTATTTCTAAGATATTTAAAAAAAGTTTCTGAATTACAACACATTAATGTAACAGACCTGTAGACAAAACTTTAGACCAGACAATGTTAAGAGTGCATGTTAGTCTCACCGAGCTACATTATGTTACTTATCAAATAACTTTAAATAAAATATGTCCGTTTTATAAGGAGGGCCATCATTACCTACCTTTACTTTTTTCACAGACATCCGCTCGCTCCGTCTGGCTCAACAGCCTTTTGCAGGAACGCGAACTGACGTATTTTCAAAATAACCGCGCGCACAGCTGCCATTGGTCAGCTCTCTGAGTGACAGCCTCGCAAAAGCCCCCTGCTTCTTTAAACACAAATACGCGAGCTGCATGGAGATTTTTACTGCCGCAGTTTGAGGAGTTACCATCCTAATCCAAGAAAATGGTTCTTGCTTGTGTAGCAAAGGGTTTTGAAAACAAGCCGAAGACATACAGCAACACGATGTTTCACAGAATTGTGTTTGTTTACGGAAGCAGGTGGCTTTAGGGACCGCTGCGTCATATCCTTGCGCCTTGCAGCAGCGGCTTACAGCGGTGCTTTGTCGTAATGTAGTCCCAAGTCTATATCGGCTCTTGTAATTCATTGGTGCAACTTCTTACTTTTCATTTGCAGTCGATATCATTATTGAGTTCACCAGTAAAAATTACAATCATCATTTATTAATTTTAATCACTTGTACACAAAATGGTCGTTCCATTCACTTACATTGCTTTATGCTAAGCTAAAGCAAACGGACTTCTGCCAGATCAGGAGATTTACGGGGCTAGTTATAAAATGCTTTTTTCTCACTTATCTAACTCTGGAGAATATGGCAAAAGACACATTTTGGCTTAGGGGTGGAATATCCCTTTAACTAGCTACTCTTTCAAATTCAGTGTTTGATATATAAATATGAAGTTGTGGTGGAAAAGCTTATTTTTTAAAATTATAGTCATTATTATAATTGTATATACGTACATGTAATGTTTTATATTACAGATTTTAAATGTTGAAAATACACATTTGTATAAGATAACTTCCCCCTAAAGAGTAAAATGTTACATTATTGTATAGAAACCTTTATACATTATCGAAATACCACAGTTGAAATGTATAAGTGCACAAAATATGAAATTATTCAGATGTAGCCTATCCTAAATTGATATAAAAAGTAAAATATTTAGTATAGACAAGAAGCTTTATTTAATGTGTAGCACACTTGATTAGGCTACAGTCAATCATAAATATGAAACTTTTAAATTATGCAGAAAAGTGAAATGTTTAATATGCACAAAAACCCTTATATAATGTATAACATTATTTAATTGCAGGTGATCATCTTAATTTTGCATCAATTTTATGTAAAATAAAAAAACAGCCTCAAACTTCAAATTAAAAAAAACTGAAAATGATTGTCAAAAAACGAGGAATAACAGTTTTTCCTTTATACTGGATTAATTCGTAAAATAATATGCTGTTTGTTAATTTACTTATACTTATAGTTATTTTACAGTAAATGTTTGTCAAAAAACAAAAATTATTAGTTTTTTGTAATTATTGGATAAACCCTTAAAATAAAATGCTGTTTGTAAATTTACATAAAATTTTCAGTAATTTTACAGTTTTATACACTATTTTGAAAAAACAGAAAAATACCGTAAAAAATAGTTATTTACGGTAGAAAAAAAAATATATATTTTTTTACAGTGTATGGTTGTATGTTTAGGATTGTTGTGCTGCCAAGGTTGAAACTTTGCCCCGGTTTTAAGTCTCTAGCTGCCTCTAACAGGTTTCTTCCTGGATTGTCCTCGATTTAGTTCCATCAAATCTGTGCAGCTTCCCTCTCCCTGTTGGGCAGGGAACAAACCCCACAGTATAACCGCATTGGGACACACCAGTTCTAGGAACGTAGTTCTGAGAACTACCTGCCTCGAGTTTAGTTATAGCAACCACCCTTCCCCATGGGGACTTTTCCATTTTGCATTCACACATGAGTGGGGACCATGCTAGGGACCATTTGTGTTGCAACCGTCTGCGACAGTGACGTGTTACTTTAGCGCCACAGCCAGCAGGAAAACAAACATAACCCGCGATAAGTGAAACGAAGCAAGACAAATTCCTGTCCACACTTCAAGCAGTTGGTGGCGGTAATGCATCAAATTGTTGTTTGCCAACCGCCATAAAATTAAAAAGAAGAAGTCAATTTTTTCTGTTATTATTGTTGTTGCGATCTTGTAAACACTGCTGTGGGACTTTATAAAAATGGTGGGGCCAGGAGAAGCGCATATCAGGCAAGGGGCGTTGCTTGTTATGATGCTGCCACCATCATGTTTCACAGTGAGGTGGTGTGTTGACCAAAACGTTCATTTATGGTCACATCTTAGCAGAGCTTCTTCTTCCCCATGTTTGTTGTGTCCTCTACATGGATTATGGCAAACTGCATGCGAGAGTTCTTGTCTTTCTCTCAACAATGGCTTTTTTTCTGGCCACTCTTCCATGAAGCCCAATTTGGAGAGTCCACGACTAGTTGTCCTGTTAACAGATTATCCGACTGAGCTGTGGATGAACCGCTTTGCTCTGATCAATGCTTTCCTTCCATCGTCCTGTTAGTTTAAGTGGACGGCCATGTCTTGGTGGGTTTGTAGTTGTGCCACACTCTTTCCATTTTCAGAGGATGGCTTGAACAGAACGTTGTGAGATAATAAAATCTTGGGAAAATATTGTAAAATCAAAGTCTGCTTTAAGCTTCTCCACTGTGTTATCTGTGACCCATCTGCTGTGTTCTTCTGTCTTCGTGAGTCTCTTTGTTCGCTAATGGTTTCTAACAAACCTTTGAAGCCTTTACTGAACAGCTCTGTCTATTTACTAATTATGTAACTTATGAAGGTATGTGGTTGCATTAAAATTTTATTTCAGGGTATCATAGTGAATGGGGGCTAAATATAAATGCAGCCACACTTTTTAGATTTTTATAGATTTGCACTAGGCGTGTAGCAGTACATATAATCCTATTCGGTTTTTCGGTACAGCCCTGTCGGCGGAATCCCCGTTAATGAGAAGGGGTTTTCCCAACAGCTACCCATGCTGCATTCAAGTACAGCCGGGAGAATAGTCTGTCGAAATATAAAAACAATTCCAAAGTGATTTAAGTATCTTTTATTCTCAAATATGGGCAAAGTGTTATTTAAACATTAACACTGACTGTTTTCAAATGGATATATTGTTTTCTACTCTGGCTATCTCTGCCTATACCATTTTTTTTTTATCCAATCAAATCTCCAGTCAGTTCTATACTTTTAACATTTTTACATTATAGAGCATGATTAAATCAAATTAATTTTATGATTTGAAAGGAAGGAATTCATGAAAAAGGGTTCTTTGTTTAATACTGCTCAAAGTTTAAAAAGTGATATGCACATTTGTATTTGTTTTTCTTGATTAAAATTTTACCGGAAATGTACCGAACCATGATTTTTGTGTACTGTTACCTAATTTGCACTATTTTGTTATTTTTTATTGGTAATTCACAACCCAAAATAATGCATTTAAGTTTTGGTTAAAATGTGACAAGAAAAAAGCTCAAGGGGTATGATTAGTTTTGCAAGTGAGGGGAAAGATTGAGCCTAACGTCTCTCCTGTTCGGTAAACCGGAGAAGCCAAATTTACTGATATCTCCACATCTTCAAGGAGGCCCTAGCAGCTATGTTAATTACTGCATAGAATAGAACAATTTTTCCCGTCTGATTGGTAAGGTCACAGCAATGAATTTGTTTAAATTGTCAGAATAAATATATTCGGGGACGTTTTAAGAGCTGAGATTTTCTTCACCAACATACTGAGCAAGTTAGTCCAGTTTTATTTGTAAAGCTGAGCATTGAACACAATGTCTCACTGCCTGTGCTTTTCTTGACCAAACCCAAACTGGGCTGGGTGTGCAGTAGAACAGGGGTTCACAAAGCAAACAGAAATCAGCTGGTCTGCAGTGAAAAGTAGATGAACCTGTAAGGAGCAACTGGATCTCCTTAGCTCTGGCTTTGTGCTTCAGTGTTTTTTTAAAATTTTTTATAACGGGGAATATTAACCTATAATTTATAATTTAAAGACTAAATATCTCTGTACCTGATCTCATCCTATTTTTTTTAGCCTTTGTTCACACAGATGAACCTGAATGGGTGTTGGTGGGTGTGGTCAGGTAAATCCTGTCTTCCCACTGGCATCCTTTTGTTGTGGCACAACAACATGTTTATTATGATTACCTGCTTGTTAAGGCTGAGATAATTAAACAGTAGATGAAGGAATACGTCCTTGGTGTTCTTTGAACTGCAAGTTACTTCATATATATGTATGGAATCATAACAAACAATCACTTTCCAAAATACAAGAGTTTATTGCAAAACAATGTAGCTTTCAGTCTAAATGCTTTAATCAATGATCTTCATAAGCTACTACCACACAACTAAACTACTAAGTAAAAGAAGAATGCATAATAAAACTGTCTACCAAAGGTAAAACAGTAAAATTGACAAATGAAGTAGAAACAATAACTAATCTCTACTAATAACTAATAATTAATCTCTGCTCTTGTGTCTAATTAGTTTAAAACTAATTAGAACCTTTTGTTTGTGTTCAAACAACCAATTCACAATGGAAAGCAGAAGTGAAAACAAGAACATTCTTTGGAGGAAGTAATGTTTCATTAAATAATTTTCTGAATTAGAAATCAATAACCTTTGGAGAATTGATTCTATTTTATGGATCGGCCACCACAGTGATTGATCTTATTTAGTATTTTTACATATTAAGAAAGCAGTTTCAGAAACGACTTATGCGATTTGTTTTCTGTGTTTTATAGCCGTATTTGTATTTTAAATACCGTAGGTAGCAATCTATATTGTTTATGACCGCTGCTGGTTTTCAAAAGCAGGCCGCACTAGTCAGAAACAAACACGCGGAGCTCATTGCCACTTTGTTTAGCTTAGCACCAAAGAAAAAAGGAAAGCCTCCGGTCGGTTGGAGTAACTCATGTTGCATGATTTCAAATGACTATCAGTCAGAAACCTTTAAAAACACTGTTCATAGCCAAACTATTGAAGAATAAATTCCTACAAATGCAGCAAAAACAGTGAAATTGACAATCAAAACAAACCTTTATTTTTTTATCTTAAGGTAACTTATCTCTGCCCAGACACAACCTTACTTAAACGATTCTTAGTTCTCCATTGTCTGAAAAGACCAGCGATAAAGCAGAGAAACCAGCACTTAGCTCATCAGTTGGCAATAGCTGCGAGGGGCACCTCCAGCAGTCAGTCCTCGTGGGTGTGTGACTAGGGATCCACCGTTGGCTCAGAACGTCGTCGTCCTCTGAGCTCAGTTCTGTTCAGTTCAGCAATCTTCTCCCACGGAACGGTCCCTTTTCACAGGCAGCCTTCAGTTCAGCAGCAGAGCATCGATAAAGAGAGCTATTGGTGGAATTCAAAAGATTCCTTATGCAAAGTGTTGAACAAGTCAGGTCGAGGACTTATTCCATCGGCCAGATACAATTCAATTCAAAAATACTTTATTGATCCCAGAGGGAAATTAAGTGTTGTTGTAGCTCATATAATTAATTCTTTAAGGAGTTGTTGTAGATCATGAAGGCTGTGGGCAGGAAGGATTTCCTGTAGCGGTCTGTATTCCAGCGAAACTGAAGAAGCCTCCGACTGAAGACGCTCTGTTGTTGTATGACAGTCTCATGAAGGGGATGCTCAGGGTACAGTCTGCTGATCAGCGATCAGCAGACTGTACAGGTATTTTGGATCCAGAAGGCTTGTTCCAGAAGCCCACTCCCCCCCTCGCCAGTGAAGGAAGTTTAAAGCTCGTGTGGTGGAAATTCTGAGGAGTCCTGATGAGATGAAAACGATCAGCTGGTTTCAACAAAGTTTATTACTTGCAGCACGGAGAAGTCAAAAAGGACTCTACAGTTATTACAAGACATGAGTATATATCTGTAAGTCATACACCTGAACCACCCCCTCCCATCCTCACAAACCGATTAACCCTGGTTCCTCAGTTAGTGTCTTACGAGAAAACAACTCCTTATTAGGGTTTTCCGTGCAGCTGCAGGAGCTGAACATCTCCATGGTCAGAAGATAACTCCCAATTGATAAAAACAGTTCCGGATGCAGGAGCTGAGAAGTCAGCACACAAGTTACTCTGAAATACATATCTTTAACTGAATAAACACATTTTATGTAATGAAACAAATCAGTGAAACAATAAGAATTTCTTTCACACTCGCACCTCTTCTTTGTGGTTGCCCACGTACAACGAGGCCTGAGTTCAGGCATGTATTAGTTTATTTGGGGTTTGGGTGTTCACAACTACTCCTCTTCCTGTTGAAACTAAGAGAGCATTGGGTGATTTAGCACTCCTACCGGCTGGAGGTCTGTGTTTTGCCCCAGTAATCGTGGCTGTAGTCCAACACTTTGTTCCGTCTGTGCTTTGAGTTAGTTGGTACGGTGGGGTAGATGGGATATTTTATTCCTTGCTGATCTTGTAAGTTGGCTGATCTTGTAGTGGAACATGCTCTAATTTTTTTTTTTTTGTAGTTTAATTTTACTGTTGAGAGAAGCAATATCAACCAAAAACTACATAAAAGAAAAGTGGATTTATACGTCATGAAGTGAAATAAGCGTTTAATCCCACGCAACCAAGACAGAATCGGCTCCATAATGTTCCCACATATCAGTCAATAATCAATCACAGATTACAGACATCTGCTTATGTTTAGAAACCACACATGTCCACAGAATCTATTTCCTCTTTTTCTACCTTTCCACCACCTTGTGCAAAACTGAAAAGGACCAAAGGCGTGTCGGGATTAAGATGGTAAATGAGCAATACACAGACTGGACCTCCATGCATGATCTTATTTAATCAGGTTTGGAGGATTCTGAGAAAGCTAAGAAATGAGCTCTCAACTACATAGAGGAGCTTCTTGATTATCTTAATACTGTTGGGACCTCAGTCACAAAGAATAGCAATGGTAGATCCCATTCCGTTTATTTTTACAGGACCATCACCTTGGAGCACTACAAGGCAAGCTGGTCCAATTTCTATGCAGAAGTATAAGCAAATCAGTTCAATCATGTAGTGAGATTACATTTCAGGTACATTAGATCTGTACACTCAGTCGTTATTGGCCAAAATCTTGCAGCCCTCTGCTGTATTATGCACATTTACACATCCGTCTTAAGATAGCCAGTAAGCATCTAAAAGGTTCAGAGAAAGCTCCGATGGGGCCAAAATGGAGATCTTTCACATTAACGTAACCTGTGTTTAGAGGAAAAGAAATACTGAGTATGACTTGAAGAACACAGTCTTTACAGTTAAGCACAGATGTGGAAGCATGATGCTTGGGGCTGTTTTTCAGCAAGGGGAAAAGAACAATTTTACCCCAATTAAGGGCCAATGGATGTGGCCTGCACCACGAAATCTTGGACAGGAACCATTCTGTTGGCCAGAACCCAGATGATGGGTCAGGAGATGCTAAACAAGAAGGTCATGAAATGTCCAGGCAGTTTACTGATCTCAGTCCTTTAGAAAATCTTTGTTGGGGGCTGAAATGCTGCTGTTACAACTGAATTCCTCCTTTATGGGACGATAAAGGATTATTCTATTCTAAATTATATCTTGCTGGGTTTCATTCATGAAACCTGAAGGATACATGTGGAGGGAAGTTGTGAATAATAATGTTTTTCAGAATTTCTAAAATACAACAAATATGGATCCAAAAAAACAGAGAAAATGTGGCACCAAAATAGCAGATTACAGCCATGGATTCTGGTCATGCCCCAAGCAGGTGTTTTAAAGGGATTTAGATGGCCTCATTCAATCGGTAAAATACTAAAGGACCTGTTACTTAGAGTAGTCTAGGGTTCACAATCAAGGGTTTGATCTCTGCTCTTGTGTCCAGATTTAATCCCTTTTCATTTCCTGTCCATCCACAGATGGAGACGTTCCGTTAGCCCAGAGAACCATGCCTCAGGAGAACGGAGACTCTGAAGGATCCTCAGTGCCATCAGCAGAAAAGACTTCTAGGTGTGTAAAACCAATATTTACTAGACCTGTAACAATAACTGATGGATTTTGTGTTATTCTTTAAGTTTAACTCTGCTTCCATTTAAAGGTTAAACATTATCTTTTAGACTTTGTATATGTTTCATTTCTTTCCAAATACATTAGAACCAAATTAATTACATTGTAGATGTAGTCTAAATGAAACAATGCACTTTATTGTTGTATGTATATGAAACTGGATCCAGTTTTGTTGTAGACTCTGTTCCCAGTTCTTGGAAGATGATCAAATCTTGTTTTACAGCGTTGGAAAACTTTGGAAAGCCCTCTTCCTTCCACTGAATAATCATTCATGATTAGCCAGTTAGGCAGCTGTAAAACCGCAGCTGTTATTAATATTCTGACTGTTGGCGAGCAGAGCAGTCGTCCTCCTGACATCTTGATCGTTCTGTTACTGAGCAGACATCTGGCAGATCTCGCACACATCTCGGTGTTGTTGTTGTGTTTCAAAATAAGCTGTGAAAATAACAGCTCGTAAAGTGGAAAACCTGCTGTTAGTATTTTTAAAAATA
This sequence comes from Valencia hispanica, assembly GCA_963556495.2. Taxonomy (NCBI): domain Eukaryota; kingdom Metazoa; phylum Chordata; class Actinopteri; order Cyprinodontiformes; family Valenciidae; genus Valencia; species Valencia hispanica. The sequence goes on along the minus strand of OY747707.1, from coordinate 12,603,723 downwards.
CTTATCTAAAAATCTTTTATATGTGTGGTTTTCATCTTCCAGACGAATAGCTCGGCCAAGCAGTGCTCGTCCAGCACCTCCTCGGGTCAGGAGACAGGAAAGCAGCACTGAAGGGACCCCAGCTGAGAGGTGACCTCATCCTCCCAATTACTGAATGTTTGTCCTGTTGCAGTGCCTTATAAAAGTATTCACACCCCTTGAACTTTTTCACATTACAACCGCAAACTCCAACGCATTTAAAAATATATAGAGATTTTATGCGATACACCATCACAAAGTAGTGCGTAGTTGTGAGGTGGGGGGAAACAGATGTCCTGCTTTTTTATTCAGCTTCCTGAATCAATACTTTTGCTGAAGTTTGCAAGGCTTTTGTGGTATTTACTAATAGTATGATTGAGTCATTATAGAGCAGCTGTGGCTGTGAAAGTAAACTGAGTAAACTCATCCATGTGTTTATCTTTAGTCTGATTGATTACTGCAACAGTGTCTTTACAGGTCTGCCTATAAAGTCAATCAGACAGCTGCAGCTGATCCAGAACGCTGCTGCTCGTGTTCCTCACTAGAACCAGGAAAGTAGAGCACATCACCTCAGTTCTAAAGTCCTTACACTGGCTCCCTGTAGCTCAGAATTGCAAGGCAACTTTATTTGTATAGCACACTTTCAACAACAACGCAATTCAAAGTGCATTTCATCATTAGGGGATAACATAAAAGCAGCAATAAAAGCATAAAACACAGATACATAACATGACACATTAAAACATGACATTCCAGTTATTATACATCAATTAATCAAAGGCAGGTCTGAACTGATGGGTTTTTATATCTTATTTCCAACTCTACCACACATTTGCATTCTTTTTCACTATTACCTCTATTAATTAATGGAAACTCATAAAAATGTTCATTATAGTGAACATGCAACAGACAAGTGCCTCCGTTTTGTCCCCCAAAGTATAACTCCCATTGGTGGATTAATGACACATTTTTATAGCACTACACACTTTTATTGAAATAGAGAAAACATGTACATTTTTACAACTCTTTGGCAGACTATTATTTGGGCCCGTTTGCCACTGCCTCAACCAGGTCACATGCTCGTGTGAGCTCGAGTTTATAGCGGTACTGATTAGAAATCACCATGGCGTTGGAGAGCTCCTGGAACACTCGCTTGTTCCGCACCGCTCCATCCAGTTACGTCTGGATTCTGTCCTCGGCAACCGAGGACAAAAAGGTCTTCACCTCGCTGTTGCTCCACGGGACATTCTCTCTCGCTGACATCTTGAATGAAGTAACAAGTAAAAACCTGCCATTGTTGCCGGATGTTTATTTGAGGTCGATTGGGCGCCATTCTGTGACATCACTTCACATGCACACTGCCAGGCCTATCAGTGGCTACCACTGTGTAGATAGGCGTGTGAGTGACATCACTTTACCGGACTAGTCAATCCATAGGTGGGCATGTTGGGTCGCTTCGTCCAGCATTGGACCAAGGCAGAGGTAGTCAAAAAAAAGAGGTCGGCTTGGCCCCCACAAAGGTAATGGAAACGCGCCAAATCTGGGCTGAGTCTACCTGTTCCAGACCAAACCAACCTTAGTGGAAAACGGGCAAAGTGACAACAAGTCTTCAACATACTTTGTTGCTAAATAATTCAATGATTTATAAACTACTAAAAGTATTTTTGAAGTCTATTCTCTAAGCCACAGGGAGCCAGTGTAAGGACTTTAGAACTGAAAAAAAGACTAAAAAAAAATGTATTAGTCTATAAATCATTGAATGGCTTAACACCAGCATGGAGTTTGCATGTTCTCCCTGTGCATGCATGGGTTCTCTCTGGGTACTCCAGCTTCTTCCCACAGTCCAAAAACAATGACTGTTTTTCACTACTTTTGATGTGTATTACATAAAATCCTAATAAGACACATTTAGGTTTGTGGTTGATAAGAAATGGGGAAAAGTTCAAAAGTATGAATATTTTAGCAGAACTCTGTTCATTAAGGTCATTTCCCTGTATTGTCCTCGATTTTAGTCTGGTTCGAAAACTTCTTAGCATAAGAAATGAGACTGGACACCCCACACTGATTTAAAAAAAAGCTTCTCTGTCACATAGAAGCTTAATAATTTCTCAGTCCAGCTCACGTTTTTCAGGCTGTCTAGTGCCAAGACTCCAGCTCTCATTATAATAGACGGGAAAAGAATGTCAGAGGATGAGGAGGGTGATGATGAGCAGTTCCTAGTGGTGGAAGCAGTGCCCTCACCTCCAGATGCTCCTGAAACAGAGATAGTAGGTTAAATAAACATTCATGGGTGTGATTATGAAGTTAAAATCCTGAAACAATTATCAATCTTTTTTTTTTTTTTTTTCATAACAGGAACCAACAGAAGAACTTGACGCTGGTGAAAAACATGGTAAATTATTACATTTTTTCAGTTCTTCAGTCCGTTTGCTTTGGGAAGCTGATCTTCCTCCCTTAATGCAGGTGGACTCGTGAAGAAGATCCTTGAAACCAAGAAAGATTATGAACTGACTCCATCCTCACCAAACGCTAAAGAACAGGTATGTAGTTTAAGGTTTTGAATTTTTGTATCTCCACTAGAGGGCAGTATTAGCCAAATTCTCCACTTTATGTGTCGGTGACTAAACGTCTGGAGGGTCCTGTCAGCCTGGGAACTTTGTTCCCTGGGAACACTGTTTTAACCACAGACCTGGTGCAACACTGGCTTTTATCAGAAGAAAGATGTAAACAAATGGAGTGAGGAAGAGGAGGAGGTGGAGGTGTAATTGCGGTGCCTCTAGACCACAAAAATGTTCCCCTTCAGTGAAGGTGAAGGACTAATAACCAGACAAGCAGCTATGGCCCCTTACAGACCACACACACTATTGATCCACACATCTAGATGTCTGGAGCAAAAACGACTTGTTTTCTTCGGTTTGCTCAACATTTTAAGTATTTAAGGTTTTCAGCTTCGCATGGTTCTTTGCCCAATTAGCAAGCATCGTAAATCATGGGAGAAAGATTTTAGGGCATTCTTTATTTACCCACCTCTCTCTATTGCAATTATATATTTAAAAAAACAAAATGTTAATGGTTGCTAAGTCCATACAGCTACATTTTGTCTTTCAGTTCCACCGGGTAGAGATGTGTGAAAAGCCTTCAACTTAATTGCAGCAGGATGATCTCACTCTGAAAAAGCTGGAAAATCCAAACTTTTATTTGTCTACAATTATCAATAAGGAAGAAAATCACACATAAAGAAATAACAGTGAAGGATCTCTGTATTTTTCGTTACATAATCGTTACATAATCTCTCTAGATCCTGGGTTCTCCCTTATGCTTTAGTTTCTTCAGCTCAGCCCAAAGGTTTTCTAGAGGATTTAGGTCTGAGGACACGGATGATCATGGAAGAAGGCGATTTTTGTGTCTGGTGAACCTTTCTTTGTTAATACTATTTAGGTTATTATTAATCTCTTGAAAAATGCAAGAATGACCCATTTTCAATCTACTGAAACATGCTGACAGTATCCGTCCTTCACCCTGCTTAACTGGTTTCCACATATTCATGCTTTATTTTAATGCCAAAGCCAACTGGAGCGTTGCTTAAAAGGTCAGTCTTAGGCTCATGTGACCAAAACCCACAGTTCTAATAGCGTTTATCAAATTCCACATGTTTACGTTTGTGATGTTGGACCTTTTCAAACAGCTGGTCTACATGTGGAAAGGCTCTTGTCCAGCCTAGTGGCCACGGACTCAAAAGACCTGGACTTCTGTGCCGCATCATATTTATTAAGGGTGTAACAGTACACAAAAATCACATTCGGTACGTATTTGGGGTTTTAAAGTCACGGTTTGGGACGTTTTCGCTACACTATGATCAAGAAAAATAAATACAAATGTGCATATGACTATTTTTTTAATTAATTTGATTTTATTATGTTCTACATCTTAAAAGGTTGAAAGTATAGAACTGACTGAAGATTTGATTTGTTTTTATATAAATAAAATAGTACAAGCAGACATAGCCAGAGAAGAAAACCATATAGCCAACGACTTAAAAACAGTCATTGTTAATGTTTACAAATGTTTAAATAATACTTTGCCCATATTTGAGAATAAAGCATGCTTAAATCACTTAGGAGTTGTTTTAATATTTCTACAGCCTAATTTCCCAGCTGTACTTGAAGGCAGCATAGGCAGCTGTTGCAGAAATCCCTTCTAATCAATGGGGTTTCCGCTGACTTCCATTTCATACAAAATAAAGAGTTTGTAAAGAGTTTCTCTAGTATCAGTGATGTTTACATTCAGCTTGACATTGTTTCAGGTGAGTCATTCAGGTCAGTGCAGAGCGTGTTATGGACCTTATTGCTGTTGAAAGATGCGTTCGCTGACAAAGTTGTGGTTCGGTCCATCTTTCCCTTTCTACTGTAGCAGCATGAGAAACCATTAATGTTCCCAAATATTAGTGATAGCTGGGAGTCCTTTTCGTTTTGGTGTCACTTTCTAAAGTTACGCTGTGTAAAGTTTGTGATTTAAAAAACCAAGTGGTGCTCCTTTAGTTTCCACTCCATGTCTGTTTGGATTTTTCATCAGAAATATTTTCAGCCAAATTAGCCTTTTTTTTTCTTTCTTCGACCATCTGACCAGTAGTGCAGGACAATAAATGGTGGAGGCATTAAGGAAGGTTGTAGAGGTTTTTGAAATATTGGTGTACTCTGGTAATTACTTGTTCATACCTAATCTCACTGAAACTTAAAATAGAAATTAAAAAATACTTCAATTATTATTTCATTCAAAGGGGTGCCTCCAATTGTGGGATGAGTGATTGAAAAAAAAAAGAAAAGTTAACATGGATTTTCCCCCCCAGTAACGAAATCTAAACGATACATATTTCATACATACATTTATGCATATACAAAGAGTTCTTTTATTTACATTAATGAAGGCCCATCTTTCTATTGATGATGACACAATGCTGCCATTGTTGATAGATTTCCCTCTATAAGCCAGAGAAAGTGCTCTTTCATCAATATTTGGAGTATAAAAGCGTTTGAAGCTTTACAGTTTGGTCTGAGCTCCTCGGTGTGAGGCGGTGTATGCTGTCTGAGTTGGGTGGTCCCCCTCACTGAAGCATGATGCCCTGCATCCCATCCTAGCTGACCACCCTGACTGTGATGGATGAACTGTTTTGAGCTGTCGCTCATGCAGAAAGGCCGCTGATCTATTTCTTCCTGACAGCGACCTCAGACAGCATCCCTCGTAACTCGCATCTGAAGCTTGCGAAGCTTAACCGGCGGTAAACTGAAACTGCTCGTCTGGGATTTATAGACACACGACTTAAAAAGATATGTGTGTGTGTGTTAAATGTTGTTTATGTACATCTGACTACCCCAATTGCAAGTTCAAACACACACAGACAAAACAGCTCTTTGAGCAACATGAGCACAGTCTTCTGAGGATTAGCCTAATTTCCTAAATTTTCGGGGCCTCCAGTATCACAGCATTCTGCTTGGTCTGAAGGTGCAGCTTAGTGCAGGTATGCCCATTTATATCAGCCGTGGCTTGTTTAGTCCATCCCTCAATCATTACTGGCCTTGCCTCGTCAGCTGTATAAAGAACTGTAATGACTTCCTTCCTGAGATGAAAAAGCATGGAGGTCAGCCTAATGGACCCCACTGCCTTTCCTCTTTTTTATATTGTAATAATAGTGAAACACAGAAATGTAAACTCTGAGCTTCCCCTTTTATCTTTGATTACACTAGTTTATATCTAAAATGCTGATGTTTCCAGAATATGTATATTCTCGGTATATGTAGCTGACTTTGAGTCTTTATTTTATTTATTCAATTGGTTTTGCATTAGAAAACCCTTTTAAAGACAGCTGCATGGTTCTATTTTACTCTTGTTTCATCACTGTGTGAGTAGCTGAAGGAGTTGGAGAATATTTATGGGGCTGACCCTCATCATGACCCCTCAGCAGCCGTGTATATTATTCCAAGATAGTTCCCCTTTTATTTGGGCGTAGTTTGGCCTTTGCTACAGCTGCGTTTTCATTTGATATTTTTCTTTTCTTTGTGTACTCTTTCTTTTTTTTAATCGCCCCCTCTCCCCCGGTTCTTTAGCCCATCAAATTAGCCTTGATGAAGGTCCATAATGTATAAATAAACGGTGTGGCATACAAAATGGATGGATGGATGTTGAGTGAGAGTCATGGAGGAGAAGGGCCAGAATACTCTCTGCAGGTTTGTCAAGAAAATAAATACCTCTCTCTGCAGACCTCTGTGTCTTCATAAACATCCAGCTTTTTTCTGTGGAACCATGAGGAAATCACCCGGTGGTGTTGGAATTTTTGTATTGGGAGTTTTGGTTTCTGTAGATAGTTCCAGTTTTGTTTTAATGCAGCATAGTTTGGAATTTGTTAAAAGATGCCTAGTTCACCCCAGACGTCAAAAGGTTGATCTTCATTGTGTCCCCCAGAGGGCCACTGTGACCTTACAACAACAACATCCTGTAACCTCAGTGCTCCTTTCCTCACTTCACTGACTCTGAGCTATTTTTATTATCCAGTTAGCTTTTTTATGATTAAAACGGACCATAAACAACGCTGTGAGATACTTTCAGATTAGTACTCTTCGTGCACATTAACTCAAAAGCAAAAATAAGATGCTCCTGCTAGCTCCTGAAGTCATAATCAGTGGGTTGCAGTTCCTTCTGAAACAAATCTTTTATTCCAAGTCTTTTTTTCCCTGGAATTCAAAACTGTAATGATCTTCAACTATCTACACCTATTTTGTCACATCCTCTTCTTTTATAAACTGGCTTAACTTCATTGGTTTTCCGTTGTTTACCCATCCTTGTACCTGGGCCAAACTCTACAGGAATATGTCATCGTCTTTATGCCCAAGAGATGCCCAGGAGTGATGATGCTGCATCGGGAACGCCAAACTCAATCATCGGTGCAGAACCCAATGTCCACCCGAGACAAAAGTGGCTACAGGGAAATCTTCAGCTCAAATATGAGCTCATGAAGTGAAGATTGATATAGCAATTTATCCTGTGGGGAGCAGCAAGTCAGGAAAAATGTTATCAGATAGCAGTAGCTTGCACAAATAACAAACCGACACCCTATAGAGGGACTTAAATCCCTCTGTAGGCTGTATCCAGTCAGTGTGTAATTCACAGTGGTAAATAACCATGTGTGACAAAAGCTTTATTGTGATACAGTAAAATTCTGTCAACTTTGAGACAGAAATTGTAATTTTTCCTCTAGTTCTGACCAGGTGTTATACTCTCATGTGCACAGGCATGCTTGAGATTCTTCTTCCCTGTAACTTGCTATGAAGCAGTTGTGCAAGTCTCACTTTTCTCCTCCCAACCAGTCTGTGTTTCAGGAGTTTAACTACACTAAAGTAATGTCGATTTTAAAAACGTTATTCTGAGGTCACAGTCAGTTACACCACACAAACTCTATCATTTAGTTCTAAAAGTCAGTGAATGTAAAGGATGTTAAAACACTAATATACAGTATAGTTTCTGTCAAATACTCCATTATTTGGTTCAAACACACCAAAAAACCCAAACAGTTGCAGCTGAAGCTTGTTGTCTTGGCCAAGCATGCAGGATAGTTTTTCAACAGAAATTATTGGTTTAATTTGATGTGAAAATTAACATTCTTTTTTAAAGACAGAAAACACATAAATGGTAAAAACACATTTCCTGACCTGTAATTACCTCTGTGGTCTGACTGTTGACTCCTTGCTCAACCTTTTTAGCCTAGCATTGGCATTAATAGTGTTCTGTTCTCTTTACTCAGGTTTAGGTTGTTCCCTCAGTTATTTTATGATCTTTCTTTTTTCTTTGCAGCCAATAAGTAGCCACACATCAATTCGACATAGTCCCATTATAAAAGTCTGATTTGTCAAGAAAACACCTTGTTCTGCGATTGTCGGGAGAGACTTCCATTACAGGCGCTATGATCCATATATGGTCGTCCCTTCCTGTTTTTAGACAATTTTTGTTTCAGAAAGGTGTTTTAAAACAATCTTTCTCATCTAAACTGTGATGATAAATGCACTTTAAATGACAATGATTGGGAAATGTTAATGGTTGTGTGCGGTTCAGATCACTCATAATAAACTCAAAGTTTTTCTCTAATTTTTCTCTGTTTTCCCAGTTAATGATACCCTAAAGGTTGCTATAGCGTCAACATTTTTCTCTGCTTGACAGCCATTTTTCTTGTCAAAGGGCCCTTTGAAGAATGTTTTTCTTTCTCCTAGAAAATCCCCAAAAGCAGTCCATAAATCACATTTTTAGGACATATTTCCTCATGAAGCAAATTAGGCATGTGATGACAGCAGGAATTTCCCATTGAATTGTACATCTTGTGTTATACAGTTGCCTCCACATTTATTGGCACTCCTGGTAAAGATGTACAAAAAAATATTTTTTGGCTGAAATATTTGTTTCAAGATAACTGGTGCCACACTTATTGACATCGCTAACAACGCATTTAAGTTAAATATAACAAACATTTTTTTTATACATATTTTACTTTTATTAAATTGATCAGGATTTCAGACCATGACTCCTTGTTTCCTTGGGGTTTAAATATGACATAGCACATTTTAGCTACTGTTCAAAATGAGAAAGACAAGCGAATAAGTCATACTTTAGTAAAATGTGTCTATATGAGTGAGGAAATGGCAAAAAGAAAAAAAAATTAAGCTAGCCCAGCTCTATATTAAGAGTTGTGAATGAGTGAATGTTGCAAGTCAATGACTTGATGCCATCTGCTGGGGTTTTGATGGATGTTGTGAATTTATGTAATTTAAATTTAACTGAATTGTATCCATTCAGAACTTCACAAACACAAATATTGCTCTAACGTAAAGTTTACCTTTAATAAAATATACTGTAATTTTTGGACTATTGAGTGCACCTGAACACAAGCCGCACGTTTTCATGTTGTAACATGAGATACTTCCACGGAAAGACTGAGCGCTTTTATGGTTTTGATTTAAGACGTGCTTTTTTCAAAGTCTGTCTGGAAATTGCCAGTAGGGCGCAAACACGGCACCAACACAGCACGATAGTAACATGCCTGATTAGAAAATAAAACATCTTCATCTTCCTCATTGAAGTCGTCTTCTTCAGTCTATTTATGTACTCTGAAAGCTTTTGTCGTCTTTTTACACTGACTCAGTTCTTCCCGCTGCCTCCTCTTAATGTCTCACCATCGATTCATTGATGCCAAGCTTATGTCCAGTAGCTCTATTTCCTTCTTTGATGACCAGCTCGATTGTCTTTAACTTAAAAGCTGCATTTCTTTGTGTGTTTTCCATGGTGAGGGTGTGTGCATGAAAACTACCAGTAGTATCTTCTTTGGCGCATAATATTTCCCCACATCTGTCTCACTTTTACGCTTCCTGCTATAGTGCTCCCCAGAGGCCGTTAGCCAGTAAAAACAAATCTATAAATTAACCGCATTGTTGTATAGGACACAGGGTCCAAAACGTGTGAAAAAAGTAGCGACTTCTAGTCTGAAAATAATGGAATTGCCTTACTCCATTAGTCACAGTAGTGCAGAACAATTGTGCAGCTTTTGTGCAGCCATGAGTTCATGGAATCAGCAGTGGAAAAAAACTTGGAGAGTAGTAGTAGAAAGTAGCATGGTAAGTAAAGGTGGTCAGTGTGTTCTCCAGCCAGGGGCGTTTCAAGGCATTTTGGGACTTAGAGGGGCCCCCCCACTCAAAACCGCCAAACATATAAAGAAAGTGCAAACTGCCCTGGTATTTTTTCAGTTTTGAGGGAAGTCGATATCTGTGATTTGCACAATTTGTTTTTTTCACAATCTGACAGTGTACACTCTCAGTTAGAACTCCTGGCCATTGCACAAGATCATCAGTTATAATTATAAAGCTTGTGGTAGCTTATGCTGTAGAGATAACATCAGTGCCCAAGCATAACTACAGACATAGCTCAGGTGAAGCAGTTTTCGGGGTTTGCAAACACCATTGGTTGAAGTTTATTTTGATTTGTACATGACTCATTTTGATGAATTATATTTTCACGGTATTCGGTAAACAATGGGATATTGTCCATATCCGGTAACTTTTTCAGTCTCTGCTGAGCCTCTAACTGGAACTGCGTGGTTTGCTCAGAAGAGACAGAGGTTGTGCTTTTCAACAAGAAAAACTTGAGGTGAAGTTGTTGTAGTAGTGACCGATATAAATGGTATAAGGTAGAAATGATAGAAATGTAGCCAAAGGTAGAGATTTTGACTATTACTGGCCAACAGTGATTGTGCATGTTGATGATGTCATCAAGCTGTGCCTATGTACTTTGTACCAGGTATGCAAGGAGGATAAATACCGATGTTCAGTCTTCGTATTTACACTACATATCACAGGTTTAAAATGTGTTATTTTCTATTCAACGAAAAGGAAAGCTGTTGAACTTGAAGCGTTTTTAGTTTAAATATGTACAGCTTTATTTTAGTACGATATTAAATTTATATATGTTATCAGGAAAGCAGAAAGAAATATTTCTCTTTTTACATTTTGCACCTTTGTTCAAACAATTTTGAATTTTGTGTTTTCTTATAATCTATCTTGTACTTTAATTTCAAATATCTTAATCTGTGTTGCATTTTTTTGGAAAAGGTTTGTATTTTTTTTAATGCATTTTGGACAGTAAATGTTCTTTAAATGGCATTCTTTCCTTTTTTGAAGTTGTCGTTCTGCTGTTATGTGAGCGTTCAAAAACATCATATCACAATAAATACCGTTATACCACACATTCTTCCGATTATATTGCAATATAGATTTGAGGCCGTATCGCCCATCCCTTAGTTTTTGTGCATTACATGATGTGTGTAAAGCACCTCATGCCCACTGTTGGGTATGGTGGAGGATCTGTCATGCTGTGGGGCTGTCTCTCTTCCAAAAGGCTTGGTTAGAAAGAATGGCATAACGGACTCTTAGAGGTTGGATTTTTCGAAAAATAATTTTAGCTTGTGATTATGCATTAAATGTTGATTTGATTTTAAAGTCCTTTACAGATCTTCACCAGAGGTGCCAACAAGTGTAGATTTTTGTGTTGTTTTAATTCACACCTAAACAGTAAAATTCACCACATTTTCCTCGTGGGTTACCACACCTAAATATTGATCTGGGTGAGAAAAATGAAAACTCAGTTGTACAGGTCGCTCAGACCCTGACAGAGGCCTCCATGGCGATCTGATTTACATGTACCAAGACAGACTGTGTGCGAACAAGAGGTTATGTTTACCTACCAAGTTTTATTATTTTCCAGCAGAGAAACGGAGGTGGGGGAGTGCAGAGCAGAGAGGGGTGGGCAAACAGACTGTAGCCACGGGTCCCGTCTGGGGCTCTGCAGACCTAAAACCACAGCTAGGCCGAATGAGGCATAGAGTGTTTGTGTAGCTGCAGGGTTCGCGGCGCCCGGCGGAAAGCCACCCACCTGGGGGACCGCTGGGCCGACGCATTTCAGCCCTCACACCCCTGGGCCCCAGTAAAAGCGTGAGGCCGTCAGCAGCGTGTACCTGAAAGAAATCGAAGCAAACGACGATGTTTTGATGTCGATTCTGCAGTGTGTGGTCCGTCTGGTGAAGCTCCCCCAGATTAGTTACTGTAGCTGCCGGATTGATTGGAGCAGGAGGGAGAAACTATGATATGGATTTGTATTTTCATGCTGGTACCCGAGCAGCCTCTTTGACACCTTAGTTTACACCCTGTTTCAGTCTGAGTTCTGCGGCTTTATGAAGACAGGTGCTCCCATCTCTGGAGCCAAACGATTCAGGGACCTGGTTGAGCTTGAAAGGAGGCAGAAAGTGTAGCAGATGTTACTCAATACTGTAGTAAAATAACCCCACTGCCACAGCCTATTTCTAAAATAAACAAGACCGAGATTGCAGGGGGGGGGGGGGTATGTGTGTTCGCCTCAGTCTCCAGCGGCTGTTTGTAAGTAGGTGTGTGTGTGGCTTTAGCTCTGCGTTGCTTTCACATCACACACATCACACACATACACACCTACAGGTCCTCCAAAGTCCAGCTGAGCAAACATCCTCAGGTTTGCTCTCCAAAGAGGGACTTCCCCCCCATCCCCCTTTTCACCATTAAGGAACTGGGTGCAATTGGGATACACCGCACGCCATAGACTGGAAGCCTTCAACAGCCAGTCGACCTACATCAGCCAACAGCATGTTTGATCTTTATATATACAGCTAGCTTGGTAGAATTCCTCAATAAGTTTGCCTTGGAGTCGTCAAACCACAAAATCCAGCCCAGCTCTGGTTCTGGTTCCCAGACTGTGCTGGAAAAAAGTAGACTTCCTAACTATACTTTTATGTTTTGGTCTGCATGACCAAGCCATTTTTCTTTCTTCTTTTACTTGCCTACATACACAACTGGGTGTTAATAATCCTCATAATACAGAAACATCTTCTTCACTGGTCTCTTAAAACTTCTCAGATGAAGTCCGTTAGGTTTCCTGAAGGAGCGTTTCAGAAGAGCACTGAAACTGTTCTCAAGCATCTTTGTTTTCTGCTTGGAGAAAAAAAATACATTTTGTTCTAGTAAGATATTTGAGTTAAATCCACATAGAAGATTGTTATTCTAAACTAGAGAATACGCTTCTGCGTGATTGTCTTGTCTAAAGTCTTGGTTTACTAGTTGTCTTCAAAGACAGTCAGTGGCATTATATCTCAGGACGTTGTTTAAGCTGTGTTAGAGAACAGTGGTGACCAAACATGATGATTAAGACCAAGGAACAGAGCAAACGGATCGGTTTAAAGCAAGGTTAAGACATTATGCCGAGCTCTGAAGATCTCACAGAGCTCTGTTCTGTCCCTCATCTGAACATGGAGGGAGGATGGACCAGCTGCAAACCTACCGATACATTTAAGTCCACCTAAACTGAAGCTGAAATTTCCACTTTAGCTCTGGAGCTAAGGTAGGATAATCTGGTGAGCACTTAACTATTAGTCTATAGTCATAGACTTCACAGATCTGGTCTCAATGGAAGAGTGGCAAGAGCAAAGCCGTTGTTGAAAGAAAGACACAACAAGTCTTCTATGCAGTTTATCACAACCCATGTAGGAAACATGGCAAAAATGTGGAGGATGGTGATCTCATTCAATTCAAAAATACTTTATTGATCACAGAGGGAAATTAAGTAATCTGGTTAAAACCAAAGCTAAATTTCTTCAGCCCACGTCCAAAACATTACATGTGGAAGAAGACTAACAGTTCACATGAACCCTGAACACACCACCTCCACTGTCAAACATGGGGGTGGCAGTATCATGTTGTGTGGAAGCTTTTCCTGAGGAGGAACAGGGATGCCTGTAGGGATTTATGGGGAGATGAATGCAGATAAATTCAGGTCGATCCTAGAAGAAGACCTCTAAGACGCTGCAGAAGACTTGAGCAGCATAAAAACCCAAAACATACATCCAATTCTACAATGGTCCAGTCAAAGTCCGGGCTTAAATCCAACTGAGAATCTGTGGCAGGACTCGGGAACTGTAATATTTTAGAGACATATCCTAAAGCTAATGCAGTTGTTACCATGGTGATACAGTGGTACTACAACATATTGACTCAGGGGCGCAAAATACAAACGCACACCATACTTTTCAGATTATTTGTCAAATAAAAGTTAAAAACAATGATTCCTTCCGCTACACAATAAGACACTACTTCATGTTGGTAAATCAAATAAAATCGTAATAACATACATTTGCCTGATGTTTGCTGTCACCGCGAGGTTCCATGCTCTAAATCTGACCCAAACCTCACTTTCAGAACTTGGTTTTCGAGACGGCTCGTAAAAAGGAGCGGGAACTGGTGATGAGGGAGATCGAGCGGCTTCGCTCCTCCATTCAGATGGTGTGTCGGAGTTCCTTGCCGCTCGGAAAGATAATGGACTACATCCAGGAGGACGTGGACGCCATGCAGGCGGAGCTGCAGAGCTGGCGGCGGGAGAATAAGGAGCATGCACAGGCCTTGCTGCAGGAGCAGAGGTTGGGTTGCTGCATATATTAATGCTTTTCTTGTTATGTTTCCAGCTAACCTAAAGATTAACTTATTATTAAAGCATCTTGCTGACACGGTTTGACGTCATATTAAATTGTCATGCAGAGGTGGGTTGCTCAAACAAAAGAAGCAAGGCTCAAATATATTACTTGCTCCATGATTGCAACTGCAAAAGAATTCAGAAAAGACCCAAAGGACATTTTTAGGTTATTGTTTTGTTTCTAATCCTGTCAGATAAAGCACAAACAACCAGTTGTGTTTATTTGCCAGTCATTAACGATGAACCATTGGCTGCAGTAAGTAATGTGTGACCTGTGTGCGTTTTCATCCGCCGCAGAACAACGGACCGCGCCGTGGAGCCTCTCAAAGCGGAGCTAGCCGAGCTGGAACTTCTTATTAAGGACCATCAGGATAAGATTTGTTTCGTGAAGTCCAACATACTGAAGAATGAGGAGAAGATCCAGAAGATGGTGACTGGGATCAACTTCTCTTCCAGAACCTGAGTAAATAAACTAAAGAGGGAAAAAAAATGAATATGCTCTGAATATTTAAAGATCAGCTGCTTCTTGATCTTGGAAGTGGTAAGACTCTTTCTGAATAAAGAGCTGCTCTGTGCTTTACAGATCCTGTTTTCTAAGGTTATTAGCTAACAGAATTAAATCTGATGGATCCATCTGGCTGTTTAAAATCATGGCTTTCCTTAATGGATCAGTGCACAGTTTCCATATTGAAAGTTATTATAGATTGCTTGGGTTGCAGCACATTCAGCGACCACTAGTTCCATACTGAAAAATTAATTTCAGTAACAAGCAAGTAGGATTTCTGGTCTTTTTTCAACTTTCATTACGTTTTCAGCTATTATCTATATTTATGTAATCAAGCTGACACAGTCAGCTGATTGAACATTACTCTAGATGTGTTCAGGATACAGGAGGAAAGACCAGTGAGCCTAACCTATTCTTAAATATAGCTTCTTGATTTAAATTCCTCTGATCATCTGTCCTCTCAGCCCTTATAATACGGTTGACACTGTTTTCAGAAAGCATTTTCCCATCACATCTTCAGTCACTCTTCTACTTTTAAATGCACTGCTGCACTTTGATATTCTCTTTTTGAATTGTAAAACGAGGAAAAGATGCTTTCTGTAAACTTGGCAGCTAAAGGATCTCTTTCTGTCATGAATGAACAGCAGAACGTCCTGATTTTGCCACTTTTAGCAAAGAAACAATGAATGTTGCATTGAGCACAGAGGAGACCAAATTTTTTTATTAAAAAAAAGAAACTAGAAGGATTATATTTTGCTCCTGTTACGGCTGTATGAATTGTACTTTATACACAATGCTGATAGAAATAAATGAAGCAATTAGGCTGTCCTTGATACTTTTAAACAGTAACAAAAATATATAGTTTTAGTCTACAATGTGGATTAATTATGGTTACATTTGTTTTCTTGCATACTGATATATGTCCTCCTGAATAAAGGGGCAGTATCAATAAGATAAATAATTTAATTTACATTTAAGCCATCGCCTGTTGGTGCAATGGTACAAAAGCCACCTAAAATGAACAATTGCTTAAACTTTGCTTAGAAATCCTGATTAGACTGATGAAAGAACTCCAGCTAAATCCATTGAGTTCATTCAGTCACATTTTACTGCAGCTACATAATCTGATGTTGAAACTTTTAGAAAAATCCAACCTTTATTTTATTTGAGTACACTTGTTGAGCTGATGGCGGGGCTCGTTGTTACAGAAATGCAGGAAAGGGTAGCATTTTTGGGTCACCTAGTTTCCATAGCAACCAGTAGGCGTTATCTACACGCATTTGGCGTGGCATTTCAGGAGGAAAAACAAACACTCTTCTGTCCTGCCATCTCAGGTGTAAACGTGTAAAGTTCGCTAAACTCGCCTGAAACTTTAATTGGAACCCTCCGCTTTGCTCCGATTAGCCTCTGATTGAGGTTCTGATGTCCAGGGGGCTGTGGCATGAAACAGAAGATAAATGTGTTTAAAAAGCTCCTCAGTGGAGGATCTGTGATACTGCGGGACATTTCTTCTTCCAAAGGCGCTGGAAACCTCGTTAGAGCGCTTGACATCATGGATTCCCTGAAACACCACAATATATATTTTTTTCAAGCGTTGGGTGGATTCACAAAAAATCAACCTTATCGCATGGCCAACTCAGTCACCTACGTCCTATAGGGAACCTGAGGGGTGAGCTGAGGAGAAGACGGGTTAAGGCAGAACTCTGGACGATCTAGAAAGGTTGTGCTAAGAGGAAACGTCAAACAGCCGTCTTTCTGAAATTTTACTGTAGATAACTAAGTGTTGGTAAAATGGTAATGGACTAATTTTACCACCAGGGGTGCAAATGATAGTGGCATGGGTCGTCTTTTGAAGAATATCTTCATGTTGTTTTTTTCACTAAACAAATTCCCTCAAACTAGATTTGATTTGGTTGAATTTTTCTAAAAAGTTCAGTGTGAGTTTATGCCACACTACATTATGACTAAAATATTTTTATACATGTTTTACCAGGGGTGCTAACAGGTGGGCAATTAAACACTTATCTGAAGAAATATGTGACATCTGTGCAGAGAACATGAACTTATTCCAGGATTTTTAACTAATGCCATGACTTAAAATTCCTATTATGACAAATGGATTTGTAGATGCATAATGCTGACGTAGTCTTTTTTTTTTAAGCCTATAAATAAAACGTACATCGTGCGGCCTTTACAACTGGCACATTTTATCTGTTCCACTCAGGAAAAGGAAACACTAAATGTACACAAACTCTTAAAAAAAAAGAGGGGCTGCATTACAATGCAACAACAGCCGTTAAGTGAAGATTCAGCAGTCAAACTGCACTAACAGATCAGACTTTATTTTTCTAGCCGTGTTTTATGACGTCCTTCCAAAATGAGACAGAAACATACAGGAGTTTTAGTCGTAGAGCATCTCAAAGGGAAAACTGATAAAGTGGCGACCTGTATGTTACTCAAAATTACTACATTCACTGTACACTGTTTGTAACATGCTCTCGGTTTACCTTTAAACTGTACATAATGTATATGTGGAGATTGTATCATAGTTTAAATGACTATATAATTTTGTAGTGGAGTGAAATAAATGAACACATTGCAGTAAATGTTTGTCTCTTGTTTATGGTCTGTGACAGAGTGGAGTGGAGGTTCGCTACAGCCTGTTAGTCAGAGCGACCCTAATGAGAGGCTTTGATTGTTCGAGTCAACATGAATGAAGTGGTGAATGACAGGACTGCCATTTTGAAGGTTTCTTGTAAAGGTTTTTTAACCTTCTGTCACACTCAAGGAGGTGATTTTCTTTTGGGGTCACATAAACATTCAACTTTCCTTTAGGGAAAGGCCTGAACAACAGCAGCAGATTTTTTTACACTCTATTAGCCAATAAAACAGCTACAATATGTAAAGGGTATTTTTATGAAAGAGGATTAGGTTAGGAATTTACCTTTTGTTTCTCAGAATTCTGAGAAAAAAGTCAGAATTCTTAAATTAAAGTCAGAATTCTGACTTTTTCTCAGATTTGAGAGAAAAGTCAGAATTCGGATAAAAAAAGTAAGGATTTAAAAATCTGAATTCTGACTTTTGAATTCTCATTTTTCTCAGAATTACTGTCAGATTTCTGAGATTAAAGTTGGAATTCAGACTTTTTTCCCCTCAGAATTGTGAAATGATGTTCAAATTTCACCACAGCAAGTAATTTTAATCACACACAGCCTAAATGCATCAAGTTGCTGCCATGTTTTTGGTATACCTGGTAAAGTGGGCCGCTTCATAAGCTTTTGACAGACCGTCTGCAGTAAAGCTGGCATTGCTTTCGCCTGTTGAAAGACTTCAGTCTTAGAAGGCAGATTTTTGGCCTTCGGATTTGTCATGGGTTGTTATTGGTTGATTTTTACGTTCCGGACATGGATCTCTATCTAAAATGAGGATAAAGTAAGTCTTTTCTTCTAGACTGAAAGCCAGTGGCCCCACCGCTGCATCATATATCCCAAAGTCTTTTGATGACCTGTTTGTATAGAGTACAGTGATGAAAACAATGGGGAATTATTAAAACAGCTCACATCTTTCAGCTCAGTGTTTCTACCCTACACAAAGCCAAATCCCTGCAGGCAGCCTGTCCAGCTATGGGGACGCCCAGCTCCACTGACCAGGGCGTTTATTTTTAGAGCACCGCCATGGTCCAGTGTCTGTCAGCGGGCTGCATAAAGCCGTGGCCACATGCCTCCCTGTATATGTTGTGAGTCAGTACATAACAAAGATGGTGAGCATTACACTTTTGGTGCTTTCATTTTACACTTACTTAATCTTCCAATTAGGCAAAGTAAAGTTCAACCATATTCTTTAAAATTCCTTCTTCTCTTTTTTAATTATATTCCTTTAACTCTGGGCCTGACCATTTTTGGAAGGATCTGTTAATGAATCCATGAATCATTCAGCTATAAAAGTCTCTTAAACCAATAGGTTAATAAATGTTTTTTTTAAATTTAAAAATAAAACATCCATGTCCTTTCTCCTCCACCAATCAGTGTCCTTTATTGCGAAAAGAAGACATTTAGTGCATGATAGGTTTTGACTTACAGAGTTGTTGGTGTAAAAAAAACTAAATTGACAAACTCGTTTGAGATAAAAAAAGCAACAGTAGGTCAAACAACCACTTATTACCACTGTTTCATGTTTTCTGCAGTTGTGGATAATAGCTCTCATGTTGGTTCTCTAAAGTCTCAAAATCTTAGATGTTTTTTTTTTTCCCTTCTAGGCTTATAAATGTCAATGATGTAGTGTCCATTATATTCTTTCTTTTTACGAACAATCATCTGTAGAGGCTCTAGAACAAAGTCAGCCTTATTTATCAGCTTGTTCAGATTTTTTTACCTCCCAGGATCTGATGTTGCAACTAGGGGTGCATCGATCCGATATTAGGATCAGATATCGGCCGCGATACTGACAAAATAGCTGGATCGGGGATCGGAAAAATGAACAGATCCACTGGCCGATCCAGGTTTTGGGGGGTTTTTTGTCGCAGCAGAACGTATTTCATGCGTCAACTTCACGTGTGTCGCATGCTAAAAGCAACATGGAGCGAGCCAGAGGGTCGGCTTTGTGGAGTTATTTCATGCTTGCCACTCCAACTAGTTCGTCGGATGTTTGTAATGTCTGCAAAGTAAATGTTTCGAGGGGAGGTGGTATTACTGCAAAGTACAACACTACCACTTTAATCAAGGTCATCCAGAATTCCTGCACCTTAGCAAAACAAAAGGAGCGGGGTCAAAAAGTAAAAAAGAAGTCTTAGTTATGTTTAGTTAGTAAAGTCTGGTACCTTTAGTCTCTTCAAGTAAGGTATAAGGTGGAGGGTATAGAGTTTATTATTAATTCAACAATAGTATCAGATCTGTATCGGGTATAGACAGATACACAAAGCCAAGGCATCTGTATCGGGACTGAAAAACATTGTGATTGAAAACATTGTATATACAAGGTTGATGATGTATTTGGCATTTGCTATATTTTCAATTGAAATGCATAACATTTTGATCTGAACTTTTGTTATCTTTTTTATTTTTGGGGTGAAGTGTTAAACTCTGTCCAGTTCGGTGCACCCCTAGTTGCAAGCCTAACAGATGATGGCACTCTTCACAAAAAAATCATAGAAAACATGCGGCATCTTGCTGCAAACTCTGAAGGAACTAAAGTCTCCTCTATCTCTTTTTTTATTTATTTACTTACTTAGAGCATTAAATGGCCCTAATAATGTTGGTCTCGTCTCTTTCCTGAACAGACACTGAATGAGTTACTGCTGTGACTAATTGTATGTACTCTGTTTTTCCTCCGATTCATCTACTGGCCCTGTGATTTTTCCTGTTTACCCAGTTTTCTTTATGTAGATTTTCTTGAACCATTGTTTTGTGGGTTTTCCTTTGTGTTTGCTTTCTACTTTCTTTCGAGTTGCTTTGGGAGACTGAGCCTGCTCAAAGTTTGTCCTTGTTAAAAGGGAGTTTTTTTTTTCTTCCTACTATGGTCATCTGCTTGCTCAGTATGTGTTACTGCTACAAATGAAATCAGAAGGGATCCATTCAAAATTAGTGACTTAATGCAACTGACTAGACTTACATCAATTATTTTTGACCAATTTTCAATATAAACTGAATTAAATTAGTTTTTCATTACATTTTAGGATCAGACTTGACGTGTGTCATTGAATGTGATATATATGAACTGGAAGAGAGCGGTCCTGCCGCTCGTCTTTTATCATGTTTGCTGTCGGATCTTTAAAACTAACCACTGTAAGTTTATGAAACTTTCACATTACATGGTTGACTAGTTGTAATGAATAATATATTAAACTTTATTAAATCTGTGAAATTATAACATGAAAACCGGAGGAGCCATAGTTGATCATATACCCTGAAGAAGTAAAAACATTTTATTTTTAAACATAAATAGTAAAATATAGAACCCACTTACAAAAATCCTACAGCAAAAAATACTCAATGAGTGGGTTTTAAAAGTTTCATGAATGCGATTTTATACCTGAATTGCATAGGTTTATTGCTTTTGAAGTGTGTAAGGAAATATTCTTGTTCATAATAATGTAACGGTGATCATATTGCATATATTTTGCTGATTTCTACTAAGATCTTCTATGGAAAGTGGAGGGGGACAGCTATTGTGCCAGCCATCCTTGCCATCAGTGACCATGACAAAGAGGAAGAAGATGACATTAACATCTAAAATATTCAAAGTTGATCTACAATGGTATTTATTGTTAAATAATATAACTTTCTAAAATATTCTGCAGTGTTCTGTTTTAAAATATTATATATTGTGTAATAATTGTATTTCTACATTGTTCTATAGCAAACTATTATTGTCATATTCATATATAGATATAATTTATAAAGTTCTAAAATGTGCTAGATTGTTCTAAGGTATCTTATATTCTATTATATCTTAAATGAACATTTATTTGACTTATTTATATTTTTTGTATATTTTCTCCCATACAAAGTTGTACATACAATATTCAAATCAAATCAAATCAAATCAAACTTTATTTATGAAGCGCTTTTCATACAAGAAGTTGCATCACAAAGTGCTTTACAGATTAAAATGACCCCACATAAAACCACCTTCCCTTGCCTCCCCCACAGATTTAAAAGCATGGTCACAGTTATACCCCCCTCCCCCCAACCCGTCTCCCATGCACACACAGTTAAAAGAAAAGGTAAAAAAGGACATTGGGCCGAGTGCAGATGAACCATGCAAGGAAACGCCATCAGAGGAGCCATATGCCCCGGCAGCAGTAGATTAACAGCAGCAGCCGAGGCACCGACACAGGGCACCCAGTGGAGGCAAGGCCAAGACCCCCACCTCCACCCAAGCTCCACCCGGAGAGCACCCAGGCAGCTACAGCCGACCACCGCTCCCGGGGCAGAGGGCTCCCACAGAGGAAACACTGGAACGGGGATTAAGATAAATTAAAGTATAAAAAGAAACGGTAAATTAATGTGCTAAGATTGAAAAGTAAAACTGATAAAAAATATAATCATATAAAACATCCAAAGCAATTAAACAAACAGTGATAAATAATAATCAGTTAAAAGCTAAGCTAAAAAGGTGAGTCTTGAGCCTGCTCTTAAAAACATGAATATTCTCTGCAGCCCTGAGGTTCTCTGGCAGCCTGTTCCAGAGGTGAGGGCCATAAAACTGGAAAGACGCCTCGCCATGCTTGTGTGTCCTGACTTTTGGGGTGACAAGGAGACGGCTGCCAGAGGAGCGCAGAGACCGCGAAGGTTTATATGGTAAAAGCAGTTCAGAGAGATAAGAAGGCCCAAGACCATTAAGACACTTAAAAACCATTAAAAGAACCTTAAAGTCGATCCTGAAATGTACGGGGAGCCAATGCAATGATTTTAAGACCGGTGTAATGTGCTCCCGCCTCCTGGTCTTCGTCAGGACACGTGCTGCTGAATTTTGTAGTAGTTGTAAACCTGATATACTCTTTTTGGGAAGACCAGAAAGCAGGGCATTACAGTAATCAATTCTACTGGAGATAAAAGCATGCATCAGTGTCTCCGTATTGGCCCGAGACAGAATGGGGCGGACTCTGGCGATGTTCTTTAGTTGATAAAAACCTATTTTAGTGATATTTTTTATGTGAGGAATAAAAGTCAGCTCAGAGTCAAAAATCACGCCCAGGTTCTTCACTTGTAAAGAGAGATTAAAAGACAGTGATTGTAGTTTTGGTAAAAGTTTCTCTCTCTGAGCCTCAGGACCGATGACTAAAACTTCAGTTTTGTCCTGGTTGAGCTGGAGAAAGTTTTCTGCCATCCAGGATTTAATGTCTAAAATGCAGTTAAAAAGTGCATCCATTGGCCGTGTGTCATCGGGAGACATGGAGATGTATAACTGTGTATCATCAGCATAACTGTACCATAACAGGGCAAGTGACTATATTTGATTATTTTTACGTGATTGTTCTGCATAATTATTATTTTTTTTTTTACATTTAGCAGAAAACAGGAGAAAAGTTGTTATATACCCCAATAACACTGAGGTGGATTTATTTTATTTTATTTTAAACCATTTCAATGAGTGCCCTGTAAAGAAATAACTTAATGCTGGTACATCTTAACTTAATAAAGGATATTTCTGTTCTATTTTATTATATTCTTTGTGTACATGGTGACTCAAGTCATCACAAACTCTTAAGTCAGTACTTTGATTTGCAATTCGTTTCTCTTTTTTTACCACGTTTATTCCCTTTCACTCAACTTCCTGCTAATATGCATTGATACAGCTCTATGTGAGCGGTCAGCTTCTTTAGCAATGGCAGATAATGGAAAATAATGTTGTTTTTTTACACTCCAGTAACCTTCACATGATTTAAGCAACTGGATTTGGAGTTTTCATTGGCTGTTAACAGTAATAACCGAAATTACCGATTGTTATATATTATTCTGGTGCTGATGACGTTGCTGACCAATACCAGAGTCAATTACATGTTATTTAGTAAAGACTCGTTTGGATGTTTTGTTTTGTTTTTTAAAGCTGCGTTCCCCTTTAAATGTCGCAGCCGAAGCGCAACCAGGAAGCTGCGCAGCGATCTGAGCCCGATCCTCCATCATCAACAGGCCACCGTTTGTTTATGTCCTTCTCTTTCTGGGTTTTCTGCTGCTCTTTTGGTTTATTTTCGAGGTCTCATTTGGTGAGGTGAAAGTAAAGGGGTTCAGTTAGGCTGTGTGAACTCTCCGGGAGCATGGCGGACGCTCCAGACGCTGATGTTGACCAGCCGCCCAGTATCATTTTCCCCCCGCTCATCACTGTGTCTGATCTGCCCAGCACTGCTGCAGGTAAACTGGCCGTGGACCGACTCGTTCTACACATAAACAGCTTTTCTTTAGGGATAACGTGTCCCAGATGTTGATGCGGCTGAGACCACAGCTGCAGTCACACCTTTACATCCACTCTTCATGGTCATGAATGGCATATTGGGGCCTTTGAATAATAGATGAATGATATCAATCATACAGCTGCAGTAAATAATATATAACATGCTTAAGTGCATGGATTTCTAGAATCCCTCTGCTCTGGGTGGCTGCATGTTGGAGTGGTTCTGTTTGATACATACTGAATGTAGCTTTAGATTGCATTTTTGGGGCCTGTATTCGTTCTAGTTTTTGGTGCTGGGAAGCTGGACGTACTTGCTGTTAATCTTTTACTTTTTGATCATTTGTTATGATGCGTGACCATGGAAACAAGGTGGTTAACAGCCTGGAGCAGCTGATTAAAAGCTGAAATAATAACTCTGCTGAAGCCACAAACTACTGATGGGTTGAGGAAGTGGAGGAATGGATGCAGAGCAGGAGCAAAAAGAAGACAGAAAAGGAGGAAGTTCAAACCATCTCTTCCATCATTCATAAAGTGGAATGTGAGATCACTGGCTAACAAGATGGATGAACTCCAAGCCATCAGAAAGACTCACCTAGAGTATCTGGAATGCAGTGTTGTCTGTTTCACTCAGATGTGGCGGCAGGATCATATCCCCGACTCCAACGTCTCTCTGCCAGGCTTCCTGACTATATGAGCAGATAGAGATCTGAAGAGGAGCAGGAAAAGAAAAGGAAGTGGAGTAGCAATGCTTGTCAACAACAGATGGTGTCATCCAGGACATGTTACTGTGAAGTGTTATCTCTGCAGCGGTGCAGCCCAGATATTGAACTCCTGACAGTAAGTTTTCGTAACCATAGCAACAAGGTGGTTTACAAATGGGAGCAGCTGATTAAAAGCTCAGATAATACATCAACTGCAGCCACAAAACCCTGATGAGTTGAAAAGGAGATGCTATGGATACAGAGCAGGAGCAAAGAGGAGAGAGACAAGGAGGATCAAAACAAGACATAAAACAAGATCTTGGATTTGTTTTATGCAAATGTAAAGGATGCATACATTTCCAAAGCAAGACCTCCTCTGGGACCATCGGATCACAATCTTGTTTTTCTCTGCTCAGAATATAAACTACTTGTTCAGAGGCAACTTGTGACAAAGATAACTGTGAGGAAGTGGTCACAGGAAGCTGGAGAAGCCCTGCAGGGTTGTTTTGAGACCACAGACTGGACGACTCTTTGCCAAGCACATTGAGAGGACATCAATGCCATGACTGAGTGTGTGACTGACTATATAAACTTCTGTGTGGACAACATCATCCCCACCAGAACAATGAGAGTCTTCCCTAATAACAAATCCTGGATCGCCAGTGACCTGAAGGAACTGTTAAACAAGAGCAAAAAGAGCCTTCAAGGAGGGATGCAGATAATTATTAAAGAGTATACAGAAGGAACTTAAAGTCAAGATCAGAGACAGCAAGGAGGCACACAGGAAGAAGCTTGAGAGGAAACTACAGAGGAACAATATCAGATATGTCTGATCAGGAATGAAAAAGATCACAGGCTTTAAGCACAGGAAAGATTGGATAGATGGAAGTCTGGACAGAGCCAATGAACTGAACACATTCTTCAACAGGTTCAGTTCAGGAACTAGCTCGGCATCCTTCTCACCTGTTCCCAGTCAAACAGACATCCCACTCTCCTCTGACCAACAGCTCTCTTGTCACACCTCGGATGTTTTATCCTTCACCTCAGCCATGGATTCTTCTGCTTCCACAAATTTATCTTGAACCAAGTCAGCAGATGCTAATGCTCCCTTTGCCTCCCCTTCCCACTTGTCTGTCTCTAAAAGTCAGGTGAAGAGACAGTTTGAGAAATTGAACAAGAACAAGGCTGCAGGTCCAAATTATGTCAGCCCCGGAGTCCTGAAGGCCTGTGCAGAGCAGCTCTGTGGGATTCTGCAGGACCTCTTCAACCTTAGCCTGACCAAAAGAGTAGGTTCCAATGTTGTGGAAGACATCATGCCTTGTTCCAGTACCAAAGAGAACTCACCCATTGGTCATCAATGACTATAGACCCGTTGCCCTGACATCCCCACATCATGAAGGTCCTGGAGAGACTCCTGTTGGCACCCCTGAATAAGCAAACAAGAACGTATCAGGACCCACTGCAGTTTGCTTATCGCTGTGGAGTTGACGTTAAATATGCCATCATCCTCCTGCTTCAACCAACCCACTGTCATCTGGACAAAGCAGGCAGCACTGTAAGGATCATGTTCTTTGATTTCTCCAGTGCATTTAACACAATTCAGCCTAATTTGCTTTGCTACAAACTCCTGAATACACAGGTGGAGCCCTCAACAATCGCCTGGATCAATGACTACCTGACAAACAGACCACAGTTTGTGAGACTGTAGAATTGTGTGTCAAACCAGGTGGTCAGCAGCACAGGAGCACCACAGGGGACCGTACTCTCACCATTCCTTTTCACTCTGTACACCTCAGACTTCCAGTACAAATCAGAGACCTGTCATCTGCAGAAATACTCAGATGACTCTGCAATTGTCGGGTGTATCAGAGATGGACAAGAAGCTGAATACAGAGAGCTGGTGGACTGCTTTGTGACATGGTGTGGAAACAATCGTCTCACCTTGAATGTGAACAAAACAAAGGAGATGATTGTAGATTTCAGAAGAAACAGAGTTAAGTCAAACACTGTTTCCATCATGGGAGAAGAAGTGGAGGTGGTTGAGGAGTATAAATACCTCGGAGTTCACCTTGACAACAGACTAAACTGGAGACTGAACAGTGAAGCCGTCTACAAGAAGGGACAGAGCAGACTGTACTTCTTGAGGAAGCTTAGGTCCTTCAAGGTTTGCAGCAAGATGCTGCAGATCTTCCATAAGTCTGTTGTGGAGAGTGTAATCTCTTCAGCCGTCATCTGTTGGGGTAGCTGCATCAGAGCCAGGGATTTAGAAAGGCTAAACAAGCTGATAAAGAAGACTTGTTCCGTTCTTGGAGCTACTTTTCATAAAATAAAAAATAAAACCCTTAGCTTCCTCTTCATGAGACTGTCCTACAACACAAATGTCTTCAGTCGGAAGTTTCGCTGAAACACAGACTGCTACAGGAAATCCTTCCTGCCCACAGCTATCATTATCCACAACAACTCCTTAAAGAATGAATTGTATGAGCTACAACAACACTTAAGTCTGGGATCAATAAAGTATTTTTGAATTGAATTGATTTGATATAACATTACGACTACCTGCCTTATGGTTTCTTAGTCCCCTTTTTGCGGTCTACTCAGTCCTGATGCTTGGAGACATGGACTCCATCAGAATCCTGAAGGTGTTCTGTGGTCACTGGAGTTAGCAGCAGAACCTTTAAGTCCTGCCGTCTTACGAGGTGGGGCATGAGTGGATTGAGATCTGGGGAATTTGGAGGCCAAGTCCACACCTCAAACTGGTATCTTTGCTCCTCAAACCATTCCTGAAGTGGTGTATGTGGGCTGCAGGCAAGGCCTCCCAGCAGCAGGGCCGTACAGAGACCTTTGGAGGGGCAGGTGGTCAAAGTTAAAAAGGGGCATATAACAACAACATAACTAATAGTACACCATTCTGAATAACAACTGATATTCATCAAGAATATAATAGGGAATTACAACATAATATATGAACATCATCAGATGGGGACCATGCAAAGGAAAAGAAGCCTATTTTATAATCTGATGGGGTCCAATGTTGCTGTTGAGACGCTGCTGCTGGGCGTTGTTGTACTCAGACTGTAGACACTGAAAAGACTATAGGAGAATGGGTAGCAGATTAAGCAAGTGTTATAAAGTACATTATAGAATGTTAAACTTGCTGCTGTGTCTCACTAAATAAACCCCAATATCTGACTGGTTAACCTCCACAGGAACTCAGCTGCAGACTGCTTTAAAGATCAAAACAGCTCAGAAGGGCTAACTCTACTTTTGTATAGTAGTGTTGGCACCTCAAAGAAAGTCATGAGGTAAAAATATTAACATTTCAAATAATTTAGATATAAAACCATTCATTTACTTATAAGGATATGAATATATTCATTTATTTAACAAATCCATTCAGGTTTTATTAAAACTTTCACATGTCTAATTATCCATTTATGGACATTTTGATTCATCGAATTGTGACATGTCTGGCTTTCAATACCTGCTGCTGTCCAAATTGTTGGGGAAGAAAACTAAAAATAAAAACAGTTTTATGCCACTTTAAAATCTGGACTATATTTTCCTTCACAAACGTGTCTTTAAAAAAAAAAAATGTTCTTGGTTACAATTTGACAATTAGAGTTCTGAGTCCCCCCCCTTTATTAGTATAGTATGTAAGTGTATTCCCTACTTCCGGGTCTTTGCCTCACTTGCAAAGCAAAGCAGCTCAGGATGAAGGAGGTAGAGCCACGTCCAGGATGAGCATTGATTGAATATCATCAAGGGGCACAGGCAGACCTCCAAACCCACACCTATTTAAAAAACAAAACAAAACAAAAAAGGGCACTTGGGGCATCATGGACAAAATCTGCTCTGAAGTTATCTATCCATAACTATCCATAACAAGTTGTTCCGTTCTTGGAGCTACTTTTCATAAAATAAAAAATAAAACCCTTAGCTTCCTCTTCATGAGACTGTCCTACAACACAAATGTCTTCAGTCGGAAGTTTCGCTGAAACACAGACCCTTGGCCCTTGTTGATCTCACGGCAGTTTCAAAGCAAAACCTTTTTTATAGTTTACACAAAAATGCTAAATCTATCCTAATCATTAGAGATCTGAAAACCTCAAATAAATTGCCATTTGTGCATTTTAGTTTTTTTTTTCTTTCCTAAATGTGAGGCTGTTGAGAAGCAAGCTGGATTGTTTTTAACAGAACAGCAAATCCAGACAGCATGGTAATCAATGTTGTGCACCAATCGCATAATCTTTTAAAGTCATAATCTTCAGTTCTAATTTCACTCCTTCAGGGACTTTGAAAGCAGCTCAGGATGCCATTTAGACAACATATGTTTCAGCACACATTATTCTTTCCATTTTCTCCTTTTCTTATACGATCGTTGGTAAAAAAAAAAAAAGAAAGCATTAAGGAAGTAGTTCTGTTGAGTTTTCTCCGTTTGTCCGTCCATCAGGTCGGAACCTGAAGGAATGGCTTCAGGAGCAATTCTGTGACAAACCCTTGGAGCAGGACGACATGCGGCTCCACAACGCAGCTTACGTGGGCGACCTGGACACCCTGAGGAACCTGCTGCAGGAGGACGGCTTCAGACGGTGCTGCCAGTTAGCTGCTGGACTGAATAAGTAGCTGAATCTAAGCCAAGCTGCAGTGTGCTGTTTTTGCAAATTGGTATAGAAAACAGCTAAAAACCCACGGAGATGCACAGTGTAGTCTGTGTGATGATGTGGGAAATGAGACAGACTGCTGTAGTACAGTATTGGTTTTTTAACCAGACAGAAACGCACACTGAGTTAGCAGAAATATGTTGTTAATTTACACAATACAAGTGTCCTGTTTTGTGGTTTTGTCCTAGAGAATATCAGATTTGATGTTTTATTCTTATTCTAACACACCTTACGGTGTTTGATTAGGTAGCACCTTTTTAAAAACAAACATAAAATCATGATTTTTTTTTTCTGTTTCAGGCGTATTAACGAGAAGTCGGTGTGGTGCTGCGGCTGTCTCCCCTGTACGCCTCTGCGTATCGCTGCCACTGCCGGACACGCCGCCTGCGTGGCCTACCTGATCGCCCAGGGAGCCGAAGTGGACCTGGTCGATGTCAAAGGTCAGACTGCCCTCTACGTGGCGGTGGTCAATGGTCACCTGGACTGCGTTCGGATCCTCCTGGAAGCCGGAGCTGATCCCAACGGGAGCCGGCACCACCGCAGTACCCCGCTGTACCATGCGGCTCGGGTGGGGAGGGTGGACATCCTTCAGGAACTCATCAGGTGAGACGAGGCCAACATCAAACCTCCATGAGGTCATCTGAGCTTTTCCAGCAGGTTTCTACCTGTTACATTATATCCTACAGATACAGTATCTTTACTGTACTGTACTTTATTATTATTATTATTTAGCTAAATGTCTCAATTATGTTCCTAATTATTCTTTTTTTCCCAGACAAAGTATTCACATCCCTTCAAATTTTTCACATTACAGCAACTATTTCAATGTATTTTTGGGGAATTTGGATGGTTTTCCTTTTTTTTTTTTTTTTTACATGTCCTGTCTGACAGTGTGGCACTAAGAATTGGTGTCTGAGTTCCAAGTAGAAGCCCAACAGATTTACTTTCACAAGTGGATGATTACAGCTTTTGGTATAGTGATCCACTTGATATATATGTGTAAGAAATCTTTATTAGAAATTGCAGTTTTTTTGTTTTGTTTTTTTTCTCCAAATATTATGGACACGGAGACGGAAAATAAAGGGGGAAAAAGAAAGACGATGAGAGGGGTAGGAAAAAAAGTTAAGAGGGAGAGGGTGAATTGAAGATGGAGAGGAAGAGGAATAAAGAAAATAAAAGAAAACATCCTTTTCTGCTTCTACACCCGCAGGACGGCAGAGAGAGGGGGAAAAACAATAATATAACAAAACGATGTGAACTGACAACTACACAACCACAGCCTACAAATAGATCTATAAATACAACAATAGCGTCACTGAAAAGCTCATGGTACCGATTATTACAAGACGTATTTGTGGTAACCTCAGCCCAAGAGTGCATCTGTAAACACTGGAATCCCCACACACACAAGTGTTACTTCTAATTAAGTGTTTTGGGGAGTTTCTCTACCTGCTTTGTATTGAGATGCTAGTCCTTTGTTGTTCGCAGAAAAAAAAAGAGATCAAGCTAAGTCTTAGATTTTCAATTTCATTTAAGTCTGGCCATTCTAACACGTGAGTATAATTTGACTTAAACCAGTTTTTTATCTAATATGGAGTTTGAACTTGATATTGACCGGAACCAGTCCTCAGTGTAGAAAATGTAGGCAGAATTTTGGAACCGGACATAGAAAAAAAGTGTTAATTTGTGCATTTTATTTTAAGTGTCATTGTACCCTTTGCAGTAACTCTCACTGTGACAGAGCGGTAGAAGAGAGTCTGTCCTGTCTGTTGCTCTCTGTCTGTGATATGACCCGGTCAGCCAAGGCTCAGGTCTCCATCAGACACGTAGCAGAGTGAGAGAAACCTGATCCCGGTATAGCCTGCTGCTATAACACCATTCACCTACAACTAGAGCATGCAAAGCAGAGTGCTTAGTCTATGAAATAGGAAAACAGTTCTATCTCCAAGCATTAACGAATAAATGGAGCCACACAGAGAACGTGTTAACAACCAGATCATGTCGACACCGAGAGGAAACAAACTAGCACTGGCTGCCGTTGCTGCTGACTAAATCCCTCAGCAAAGATCTTTAGCGGAGGAAGATGTGCACATACTGAAGACTTGCTTTCTCCCGTATTTTGCAGACTCTAACATGGTTTTCTTGCAGGTTTGCCACATATTTAGTTCCATCCATCCTCACATCAACTCTGGCCAGCTTCCCCACGGCATGGTGTTTAAATAGGTTATTTCTTTACCACACATGTTTTGTATCCAAGCTAAAAAGTTCAATTTTGATCAGATGTGACCAGAACGCCCTCCTCCACATGTTCTTCCTTGTAGACTTGTAGACAGACTCTCCTACCTGACCTGTTTACTTCAGCAGCTCATCCAGAGTTACAGCTTCTTTTTTGATTAATGCCCAGTTTGAATTTGGGATTTAGTTTTTTACCCTAAACCTAGCCCCTTATCTGGAACCAACTTTCACACTGCAAAGCTGCTGAAACACTGAGTTCCTTTAAATCAAAGCTAAAAACCCATCTGATTAGAGCTGCCTTTGATTGACTGAACTGCCTTTGATTGACTGATCCGGAACAAGGCTGCAGGTCCAGATGGTGTCAGCCCCAAAGTCCTGAAGGCCTGTGCAGAGCAGCTCTGTGGGATTCTGCAGCACCTCTTCAACCTTAGCCTAACTCAGGAGAAGGTTCCAGTGTTGTGGAAGACATCCTGCCTTGTTCCAGTACCCAAAAGAACTCACCCATCAGTCATCAATGACTATAGACCCGTTGCCCTGACATCCCACATCATGAAGGTCCTGGAGAGACTCCTGTTGGCACCCCTGAGTAAGCAAACAAGAACGTATCAGGACCCACTGCAGTTTGCTTATCGCTGTGGAGTTGGAGTTGAAGATGCCATCATCCACCTACTTCAACCAACCCACTGTCATCTGGACAAAGCAAGCAGCACTGTGAGGATCATGTTCTTTGATTTCTCTAGTGCATTTAACACAATTCAGCCTGATTTGCTTTGTCAGAAACTCCTGAAGACACAGGTGGAGCCCTCAACAATCGCCTGGATCAATGACTACCTGACCAACAGACCACAATTTGTGAGACTGAAGAATTGTGTGTCAAACCAGGTGGTCAGCAGCACAGGAGCACCACAGGGGACCGTACTCTCACCATTCCTTTTTACTCTGTACACCTCAGACTTCCAGTACAAATCAGAGACCTGTCATCTGCAGAAATACTCAGATGACTCTGCAATTGTCGGGTGTATCAGAGATGGACAGGAAGCTGAATACAGAGAGCTGGTGGACCGCTTTGTGACATGGTGTGGAAACAATCGTCTCACCTTGAATGTGAACAAAACAAAGGAGATGATTGTAGATTTCAGAAGAAACAGGGATAAGTCAAACACTGTTTCCATCATGGGAGAAGAAGTGGAGGTGGTTGAGGAGTATAAATACCTCGGAGTTCACCTTGACAACAGACTGGACTGGAGGCGCAACACTGAAGCCGTCTACAAGAAGGGAAAGAGCAGACTGTACTTCTTGAGGAAGCTTAGGTCCTTCAAGGTTTGCAGCAAGATGCTGCAGATCTTCTACAAGTCTGTTGTGGAGAGTGTAATCTCTTCAGCCGTCATCTGTTGGGGTAGCAGCATCAGAGCCAGGGATTTAAAAAGGCTAAACAAGCTGATAAAGAAGGCTGGTTCTGTTCTGGGGACAACTGTGGAACATCTGGAGATGATGATACAAAGAAGGATTCTTCATAAAATCAAAAAAATTATGGACAACCCTGAGCATCCTCTTCATGAGACTGTCATACAACAACAGAGCGTCTTCAGTCGGAGGCTTCTTCAGTTTCGCTGCAATACAGACCGCTACAGGAAATCCTTCCTGCCCACAGCCATCATTATCTACAACAACTCCTTAAAGATTTAATTATATGAGCTATACCAACACTTAATTTCCCTCTGGGATCAATAAAGTATTTTTGAATTTGAATTTGAATTTGATTATTAATAGCTGGAATTTCATAATTGTAGTATGTTTGAATGTTCTTTATGTCTTCGATGTTGTGTTTGCTGTTTTTATTGCTGCTTTTATTTCCCCCCTAATCATCCAAAGCAACTTTAAATTGCCTTGTTGCTGAAAGTGTGCTATACAAATAAATTTGCCTTGCCTAAATTTCAATTTGGAAACAACCCAACAACATTGTTTTGTACTTGCATTATGCAATTATGCATTATTTCAAAGTTTCAGTTATAATATGACAAATTGCTAAAAAGTTCCAAAACGTTTGTGAGGCAATCTATTATTTGATTATTTTTTTTCCTCCTTTAACAGTCCACAAAAACAAGCTTTTTTACTCTGTTTATATCAGTGAGTGGACTTTGACAGCTCTTATTGTAGACTAACATTGATTTTGTTTGTTAAGAAGGGAGTTATTAAACAAGTGGCTTTTTACACTCTCAGCTTTAGTTTTCTTTACTTATTGCCCTAAATAGCATTTTTTTTATATCACAAACCAGGATAAGTTGTGTAAAATGCATCTTTTTGAAACATAAAACCACATGCTTGCTTTTGTATCTGTCTAGATTCAATGCAGATGTTGACATGGACCACCAGCTGGGCCCACGACTCCTCCTAAGCGCCCGAACCCTGAACACTCTGGTGGTGTGCCCTCTCTACATCAGCGCTGCCTACCACCACCTCGAATGTTTCCGCCTGCTGCTCCAAGCCGGCGCGCAGCCTGACTTCAACTACACGGGACCCGTCTGCCACGAGGCCCTGACTCGGGGCCTCGCCTCCTGCCTGCTCGACGCGGTGCTGCGACACGGATGCGAGGTGAGCTTCGTCCACCTGCTGCTGGACCACGGGGCAGACCCAGCACTTGTGCCCTGGGAGCAGGTGGAACTGGAGGCGCCAAACCGAAGGAAGGTGGATCCAGAGGCACTCAGGGCATTCCTGGATGCAAAGAGTGAGTAGAAATGAATTTGGTAGACATCACCGGGCAGCTCTAAGTTTCATACTTAGTGGAGATGTTAGCTGTTGCCTATGCTATGTTACGCCACGTTACGTGGGCTTAAATGTGGTTAAATGAAAATCCTTATGAGAAACATCACTTTCACGTTGATTTTTTTCTTACAAGGATCAACTGACCATCTTGGGATGAGAGTTCAAAGCTTTTTGATCACTCCCAAGTGGTTAAATAATTTTATGCTAAATTAGTCAGAAAGTAGGTCAGGCAGCCATCAGTTGGAGCCACTTCAATTTTCATTTAGACAAACAGAGCATCTTATGATTTCCTGATAACACAAACAACTTAAGTAACCAAATGTTGCAAACATTTATACTCATCAGCACATTCTTTAATAGTTTATTGTTTTGATTCAGTTACATTATATTTAGACTCTAATTACAAAAGCCTCCTAAAATACTGCAGAAATTATTTGTTGTGTATTTGTTGATCAACAACTATTAAAAGTGTTATCATATACTTAAAAAGGTTAGGAGATATTGAACATTTTGTTACTTTACCAATTCTAAATTTTACTTAAATGTATTTATTTATTTCCACCTGAGAATCATTAAAACTGGATTATTTTATATTCATAAACCCCCACACCACATGATCTAGGTCTCTGGAACTAATTTATTTTTTTAAATGAAACAAAGTTTATGAAAAATGACGTCATGCTTCAGTTAGCATAATAATATTGTCACTGCGAATTATTTGCAACCTGGCCCTTTGCAGCTTATTCACAGCAGTGTATTTATTTCCTCTTTGCTCACATAAACTGTATTTTGAATGAATTCCCAATGAAGCTGCTTTCATTCATTTATAGTTAAACAGAAGTTTGCCCACAAAGCTGATGTCTTTAATTGCAGCCATTTTAAAGCACTTTGATGACAATGTTCTGCTTTAATAAAAAGCCTGATTCTGTTTAAACAGATCAAATCGGCACTCATGTAAATTAACAACATCTGTGCTGTGAGTTTAGTCATGCTTAACTGTATGATAGTTTGAGAGGAAAGTTAGAAGTGACCGAGTAAGTTTGGCTTTATTTCACTTCCCATCTCTTTTCTACCTGCACACTCACAACTAGACTCATTCCCTGCCAGCAGCAGGCTCTATACTGTTAAGAGTAGAACTAGGGTGAAGGAACAAATAATATAAGATGGTTTAATGGTTAGAGGATAGGCATTTAAATTGTAACTTTAAAACAAGAATATCAATAACAGATCCTAACAAAGACAGATAAAAGTGGATCTAACATCCATTTCCACACTCAAAGGTGTTATCAAATTATTGTTTTTGGGTTACAGTCACAATTATTTTCTGAATTCGATATTTTCAGGATTTAGAAAATGCAGCAGCACTGCACGCATGTATAACTGGGTAAATTTTAATGTGCTTCTATTCTTTTATTCTTCGCATTATTGTGTATATGTATGTTTTAAGTTACTTTTTTTTCTTGTTGCACTAAAAGCCCTTCTATGGACAAATGCTGCAAATTAGCTATCGCTTTAAGCGTTACGATCCAAGCATGGGGCTGCTGTTGTATAGTTGTCTATGTTTTTTGTATCTGTCCCTATCAAATAAACTCAATATCAATGGATGGAGAATGGATGGATTAAAAGAATTCCAAGTTTGCATAAAAATGAATGCCACATTTGAAATTGTCCTATATTTTTACGGAGTGAAAAAAACTTCGATGCCACAAATGTCTGCCTTTTGTGAGTCAAGATAAAATATAAAGAGTGGAAACTGTTTTACATCCATTTATGATTAATTTCTGTAACGTTATGCTTTGACTCATTTGCAACCGCTTAGCCGCTGTTCGTTTTTGTTTTTTCTTCACAGAAAACCCTCAGCGGCTCACATACCTGTGTCGCATCGGGATCCGCAGAGCGATGGGCAAAAGTCGCCTGAACCACATGGCGTCATTACCGCTACCAGAACCCATCAAGAACTTTCTGCTGCATCGAAACTGAAAATGAATAAAAATACTTAGTAAGTTCCAAAGATAAGTTGCCGTTTGCATTTTACTTTACAAAAAACTAATTAAAAAACTGTTATTTTCTAAATGTTTGAAAGTCAAAAAGTATTGTATTAACTTTGTCACTGTAAGGAATTTTTAAATTACGTTTTTTTTTTAGGTTATCAAAGGAGCCTTAGCCATGTCTGAACTTGTGAAAACTGTGTCTTACAATATATTTTTCATTGTTACCTCCCAAATCACAAAAATGTGTCATGGCTCTAATTCAGGTTAGGCATAAAAACCACAGACCGAATTAGCCTGATTCAAGATCATGGTTCTCATTTGTAGAAGTGTGATTGTACTGATCCAGTTCCTTTAATTGCTCTTTTACCTTCATAAACCGTAGCTTAATCCAGTCATCTATTAAATATTTATGGAAGATCTCTTATCTTTTCTGAAGTGTTGCCACAGACGGCTGTAATGTTTTAACGTAACAAAGCTATTAAAAAAAATAATTCAGTCAAAGATTCTGCAAGTTACCCCTAAAAGTAAACAATTACATTCCCCACTGGTTAATCAGTGGTATAAAACCTGAAGTTGGTTATATTTTAATGTCGTTGAGATCTAAAATTTGTTGAATTAATTACCATCTACACAATTCGTTGAGCGGTTCTGATATCTGGTGCTGGTATTGCACTTTCGATCTCCTAACGATAAGAGTTCATGGAGTTACCATCTTGTTGCTTTTTGTTTCTACGGATGTAGCAGTACACGTAGCAGTACACTTAACAGTCAAATGTTAGTAAGTACATTGGTTTTTGGGTCCATGTTCAGTACGGTATCACAAAAAGATCATCAAGGTTTCTGTTCGCTTCTGTAAACTGAATACAACTCTCACAGATACCTCACAGAAGGAGAAAAATAATAAACCATCGCTGGCTGGTGATATTGCAATCAGCTAAGATTCATGTACAGGTAAACTCACTTTGATTGCAAAATATCAACTAAATAGAAAAACAATGACTTTATTTTATTAAATTTTGGGCTTACCTTCATTTCTCATACCCTTGTGTCATTTACACCTGCCTTCTTGCATTGGTGTGCTGTAGATAGAAGCTTAATCTGCTCATTCTTTTCCCAGGTACTCAAGAAAAAGTAACTAAAACTTGTATATCCTCTTTTTCATAAAAGGGATAATTGCCTCTGACAGATGTATTCTTCGTCCAACTGTACATACATAACGTCTGAGCCTTGACTAGGCATAAATACCGTATGTGTAATGTTATACACTCTAAGTACTACCATCAAGAAGAGACAAACCACATATTGTTTCTTCGCTAGGCTTTTTCCAGCTTTTGACGTCTGGTAGTGGTGGTTCAGTTGATTGCAATTACCAATTTATGCCACTAGATGGTGCTGCATTTAGCTAAATGTTTCCTTTATATAAAACATCTAGCACTTTATGAGGCTGGTCTACATTTATGAATGAAAGAGCAAATTAAATGTACTTGATTCATACTAAAATACTGGTAGTTAAAGAGTTGTTTACATAACCTATTACTACATGTCAGTATACAGCCCTTAAACAGGATCTCGACCAACCTGTAATTGTGTAAGGAAATGTTTGACAAGTTATTTTCTGTATCACTGACAATCTATAAAATATTGCTAGAAATGTTTTTAACTCTATATTTATTAGTCAGTAAGCTGCCTTCTCTAGAATTTGGTCTTATATGTTGTCTTCAGTGCAGGTCTGCTATCTTTTCTGAAATTCTAACATTTAAATGTGCTGCATGTTTAAAATGTCAGTGTGTCTCGCTCAGAAATTTGTCATATTTAATTGCAAACATTAAATCTGGTCTCAGATGGTTCCCTGTTTGTTTCTTATTCCCTTAATGTTCCGACTTATACAAGTTTGTGTGCTTCTTGGGGTTATTGTTTTAGGCCTACTACTCCTTTTTGGGCTCTGTTACCACCCAAAATGAAAAAAATCCTCTCATAATCAGCGTCAGTGATGTCGATTAAGGTAACACAGTCTATAGATGATAATGAAGTATGATCCAATAAAAAAGATCCACTATTAGTGGGCATTAGATAGAGGTTTATCATATGTATATCATCTTCTGAAGCGGTCTTTGAATAAATAGTAGCATTAAAGTTATCTACCAAGAATGTGGAACAATGCTGAATCTGCTTCATCCACAGAGGTCTTAACACACCAGTGGAGATATTTTGATTTAACTGAAAAAACACAGATGAGATAGTTGTACTATTTTAACTTAGTAGTTCAGTTATAAAACGGGCTTATTATAAGTGCTAATCTGAAAATGCTTTAAACAGACAGACCCTAAATATTCATGTTCATTGAGGTTCTTCACCCTTTTGCTTACTTTTACCCTTACTTTGAACCAACTTCTAATTTCTGTTCCTTTTTGTAGCTGTGAACAGGCTATTTATATATCTTACATAAGTTTTTGTATCAGTTTGTCTCTTTGTGATATTTTTGTTTAAATTTGGAGATATAAAAATGTTTAAATCTCACATATAAGAACATTTTGTTCTATGTTATTTTCTGAGGGTTTTACTGCGATGAATTTCCGTTGATTGTTGTTCTGATCACCATTTGGGGCACTTAAAGTCTAAGATCACGACACATTGTGACCTCTTACTGGTTGGCACTATTAACTGGATACATAACCACATGTTCTTACAGCAGACTAAGATTAAACCATCTCTTCCTTTGATCATAATAGGCAAGGATCATATCCCTCGCTCTGTCTTTCTGTGTCTTTCTAACCATAAGGCCAGACCAAGATTTAAATTGGAAAAGCAAAAGCAAATGTGGTGGATTAGCAGGGTTTTTGCCAAGAGGCAATAGTATCATTCATGCTACTGTGAAATATCTTCTCTGCTGCCAGGATATTAAGCCGTTACAATGTCATGACAGTCATGAGATTGTCATACAGCAACAGTCAGAGGCCTCTTCAGACTCATTGCAAGACTGACTGATACTGGAGATCCTTCCTACCCACAGCATTACCGTCCACAATGACTCTTTGAAGATATGAGTTAGTACAATTTAATTTCCCTTTAGGATAAATTAAATATTGAATCGCTTAGATTATAGATCATTTTAATCATTGCCAAAGCTGGTGTGAAACATTGACACCGGATATGAACTTAAACATGACGGTTTGGAGACCTCACCTTTCATACCTGAGAAAGTTGTGTAGAGCATGACCTAAACTACAAAAGTCAAATATGAAGAAGGAATTAAATGAACAGCCCACTTCATTAAACAGCAGGTAAGAAGGTACAGAAGGAAAGTATCCCCACGAGCTTGAAGCTGCCACTACCATGTTTCTCCATGGTGATGGTGTGTTCAGTGTGTTAGTTTTCTACAACAGATTCAAATATAGGCTAAAGAAATATGCAATTTTGCTTTATTCTGACCAAATATGTTTCTTGTGTCCTCTACACTGCTTGTGGCAAAACTTTATTGTGAATTCTGGCTTTCATACAAGAACTTTTCTTCTTTCAGCCTTACTTTTGTTGGTTTTTCTATCACATAAAACATAAAAAATATATTTTAGTTTGAGGTTGCAAGGTTACAAAATGTGGAAAAATCTACAAGGCACTATGTATGTGTTTATATATTTCTTTTGAATACTTAACATCTTTAGGGCATTCATAAAAATAAATGAATATAGGAGCATTAGAACTATGTTGCCCTTTTAGGGTAATGTGGGTAATGTGTTGCACGTTAAGCAGTTTCTCTTTTGTGTTTATCTTAACTAACATGCAAACTTCATAACCTTCCGGGAATACAGTCCAATTTAATAAATGCGTGAGAGCGGCCTAGATCCGGATATTTGATATTGTCGTGAAGCTGATAAATGTGTCACGTTGGTTGCAAAAAAAAACCCTCATGTTTTAGTAAAAACATAACTAAACCAGCCTGGGAACCCTGAATGAAAGCAGCAGGGGGCACAACAGCAGAGGAAATTTGAAGGCCCTAAAAAGGTCATGTTGAGAACAGGGAAGATAAGTTGTAATTGTTTTTGCGACCTTCTTAGATGGAGAAAGATATTCTACAGATATTTTAGGACAAAACAAAACATAAATGGGCATTTAGTTTTGTTAAGCTCTCCACTGAATCCAAACAATGAGAAAACAGGAATAGAAATGCCAATTATTAAAGTAAACAACAGTTGAATCCAGTCTCTAGGTGGCACTGTTCTGCTTTCCAGCATGGCAGGCACCACATCTTTCTTCACCTTCCCTCACTCCTTTTTTTGCCTCTGCCTCTCTCTCCATCCGCCCTGAGCTCTCCTGACTAAGTTTCGCTGCAGACGCTGATCCTTTCAGATCTCATTAAATGCAAGCCTTTTCATTAGCAGAACTCACACTTAGAAACTAAAGGAGAGAAGAATTGTTGGGGAAATCACTGTTTTCATTGCAAGAGCCACTTTCCTTCTGTTGTTTTATATCACAGTTTATTTAGGGGGCAATCTGGTGTGTTTTTTTATTAAAGAGGTTTCACAGAAAAGTGTTTATATTGACCAGACTTTTAAAAACTATCTTGTGATCAGTCCTCGTCTGAAGGCTAAACTCTGTTTGTGACTCCTATAAGAAAAGCCGCCCAGTATTGACAGTATTGGAGCACTGTTTTTCTTTGATTACGTACCTGGTGCTGAAAAGAAGCAGATCTGGTAAATGCTTTACTTCTTCTAAAAATCACCAGGAGCCTGGAAAAGCTGAATACTGTTGTTCATTCCTGAGTTTATATGCACCACAAGCTGCAATCCAAATCTCAACAGGCTCTGCTAATATCGCCACAGCGTTCCGCTCCTGCATGCAAGTCCACGTTAAAAGCGCCGCGGCTTGACTCACGAGCTCACCGCAGCTTTGATAGACGTTTCCTCTGATTCTGTGTTTCCATGTAAAACTCTGTGTCAGTGTGTGCATGCAGGTGTCTGGTTAACATATACAGTGGCTTGCAAAAGTATTCGGCCCCCTTGAACTTTTCCACATTTTGTCACATTACAGCAACAAACATGAATCAATTTTATTGGAATTCCACGTAAAAGACCAAAACAAAGTGGTGTACACGTGAGAAGTGGAACGAAAATCATACATGATTCCAAACATTTTTTACAAATAAATAACTGAAAAGTGGGGTGTGCGTAATTATTCAGCCCCATTTGGTCTGAGTGCAGTCAGTTGCCCATAGACATTGCCTGATGAGTGCTAAGGATTAAATAGAGTGCACCTGTGTGTAATCTAATGTCAGTACAAATACAGCTGCCCTGTGACGGCCTCAGAGGTTGTCTAAGAGAATGTTGGAAACAACAACACCATGAAGTCCAAAGAACACACCAGACAGGTCAGGGAT
This sequence comes from Valencia hispanica, assembly GCA_963556495.2. NCBI lineage: Eukaryota > Metazoa > Chordata > Actinopteri > Cyprinodontiformes > Valenciidae > Valencia > Valencia hispanica. Next base: position 12,562,510 of record OY747707.1, on the reverse strand, counting down.
AAAGTTATTGAGAAATTTAAAGCAGGCTTAGGCTACAAAAAGGTTTCCCAAGCCTTGAACATCCCACGGAGCAATGTTCAAGCTCAGGTGGGGGAATCTGTCCATAGGACAACTATTAGTGGTGCACTGCACAAAGTTGGCCTTTATGGAAGAGTGGCAAGAAGAAACCCATTGTTAAAAGAAAACCATAAGAAGTCCCGTTTGCAGTTTGCCACAAGCCATGTGGGGGACACAGCAAACATATGGAAAACTAACACTGCACATCACTCTGAACACACCATCATCACTGTCAAATATGGTGGTGGCAGCATCATGCTCTGGGGGTGCTTCTCTTCAGCAGGGACAGGGAAGCTGGTCAGAGTTGATGGGACGATGGATGGAGCCAAATACAGGGCAATCTTGGAAGAAAACCTCTTGGAGTCTGCAAAAGACTTGAGACTGGGGCGGAGGTTCACCTTCCAGCAGGACAACGACCCTAAACATAAAGCCAGGGCAACAATGGAATGGTTTAAAACAAAACAAATCCATGTGTTAGAATGGCCCAGTCAAAGTCCAGATCTAAATCCAATTGAGAATCTGTGGCAATATCTGAAAACTACTGTTCACAAACGCTGTCCATCTAATCTGACTGAGCTGGAGCTGTTTTGAAAAAAAGAATGGGCAAGAATTTCATTCTCTAGATGTGCAAAGCTGGTAGAGACATACCCTAAAAGACTGGCAGCTGGAAGTGCAGCAAAAGGTGATTCTACAAAGTATTGACTCAGGGGGCTGAATAATTACGCACACCCCACTTTTCACTTATTTATTTGTAAAAAATGTTTGGAATCATGTATGATTTTCGTTCCACTTCTCACGTGTACACCACTTTGTATTGGTCTTTCACCTGGAATTCCAATAAAACTGATTCATGTTTGTGGCTGTAATGTGACAAAATGTGGAAAAGTTCAAGGGGGCCGAATACTTTTGCAAGCCGCTGTAGTGTGATTAAAAGTCTTGGGTCAAGACTTATATTTTCCTTTCAAGAAGGCAGTGCTTCTTGTAATCTTTTACACTCTTGATTAAAAGTCCATGAAAATTTCCCAGCTTTTTCAGTCACTTTTAGTCCACTTCCTGACAGTTTTGAGAGGAATGTTTAGTTTTAGAAACCAGTGAACACTGACCAAGGATGCATGATGTAGCAAGAAGGTCGCAGGATCAAATCCCAGCCTTGGGTCTCTTGCATGGTCTACCAATGCTTGCATGGATTTTCTCCAGGTATTCTGGCTTCCTTCCATAGTCTAAAATAATGCGTGTAAGGTTAATTGGTCTCTCTAAATTAGGAATGAGTGTATGTGCATGGCAGTCCTAAAAGAGTATAAAAACAGTTAATTGAGGAATTATTCAGTAGAGTCGGTTTCTAAAATATTTGACAGTTACCACCCTACTGAAGACACTAAGAGTTGTCTGAATATATTGATCATTTTTCATTTTTCCTCAAGTTGCTACTCAGCAGCACATGTGGGCCGCACATCAGGGAGAGCTTTTCCTTTCCTAAGACTGTCACGCTCGATAAATCACTCAGTGCTTAAGCGCAACACAAACAGGGAATTCTTTCAGTTTTTACAGATATAATTAAGAAGTATATGGTTAGAAATACAGAAAGAATCTTTACTAATAAAAGTTTTTTTAAATTAAAGAGCTCAGAGGGGCTTAATGACCCTTAATGTGACTGGGTTCCAAAGGAGCCGGTAGTTGTGAAATGTGGCAAAGCCAGGAAGGATGTGATGTGATTGCTTCTGTAATTACTGTCACAGTCTGTAACTGGGGTCTTATACTTAATTAGCTCCCTCTCATTTGGGCCATGTTTGGTAATTGGGTATGTGTGTTACAGCTTGAACTGCTGGATCTGCTTTCAAGGAGTAATGAAACTCTAAAAACGACAAAGAAACTAAAGGCAGCTGGCATACACCCTAACCCTAACCCTTACAGTGCGATGAATAAATACTTACCCCCCTACAGAATTCTTTTGTTTTTGTATTTTCGATGCATTTACAACTTACAACCTAAGTAAATACAACAATAATTTGATGATTTCATTTATTAATAGAAAAATCCTTTCCAATCCACTGGGATTAACCACATTTTTCTTTTAAGGGATTTTGAGGCACGAGTGACCTTTATATTGTAGGATGTAAAACAGTAAAGGGCAAAACATTCAGCAAAGGCCCCACGGTTGGGAATTAAACCCCTGACAGCGGTGTCAAGAAAAAAAAAAGAGAAATTTAATGACAAAATAAGTCACAATGTGGAACTTTACCAGAGGTCGACCAAAATTGTTACTTTTAAATATTAAAAGTGTATCAACAACTCATCCAGTAGGTCCCAAATGACTGGTCATCAGTTTGTGACCTTAAGCTCTTCGGTGATGCAGCAGGACAATGAGTTGAACCGGGGCTGAATGACTCACAAAAGAAGTTTTGGAGTGGCCTAGTCAACATTTTAAATCAGATTAAGAAGCTGTGGTATGACTTTAAACACAATACCCTCCAAAGGGCCTGAAACACCAGTTACTGCAAACGCCTGATGCCATTTGCCAAGGGTGGCACAACCAGTTATTAAAAGTTATTACTTTTTCACATGGGCCAGGTAGATTTCTGATCTTTTGTCTCCTTGTTCGATGATCTGAAACATGTAAATGTGACAAACAGTAACAAAAATCTGTAAAGGGAGCAAATATTTCTTCACCACACCATATACTGAAATCCACATTTTAGAGGCAGTGATGATGGGGAAGAATCAAAGTATGCAATAGTTAGGGTAAAAATACTTCAGCTTTATGTTTTGCTAATTACACATTAGGAAATAAATTTATGAGAGGACTAGAAATAAAAGTGAGCCAGTCAAAGGCTTGTTTAAGCTGTTTTTGTGCCTAAAGTACAGTGTCGTTTCACTTAAAACTTAAATGTTTTGCTTTGGTTCAGATTTAGCCATGTTAGCTTTAGCTCTTGTTGCTACATAGTAATGTACCATTTTTTTAAACGGGCATATTATTAACTATTCCCTGAATGGGGGTGGAATTTGGTGTATGTTTTTTGTTTTTTTTACACAGATGAGACTAAAAACAAAAACACTGTTCCAACAAGCTGTGTTGAATTTTTGACACGTTATCTAGAACCTCGGTTTTACCAAATAACAAATTCCATTTGTACTCGGAAATTCCGACTTCCGAGGCCAATGGAACGCATCCTTAGATTTGACAACTGTAGTGAGACGGGATGTGTAGTAAAATTTTATTGTCCTTTATGGTTTTGTTATGTACATGTGAATTCAGTTGTTTACAGCTGCATATGATCTTTTATCACATATTCTTTTTTCATTGTGCCTTTTTACAGTGCTATTAAAAAGTATTTTACCTTAAAGATTTCTTCTGTCTTTGCTCTTTTGTCAAATTTAACAGTTTTAAATCAACCAAATTTTTGTATTTGATACAGTGTCACATTGTCGATTAACTTTCTGACCCACATGCAGGACACGACTAGTGAGACCAAGGTGTAAATTACATAATTTATTGGAAACAATTATTAGGTGATTACAGGAACCAGGAAAACCGCAAGACAGGAGTAAAGGAACCAGCACTGTAGAGAGGGAAGTCAAGATGTGAGTGAGCCAAGTCTGGGGTGTCTGTGTGAGCTGTGGGTGGTGATCCAGGGAGACGGTGGTGGAACAGCCAAAGATGGAGGACGGAAGGCTGAAGGTGGACAGGCAGAGCTTCGAGTCGGAGCATGAGCATGAGGGGGAAGAGGAACCTTGAGGCTGTCAGACGTGGGAGGATTACCAGGAGCTTCACAGTAGCTTGTGAACGAATCACGGAGGATTCTTGGAATTTACCAGAGAAACCTTTTGGTGGAGCACAGGTAAGAATCACAAAGGTGAGTGTGCAAACAGATAATAGATTTACAAAGAATTACTCAGAAGAAACACAGAGGGCTAGAGGTTACCACAGAGGGGAAACACTCAGGCCTAAGAGGTCTGTCAGCCATGATGGACATGTCCCAGTCTCGGGCGGGGCCCCCTGGTGGAGATCACCGGGAAGGTGTAGAAAAAAGAAGACAGACAGAAACAAACATTCCAGATTCCTGACACACAGATAACTTGAGGATATACAAAATGTAGTTTTCAAACTGGCCTTTAAAAAGTAATTATCCTATGAAACTAATAATTGGTTTTGCCACCCATACCAGTAGTGATGACCATTAAATGTCTGTGATGGCTGACATTGAATCTTTGACACTGCTGTAGAAGAATTTTGGCCCATTCTTTGCAAATTCTTTTAATTCAGACACACTGGAGGGCTATTAGAAATGAACATCCTGTTCAGCGCCACACCAAAGTATCTCTAAATTCAGACTTTGACTAGGCCGCTTCAAAACTTTCATTTTATTTAACCATTTAGAGGTGGTTTCGCTGATATGGTTCTCTGTTTAATTTATTTTCCATATAGATCAGCCTCTCTCTTCCCCAAATACAATAATAGCTGCAGGATACAATGCATAACTCTTATCTTTTTAATTTTAATTTGTGAAATCCACTCCACCTTTGACTGGGGAATGAATCTAACCTTCTTGTTACATGTATAAAAAGAGGTTTTGTCTATTTGTGTTGCTATGGATGGAAATCTGAGTGGGTCAGCTGATACCACCATGATAAAGGTCATTACACCTAACCATGCATGGTTAATTGTTTCCATAGGGCTTTACTACTCATGGGAAGGATTTTCCACCACGGAGAACATCCAGTGGCTAGTAGTGGAAGGGGGGGGTGGTTGTACTGGATGAGGAACAAAGCTGTGGAGCTGTCATGGCCGGTGGGGTTGGAGGGACTGTGGTCGGGGGTGGGCATGGGGTTCCACTCCTCCTCTTCATCTTCCGCCTTCTTTATGTCCCCAACCCCCACAAAATGAACCAAAACCCATCAGGCATTTTCCCAAACCACTGCTTGACAACAGCCTGGGTAGAAGAAACCCCGTTCCAACAGAAGAGGGACGAAGAGGAAGAGAGTCAATCGCCACTGTGGGAATCTTGTAAACTGTGCTTTCCTGAGGCCTTGGGAATCCCACACAAGAGCTGAAACCTGCGGGCATGGAAAACGGGCTGCGTCCCTCGAGAGCGGTTGAAAACAACACTGTTTGATCACTAGTAATACATGTGACAGTGACACAATTTGTTTGTTGTTAAAAAAAGGCCATGCATTTCAGTACTGCAGAAAAAAAAAAAGTTTAAAAAAGATTGGTCTATGCTGCTGGAGCCTGCAATGATTTCCCTAACCTTATTAGATAAATTCAGCCCACCAACATGAAATTATAGTCCTGGACCATGATCAGTCATGAAAACCACATTAACAAGGAGTTAGTGATCGACAGAAGGAAATTTGTTCCTGTTTTTCTAACAGTTTTTCTGCCTGCCAAAGCGATTTTGAAAGAAAACCTGGTCTAATGTTTTCAATTTTTAAAATATTTCTGACAAAAAAAGCATTTATCAAAACGGTTTTACAACAACGGAGGCTTAGGAGAAACATTGGTTTAAATCACAATTTTATTTTGTTGAGAAATCTTTAATGAAGCAATTCCATTCATCACAAAAGTTCGAACTTGGATCTAGGAATGAGTACACTACGCTAATTACAATTTGCAATACAAGTAAATAATGCAATCTCAGAAAAAGCCACCCACGCTCCATTTCCGTTACTCTGCTATGAGAATGCTGCTGCTAATTGAGTATGGACAGATGCTGCTGTACATATTTTAGCTACAGCGATTACTGTTATTAGTGTTTCTTCTTTTGTCTTTTTTATTCATTACGATGGTATAGTAGTAGTGACCTAAGTCACTATATCGTTAATGTTATTTAGCACTGATGGCGAGCTGGTGAGAAGCAACATTTTGTTTTGATCAGTGTAATTCTTGTAATTATCACATGTGGAATGACAAAACATCTCTCTTGAATCTTGAATCAAGGCATTTATCCATGTATTCAGTGAAGCGTCATGCTCAGGGACAAAGGTTTTACAATACACTATTGTAATGATACATGAAATGCCAGAAGTGCATCATCAGTGCAGCTATGACCATTTTGAATTTTGAGGTTTAGGTTGGAGAGGTACCTGAGACTTTTTAGCTGGAGTTCCGACTTCTGATGGTTTTCAGATGATTTGTTCCTCACTTGGAACTCAGATATTCCCACTTTTGAGTACACTGGAAACACACCATTCAGTTAATGAACAAAAATGTTGTTCTTTTCACAGAACATTACATCACAACTGCTGTTGCGACTTGTTGGATTGTTTTGGAGACAAAAACATGAACACTTTGTCACTTATTCTTGCTTTAGAGGACTTCACAGCCATTCCTTTGCCTTCATCTCAGACTCACATCAATCACACCAATCCTCTGCATATCATCCTTTACTGTTTTTTTTTGTTTTGTTTTTTACACTTTATTTAATTAGGTCTTTTTTGGGTTTCAAATAGCATATAAAGCCTTTAAGCCCTTACTGCCTAAATTTATTTACAATTATATAAACACAAAAATTGCATATTTGCTGTCAATCACATCAAAAATTAGTGTTGCTTTTGATAAAGCACATGCAACATATTGCATATTAACGTAAAATAGTTTGTGTATGATGCAAATTGGCAACATTAGGCATAATTGAAAATAATAGGAATAGGCTTGTAGATTATTTTACAGATGTTTCTGCTGGTCAATGGGGCTTTAAAATTAAATTACATCAAACATTTCTGTACAGTCCATTTTGGTCCATCATCACAGTGTCTTAAAAAAAACATTACAATATTACAACTTAAAAAGTTCAAGAGGAATGAAAACTTTTCACTGCTTGACAAAGCCTCCTAAATTGTCATAATCTGATTCTTTGTAATAAAAAGTTTTAAACTATACAAAGCCATCTATTTACATAATGTATAGTAGTTTTTATGAACAAAAAGGTCTGCTTAATGTTGGAGAAAATTAGTAAATGTAAAATGATGAACACGGACACCAACATAAATGCCTGTTAATTTACATGTTTATCTTCTAGGTTCATTTGCAAGGACATTTAGGAAAGCTTCACAAAATCTATCATCTCTTGGGAGCCACGCAGCTTCCCTGATCTACTGTAAATGAGGAGAGGCAGAAGATAAGCATTTAGGGAAATATTTAGTTCCATATATTACATATTCTTCATGTGGTCTGTGGGTTTTACATCTGGTTCAAGGCATGATCGCTTGTTTTGGGGTCATGCATCTTGTGTGTTTGAAAACATCTTCTAAAAAGAGGAATAACTGTAAAATATATTTTTGCCATTTTTTAATTTAGAGGTTAGATTGAGACACTTTTCTCACATCAATATATTATGTGTGAAGATAAATACCCTCATTGCTATTTTCATTATAAAATACAATCATCTTCATTTAAGAAATTCTGAAAAGTGCATGTTTTAGTAAAGCCAGCTCTCTTTGCTCTCTTAATTGACTTTATTTTTTGACATTCTTCTCCCATTTGATTTATTTTCAAATGTCAAATTGTATAAATTGGTATTTTCTGCAAGAGCTGAGGAGGTAAAGGTAATTTTCTACTTTGCTAATGCAGATGAAACGTTAAACTTGTAAAGGTAACTTTAAAATTTCACATCAGAGCTAAAGAACCAACTGTACAATCAATATATTTTTATCTTCTGTTATTCAGTTTGCAAAAATAAGTCTTTCTCCATTGTTTAAGAGCTCATTACTTTATACTGATCCATGAAGATTTATAAATGTTTGGTGGGAATAGAAAGCATAGGCCTAGAGGAGTGCAGATTTGCGTGACCATGAAGCCAACTTCCTGTCCTCAGTGAATTCCATGGAGAAGTGTGCGGCTCCGTCGGTTTTTACTCCTTCTCCAGTCCCAGCATGCAGGCAAATGCAATTTCTGTGTGAGTGTGACATGATTTATGTTTGCAGGAGTCATCTTTTGCTCCATGTTATCCCAGAGAGACTAATGTCAGAGGTTATGGCAGCCAGCATATTTACTGTTGCACAGGAACTGATGTAACTCCCCCGGTTGCCTTTAAAATCTGGGTGTGACTTCAATCACACGTATGCAATACTATATAAGATGAATAGATAACTACAACGGATAAGCAAAATATGCAGTTGTTCCTGTGAAATCTCAGGCAACTTTTAGATATTGGGCTCAAACAGGAAGCAAATGGGGTAAAAAATGAACCTGTAAAAGATATGGCTACTCTACCCACAGCGAGTAACTTTAATGACTTAAGAACAAGCTTGTTTTTTAAATAAAAGGCATGAAACTCAGACATACAGTTTATGTTAAAGTGAGACCTCTTGTTTGTACACAGGCTTAATCCTTTTAACGTTATTTACCTGATGAGCGTGTTGTGCCATTTGGTGATCGAGTGGGGGTACCTTACCCTGGTCTAACATATATACATTACCTACTGTAAGTATTGGTTTGATTAGTTTTACTTTGAAAAAAAAAAATCGAAATTGTTTCTTCTAGTCCAATTTGTCATTTATGCAATTATTTAAAAATTATTTATTTTAGTCTTTAGAATTTGTACATAACTTTATATTTTGTCCATTTACATAATTTTGAAACATTAACTCATATTTTATAATTTCAAAACAAGGACTTAAGTATTCAATACTTGAGTAGCCTTTTCACCAAATACTTTTTTACTCTTCGAGACTAATTATTTGGATTATTACTTTGTACTTTTACTTAAATGACAAATGTGTTGAAGTAGTTCTTTTACTCGAGTATATTTTTTGGGTACTATCCACTTCTGCCTATAACTATGACCAACTGAGGCGTTTAAACTAAATTGAGCTTTTATTGAATTAGCAATCATCAGTTAGTGAATGGGATAAAACGCAAGAGATGGTCCTTTGTCTGGTCATACATGTATATCTGAAAAAAGATTCAGAGATTAAAGAAGTTTAGGGTCTTATAAATCACAGCCCCCTCCGTCTTTCTAACATGGAAGAGGTGTAAAACTATTATTACTTCCTCGTCTCACATATGAGAGAATGCATTTTTACGAACATACTAATAATGTATTTGGAGAAAACCACTTATTAATAAACATTAACAGATCATATGAGTTTTCCTCTTTTGCATGGAGAATAGGTCAAGATTAAAGAAAAGAGAAAACTATTTCTGCAGGTTCTCCTGAATCTCAGGGTCCAGTAAGTTAGTTTCTATCTATTACAGTTTCAATCAAATGTTTAAACCTCAATTGCTGTAGTCCTAAATTAGATTAAAACCCATACAATCTAGTATTGGATTTACAATTATAATAAATAAAGTCAAAGCAATCCATGATGGGTTGTTTTACATTGAAAGGTCTAAATTTAGGTTGATTTACAATTTTTACCTCTGCTTGAGGAAACCCAAAACCCAAAATGAGTCCCAAAGATAAATGTCTACATGCAGAATTTCTTCCTCCAGCTCCTCTCTAAGCTGTCCGTGTCCCCTTTTGTGGTTTTCAGAGCCAGGCAGCCATTAGGAAAGCCCATCTCTTTAATCAGTTTCCTGGCGGAGGTACTGTGGGACGCTCTGTTGACCGCAGTATGCTTCCTCTTTTATTTTCTCCACCACTAGCACACCCACTTTATGGGAGAGCCCTGAGGTTTGGTGAAGCCTCCCTGACAGGTGGACAGGTGGTAGTTCAAGAGGACAAACAAGAGTGACAGGGACATCATGGCTGCTGGTGCAACTGAAGACAGAGGGGAACCTCCTGCTATCAAAGCAAGAGAAGAGTCACAAAAATACTCTGAGCTCGCTCATAAATGCTTGATGTGTCTTAAAACACAGAAACCGTAATTATCCTCAGATTTATGATGGAACCCCCCCCCAAAAAACAAAAAACTTGCAAGAGTTTGGTTTTACATGGAACAAACATGGATACAGCCAAGAAAATCAACTGTGAAAGTTTAGTTAAAGCAAAGTACCACAAGAGGATGGCTCTGAAACCTTTCAACAAAATCTCTCCTCTATCTTATATCTTATACAATCTTATCGAATTAGTAATGGTATTCAGTGCTAGAGAAACATTCATGGAGACCGTTATCTGACAATATCAAAAGTGAGAGGAGCAAGTTGGGTCAGCAGAAGCAATACAGAACACCTGTATGTGAATGAGATGGAAACTGGTGCAACAGGGTATTTGGGGTACATTACCATCCTAAGCAACGAGCAGCGCACAAGAGAGATGTAGAAGAGGGCATAGAGCGAAGGAGATGAGTATCTGTGACAGGGGGATAGCTGCAATACTGAAAATTAAATGCCTACAAGATGGAGAGATCTTATGACGTGTGCTTTGGAGATGGTGCCTCTAAGAGAAAAAACAGGATGTAGCAGAGCAGAAAATTATTAAATTTCCATTGGGTGTGACTAAAGGTTTTATTATGGATATGATGGATATTAGAGAAGGTATGTTGAATATGGATGCTGTGCTGTTCTTTAAAATCAATATGTGTTGTAATGAAGGAAAAGGAATTCACTTTTCTGCTTCGTCAGGATGGGTTATGTTACTATTGTCATAATGTAATTTCCTGTTAATTAATTTCATTTCAATTTCATATTAACTGGTCAGTTGGCAGTCTGGGAATGCTCTATCAGTGCTCTGAGGTGGTCAGATAATTATTAGCCGAAATAAACATAGATTAGAGAAACCAACTTTTATTTTCACATTTCTGGCAAGCAGAAGCATTTAAATCTTCATCGGCGCAGATCAATCTTTTTCATTGGTTTGTATTCGATTATGTAACGTTATATGGTTTTGTTGCTATATCTAAGTTGTGCTGATTCCTGTAGCAGTATACACAGCATTATTTTTTCACATGTCCAAAAAATATGCATCGGCCTGGCTTATCTTATGGCTTAGTCAGATACTGACTACAGAGCACTCAATTTTACTAAGAAGTTCAGAGTGAGATCGGTGGGGTAGAAGGAACAACAAATGATCAACGTTTTTGACCGATGCGGCCCCCTCAACCTTCTCCCAAGGGTTTTTGGTATAAACAAAAATGTCTAGATTTACATTCTCCTTGCTACAAATAACCACCAGAAATAACTGGTTAATGTAATAAAGAACAGATTTAGCCAAATACAAAAAGTATTTTTAATTTAAATAGTCAAACAAAAATATACTTTTGTTGGACCCAAATGGGCCCTTTAAACAGCAGTATTCAGTTTTAAATACATTTCAGTCCTAAAGGTCTCGTTCACTAAGAAACTGTGTAATACTTGCTCTTTTTGAAACACAATCGGTCACTCTGCTGCACGTGAACATTTTCTCCAACCCCCATTGTCTGAGTCAGAAAAAGCCAGTCTCTTCTACGTCACAGAGAAAATTAGTATTCATGGTCTTGCCTACTTTGGCTTTCAACCACCCAGGGAAGGCTGTGTTGATTTTGCGACCAGGAGAGAGCAGAGCACGTCTCTGCTAGTAGAGGCCAACTCTACTATGTGCATTTTTTTTATCCAAGAAAGAGGATCTGAGGAAGAAACTATTGGTATTTCTGTTGGAACACCACCAGAGAAGTCATTTAAGTTAGTTGTGTTTGATGGCAGCATTGCTGTTAGCCAATCAGAGGCGGGATATTTGCATATCATTAATATTTAATGAGTTACTCTAATCCCGTCGTTTTCCCCCCACCCACTTCTCCCACACACCTCTGCCTTGTGAAACAGGAGCGCCAGAGCATTTTTCTTAAATAAAATGACTCACAAGGCAATAATTCAAAATGGAGACCACAGTAAATTTATTTTAAAAAACGAGTGAAGGAGACCTTTAATTTCAGTTCTTTTAGTGTTGTGTGCTGTATGTGTTTGTAGAAGCATGCAGATGCCACCATTTGAAGCTCTGTGGCTCAATGTCTGCCATTTTCACTGTCATGATTGAGGACAGTGTACCATCCAAGTCTACAGTATTTCTAGTTTTTATCTGGTTTAGTCCAACCATGGAGAAAGCTCTTTCTGCGCCTGCATTCGAGTGTGGAACAACTAAAACTCGCTTCGCAACCTCAAACAGTCTTCCAAATCTCAGCATACCCGTCACCTTTGAAAACAATGAACCATCAAGGTGTAATTACTCTAATTACTCTTGTATTGTATAATTTTCAAGTTGATGGTGTCAGTGTGTGTATAGAAAATGTATCTCACTCTTTTCTTCATTGATTAAAGGTTTCCCAGAAAGCTTCCAAGTCAAATGTGGTTGGTTCTTGAACCAAGGGGATGTCCATGAGTTGATCCTCCAGGAAATCCTCTCTAAGATAGTCATTCTCTTTGGGTCCATGAAATGGAAGAAGTGCAGGAAATCTAAAAATAGAAATTAAAAACACAAAATAAACTTATAAACATGGACTACGTTGAAAAACCTTCTCTTCTTTATAATTAAAGTCTTAACTTTCCTTAAAGTGACACACTTTAAGGCAGCACAGGAGCGTGTAGATCTATTGTAACTATTAAAGTGAATTACCATCAGCAAGTTTGTATGTTTTGTTTTACAATGGACATTTAGTAAAGAAAAAATTCCAGGTGAACCCAGAAACAAAACACACACAATTTGGTTGGTTGCAAGTTTTTTAAACGTGCTTATGTGTGAGTAATTGTGTGAGTGCATGTGAAGCAATCAGCCCGCCACGATATGCGTTTCTGCTAATTACATTTTAATTTGGTCTTTGTTTAAAAAGAGAGGCAGGAAACAGGCTTTCCCTGGTTTGTTGTACCACATAAACATTTCAACTTCTGATCCAGCTTTATTTATCCCAGCTCACTTCCAGATCCCATGGCTATGGCCGCCACATTTCCTGGAATAAAAGGTTGTGCTGTGTTTGCGTGTGCCAGGTTGTTGATAAGAGGGAATCTGTGTGAATGTGTACATATACAATACCAGCTGTAGGTAGTGTGTGTCTAAACTGCACCGTGTTTGATGGACTGTAGTGACACGTGTGTGCATGTGTGAACCTGTGTTTATACTTTCAAATATATCCCACATGTGAGAGCAGATCTAAACCCATTTAGACTTCCTCTCCACTTTACTATTACGTTCGAAACCAAATTAGAAAAAAATACTTCCCTTGAGGATAACTTGAAGTTAATATGCTTGAGTATACAACCTTGTGATCAGTGAGATGTTAGCCAGTGTCAGTTTGGATTATTTATGTGCAATCCAAGTTATTGGTATATCCCTTATTAATTCAAATAAATATATATTCTCTTTTCAGTGTTAAAACAAAAAAATTGTACCTCAATTTTTGAGGTTCAAAATTAAAGTATTATGATTAATGGCTATTAACAGTATGGAGAATTGTCACCCCTCCCCCACCTGTTTCTGTGCACTGCCAATCAGCTCTCCTTTGCTCTTTTTAAATTCTTATTTCCAGTTGTGAGAAAAAGGGACAATTGTAGCATTGAAACTAAAACAGCGCCACCCATCACTGTTTCTACAGTTAAACATTTTTAAAACTACAGTTACCATATCTGTTGGGCGGCCGACTACAGACAGGTTACAGGTTACCCAAACAGACAGCCTGAGAAATTACTCAATTAATCATAACTTCATTGTAACTTGTGTTACGACATAAAGAGCAGAACAGAAAAAAAATCAATATATACATATTATAACAACTGAACTTGTATTATACTATTTCACATTTTAGCAACAGTTTACTTTTTTATATTACCATTTTCTTTTTGGAATGAGGTGGTGTGACTAAACTTGGGGTTTTCTCCTTTGCTTTTAAACACAATTCAGACTGCTCAGTGTAATTCACTAAATCAACGCAATTAAATGTTTTCATGTGTGTGACATCATTGCTTATATCTCACAATAAAGCTACCCTTAAAGTGACACTGACACCAGGGACTGTATCTGCAGCTTCAAACACAGAAAAAATAAAAATAAGAAACACATTGGGGGAAAAGATATGGGGCAATATGCTGGATTAAACCCCCCCCCCCCTCAAGCAAATCAAATGATTTGAAAATAGGCATTATTCCTGAATGAAATACTTTTAATTCTAATATAAACCCTGTGTCATTTATGTTATTTTATAGGGTATGGGTGATATTATAAAATATTTTGGAGACCCATAAACTAGATAGATCATTTATTAACTCTCTTTTATGAATTGCATGCACCTCTTTTGTTGCAGGAGAATATTACCATGGCTATCTGCATTCACTTGAAACTACTTTGGTCAAACAATGTTTTTTTGTTTTGTTTTTTGTTGTTGTTGTTTTTTGTTGTTTTTATCCAAACCCAAATTTAATTGCAGATTCCCACCCAAGCAACAGTTACTTTGACAGCCATCTTATAATCTTAACATCCTTATATGTATGCAGAAATCTAATTTAAACGAAATAAATATAAGCAACCAGATAACTATTAAACACTGAACCAAAAACTATTTTAAAAATTTGCAAGATAAAACCTCCTATCCGGTTTGAACCTTTTGAATGCATTGCAAGCATCCCTCAGCCCTCCTCTCTTCTCCTCCTATCCTTCATCCTAATTCAAAGCATCTTGTTGAGCGACGGGAGCACGAAAGAAAAAAGGATGTGGCTGAAGCAAATAAAAGAATCATAACAGGATCAAAGGAGTTCCGCAAATCTGTTCCTTCTGGTCATGGCGGCTTTTACATAAAACAAAGTGAAGCTGCAGACAGCTATGGCAATGCTCAAAAAGAGAAAAGAAGAGAAGGGGAGGGGTGAAGGCATAGTTTTAAACTTTATATCTTTTTGAACGGGTCATCAGTGTAGTTTGCTGCTGTGTGATTGATGCTCCCCTTTTTACTGCAGCTTTTTTTAAACTTCTCTCACTCCTTTGGTGATGACACCTACCTTTTTTTGTGAGTAAAAAAATCTAACTGGTTTGTGATGCTTTTATTTTTCAAATTGATCATGTCAACTTCTACATTTTAACCTAAACCAGCAATCCTCAGATGACTATTTCAAATTTAATAATAAACTGAAAAGAAAAACAAAACAAAATAAATCTGAAAACGTAAAAGAAATTAACACCAATCATCATTCATCCTCTTTAACAAACCCAAACATAATTCAGGCTTGGTGATTTACATTATGGCGTGAGATTGACACCAAAACCATCATACATCCTCACTTGTAAATTTCCACTGCTTGACTTTTGCCAACTCTATTTAGTGAGCAATTTGGGCAAACTTATCTTGATGTAAAAAATAGAGCATGATACAAGGTAAACTATCTATAAACACAAATGTTTCTGAGTAAAATATCACCTTTAGAATAAGATAAAATGTTTAAAAGTGTGCTTAGAAAAGAACAGAATAGAATAAAATGGAACAGAATAGAAATATCCTTTATTGTCCCACACTGGGGAAATTTGGGAGCAGCAGCACCGGAGTAATGGGCAATCAAAACATGTACATTTGGTCATTTTTCAGAGAATATGAATGATAACACAAAAAACGTTATTTAACTCGTGGTTTGTGGTTGGGTGAAGCCATTTATTATCAAACAATTGTGTTTGCCTTTTTTACATCATAATAGCAACAGAAAATACCCAAATGAACCTCAACAAAAGTCTATATACCCTGGAAGTTTTGGCATGATAACATAGACACAGGTTGACACACACAGGTGTAAATAGCTACTAAAGGCAACCATCCTCCCCTGTGATCTGTTTGCTTGTAATTAGTTGGTGTGTATAAAAAGTCAATGAGTTTCTAGGCTCCTGACATGATTCATCCAGTGTTGCACTGATGTTTGTTGGATTCCGAGCCATGAGGAAAGCAAAAGATTTATCAAAGGATCTGTGGGAGGAGATCGTTGAACTTCATAAAACAGGAAAAGGATATCAAAAGATTTCCAAGCAATTAAGTATGTCAGTCAACAGTGTTCAGACCCTAATTAAGAAGTGGAAAAAGAGGGATTCTGTTAAAACCAAACCACGGTCAGGTAGACCAACAAAAATTTCAGTCACAACTGCCAGGAAAATTGTTTGGGATACAAAGAAAAACCCACAAATATCTTCAGCTGACATACAGGACTCTCTGAAAAAAAGTGGAGTGGATGTATCAACATGCACAATAAGGAGGCACTTGAAGAAAAATGGTCTGCATGGTCGAGTGGCCAGAAGAAAGCCATTACTGCGCCAATGCCACAAAATAGCCCGCTTACAATATGCCACACAGCACTTAGACAAGCCTAAAAACTTCTGGAACAAAGTTATTTGGAGTGATGAGACCAAAATTGACCTTTAAACCATAAACGTTACATTTGGAGAGGAGTCAACGGTGCCCATGATGAAAAGTACACCATCCCTATTGTGAAACACGGAGGTGGATCGCTGATGTTTTGGGTGTGTGTTAGCTACACAAGCACAGGGCAAGGCAAGGAAATGCAATTTTGTTTGTATAGCACACTTTCAACAACAAGGTAATTCAAGGTGCTTTACATGATTAAGTGGTAAAATAGAAATAGCAGTAAAACAGACAAAGCATATAAAGACAGCAATAAAGCAAAATGCACACAGATTCATCAAAGCATTACAAAGTGTATAATGTAAAAACAGCAGTAAAACAAGAAGACACAAAACATGATACATCAAAACATTACTCAAACGCAGCTCTAAACAGATACGTTTTTAGTTGTAATTTAAAAGAACTCAGTGTTTAAGCAGCTTTGCAGTTTTTTGGAAGTTTGTTCCAGATTAGAGGACCATAGAAACTGAAAGCTGCTTCTCCACGTTTGGTTCTAATTCTAGGGATGTTGAGTAGACTGGAATTAGAGGACCTGAGTGGTCTGGGTGGTTGGTATAGAAACAGCAAGGCTTCAACATATTTTGGTGCTAAGCCACTCAATGATTTATAAACTAGTAGAAGTATTTTAAAGTCTATTCTCTGAGCTACAGGGAGCCAGTGTAAAGACTTTAGAACTGGAGTGATGTGCTCTACTTTCCTGGTTCTAGTGAGGACACGAGCAGCAGCGTTCTGGATCAGCTGCAGCTGTCTAATTGACTTTTTAGGCAGACCTGTGAAGATGCTGTTGCAGTAATCAATCCGACTAAAGATAAACGCATTGATGAGTTTTCAGGGTCCTGTTGCGACATTAGTCATTTAATCCTAGAGATGTTCTTCGGGCGATAGAACGCTGACCTTGTTATTGCCTTTATGTGACCCTGGAGGTTCAGGTCTGAGTCCATCACTACACCTAGATTTCTGGCCTGATCAGTAGTTTCTATCTGTATTAACTGAAGCTGTGTGCTGACTATTGATCTTTCCTCTTTAGGTCCAAAAGTAATTACTTCTGTTTTGTTTCTGTTCAATTGGAGGAAGTTATGAGACATCCATCCATTTATTTGCTCGATGCATGTACTTAGCGTTTGGATGGCTTTAAAGTCACTGGTGACATTATAATGTAGAGCTGAGTATCATCTGCATAATTATGGTAGCTAATGTTATTGGTTGTTATAATCTGGGCTAGTGGGAGCATGTAGATATTAAATAAGAGGGGCCCCAGGATGGAGCCCTGGGGCACCCCACATGTGATTTCTGTTTGTTCTGATGAAAATTTTCATATTGAAACAAAGAAGTTCTGGCCAAGGGAACTTGGCCACAATTGATGGCAAGATGAATGCAGCATGTTATCAGAAAAAACTGGAGGAACATTTGTACTCATCAGCTCGGAAGCTGCGCATGGGACGCTCTTGGACATTGCAACATGACAATGTTTCAAAACACAAGGCCAAGTCAACGTGTCAATGGCTACAGCAGAAAAAAGTGAAGGTTCTGGAATGGCCATTTCAGTCTCCTGACCTCAATATCATTGAGATCTCAAGCATGCGGTTCATGCAAGACAGCCCAAGAATGATAATAATAATAATAAACTTTTGTACATTTATAAAGCGCTTTTCAAACAAAAAATGCAGTTCAAAGTGCTTTACAGAATAAAAATCACCCACCCCCACAAGTTTAAGCATGAACACAATTATACTACTCTCCCCCCCAATCCTATCCCCATGTGCAGACACACTAAGGAGCAACATTAAAAGGACATTAAAATAGAAAATAAGATGGACACTGGGCCGAGTACAGATGAGCCAGGTTTGGTAAGGAAACGCCATCATGGAGCCATCTGCCCCGACAGCAGGGGATCAACAGCAGTAGCCGAGGCACTGACCCAGGGTGTCCAGAGGAGGAGAGGCCAGGATCCTGTTCTCCAACCAAGCACCACCCGGAGAGCACCCAGGCAGCCACAGCTGACCAACGCTCCCAAGGCAGAGGGCTCGCACAGAGGAAACACTTGAACGATGTGTCTATGTTTCTATTATATGTGTAAAACAACAGGCTAACATATTAAAATACACAAATAAATGAATCGATTGGTAGATAGGTAGGTAAATTATTGAATAAATAAAATAAACGAGATAAATACAAGACCAAGTAGTAAAACACTGATCAATAAAAGTAAATAAAACATGAAAAGCAAATAGACAGGCAGTAAATGGTAATCAATTAATTAAAAGCTCGGCTGAAAAGGTGAGTCTTGAGCCTGCTCGTTCTCACGTTCTCTGCGGCCCTGAGATACAGAATGTACAGGAACTGAAGACATTTTGCCAAGAAGAATGGGCAGCTTTATCCAGAAGATAAAGTGTCTGATCCACAACGATCACAAAAGACTTCAAGCTGTTGTTGATGCTAAAGGAGGCAATACAAGGTATTAAGAACTATGGTATGTAAACTTTTGATCAGGGTCATTTGGGTGTTTTCTGTTGTCAATCAATTTATGATGTAAAAAAGGCAAACACAATTGTTTGACAAATGGCTTCACCCAACCACTAACCACAAGTGAAAGAAAGTATTTTGTGTTTTCATTCATATTCTCTGAAAAATGACCAAAACATCACAAATTCTGCCAGGGTATGTAAACTTTTGAGCATAACTGTATATATATATATATATATATATATATATATATATATATATATATATGTGAATGTACATGTTTTTATCACTTCGGTGCTTTTGCTCCCGCATTTCCCCAGTGTGGGACAATAAAGGATATTTCTATTCTGTTCTAATCTATTCTACTTTACTCTATTCTGTCTATTCTATTCTATGATACATAGCGTTCAGATGCAATGCAAACTTTGTTTGACCTCTACGATCATATCAGTTTGACAATGGATACCCATATAAATCAAACCGTTAAGACATGCTTCTTCCATCTGAAGTGACTTCCTAAACTTAAACGCATCCTAAAGAGACGAGATGTTCAAACAGTGGTCCATGCTTTTATCACCTCTCATTTAGATTACTCAAATTCTATTCTTTATGATGTTAAATCCTCCTCTATTTCACGCCTGCACTTTGTGCAGAATGCTGCTGCTCGTTTCCTGACCGGCACAGGTCGCAGACAGGACATTACCCCGGTTTTGTCTAAACTGCGCTGTCTTCCTGTCCATTTTCGAATCCAATTTAAGATTTTATTGTTTGTTTTTAAATCTCTCAATGCCCTAGCACCCGTATATCTCTCCGAGTTGCTCAGTCCATATGTTCCCGCACGATCTCTCAGATCTCCTGATCATCACCTGCTGTGTGTCCCCAAAGCCCACACTAAGCTGGGTGGTGAGCACATCTTCGCTGTCTGTGCCCCAAAACTCTGGAACTACTTACTTCTCTCGATCAGGCTCGACCCATCCCTCACCTCGTTTAAGACTCGTTTAAAAACTCATTTCTACCCCTTGGCTTTCAATTCTGTATGACCTTGGATTTGAACATGGCTTCTTATTAATTTTACATCCTATCTTACCACTTTGTTTTGCTTTTATTTTCATTTTTTTCCATATGTGTTTTATTCTCTATTACTGTTTACATATTTGAGCTTTTTGGTACAGCACTTTGGTCAGTTCCCATGCTGTGTTTTAAAGGTGCTATAGAAATAAATGTGGTATGGTATGGTATGGTATCAGTTTATAAAACTTCAGCGTCTAATTTGAAAAAACACATTGCGGTAAGATTATTTAAAACAGTACTTGTATGATATTGCTTTCTTATTTTTCATGTGTGTTAAGTTTATTAGTTTGGCTAAGGTAAGTCTGCAAAGATCCTGTCGTTGCCGTTGGTTAGTCTGGGAGCTAGCTAACATGCGCTCTTGGATGAAAGCATTATTTAATAATAATTTTTAGAAATGTTACCTGCCTGTTGTTCGCAGTGTATTGGGAAAAGTTTAAAATGTTCTATACAGGTTCAAAAAATTTTTTGTCATTCTTTTAACAAGCAAAATTTCTGCTTTTTTTCTACAGTGTTTACAAAACAATTTCCTTTGTGCAATTTTTCTATACATTGTTCATCTGAGAAATGTGCTTTGAACGTAAAAATTTTATACAGGTGAACTGAATCAAATGTCTGCTATTGACTACGCAATAAAACATCAAACAGTTAACAAATGATGAATACTCTGAGTAGTTTTTAAGAAGTATTAAGTATTTTTTTAACACCAGTACTTTTATTTGAGTACAATTGAAGCAATGTAACAGTACTTGTAGTTGAGTACAAATCGTCAGTACTCTTTCCACCTCTGTATGTATATATATATATATATATATATATATATATATATATATATATTCTACCTGCAATAATATTAATGTTTCAGAAAGACAAGTAAGAAAACTTCCAGAAAACTGCACAACTGCTGAAACACTAAGTTCCTTTCCTTTCTGTGAGGCTAAAACCCATTTGCTTAGAGCTGCCTTTAATTGGTAGTAACTGGAACATACTGTAGGGTAATTGTAGTCTGGATTACAACTATTTATTACTTGTCTTTCTTTTGCCACTTTGTGTATGTAATGTTTCGTTTGTTCATTGTGTTATGTTTTAATCTTGTGAAGCAATTTGGTCTGCCTTGTTGCTGAAATGTACTATACAAATAAACTTCTTGAAGATGGATCTCAGCCACTATAAATCCTCTATAATTTGTTGGTTAATTAGCTTCCAGCTGAATTGCAGAAACACTGTTTGCAACATCCTCATTTTCCAGCTTTGTTCAGCTGATAAACTGATAAAACATCTGTTTCAGATTCTTTCAAAAATGCTTACAGTTTAAAACATTACTAATGTCACTCATCCTCAGTGGAAACTTGTACCCGTAATAGACTTAATAAACGATGTCATAGCAACATTTAAAAACAGTTAAAAAAGCCAACAAAATGTGGCATTTTTAACAAAACAGATTACAAAAAAACCTTTAATATCAAAGTTAAAAACCAATTCTTTACCACTATAAGTCACACAATCATAACAAACACACCATCCCCACTGTGAAGCATGCTGGTGGCAGCATCTTGCTGTGGGTATACTTTTTAGCAGCATCTGATGGCTAAATTTTTCATACATAAATGTAAACTTTCTAGCAAAACGCCATATTTTAATTTCTTCCTTAAAGATATAGAACAATTTACACAGTCAATATCAGACTTGAATAACAAAAAGGCTCTCAAAACCATTTGTATTCTTAATTCTTTGCATTTATTTGTATAATTTCTTTTTAGCACGCCTGGTAATTTGTATGTAATAATTAGCGTTATTGTATACTTGATCTCTGTGTTGTATACTTGTTGTTCAATAAAGTTGATTACAAAAAAAACTTTTTGGCAGCAGGCCCTTGAAGACTTGTAAAGGTAGAAGGTAAAATTAATCCAGCAAAAATATTGAGAAATCCTGGAGGACAATTTATTTCCATCTTCAAGAAAACCAATGCTTCAGAAAACATTTATTTTCCTTCAAGACAATGATCCGAAGCATCCAGCTACACAGAAATGCTTTTTGAAGACAACAAGGTGGATGTTCTGTAGTGGCTCAGTCAAAGTTCAAACCTCAATCCCATAGAGAATTTGCAGCAGGAATTGAAAAGAACTCTTTACAGATGATCCCCTCGCAACCTGACTGAGCTGGAAGAGTTTTGTAAGGAAGAATGGAGGAAAATTGCAGCGTCCAGATGTTTAAACCATATTGAAATGTATCCACACAGACTCCTTGCTGTGATAACAGATAAAGGTGCATCTACAAAACACTGACTTGAAAGAGGTTAATATTTATGAAATCACTTACAGTATTTTGTTTCATGTTTTTATTTAATTTTTATTATTTTGTAGAAATCAGTTTTCCCTTTGACATTTGACAAAGGGTATTCTTTTCTTTTTTCAAAAAACCCCAAAAATGTTTTTGATCATGATTGACTTCTAACAGCAATAAAAAGCTAAAAACATCCTATGCTTTTTAGAGGCTCTGTATTTGGCCTTTCTATGAACCGAGTAGAGAAAAGCGTTACCTCATAAATCCATCATCACAGGCAAACACGGTGATGGCAGCATAAGTGACGGATGTTTTTCTGTGATAAACAGGAAGATGCTTGAGGAAAAACATTGAGCAATGCCTGCTGAAAACCCTTTTTAATAACAATGGCACAATGATCTGCAAAAATATACAACCAGCAAAAGATGGTGGTAGGAGAAAAGTCAGGTTGTATATTTCAGAGAAACCACAAATAGATGTGAACTGACTTACTTCATCCTAATTCAGCCTGGAAATTTTAGGAAAAAATTGACTAAAGGTGTCCCCCTTTTTCACTTCTCAATACCCAGATGAATATGTAATACTGTCATAAGTTACCTTAGTTAAGCGCTAATTACAGGGAAGAGAAATTGTATTTCTAAGTACTGAATAGCGAAAATCCATACAGTGGGACCAAAAAGTATTTGTCAGCCACCAATTGTGCAAGTTGTCCCACTTAAAAACATGAGAGGTTTATTTGTATAATGGTGAAGGAAATAGGTATTTAGCACCTACAGCCAAGCCAGAATTCTGGCCCTCACAGACCTGTTACTTCTTCTTTAACCGTCATGTTGTGTTCATTTTAAGTTAAACTTTGTTGTGTTCCCGGTGAGAAATGACCGTTCCAATAAGACTCACCTTAATATATTATTTATACACATTATCACTACTTGTTGTGTTAGATGTTTTAATTAACATTCTAGTGAATATTACAAGTTTTGAACTTCTATATGTATTTAGTGGCATGTGTGCCCCATTGATCTTATACACTTAAAGGCAAATTCTAAAAAAACATGATCTTTGGATAATTTTGAGCATAAGAAATAATCAGATGACACATGGTATGCTGTTTATGCTGTTTAAGGTATCTTTCTAAAACATTTAAAGTTTTTATACAGTCACAAAAAGTAACAGCTGTTGTGTTTCCGGTTCAATAGGACGTCTGATCCGTATCAGGGAAAGAATGAATGGCGCCATGTATCATGAGGTTTTGGACAAAAAGCTCCTTCCATCAGTGAGAGCATTGAAGATGAAATGTGGCTGGATCTTCCAGCATGACAATGATCCCAAACACACCGCCCTGGTAACGAAGGAGTGACTGCATAAAAATCGATTTAAGCAGTGCTTAATTTGTAAATCATTAGGTGCCGGAACGCAAAGTACATGACAGCGCAGGCATGACCAGAGACGCGCACAGGTCCCGGAACACAGTAAATGGTAGCGGGAAAAAAACGTGTAAAAACATGATGTGGGCCTTACAGGCCTGAATGTTTTAAATATTGTAATGTTCTCCGATAGATGCAGACAATGGTTGTAATCGAATGCTTTAATGCCAACTGCTGTTGGCCGCAATCACGCCGTACAAAACAGTAATCAAAAGAACTCTTACATAAACCGGTTGTCTGTCTAGCTCCATTTACAGACACACACCAGTTCCCCGGCACTCAACTGTGCACCCCCCCAACGCCCAGCCTGCAGAACAGTGCCCCACCCCCCTGAACAGTGCAACAACGCATAATCATGGCATAAACCATTACATATATAAATCTGAGCTTACAAAAAATAAAACACACATTCCACAGCATTACAATCTCGGGACTTGGTCTATGAATGCCTACGCATATTATTATTTTATTTAATAAATTTAAAATTGTTTTTATTTTATTTTTTACATAATATTTTATACATGAGAGGGGTGCCGGATCAGCCAAAATAGGTCCCGGAACGCGGGTAGGTCAGAATCAACAGGTGGGGGATCCTGTTCCCCCGGGATCCGGCTCAAATTAAGCCCTGGTTTTAAGGTTGTAGAGTGGCCTAGGCAGTCTCCAGACCTCAATCCAATTGAGAATCTGTGGAGGGAGTTGAAAGTCCATGTTGCCCAGCAGCAGCCCCACAACATCACAGCTCTAGAGAAGATATGCATGGAGGAATGGGCCAAAATACCAGCTACAGTGTGTGCAAACCTGGTGAAGACCTACAGCAAATGTTTGACCTCTGTCATTGCCAACCAAGGTTATTTTATTGAAATGAACTTTTGTTATTGGCTAAATACTTATTTTCATTCATTATACAAATAAATTCTAAATAAAACAAATACAATCCTACAAGGTGATTTCCTGAATTTTTTTTCACATTCTGTCTCTCACAGTTGAAGTGTATCTGTTATGAAAATCATAGACCTCTCTCAGGTTTTTAAGTGGGAAAACTTGCACAATCAGTGGTTGCCAAATACGTTTTTGCCCCACTGTACAAAGAGTAAGATGCTCTTCTGAATACTACTTCTTAATTTAACAAGTAATTGGATCAAACTTTTAAAATAAAATCAGATGTTTTCATTGTTTTGTCCTCTGAGTTTCTTGCTGTTCTACAATGCGCGTCCGGTTTACACTCATGTTGGCCACAAATGTCATATTCATTTGGTGCATTTAAACCAGGGGTCACATTAACCAAATATTTTCTTGACCGTTTTCTGTTTAAATGGTGATGAAAAAATTAAAGGCCATCAGTCATTTTGACAGGTTGCAATTCACACCCCTGGCCAGTTGGTGCAGACATTCTTAACTTTACACATAAAGTTCAGGTAATCATTCCAAAAAAGATACCCATGAGAACATCTGAGCATCATCTCAGACCTGGACACCATACTCAACACATCTCGCTATCTGGGCGCTGATGGAGATTTCAAAACTTAGGCTGAATGGGTACTTGTGATGCCAGTCTCCAGGGTGGCACCAGGGCGCAAATTCAGCCTCCATTACGCACAAGCATGAAAGCTGTTCAACTCTATGCAGCACGTTCAGGCCTCAGCAGATGATATGTTCATAATTAATACCTGTAGCCCATTAATCTGATTGATCTGTGATGGCATGATGTGGATTATCTGTTCAGTTTGTTCAGACTGAATATTGACTACACTGAATGAAAATTTAAAGATTCTGAATATGTAAATAGTATCATTTAAAAAATTTGACAGGTAAAAATAGGTTATGATCTGATTTGTTTAGGCCTGTTGTTTAAAATCACTTAACATAAAATTATTGCGTGACCTCTGATTTGAACATCCATCCATCCATCCATTTTCCATACCCGTCCATCCTATGTAGGGTTGCGGGGCGGCTGGTGCCTATCTCCAGCAGTCAAGGGGCGAGAGGCAGGGTACCTGATTTGAACATTTGCAGGTAAAAAAAAAAAAAAAAAAGAGAATGTTTTTGTGGCTCTAGTGGCCTTTAATCATCAGTAGCTGGACAGAAAGAAGGGCAAGACATAGAGTAAATGGCTCAAACCAGGAACAACTACGTTGAGGACTGTAGCCTCTGCACCTGCTCTACCACTGAGGCATGTGGTGCCTGGACATTTTCTTTTTATATTTTCCAACAATCCATCCACTGTTTAAAAAAAAAAATTCCATGAAGGGTCATGGTTCAGAAGGTAAGGGTGGGGGTTAAGGTGATCCTGTGCCTATATCTGTTGCTGATAGGGAAGACGGCAGGGTACACCAGCCCTGGACAGGATCAGAAATCCATCCACAAACAGAATTCATTCCTAAGGGCAACTTAGAGTATCCAGTTAACATAACAGTCATGTTGTTGTTGTTGTTTTTTAAAATTATATTATGCTATTTTACACACTGACTGAAATTAATAAATGTAAAAATTTGGGCTGTCAAAATTAAGTTGTAAAGGCAGGTCGATTAATTTGTACAATTAACGCGATTCATTTTAAAACGCAATTAACGGATGCCCAGGATGGCCCACCCTGTTTATCCAACAATTCAGCCCGTGCTGCGTTCAGTGTTCCTCACCTAAAAGGCAGGCCAGATCCGAACTGCATTCATGGTTCCATAAGAAAGTCTCTTCTCAGTTGCAGGCCGGCTAGAGGGATTATTGGTCTATGTCACTCCCTGCTCTACTGCGCGTTTAGTCTGCAGAAAGAGGCACGATCAGCTGTTTTAAACCAGCAGATGGTTAAAAATGCAACAATCTGCGCAGTGATAACTTCACATCAGGTAAGCCTTGGCCAACAAACAAGCTAACATAGCTAACCAACTGCAGCTGCAAGATAACCACAAATAATAACAGTGGAAACTGGAGTTATGTAAAGGCTTGGTTCTACAGCATTTGCACTCATGTGGATAAGTAAATAGTCCCTCTATTGTTCAGAAGAATACAATTAAATTAAAAAATGCTTTATTGATTCCAGAGGGACATAAAAGTGTTTTTGTAACTCATACTATTTAATTCTTCGAGTAGTTGTAGATCTTGATGGCTATGGGCAGGAAGGATCTCCTGTAGAATTCTTTGTTGCAGTGAAACTGTTGAAACCTTTGACTGAAAACACTTTGTTGTTGTAGGATAGTCTCATGAAGAGGATGCTCAGGGTTGTCCAATACTAATGATAAATGGTCATCTTTACATTCAGAAAATGTTAACCCCTTAGTTTGCCTTAGCAACTGGCCAAAAGATGAATAGGTTAAAAGAGCCATGTGCAAATGTGATTGTCGGCTTCTAAACAAAAGTTCCATTAATCTCTCCTGTATTTCATTTAAAAAAAAGAGCAAAAGCATTTCGGTTTTGTCCTTTATTTATACTAAAAACTGTAGTTTTTCAGTCATATTTAGGAATGCTAACTAATCGTGATTAACTCCCAGCTACCCTGTTATTAATTAGATAAGGATTTTTTATCGTTTGACAGCCCTAGTAAAAATGCAAAAAGAAACATGAATCCCCGCTAATTGGATGCATGTCTCTTAGCAAGCTGCAACTCTAAAACATACTTTTTGTATATATCAGCAAGCTGTTGCTATAATTCTAGCGGAATCTTGGAGCATTGTTATTATCAGAATTGATCAAAATGATTTGATTTGTTTGCTTTCCTGGCACAGACCTAGCTTTTGAGTGGAGTCCATACATTTATAACACGGTTGATTCAAGTCTCACTCAACCATCCAGTCTTTAATTTGAGATGAAGTTGATGAATTAGGTGGTAGTCCTCCTTTTTCATTGTTCCATTTGCTTTGTTTAACACACCAGTACCATTGTTAAGAAAACAGCCCCACAGCATGATGTCACCACCAACGTGCTATGCAGTTGGTTCAGTCTTTTTACATCCCAATTTTTGTCTAGAGGGCATTTGGCTTGATGATGACTTAAACTCCAACCCAGCTGTAAGTTCCACAACAAGATGGTCATCACAAACAATCAATTCAATTCGATTCAGTTTATTTATATAGCGCCAATTGACAACAGATGTAATCTCGGGGCACTTTACAAGAAAAGTTATTTCAGTTCAATCATACATACATTCCAATCAGTTTAAAAGTTTTATATTTAAGGAATCCCAGCAGATTGCATCAAGTCATTGACTTGCAGTTGTGCTCCGCTGATTCAGACTCCAACCACAGCAATCCCTCAGCAATCCCTCCTATGGAGCAAGCATGTAGCAAGGAAAAACTCCTCTTTAACAGGAAGAAACCTCAAGCAGAAACAGGCTCAGTACGGGTGGACATCTGGGGGTTTAGTGAAGACAGAGCAGAGACACAAGAACAAAAACAAATGATGTAAGAGTACTTTCTATATTAAAGAAAATAAAAAGTTGATAACAGGACATGGAAGACGTTCAGTTACTGGATGCATAATCTCAGTCTATACCCCCCTCCAACAAGGCATCACAGCTAAGCAGGATGCCAAACCAGGTCTAGCATCTATGGAGAGAAATACACTGAGAAAAAACAACGTTACCAGTCAAAATTACAGCAAATAATGCAATTGGAGAGTAGTAGAAAAGAGAAGTAGCAGAGCAAAGAAACATAGTCAGTCTGTCCTCCAACAGTCTAAGCCTATTGCAGCATAACTACAGAGATAGCTCAGAATAACCCAGCCCATTAGAATGAGACATGAAAGAGGCAGAGCCAGGGAGACAATCATGACTTATGGTACATTCCAGTTGTAGTCGGAACTCATAAATTTCGACTTCCAAGTTGGAAAAATCAACTGAACACTCACACAAACTCAGACTTCCCACTTGAAATGTGTGAGATTTTTTCTTGCGCCGACGTCCACTTTCAAAATGACCACTCCTTGGCATCAATATTGGTAGCTGTGGTGAAAACCTGTTTAATTTTAAAGACACTCTAGTAAGAGTGCATCTAAAATCAGTTTGACATGTAAAGCCTGCAATTATAAGCTTAAAGTAAAAGTCGCACTTGCATAACAAAATACAGCTTTTAATTATGTTTATAAGAGGTACTAGCAACAATTGCTATCAGGAAGTCACCATATTTGAATCCTAACTTATCCAACTACATTAACTGGAACGCTGTTTACTCAGGTGTGACGTCAAACCCAGCTCTGAGTTCTGACTTCTGAGGTAGATGAAATGCACCACTATACTAAACTGATCTGAATCATTAAAACTGCTTTTGGGATAGATAAAGCCTGGGCTTTTCAAAAGCTTGAGCTGTACCTGCTTTATCTGAAAACTATGGACAAGGCCCAACAGGTAAAGTCTGGGCCAGCAAACGAACTGATGTCCATCCAGAATTATGCCAATAGTGTTTTAAAGGTAAGACAAAGTTTTTAGTTGTTGTACAACTCGCTAATAAACCTTTAACCAATATTAACAGGGCTACATTTGAGCCTGTATGTATTATGGCCCTTTTTTGGATTGGTGATAAACCCTGTGCATCCAATTCGTTTACATTCATTGTATGTGTCTATTTAAACACCATTCCAATCTAAAAACAACAAGATAACAAGAAAAAAAATTTTTAAATGCAAAACAACAGCAGTTCAAATTCACTAAGTGCCCAAAACCATTTAGAAATGTATGCCCAAGATGTGACCATTAGACCAATGATCTCCCTCAAGCTGGAACTGCATTAAAAAGAATAGAAGACTGGTGGAGAAGCCAAATAAGTACTCTGCACGTAATGCATATTTAAATCATGATGCATCAAATCCAGTCATTTTCAGAGTTCTGTCATTATACACTCAATTTATAACATGTTACAGTTTAGCAATCAGCAAAACATGTACCCACACTTAAGAGAAAAGGAGAATTTATGGGAAAACTCTAACCAGTTTACCCACTCAACTGGGGTACTGTCAGTAGAAATATACTGTCTGTTTCAAAGCACACCAGAAACATTTAAGATTTTTGCATTAAAAGCCACAGCATGACTAGACTCCCCCTCACTCGCCTCATGCTTTTCACTAAAGGAGAGGAAAATGTGGATTTTCAGGAGTATTACTTCCAGGAAAATAAACATTATGAACACAGGTGAGAACTACATATTCCTGGTCTAACAATAAACCCCTTATGTATGGGTCCTTTTTGTTTGACTGTTAAGATGCTGCTGGGTGTAGTGGAAGAACTGGCAGGTTTACAACAGCGAGGGTTGTTGAAACTGGATGTTTGATTTGTAAAGAAGTCACTTGAAAGTTTTCTTTGAAACAAAAAGTTTCTGTGTGACAGTTTTGTGGAAGCTTTCCATCATTGTATTGGCCTTTGTGATCTCCACAACAGAACATATCACCAAAGTAAGTCTAAAAGTAATCCAAATGAACAAACTCTGATGCGTTTAAATGAGGCTGAACTTAAGCCCCCAGAGAGGGAGACTTGGCTTCTGTGGTGTCGCATGATGAAGACAAAGAATGCAGCTCTACAGTGACGAGTGGATGAAACATTACACCAAAGTAGCAAATAATATTTATCCTCCAAAATTAAAAACTTCTAGTGTTAAACCACCCAATGATTGTGGATATTGTGATGGTAATTATCTTCTCTTTTATTGTTATTCTGCCTTTTTCATTCCAGAACCAGTTCAGATCTCTGTTTTAGATCATTGTCCTGTTGAAAAACCCAAGTTTGTCCAAGTTCCAATCATCTTGCTGTTGGTTTGAGGCAAACCGGAGGAATTTAGAGGTAGCCTTTCCAATATTTCATCCACTTTGTGTAATGCACAATCATCACAGCACAATCATCACCATGCTTGACAGTTGGTGCAGAGATTTTTTGGTTGGAAAGCCTCACATTAATACTTCTTAGTGTTGTTATTGGGGCCAGAAAGCTCAATCTTCGCCTGGCCATAGAAAAAGTTACTCCGCTAAACATGTTTGCTTGTCTATGTGGGAAGATGTGAACTTCAGTCAAGGTGTATTTTCTTAATTGTTTGGTATCCTGTAAGTCCTTGTTGATGCTAAAACGCCTTCACTGTGAAAAATGACCTGGTTTCCATGGGGGTTGGTGACCATAACTGTCAATAGCTTAAATCTGTAAATACTTCAGACCCCCTCTAAAAATGTTATACCTGCCTTTTTTAATAGTTTAAACACAAAATATAACTAAATATGCATTAATATGCACAGTGCAAACCATCTTAACACTACAGTAGAAGCTAACATCTTCTATCTTGAGGGTGCAGCCAATCAGTGGCAAAGAAAATATATTGTGCTCCTGGTTTGGCTGCTTTGTAAACACCAGCCAATAGAGTGTTAAGTAGCATTGAATCCCAGTATTTCAGCTTCCCAAGCTGCATTTTTTTTGTAATAGTTTAGATATACTCAACGGAAAACACATAGTGAGTCAGCAGATTTTCCCGAATAATTTGAGGTTATGTTCCACAGGAAAAAAAAAAACACGAATAGTTAATCAAAACTGATTTTGTAGTCCACAAAGCAGGTTAACATTAAGCTTCTGGAATAGCGCTAAAAGTACCAACTATCAAGCTCGGTAGTGGCAGCATCGTGCACAGGGTCTGTTCAGCTGACAGTTGTGCTATTCAATTCAATTAAAATTCAATTCAAAAATACTTTATTGATCCCAGAGGGAAATTAAGTATTACATAACAGAAGAAAAAAAACTGTTGCAATATTGAAATAGGAGGACTACCTGTAAATTATTTAACTTCACCTCAGATCAACAGCTGGATGGTCAAAACTTAGACACAATTGAATGTTCCAAAATGCAAATGATTCCAGATAAGCATAATTGAATTCAAAAGACTAACATTTTAGAATGGCCTAAATCAATACCTTTTTCAAAAAGAATTGGTATGGTCAAACACTAGCA
Source organism: Valencia hispanica (assembly GCA_963556495.2). Taxonomy (NCBI): domain Eukaryota; kingdom Metazoa; phylum Chordata; class Actinopteri; order Cyprinodontiformes; family Valenciidae; genus Valencia; species Valencia hispanica. The sequence continues at coordinate 12,531,082 of OY747707.1, read as the reverse complement.
CTTTTGCAAAAAGACTGAGCAAATATCCAGGCAGCATTTTGCTGCATTAGGACCTTGTTGATTGTTACAAAAGGCAGACTACTTCTCTTGAACATGCTTATTGACATTTATCCATATATTAGTGGGGGTGCATATGTCATTTTAGATCTTTTGACATCACAACTGGACACACTAGTTATTTGTTTTCAGGAAATTAACTATGCAATATTGTAAAAAAAAAAAAACATCTGTAAGATTTTAGAAAAATATACATTTTTAGCATGAATATAACTACGCAATCAGTATGAAGAGTCTTAACAGTTAACTGTTTCTTCACATAAATGCAACAGTTCTTGGGTTATGCTGGTTCTGATGAATCTCCAAGCTGAATTAGTGAAAATCCAGCTGCGGCGAGGATCCCATTTCTGGTCTAAACTTATCAGTGGATGGTTTGACGAAGCTGCCAAAGACCTCACAGACTGCACTTGTCAGGAGTAAGCAACACAGAGGCTTGGGGAAAACCTCCTCCGAGGCCGTCCATGACAGCTGGCATGCCACAAGGCCTGAAACAATACACAATCCGTCCCTCCTGACGGCCATCGGTACACACTTGTACAGTCACGGCAGGGGAAGAACGTACGCTCACCCTGACATCTCCAGACAGCGAAAAATAAACGGACAGAGGGGAAAAAAGTAGAGACACAATGAAGACCAGTGTTCTAAGTAAAAGGAAAACTGATCTGCTTTTTCATCATGCTCATGGGGTGTCATTGTGTAAAAAAGATCTTACTAAGCCTCCCCAGTCACTGCCTTCTTTATGCTTAGTGGCAAAGGAGAGTAAACACCAGTACCACAAAAACACTGGCTGCAGGTCATTAAAATACCTCTGAGAATATAGGATGCTTATCACATAATATGAACCACATTGTTCCACTTACCTCCTGTGTAAATGGGAATGAATGCAGGGTTTTGGTAGATATCACTACCTTTTCAAGTACTCTTTGAAGTCTGGGCAGTGAAAACAAATGTCTGGGAAAGTGAAAACCTAAAGCAAAATTTGGGAGGGTTGCAGGCTTCTGTAAAGGTCAAGAACACACATTTTCTTCTTTAAAGTATTTCATCAACGCAGCCAAAGTTGCAAGAATGCAAGACTTCAAATATTGCAGGCAATTGGCAGACATTCCTTTTTGAAATCAACTTGGCAGTGCATTCTCACCAAATTTTATTTCTGTCATCTTATGTTAGTTTTTTTTCAGGATAAATCAAGATCTATAGCTGAAATCCCTTCCCTTAAAGAATGGCAATAGAAATACCAATCATTGGCCAATTATAAAAACAAAGGGATTTATAGTCAGGAGGGGAACACATTTACGTCTTGTAATTTTACTACAAATATTTAAAAAAAAATACGTAAGATTTTATATACAAGAACTAATTTGTTTGAAATCTGCTAAGATTAGAACAGTTTTTGCAAAATAATTTTGACGTCTTTATGCTTTATTGAATATTGAGATCTTCTGACTTAAATCCCGTAAAACAGGAGAGACAAAACTGAGTTAGAGTGCACAAATTGTTTGGCATTAACAGGGCTCCAGACCAACTATTTGCACTGATGATGTGCAAACCTTTTATTGTGAGATGCAACGCAACAGTATTTAGGTGCATCCAAACTTTTTACAGCACTTTTACCTGCACAATATTGCAAATCTTTTGTTCATTTATTATAATTTTTCATGCAGACGTACACTTTTGTAAAAGAGGACATAACAATAAAAAATCATTCTGATTGTTATAAATAAGTTAATCATATTTTTTATAAAATATTTAAATTAAATATTTTATTGTACTGCCTTGTGGATACGATGAAAATAAAATGATCTATCTATCTATCTATCTATCTATCTATCTATCTATCTATCTATCTATCTATCTATCTATCTATCTATCTATCTATCTATCTATCTACCTCACATTCAGAATGTCTATATTTGTCTGTATTGTATCGTGTTCCACTTGTTTACATCAGAGCCTAGCTGACAAGTAAGCTATTTTGTCCTGGGGTTCAAGTTTTTAAGCTAACCTTAATTCACTAAATTGTATAATTGAATTTGTATAATTGGCTTTTCGGACGAAAGGGCAAACAACCAAATTGAATATGAGTATCGTCAGAAAATCAGGTTTTGCTCGCAGAGTGTCTCATTGAATGTCTGAAAATCTGTGGTTCAAATGATATCTGGCAGGCTGCAAAGTTCTATGTTGAGACCAGGGGCTTTTCACTTATTCCCTTATTTTATTCCAGTCTTACTACGCTATAGACTAGAACATTGTTTACCACTCAGAAGAAATGTTGGAAGAAACTGAATGTTAAATGCATGGCCTTCAGTAAAAAGGGTGCCCAAGTGCGGCTCCTGTCCTTCAACTTTCAGATGCATCCCTCTGTCTTCAAATGAATGACTAGCTACCAGGCCTCTGCAGGGATAAATGGCATGCTGATGAGGGAATAAAGCCATTTAAAGATAGGATGCATCTAAAAGTTGCAGGATGGTAGTTCTTGAAGACTGGATCTGATCACTCCTGTAACAAGCCATATTGTTACAATTTGAAGTCCAGTCCAGTACATTTTGCCAACAAACAGTAAATATATCAATATCTCTTTAAAAGTAGTGTAACTGAGGCCTTGAATACCATCTTTAAAAAAAGCACAGTTCTGGTGCCATTTTAATTCCCAAACATGTCAGATATTTTATACAAGTGAATAAGATGAATAGTTATGAAGAAAAGTTTTGTAAAATTGTACCAGCCAACTGGTACTGGATTTTAGTGTTTAAATTAATATCTTTCTATTCACAATGGGCTAACACAACAAGCTGATGTTCGTATTTTCCACAATAAAACAAACTATACCATGAACATTTAAGTTCATTTTCTGCTGTTTCATGAAGCTAAAGTTTCCTTTACTTTATTTATCATCCATTTACAACTAAAACAGAAAATCGAAGCCTAAGCAAAAATCAGCAAGAAGAAAGCTTCATTAATGTTCACCTTAATAATGCTCCGTGCCTCAGCTTCATCTCATGTTATTTAATATAGTTTCTATGTGCGTTCCATCACTGTAACTCTTACAAGGAGATTTCCACAGCAAGTCAAATATTTAAAGCCAGTTTGATTCATTCAGCACTCGGGATGTTGAATTCTTTCACAGTTCGCTTTAATCAGGCTTTAAATAAACAGGCTTTAGATAAACAGGCTCAGGGCTGAGCAGACTGCCGCCGCCGTCTGTCTTTGACATTTCTCTCTTACGTTCTCGTTCACCCCGCCTTGGAATTCCTCCTGCGTGGTTCATATTCCTCGACTCTGGTTCAAAGTTGGACCTTCTGGGACTCATCTTCAGGAGAAAATATTTTTTTTCATAGCCCCAAACCCCTGCGACTTTATATGTTTGGCAGCATGCCAGCCTCCAGGTTGTGAGGTTGCAGTTTCTCTGGCTTGTGAATGGATAGTTAGGGGGTTTAGGGCTTCAGGAAAAGCCTTGTATAAACTTGATTACCTTCACCCTTTGTAGAAACCGCATTTCTTGTTCTCTAGAGTTTTATTTAGTTCTTTAATTTTGTTTCATTTTCCATCAATTCAACTTTTTACTCTCAGGGAGACATTTTATGATTTAAAGGGACTTACTAAATATATATTCTCTTAAAATGAAGTGAACTCATTAAAAATACATTTCTTGCTTTTGTGGTCTTCCTTATGAGCTGCACTGCATGTTTTAGAAGTTTGTTTTTGGACATTTTTTGGTGTTGTGGAATTGGGCCCTGTTTGATGTTAGCCACTATAATTTGTGACATATCATGACTTTTGTTTCAAGAATGCAGTGACTCATCAAATTGGCTGGATGGCTCCAGTGTTACAAGTGATTCACCAGGAAATCCGCAGAGACTAAAGATCAAAAAATGTGTTGGTACAAAATATTACGCCCATTTCTGCAAAAGGGAACAACGACAAGGACAAATGAGCAATGGGGGGTGACAGGAGACAAGGGTCAGACTGGGAATTCTGTCAGTCAGTCATTGTTATTGTTTGGATGTTAGAGAATATCTATACAGGCATCTGGCAAAAATTCATGAGATGGGCGTTTTCCCACCTGTTAAAATAAGCCACACCCCTTTCAGTGACGTCACACATCCTGCCCCTCCAGTTCCGGTTCTGTCCTTCCAGTTTCGACCTGGAACCTCTGTCATTCTGGCCTATGCAGCGCCCCCAATAAGTTTGGTTTAGGACTTACACAGTGTTAATTATGTTTGGCTCCCAACCCCTGCCAATCCTGTTTAGGCACAGCCCCCATTCCATTTTTATTCAATTTTATGTTCCATGAAGGATAACTTAATCCATCTTCTTCCACTTATCCGGGGTCGGGTCGCGGGGGCAGCAGCTTAAGCAAGGACACCCAGACTTCCCTCTCCTCAGCCACTTGTTCCAGCTCCTCGGGAGGAATCCCAAGGCGTTCCCAGGCCAACTGAGAAACATAGTCCCTCCAGCGTGTCCTGGGTCTTCCCCTGGGCCTCCTCCCGGTAGGACGTGCCTGAAACACCTCACCAGGGAGGTGTCCAGGAGGCATCCTGACCAGATGCCCGAGCTACCTCAACTGACCCCTCTCGATGTGGAGGAGCAGCGGCTCTACTCTGAGCCCCCTCCGGATGACTGAGCATCTCACCCTATCTCTAAGGGAGAGCCCAGACACCCAACGGAGGAAACTAATTTCGGCCGCTTGTATCCGTGATCTTGTTCTTTCGGTCACCACCCAGAGTTCGTGACCATAGATGAGGGTAGGAACGTAGATCGACCGGTAAATCGAGAACTTCGCCTTTCGGCTCAGCTCTCTCTTCACCACGACAGACCGGTACAGCGCCCGCATAACTGCAGATGCCCTACCAATCCGTCTATCAATCTCCCGCTCCATTTTCCCCTCATTTGTGAACAAGACCCCCAGATACTTAAACTCCTTCACTTGGGGAAGGACCTCATCCCCGACCCGGAGGAGGCACCCCACCCTTTTCCGGCTCAACACCATGGCCACGGATTTGGAGGTGCTGATTCTCATCCCAGCCGCTTCACACTCGGCTGTGAACCGCTCCAGCTAAAGCTGTAGATCACGTTCCGATGAAGCCAACAGGACCACGTCATCTGCAAAAAGCAGAGACCCGATCCTGAGGCCACCGAAACGGATCCCCTCAACACCTTGGCTGCGCCTAGAAATCCTGTCCATGAAAGTTATGAACAGGATCGGTGACAAAGGGCAATTTTGGCGGAGTCCAACTCTCACCGGAAACAAGCCCGACTTACTGCCGGACATGCAAACCAAACTGTGTCACCGGTTGTCACCTAACAGCCCGTATCAAGGGGCCCAGTACCCCATACTCCCGGAGCACCCCGCACAGGGCCCCCCGAGGGACACGGTCGAACGCCTTCTCCAAGTCCACAAAACACAGGTAGACCGGTTGGGCGAACTCCCACGCACCCTCCAGGACCCTGCTGAGGGTATAGAGCTGGACCAGTGTTCCACGGCCAGGACAAAAACCGCATTGTTCCTCCTGGATCCGAGGTTCGACTATCCATCGGACCCTCTTCTCCAGAACCCCTGAATAGACCTTACCAGGGAGGCTCAGAAGTGTGGTCCCCTGTAGTTGGAACACACTCTGTGGTCCCCCTGTTTAAAAAGGGGGACCACCACCCCGGTCTGCCAGTCTAAGGGAACTGCCCCCGATGTCCACGCAATATTGCAGAGCCGCGTTAACCAACACAGCCCCACACCATCCAGGGCCTTGAGGAACTCCGGCCGAATCTCATCCACCCCCGGAGCCTTGTCAGCGAGGAGCTTTTTATAGACCTCGGTGACCTCAGCACCAGAGATTGGAGAGCCCGACCCAAATCCCCAAACTTTGGACAGCTTTTTATCTAACAAACATACATTTGTAGCTCGTTTGATCAAGAAACGTTTGGAAAACTAAAACAGTTATCCATTCAAAGACTAGAAATAGGGGTTTTCCAAAAATAAATAAGAATTTGGGATATTTCAAAAAGTAACTTGTTTGTTATAGAAGTGTAGAGAGAAAAATACAGAAGTTAGCTAATTGAGTTTTAAGCAACATCAACTAGTTCTCCTTGTCTGAGGAATACCTATAGTCCCATTCACAATATATACACATTCCTGCCTCTCAATTTGCAAACGTTACAAGTTTTCCGCAGTAAAGACATGCAGGCATAATCCATAAAATGGTTTAGAGCAGTTTTCATAAGACTGTTGAAAGCTGAAGGTACCCAGTCCTCAATTTCATCCATTTTATTCTCTTGATCCAGGATAGAAATCGGAGTTTCACTTAGAAGAGGAAAGTCTTTTGCAAAAGCCAAAGTTGGATTTTTGTCCAGAGTTGTAGAGGTTGATTTATCGCACAGAGTGTGTTGTCATGTAGGGAATCCCATTTGACAATTCAGATAATAAAGCAGACGTTTTCTGATCAAGATTGTTCATTTTGAAATGTAACTCTCTTTCTATCCATGGTTGATATAGCATTCCTCCTTAACGGCATTGTATTTTGCTGCTACTTAAGGCACTGGAACCCTCTCTCCTCTAATTCAAACGGATCCAATGAATGGTGCAGAAGAGGCTATGCCAGGGGAGATTTTAAAGGTGTCTTATCTTGACAAAGGAGCAGTCTTTATTACAGGACCTTAGGCTGGTGGTCAGAGGACCTCACTGGAGGATTACATTTCTTGGAAGACAGGAAGCATCGGTTAGAGACCCAAATATGGATAAGGTAAGAGATTGTGCCGGTAATAAGTAATTTTAAAGAGATGGAAGACACGCTTACCCGTAGATATGGCACAGATTGGATGTGTTTCTCAGACCAATTTCAGGATTAAAAGCAACGAAAAAAGGGGATGAAAGAAGACTAGACTCTACAAGACATCTTAGCGCTTGAAGAAATGACGAAAATGGGAGGTTTCAAGGCTGTGTGATGGGACCCGCCCCAGAGATGGAGAGGAGCACGGTGTATTCAAATGATATAAGTGATTCTATGCAATGCACCACCGATGTTTCACAGATGACAGATGCATTCTTCAGGAGTGTGGGATTTTCTTCCAGGGCTGCTGTTGCTGTAACTTTCTTAGTTCAAGCTATAGGTGATTGCTCTTCTTTGCGCATGAAAGTTAATTTTTGTTTACTAATTAAAAAACAATTAGGTCTACAACGGTGGATTATCCTGATCTCTTTTACAAATGTTTTATATAATTCTTTAATTTTTCTTTCTAAACATATGAGGGATAGCAATGGAATATTTAAAAAATAAAATGACAAGCTGGTCCAGAATACCTGATGGTAAAGAACAAAGACATTCCTCCTAGCTGTAGCGTTCTTAGTTCCTGCCATGATGGTTCAATCACTGCGCATAAGCCACTTACACTCTATATGACAAGAATTGTGGAGACATCCCACCCAAACCTGCCCAGACATGACCAAACCAAACCATGCCAAGAGATGTCCAACTGAAACCTGCAAACATGCAAAGACATGTACTAGCGAAACCTAGGCGCTGGAGTGAACTCCTGAACTTTGACAGATAGTGGTTCAGAGAAATTGGGGGGAGGGGATGGAGTTGGGGGCTGTGCCTAAACAGGATTGGCAGGGGTTGGGAGCCAAACATAATTGACAGGGTGTAAGTCCTAAACCAAACCGATAGGGGGCACTGCATAGGCGGGATTGACAGGGGTACTGGGTCGGAACCGGAAGGTCATGGGTTGGGAAACAAACAGGGTAGACAGGATGCAAGTCCTAAACCAAACCGACAGGTGGTGCTATATTGGGCGAATTGGTAGGGGGAACTGGGCAGGATCCGGAAGGCCAGAACCGGAACCGGAAGGGCAGGGCTTATTTTGACAGGTGTGTAGTCGCCCACCTCATGAATTTTTGACAGATGCCTGTATAGACATTATCTGATGTTGACATGAAACATGGTCTTAATGAGAAGATAGTTTTGCAAGATTTCAATAGCTTAGATAAGACAATGTGGGCAGTCCATGTTTGTGTTTTATAAAATTACAATTCAAACTCCGGGTACTCCGGCTTCTTCCCACAGTCCAAAAACATGACTGTTAGGTTAACTGGTCTCTCTAAATTGCCCTTAGGTATGAGTGTGTGTGTGCATGGTTGTTTGTCCTGTGTGTCCCTGTCTCACCCTGCAATGGACTGGGGACCTGTCCAGTGTGTACCCCGCCTCTCGCCTCATGACTGCTGGAGATAGGCACCAGCCCCCTGCAACCCTGCATAGGATGGACGGGTACAGATAATGAATGGATGGATGGCATTCAAACTTTATACTTTTAACCTAAGGCAGGGCTGCCCAGATCCAGTCCTCAAAAGCTACTGTCCTGCAACCTTTAGATGCATCCCTTCTCCAACATGCCTCAATTCCCTCATTAGGGTGTCCTTCAACTGCAGAGGCCAGGTAATGAACCCTTCATTTGATTCAGGTGTGTTGGAGAAGGGATGCATCCCAAAGTTGGAGTTGGAAACTCTCAAGGGCTGGACTTGGGCATCCCTGACGTATGGCAGGAGTATACAATCTTTACAACCGAAAGTGCCATTTTTGTCCTCAGCCTATATTTATAAAACTGGCTTAGAGTAGCAAATGCTACATGATTGTTTCTAAAAAGACTAGTTTAAATTTTAGATATCTACATTACTAAAATTGTGATTTTTAAAGAAATACAATCTGATTTCCATTTTAGGATCTAGAATAAAGAAAAACATAAACTGTTGTAAAAAGGTGATGGATACATGTCCTCTATATGATATTGATATTTGTGGAAAACTATGTACTAAAAAGTTAAAAAGAGTTTCTCATCTGTGACAAGAAAAATAGACCAAATAAAGATTGCTCTTCCTTGAGTGTCATTCTGTTATAGAAATACAATGCAGTAAAACATCTAAAACTTGCATTTCTTTTTATATCTATATTTAAAAAAATATTAGATGGTTGATTATCATGTTTGGCCAAAGTTTTAAGAGCATGTTTACCGGAACATATGAAGCCTAATCCATCTATCCACTTAATATGGCCTTAAAATACCAAAGGTCACCAAACCTATGTAAAAAATGTACTATGATTGGATCAACTGAAGACAAGTACATCTGCAGTCGACTGCTATGTATTCATGTGACACTATGATATTATAGAAATAGAAATAATTTTATATTCTACATCCTGACACATAAACGGTTGATGACAGTTAAATAAGTAACACTAGAAAAGCATTCAGAGAGCACAGACATCCACCAAGGCAACTTATTTCCCCTCCTCCCCATTGGTGTGATCTAATTCTAACTTTTTTAGATTCCTTGACCATAAAAACATACAATTAGCATCTGGATTCACACTGATATCATTATCAGTTCAGTAGTTACTCACAGAATTTTTTTTTTGGTAATGGCAGTCTTCCGATCACCCCCCAAATTCTAATCACTTGTTCCTGGTCCCATTGCAGACATTTCCTGAAAATGTCATCAAAATCCACCGACAACCTTTTGAGTTATGTTGCTAACTAACAAACAAACAAACCCTGGCGAAAACATAACCTCCTTGGCGGAGGTAATACAAATTTCATACACTTACAGAAAAGAAGAGACTTGTATCAGTTATTCTATTTTTTCTGTGTACGAAGGACAAAGTTTAGAATATAAAACCAGTTATTTTATTGCACCATGTCAAACATTTTGTACTGTTATCAAACCAGCTTTTTTTGTCTTTCATTAGCTCTAAATCTTCAAAGCAGAGGATGGAAAACAGGGTTTTCTCATCCATCCATCCATCCATCCATCCATCCTCTATGCCTATGTCTAGCAATCATGGCGCGAGAGGCGGGGCACACCCTGGACACGTCACCAGTCCATCGCAGGGCAACACAGAGACACACAGGAAAAACAATCAAACACGCACACACTCATACCTAAGGGTAATTTAGAAAGACCAATTAACCTAACAGTCATATTTCTGTACTGTGTGAGGAACCAGAGTACCTGGAGGGAACCCACGCATGCACAGAACATGCAAACTCCATGCAGAAAGAACCCAGGCCGGGATTCAAATCCAGGACGTTCTTGCTGCAAGGCAACAGAGCTACCAACTGGTTCACTGTGCAGCCCAAAATCTCATTTCAAACAAATTTTTCATACAGTGAAAACAAGTTTCTGTTTTGATAAGTTGAGAGGTAGTGATTCTATTTGTCTCTTGTAGAGAGTATGCAAATAGACCAGGGCAGTAGGTGAATCAGTATTTTTTTTTTTTACAAGAAGTCACTAAACCTGCTTTGTATAACAGGCTACAGCTACACACAGACCAATTTAGCACCACCAAACAAACCACCATTCCTTTCCAGCTTTAGAGGAATGAATCAGATGCACCTTCTACCAGCTCCTGGGAATCTAATTTCCTTTTTCTGCTCCAGTCAAAGGGTTGGTGTTTATGTTTAACAGTCTGTTTCCGATAACCTTTTTTTCAGCTGTAGTAGTCATTCTCTCCCTGTCCTGAAACACACTTTTTCCGAATTCTTCGTTGTCTGCATGAAATGGCCCAAGATTGTGCAAGGATGAGGGGATTTTGTTCTTGGCAGCAGTTACATGAGCTGTAAAACAATACCAACTAGGAGATGAGCAATTCAGTCTGATTCAAATTCATTGAATTGAAATTGTTCATTTTATCAAGTATACTTCTTCGGACTAAACTGGAACATTTCCAGTTTATTGAAGTATACTTTAGAGATTCTTTAAGTATACTTCAGTAAACTAAAATGTGAACCAAAGGTACATACCTAGTACACTGGCAATATAGTACTTAAATGTTCTTCTTGGTTCACATTTTTGCTTATTTAAGTATACTTAAAGTATCCTTAAAGTATACTTCAATAAACTTGAAAATGTTCAAATTTAATCCAAAGCAGTATACTTGATAAAATAAACTTCCAAGTATACTACTTTTGTAGACATGATAAAATCACAAATGGAGACAAATCTGAACATTCCTATATGCAGAAAGCAAAAATACTTTTAATTTGATCTTTAAAACCAAAATATACATATGAAACCTCTTAAACAAAGTTGCAAGAGGAACACAGGTTTTGCTCACCGCAAACAAAACTAGACTGAAACAATCATTTGTACCTACTATTTCTTAGTCAACAAAAAAATTATAAAGGCTAAAAAAAGTTTTTGTGTTTCCTTTCACATAATGTAGAGCACTGGGCAGAAAAATAAATTTAACCCTTTACATTAATATTTTAACTTCACTGGCAGGAGGATTGAATAACCAGTCTTGCAATTGCCTCCAGAAGGCCACAACAGCCCCATTTGCAGCTGTACAGGCACACTGCCATCCCACTTGGTGAGCTAGCCCCTGAGAGGTCAAGAGAGAGGGATTCCCACCAGAGCCCAGCATAACCGCGACACATTCCTGGGAACCATATGACGTAAGACTGGAGCTCACTCTAGGCGACGTACTCTGGGCACCCACACAAACAACAGCACACCAAGAGAGGTAGACCCTCAAGGCCAACCCCTAGGTCACCCCACACCTCCAGTACCCACCAAACCAGCACAGGTCCTGCAGCGGGAGCAGCTCACCAATACAGCTCCGACCAAAGCCATAAACCCCTCAGAAATCCCCAAAGACACCAGGAGGGAGTTCCCTCAGACATGTTCTCAAAAAATATAAGTTGGGTGCAATACTTTCTTAATGTTTGACTGATTTCCATATTTTTTTGATGGAAGACAACATATTCTTTTGATTGATTCTTTTTCTTTATATACATAATTTTCAATCTCTTCTGTGAAGCTTTGCAGCTCTTTAAGTGTTATTTATGGCCTCTCTTTTGCTTGTCTGATCAATTCACACCCTGCCCGGTCTGTAAGTTTGGGTGGTCTACCTTTTCTTGACAGATGTTTTGTGGTACCAGATTCTTTCCATTCTTAATAGCTGATTTAATCAGCCAATTAATATTTTTTTTATTTTTATGTTTTTTTAACTGAACCAAAACTGTATCTCTTGTTTGGAGAATTATTTGCTTTTCTTTGTTCTGTTTACTTGGATATAGATTCTGCTATGTTGCCCCATTGGCATCCAAAAAAAGCAAGTTGATCAAAACAGAAGGGGTTTAAATTATTTGAGCTCCCAGAATTCAACGTGGCAGATGTTCAAGGTAGTTAAAGTTACCCTGTGATCCAACAGGCAAACCTCAATGATAAAGAGCCAATAATAAAGTCAGCCACTACCAAGTACCTACAGAGACAAAGGCAGGTCTTGAAGGCTCAGCTTTAAAGCTGCTATACCTAATCTGCAGAACAAGCTAGCTTTTCAACATAAACATTCTCACTCCTACCATCAGCTAATATGCCAGGCCATGCAACCCTGATTTGAATATTGCCACAGCAAACGAGACCGCGCAAAACACCAGTCACAGTTTGATCAGCAATCTTTTGTTTTCCGGGACTTCAAATGGCACTTTTCTTTTTTGGGACTCTGGTCGTTTGTCCTAAAGTTGAAGTGGTAGCAGCCGGCTGTTTCTTCTTCTGACATTATTGAGCGGAAAACCTCTCACACCAGTGGTGGTCTGTTGCAAAATGTGGGAGCACATAATGAGTGGAGAACCCAAGAAAATGCGGAAGTGCACTTGTCCGGTGAGACAGACAACCCGATCATATGTTTGGTTGATTGGAAACTTTAAATTGCCCATTGGTAATATGTGTGTGCACAGTTGTCCTACATGAGTGTTTGATGTGTAGGACCTGTTGTAGACTAAGATCCCGCCTAGGTTGCATTATGTCCTTCATCCAATGACTGGATGTAGAAAATTGATGGATTTCTCTTTTAGTTTTTCTCATCCCTTCAGCTATTTTTTTTAGGTCTACTACATTCAACTTTTTAAATCCCAAGTACCATCATATAGAGTGGTTGTTTTATGTTGTTGTTTTTCTACATGTTATAAACAAGAGACACATTAGATAAAGAACAATCTTCTTCCTTTACATCATCTCGGTGTATTTTCTCGGCTCTAAATTTTAAGATCAGACCATGCCCGAGTCTTACACAATGCCAAAGTTCCCTAATCTACAGTCCTGTTTTGGAATAAACACGAGGTCTGTGAGGTGGCGCCATATGAGTGGCAACAGTGCATAACAGGAGGGAATGTTCTTTTCAGGTCGGTAAATGGATCCGAATATTTGCAGGGTTGTTGCTTTTCTTTTCAGATGTTGTTTTCTTTGACATTGTGATTCAAAGTTGGTCAGGCCTCATTTATAATGTGTGCTGGTGGTATAATTTCAGCAGGCAGTGGGGCACATAGGGGTGAGTGGTCTCTCCCCTCCCCTTCCTTTTCCTTAACTCAAACTGTCAACTGGCAAATCATGCTCTCATGAAAACCAGACAATTAATTGTTTTCAGATGGTGAAGCTTTTGGTGTGACTTTGCTCTCTTCTAAGCTTGGATTAATTCAGCGCCTGTTGATTAGAAATGCTTGCGTGCCTCGCCGGCTCGAGGTCTGAATCATCATGAGTACCGACTGATCAAAAGGTCAAAGAATCAGAACAAAAACAACAAAGAAAATTGAAGTGTTTGCACCATGGAGGAATAAATAGAAAACTTGGATTGTGTTCAATTAGACAGCATTTAATAAGTGTTAAATCACACCACATTCATCTTTAATATCGTTCACATCTTTGCATTGTGTTTTTAAAGTGATTTTACCGATTGAGGGATGAATTAAAAACATTTTGTATGAGAGCTATCTGGATGGTGTGACAGAAAAATCGGTGGTTCAGACTAATGGAAAACAATAAACAATCTGAAAATGCTCCAAATTCAGCTCCATATGGTGCTTTGCTAAACTTAGATTGTTAACACAACTGTTGCTTCTCCTCTCAGGGCTTCCTCAAAAAGACACTGGCATCTTATATTTTACCCTCAGGCATTGAATTTGTTAAACAACCTTAGGATAGTAAAATTACTGGCAGCAAACATCTTTCAGGCTTTACTGATAATAAATCAACTGCTCAGACTGTTTTAATCAGTTTGGTTCAGATATCAATGGTATTGATGGGTGGTTTTGTCATGAAAATGCCCCCCTTGTGATTTTGAAAATTATATTTGTGTGGTCGTATTGTTTTGAAATTTGACTTTGAGAGCATCAACTTCCTCTGGGTATTGTGTTCGATCAGCCCATTTAATGAACACTATCTACACTTTAATCACATCAATAGATTCTTCAGTTCAACATCTTTGTTCTTTTCACTTTTAAGCTAAACTTAGCAAGTGTTTAAATGTAGGGTAAAACCATCTTTCCTATGTCTTTAAAAAAAATGTTTGCTCAAGGGCAGAATGCAAACAGCCAGAGGAAGATAATAAAAAATCAAATATGTGCTGAAAAGCAACTGTTTTTGAAGTGAATGTGAAGTTCTGAGGACATTTGCAGGGGCTTTAAAATATTTGACCTCCCTAGATAAAGTCCTGAGACCCATGGTCCAGGAATTTTAGACATTAAACCCAAATTAATGTGTAATAGAAACATTAACATATGGGTCTTTAAGTTGTGTATCAGCTAAAATTTTTCTTTTTCTTTAGTTCGCTTGAGTTTGTCAGTTTGGCATTCCTTTTTGTTCAAACTTTGTTGAGTTGTTAAATTTTGATGCAGCAGCCATAAACATCCCATGCTCAAATTGAAACATGGTAGTGGCAGGATCATACTGTGTGGATGCTTTTGTTTAACAAGACAGGCGTGCTAGTTACAGTTGATGAACTGTAAAAGAATTATGCTAGTTTGTGAGGAGAATGATCCAGAAAATCAATTCAGTTCAAGACCATAGTGCGTTATATAATGAAGGTGTGGTACTGGTGAGCTTGTTGAGCTATGGCTAAAAGCTTTACATGGGTGAGATCAAAATCCGCTCCTTATATGGCATTTTCCAACTAACTAATCTCAGAATAATCCATTGCTTGTATTTCTTAAAGGCTAAATTGAATCAAATGTTATGTTCTGTCTCAGATATACAGTCTCAACATACTTTAATATATCAAAATACTTAATTAACGCCACATTCCTGCATTAAAATCATCATATTTACCAGAAAAAAGTAATCTGTCTGTGTGTAGTTAAATATTTCATATGTTTCACTTAGTTAATTGAGTTACTGAAACAAATGAACTTTTAATAATATTTTAATTCATTGAATACAACTGTAACACATCAAAGAGCATCCCTTCCTGACTTCATAGGTTTGAAGAAAAAGTTTTTGGTTGGTTTGTTGTATATGACAGGCATCTTTCATCAATTATTCATGTTTGTTTTTTCTGATTGCGTGCTGATCATTTTTGTCCAGCACCTAAATAGATTTGAGGTCTCTTTATTAACTACAGGATGAATCTTACACTGTTTCTTGTTCCATCATAGTTATACTATGTAATATTCTCAGCATTGCTGTAATCCACCAACTCATTCTGAACCAAATTTGAAGTCCTTCTTTGTGTGCTTTGGTCTTGCTTTGATTGACTTTTTTCAGAAAATCTTATTTGTTTTAGTTGGCATTCGTTTCCCCCAAGAGCTTGCCCATTACATATAAACTCTTGGGATTTTATGGGACGTGACTTGTTAATCTAAACGTTTTCTTTTTATTTTTGATGTCTTTCTAGGAAATTTGCTTTTCTGTTTTCTGTTATTGTTAATCCAACAGCATTTTTAAATAAATCTATTTTTGATAAGTTATTAAACAAATTGAGGTCCAAGTTGCCTGACTCTTTCCTCCCTATCAGTATCGTGCCTAATGCTCATCCACTGTCCCATGTGTAATGATGGCTTTTCGTCTGTACCAAAGTGAAATATGTTTATAACTTAATTTTCTCATTCTTATGAAGGTCATTTGAATAGATAATCATGGAGAACTGCATCAGCCAATGAGATTATTATTTTTACAGCTGGTAATAGTGTACTTTTATAGAAATATATAGAATAACTAGAACTGAAAGGTTCTAAATGAGTTGATTGCAAACAGATGTCAGACATATGCCTGTCAGTAAACTTAACAAGCATCATGTAAAGAACAAAATGTAAACTAATGAAACCTCCCTAATGCAACAAAAAGCCAGAAAGGTTCAGACTTTAGCATAATTGGATGAAAACGTCATCTTAATTCAAGTTTTGAATTAAAGATTGTTCAACGTTGCTTCTGTCTACAGTTTAGCACCTGGATTGCTAGACAGTTCTTTCAATAGGCTGTAAAACAAATGTCAAGAGAAAACAGTGCAAAGTAAACCTACTTCAATAGTTTCATGAAAAGATGAAAGTTATATAATTAGTTAGGATATTTTTTTTAAACCTTACTTGAGTTTGCAAGGTTTAGCCTTGTATGTTCCCTAAAGTATGACTTTAACTTTATAGGATTTACATTACTGTGTATAAGAAGTCTTTAACCATTTTTTGTTTTTTTTTCTAGTCTGATTTCCAAATAGTAAACAATCATTGTTACTTAATCAGGTTATCAATAATCAATACTTTTCTAAAGATCTTTCAACATTTTTCTTTGGACTTTGGCTGCTTTTCAGTTTTCAAATAATTTTCAAATAATCCAATAAACTAACAAGCTGAGTCCAAATGAGCTATAGCTGAAAATGTATTATCCATCCATCCATCCACACACACACACACACACACACACACACACACACACACACACACACACACACACACACACACACACACACACACACACACACACACACACACACACACACACACACACACACACACACACACACACACACACACACACACACACACACACACACACACACATCCATCCATCCATCCATCCATCCATCCCCGGTTATCCTTGCAGTGACGTGGGGCGGATGGTGCTTATCTACAGGGGTTATCGGGCCACGTTGTTTTTAAGTATAAGGACATTTTGCTGTTATTTTCAGGAACAGAATAGGAACAGGACAAAGAATGAGAGAAAAACTAGCCGAAGTTCAAAGAAAAAAAACCTTCAGAAAGCTCGGGGAACTCTGGATTATGACAACTTTAAAAATACAGGACTGTCTGGCTGTTTGGGAGTTAAAAGCCTATTTCTAATGACACAGAGTGGTGGTACATCAGGGTAATACTGCCGCCATGGTGTCTCCTTTGAATGCGTCATGGTGGCATTGTGAAGAGACAATATTGCACCATTCGTGCCGCCAAGCTTGATAGTAATATTACCGCAACGCCGGACTTGACCACTTATGAATGACCAAAGGCTCCCTGATGCCGCCTCCGCTTTGCGGCAAAGTGGCGGCGTTGTTTTTTGAAGCAGGCTACAGATAAAGTACCTGTTTTTAGCACTACATTCATTGCCCATTTCTTTCAGTGCTTTACTTTGGACATTTAAGCAAACATTAAATGTTTTTTTTTTTTTATATTTTCAATTAGTCATACTGGGAATACATTCAACATCTCAGTTGACCTTTACAGCAGGGTCACCGCAAAGAAAGCTAAAGACTGCTGGTGTTTATGTTTAGAGCCCAATCACAGGCATATCTCTGCAGACAGCCTTGTGCCTGTTGAGACCATCTCCTGACCATCAGGCCAGTGTGTGAGCGTCTCCATGGACTTGATGGTGGTCAGCTCCAATCCTGATGTGGAGGGGCAGGGGGAGCATATTAACAACTGCTCTGAGCAGAAGTGTTCCCCAGAAGTGATAAGTTAACATCAGGTTGCAGCGAATATGCAACGACTGAAATCTACAAATGAAATTATCTTTTAGCTGCTGATTTTAGTAACTGGCAAATCATACGCAGCATCTGTTAGCATAAAAAAGCATGGCTGCTGAAATTTATGTTAAATTTACAGGTCACCGGGGTCCTATCCTGTCCATGAAACAAGCAATAAAACATCCTCTCCACCCAAGACATCTTATGAGCTCTGAGGAAACAACACTTTTGCTGGTTTTAGTGATCTGACTTTTTAATTTACAATAAGAAAGATGGGATTTGGTGTTCCGAAGACCATCCCCATTATTGAGAAAGAGCTGCTGCCCTAAATGAGTCATCCATGCGTAATTTTTTCCCAATATGACTCGCGCTTACCGAACAGGCTGTCTGTGCAGTCCGAGAGCAAGACGGAGAAATGAAACTTATTGTAGCTGTCTTTTCTGATATAAGTTTGTAGACAACGGCAAAGCACCTATCAGCTCATCCTAGATGATAGTTTAGCATTTATTCTTTGTTTTAAAGATAAAAGTTGTGTTTTTACAAAATGTACATCAAGAAAAATAAAATCTGGCTCATTATGTAGGATTTGTGCACTTTCACTGCATGACATATTTCCATCAGTTTGATCTAAGTGGTTATACTAATTAAATGTATGTGATATCTACTTGTCAGTCTAAGAAGGAAACTGCATATATATCCAAACTGTGCCACAAATGTCTTAACTGAAGCAATTTACATTCACATAAATTCATTTTAATTCCAATTTGTTTTACAGTCACTATGACCAGGTTTACATCTGTACAGGGTTCCCTCTTTCTGTCTGTCTCCTTTAGCTGTGATTTGTCTTACTTTCTTCTCCTTGGTAGTTGTTCAACTGCTCTGTGTTTGTTATTAATTTCTTTTTAGCATTGTCTCCCATTTTGTTCTTTTTATGTGCAACCCTACGGTGGTAGTTCTGCTTATAGGCAGGCTAAGAATCTATTGCAGGAGTTATCCAATTCTAGATTCGATGAGGAAGTTGGTTAGGTACTGATCATATGGTCAAAAGACGGGACAATAGATTAAAGTTTAAATGTAGTTCTTATTCAAATTATTTTTCTTATTTCCTTATTCAAAATTCAATATTTAGTTCAATTCACACAGCATTAGTACCATTGATGTTAAAAAATTGGCCACAACATTATAGTTCTCATAAAACAAAAACAAAATGAAAGAACTTTCAAATCAAAAATCAATTACCCTTGAGTGCACTCAAATATCTTAACAGTCCAACCACCCCTTCAATACTTAGCGTCCGTATCAAACCACCCAATGGAACAGTTGCAGCGCTGTTAGTTGAGGCAGTGGATCGGGGAACCAGGCACCAGGGCGAACAGAGAGCGATCAAACTTCAATGGAAAGAATCACCAGGGATCCAGGACCAGAAGAAGCCTCAAAAAAACCAGTCTACACAAAAATGTGCAGAAAATTAACAAATGTTCTTCTAAATGTCCTTTTTTCCATCTTTTCATTGTTTAGAAGTCCACATATTCAATAATACAACTAAAAATTACAATCAATAAAATGGAATTGGACATAAAAGTACACAAAGTACAAAAGTACAGAATAGTAACTGAAAATTGACATAGTTGACTCAAAACTAAATTATTTCCTTTCAAAATGCATTTTTCCACTGTACTAAAATTAGAATATACAACAAAATGTACCTGTGGGGCAACATCCACCGCTATTGTAGATAGCCAGACTGGTTTTTTAATCCACTGTAACGTTGAAATGTAAACTTTTTAGACATTTCACCATTTTAGCTTCAAGATAATCAACACAAAATGATACTACTCACTCACCTAGATAACTTTGTTTTACAACAAGTGTCATCTAATTTTAGTTGTAGTTCAACCTAGAGTATATATTTTTTCTCTCTAAATAAATTTTAATCTTAATATTTACTTCTGCTCTGGCTCCCGTTTTTCCCCGTTTTTTTCCAATGCAAAATGGATGCCAGACAACAGTAGAGGAAAAGAAAGTTTCATTCTTCACTGCCACCTAGTGGCGGACTAGATATTACACTTTACTCTAGTTTTAAGTGTTTGCATTAAAGGTCATTTCAGGACTTTTCTTTGGGGCAAAATTGACAGGGTTACATATGTTTTGCAAAGATAAAGATAAAATCTTAATAATAATGAGATGAAACAACGCTTAATGCTTTGCCACTAAAAGAAACATGGATGAGATGAGCTATGCTAAAAAGGAAATAACAGCATGACACAAAATTGACTTTATATTTTTTAATTGTTTAATTTCTAAACAAAATCTTGTTGAACTTGTTTTCAAAAATTCTAATTAAATATCTGTATTCTGTATTCCTATAATAAAGGGTGACAGTAAGCACAGAATGCCAGTATAACTCATATTTTACGCATTTTTGACCCACTTTGTGCAATGATTCATCATGTTTGGCTAACATTGTCATTGGGCTATTAATAGTCTAAACAACAGTTTCTGGACTGACATGACAACATATGTACCATTATTTTTTTAAATCAAGATATTCTGCAGATTACTATTTATTGTAAGTTTTGAATTGCTACCTTTCCAACTTTCTGCAGTAGCTAGCTGTGCTGATAGCTGTGTTCCAATGCTGGGACTTGTAAATAAACAGTAAAAACATGAGAAGATTTGGGTTCAGGTGATGCTTTTATACATGTTTTCCTCTATAACAATGCTACAACTAATACAACACGTCTCCACTTTTAAAAACTAAGTTTTTCTGCTGCTTTATTTTTAAGAGTAATATTTCTAAGACGATTCGTTATCTCTCTAAATCACCACCAGGGGATGTTAATTGGTCTACTAAAGGTTTTGCTATAACCTTCAGGCCATCTTGTATTCAAATTTTGATTTCAGTGTTTTCACATACAAGACCAAGTGGGGATTTACAATAATATAACTGTTAACTCTTACAGTTTAGCATCTCTCACAGTATCATTCTCTGTTTTTATTAATGTGAACATAGTAAATAAATAAATTAAAAAGTGCTTCACAAAGACAGGGCATAAAAGTTAAATTGTGATTACGAGCAAAGTAAAAAATAAATCTTTAAATCTTTAAAAAGATCATAAATAAAGCATAGCAGACACGAGTGTCTTCAGCTGCCAAACAAAACAAGATCATTTCACAGTCAAGGTGAAACAGATTGATCCTCTCGGGTTTTCATCCGGTCCTAGGGACTGCAGGTGGATCATGGTTTGAGGACCTGAGAGTTCGAGTTGAAGTATTTGGCTTTTTTTTTTTTTGTTACATGTGAAAAGTGGGTTAGACATTCGGATGAGAGGAAATGACACCATGAATAATCACCAAGTTAATGTTTTGACACCAACCTTCTTACTTTTGAGATATTTTATGAATAATAAAAAACTCTTGTTTGATTAACCTTCAAGAGAAATAGATTTGTAAAAAAAGACACCTAACGTTTAGGATGACAGAGGAATTTAAATGACTGATCATTAGAACCATGCTCTCTGGGCAAGGATCAGACACTCAGACTAAAACCAATTTGTGATTTCAGTTAGGCGCCAACTTAACTCCGCATCCTTAAAGGAGCAGCACAACTGAATGTCATCTGCATATAATTGGTCAGAGATATTGTGAAAAAGATGAATGACTTGTCCAACAGGGTGAACATACAGTAAAAAGAAGAGGACCCAGAATAGAGCCTTGGAGTATCCCACATTAGAGCAATAGAATTTGAAATTATCTGTTTACACGGTCACTGAAGTTTCCTTTTAAAACGTAGGATCTGAACCACTCTAAAACTGTCCCAGAGATCTCCATCAAACTATCCAGTCTGCAAATTAAGTTGGTGTGACTGACTGTCAAAGGCTGCTAAAATGTACAAGAAGAATAAATTGGTAAGTTTTCCAGTGTTTGTTGCCATCAGGATATATCTCGACACTTAAAGCAAAGCAGTTTCTGTTGAATGCAATTTTACAAAAGAGATTAGTATTTATCAAAAAGGTTTTGTTGTTCCAAAGACAAAACCAATTGGTTGTTCACAAGATTTTGCTAAGATTTTTTTTTAAATGAAACGTAATTTAGGGTGAATTCACTCTAGCCCTGTTTAGTCCGTTTTATTCGAACTCTAATTCGTTTGCCCAGAACGTCCGGTTCATTTGGAGAGATGTGAATAGGCAATCAAACTCTGATGTGGACAAAAAAACCAAACCCTGGTCAGCCTAAAAACCTATGTGTCAGCTCATTGAAGAGAACTCTGGTGCGGTTCGATTGCATATGTGAAGGCCAAGTAGGCCGGGGGAAGCTCCAATAGCAGGAAGTGAAAGGGCAGTTTTCTGAGCCATTTCGGAAACCAACTGAGTACAAGTTTTGGGGTATGGTGCTGATAAGTGACACTCAATTCAATTCAATTTCAATTCACTTTATTTATATAGCGCCAATTCACAACAGATGTCATCTCAAGGCACTTAACAAGAAGTCATTTCGATACATTTATACAAACATTCCAATCAGTTAAAAAGTTTCCTATTTAAGGAATCCCAGCAGATTGCGTCAGTCATTGGCGTGAGGTTGGGCCCCGTTGATGCAGACTTACCAACCACAGCAATCTTTCAGCAATCCCTCATACTGAGCAAGCATGTAGCGACGGTGGAGAGGAAAAACTCCCCTTTAACGGGAAGAAACCTCCAACAGAACCAGGCTCAGTAGGAGCGGCCATCTGCCACGACCGTCTGGGGGTTTGAGAAGACAGAGCAGAGACAGAAGGAACAGAAGATCTGATATAAGAGTCACTCACTGCCAAGAGAGTCGTGATTTGCTGCCATCTTAGCTAATTCCTTAAAGGGCCAGTTTTGAATGGACATACACGACGGCTGAGAGGGGTGGGCCAACAGATTACCCTATCAGATTAAAGATCCGGTAAAATTACCCCTTAAATTCTGATAGTGAAATGCTTCTTATGTTGTTCAAAAGATGCAGTTAGTTTGACAAAATGCCGAGTGAAAACAAGCTGCGGCAGCTAAAAAAGCAACAATGTTGCCATTATGGTCCATAATCAAACCAAGGCTACCGGACTATCAGGTGTAAAAAAGACCTAGAAAAGGGGCTGTGATTGTTCGGAGGAGAGGAGTCCAACCTGGGTTTCTTAAGAACTCATTACTCTGTTTCATAAGGAATAACTGATTTGTGATCTGCTTTATTTGTCACTAAAAGAATATGTGACTGAGTCCTTGACAAGTTTCTTATGGTCAGTGTTTCTGGCTCTAAATGTTTATATGTGTTTTTCAGGACTGAAATGAGTTTCACTGTCCTCGAGTCGTAGAAATGTGCTGAAATCATTTGGATCTTCAATATGACCATGACAGCTATCTACTGCCAGATAGTTTAAGATCATTTTGCTGTGCTCTGTAGGCGTTACCACTAATTACTGCTGATTGCACATACCCTTGTTTTCACCCATTTTCAGTTCTGTGGTTTCTTTCATAGATGGTTCCAAATTAATGTACCACTTGGGATTGCTGTCCAGTAAAAAGTAATCTTATGATGTGATTTTACTTGCACGCATATGAGATGAAGTCATGTTATCTAAGTAACACCTGTTGTCATGCAGTGTACACACACCCAGTCTTTTAAAATGGCTATTATCAATTTAAGCACTGAGCTTCGGCTCCAGTCTCCTAAAAGTCCAAGGAGAGGGTTGGTGTTCCCAGAGGGGTGTTTGCTTAAGCCTCACTTTATAGCCATGATGCTTATTCCAGACACCATCTGAGGCTGAAACACAAAGAAGCGGCACAAAACTAGAAACCCACTTCCTTACTTTAGGATTTAGGTTACATGTTGCAGATTTTAATAAACAACCAGTTTTTTCTATACTTAGAGGCACCAAACATGGCTTGGATGCAGTTTTTCACACAAAAAGCATGTAGTGTTGGCTTAACTTACAAATGTCACCCCAGAATCCAGAAACGCCTTCCATGCAAGAAAGATTTGTATGCAACTGGTGGAGGTATTTCCTGCAATATTTTCATTCTGCTAACTGGTATGCCCAGGGTACATACTGTCCATTGCATTAAAACTGATTGCAGCTTACCTTTAAAGGTAAAAAAGCCTGGAGCAATCTGGATGGTGATTTGTGGTCAAGCTTAACTTCTGCTCTGAGCTATCACTTCAATGTGCCGTGACATTCTAATGGCTCAGTCCCAGCACGGATCAAAGAGCTGTTTGTGGTCGTGGCTGAAGATTACACTTGGCCGCTGTGCCATTCCCTCATAGCAGCCAAAAAAGATCCCAGAGGTTTTCAAATCCCAGATGTTTATCGGCCCTGTACCCAAACAAACAAGATGTGCGTCACCGAACACAGCCATGCAAACGTAATCTTTCTTTGTGTTATGTATGGTTCAAATTGTTTCTGTTGCTGAGTTCAGCGTGTGAGAGCAATTGTGCACCTAGACCTAAATTCGTCTCCAGAGATTGAACAAGAGGACAGGTTTAGCCATGATTCTCAATCTGTGGTACAAGCAACGCTATTGCTACTTGACATTTCCACCATGGCACTTAGCGGAAATATCAATACTAATTTCTTACAATGTAAATATGAAGCAAATGAGCTAATGAGTCGACAATAATTACGCTCACACCAATTTTCAGTTATTTATTTGTAAAAAAAATTTGGAATCATGTATGATTTTCGTTCCACTTCTCATGTGTACACCACTTTGTATTGGTCTTTCACGTTGAATTCCAATAAAACTGATTCATGTTTGTGGCTGTAATGTGACAAAATGTGGAAAAGTTCAAGGGGGCCGAATACTTTTGCAAGCCACTGTATATGAGAGTTAATCCCCAACACCAACAAGGAAAAGCAGTTAAAGCATTGTCATTTGCTTCAAATATACCCAGCTCAACAGAGAAGTGTAGTGGTGAACATTTCAAGAACCTCCATTAGAAATTGAAGCAGTTGAGAGTAAATCAAAAAAGGCAGTATACTATTGCTCAGTATGACGTGCTGTTTGTAAGGATACAGAGTCAAACATTTACAGCAATTTGAGTTATTGCTATTTGATAGGAGAAATAACTTGTGATTCATTTTTAAAGTCATATTTGAGTTCATATTATTTAATAATGTACAAATGTCAGTTTCAAACTAAATATTTATGTAACTAGCAAAGTATTTAGTTTACAAACTAAATATTTAGCTTACAAATTAAATGTTTAGTTTAAAAACTAAATTTTTTGCTTCAAACTAAATATTTACCTTGTCTAAATAGTCGACAAACTAAATATCTAACTTCGAAATAAATACTTAGTTAGAAAGCTAAATATTTATTTGAAGCTAAATATTGGATTTGAACTTAACATTTAGCTAATATGCAAATTTACTTGCAAACGCAAATATAACTTTGAAAAATGAACCATAATTTTTTTCTCTTAGGACAGGCTAAGTAACCCAAATTATTGCCGTTAATTTTTGAATGTATAACTTTACAAACACTACCCCATTGCTCAGTCCCATTTACCTCTGAAGTCAGAGTTTGGATCTAGGGATAGCTTTAAAACCAGTTCAACCATGTGTTAGTTGGAAAACCAATAAGAATAGTGAATTATTGTACTCAATGACCAGGCACGCACTTTTAGCAATACAAGCTAAAAACAATGTTTCTCTTTGTCATTATGGTCATTCAAACTATAAGGTAGGGGCCATGTTCATTAATAGAAGTTGCACATGTATTTATTTATTTATTTACTCCAGTTTTAGATTTGGGCTGTTGTTTGTTTCACACTCAGAAATTAACAGCTTTAAGATGCAACATTTTGCCCATCATTACATAAGAAGCCAGTTTAATAACATGTCTTATTTGAAAAACTCTGTTTAGTGAGGTAGCCCAAAAAAGGTTTAAGAACCAGTGGCTTTCAGTAACATTTGAAAGTCAATATAAAGGCAGAAAGAATACAGAAGAAAAACAGAAAAGAAAAATAGGAGTGGAAGACAGATGACATGTGCAGAAGCACTGCTGCAGAGCATCTTGGCTCTGATTCTACAGTCCCTGTCAGAGTATAACAGCACAAATCATCTGTAGGAAGTGACACAGCCTCTCTCCCGCCTGCCACTGATTTCACAAATCATAATATTACAAAGGACATGAAAGAAAAGGTGTGTGGGTCAATTTCGACCATGTCTGTTTGATTCGCAGTTTCATTATTTTCCTTGTTTTCCACACTGTAATTCCCAGGTGGAAAACAGCTTCAAACCGCAGGCTTAATTAGGAGCATGTGTTTTTGCACAGCGTCCAATGCATGCTGGACTTTTCCAAACTGGGTTTAGCTCCTGGAAAGGATCTCACAACACATCCAGTGCAGGATGTATTTCACTAAATCAATGTAAACTATTTTAAATTCTAATAAAGACTGAACAAGTTTCTTTGCGAAAGCGAATATGCTGATGGTTCTAAGGACGTTTATATACCACCCTTTTGTTTCAACCTTTAAGAGTCCCTTCACTCTTTTCAAACTGTTCAGACCACTTGAGTGCCTGCATGCACAATAAGGCGGATCTGGATCTGACAGGCTCGTCTCTTGAGTCGGCAGCAAACCAAACTGTGGCCGTCAGCTGGGCGAGATCTGTTATTGGCAGGCGGCACAAGGTCCTAACACCGCCTTCTGGGAGACAACTGTCCTACTAAATACAAAGCCCAGCCACCGATGCCATCTGATTAGGTTCAACTATTAAAATCTATATGGCTTAATAAATGTTGTTTTGTGCTTTTTTGTGACTATGTGCATAATTAGTTGCCAAAGGTCTGATGGTGTCAGCATATGTACTGTAATTATTGCATTTCTGAAGGAATTTTTTTATTAACCTCAGAACTCATAAAAAGGTAAAAAAGTTGCAGGTTAAAACATCAATGGGTCATTCTTCATTGTCATCATCAAAAACACACTAACCCCTATTTTCATTTGTTAGTCATGATGGCCTCTTTGTGTGATGTAATGCATTAAACAATGGTTCATTGTAATGTTTTTGGATGAACGCTTGGATGAAATTGCCTAGCAATAAAAGGACTTTTATAACTGTTACTTCTGTACTTCCATAAGTGGGAGTTATTCTTTTAAATATAGCCAGTCACATTAATTTTTTTTAAAATAAGAGGGTTGAAAGGCAAGTGAAAACAAAACTGTAAATTCATGATAGCTGCAGCTTCTTTTTTCTGATATTTGGAGCAACTTTGATTCTAAACACATCTTAGTATTCAATTAACCTAAACAAATGTCTGATAAAGGCATTGCACTGTTTAAAATGGCGGTCTGTGAAAACTGATAAGTCTTCTTTTAAGCCTCTATTCCAACTTCTGCCATAAACACTGGAAAAAAGTAATATAAATCGTCCACTGTTTTTGATGAGTACCAAACAGTCTTTGCTTTGGAGTAATGTTTTTACGTGTCATATGCTCTGTGTGTGTTTTATGCTTTATTGCTGTTTTTGACTTTATCCCCTACTCATGTAAAGAACCTTGAATGACCTTGTGGTTGAAAGTGTGCTATACAGATAAAATTACCTTGCCTTGCCTTGCCATTACCGATTGCTCCAAAAATAAATGATTCACCTGTTTCATCATTCTGAGCAGATCATCCGCAGCCTCTCTCTGCATCAAAGCGCCTCAAGCTGTCTGTGTTTACTGCAACAAGCAGAAACGCTTCAAATTACCATCCTGAAGGACTTTCTGAAATGAAAACCATGTGTTTGCAAACATTTATCTTTGCTGAATTAGACTCTATCCCTCTGCTGTCCTCCAACCAACCCCAAAGAAAGACCTCGTTTATTTGATGAAGCCGGAGCATAATTACAGCGTGCATCCCCTCAGTCGTTTGGCATTTAGTTAGTCGTGTCATTTGCAAATTAGGGATGTATTAATGTGGCTTCCTTACCCAAATTATGTTACTTGAGCTGAGTTAATTTTGTGGAATATTCTGCATTTTGCAGGTCTTTTTGAAAGCTATAATCTCAGTATTTAAAAGAAGGGTACAGAAAAACATGAAATATGCCAATTTTACTTCAAAATCTTCTTGTCTGTTAAACTGAGTATGGCCTTCCATATGTTTCTGTCAGTGGCTGTTGTCAGCTGAGTTTCATAGATGAAACAATCCCATTCAGGAGCCACTAGGTGTGCATGGCCTGCTGTGCCACAACACTCAGATCTTCCACTGCTGGACATGCTGAATGTTTTTGTGGCAATATTAGAGGACATGAGAGTACGTTTATAGTTAGACACGTGTTTCCTGAGCTTTTAGTCATTCAAAGATCTGTTCATCCCTTTGTTTTTTGTTTTTGGGGCAATGAACACTCAAAGAAGAGGGGTGAGGAGTCCTTGAGAGCTTCTTTTCAGCCTTTAGAATTTGGCCACAGCGACCCACGGGGAACCGTGAAGGCACTGAAGTATTTAATAGAGATGTTCCCAGGAGGCTGAGGCACAGCAGATATCCACTCAGGGAGATTTCAGCCTCCCTGTGGTCTACTTTCCTTTAACGTCTTTACATGATCAGATCTCGGTAAAGTATAAGAAGGGGAAACATGGAGGATAATGGACTGCTTTTTGACTTTGATCAGGATGCCTCCACTGACTTCGGATTTTGGGGACAGATGGACCAAAACTTCCATTTTCAGACCCAACTGGATTCCTTCTTGATGGACTGCCATGCAGCCAGCGGTCAGCTCTCCCCCTGGTCTTCTTTCGGTTGTCAGTCTGTGTTCTCAGACACACAGCTGACCTTCACCGACTTGGACATTCAGTCACCGGGACTTGGTGCTTGTGCTGAAGGCGAGGGATGCCCTGCAGATGAACCTCTGGAAGCAGCCAAGCGCAGGACACAAAGCCTGGTGGTCCACCAGCCGTACAAGGTGCAGCGGCATGCCGCCAACATCAGGGAGAGGAAGAGGATGCTGAGCATCAACTCTGCCTTTGAGGAGCTCCGCTGCCATGTCCCAACATTTCCTTATGAGAAGCGCCTGTCTAAGATAGACACTCTGAGGCTGGCCATAGCCTACATTGCCCTGCTGAGGGAGATCCTCGTTTCGGGCTCCGACCCTAAATCCTATGTTGATGAGTGCATGAAGAATGGCTACAAGAATCAAAGCAGCGCAATCTGGAACACAAGTGGTGAGCTCACTTAAATAAGCTGATTACGTAACTTTCAGAGACTAAAGCTTGAGTGTGAAATGACAAATGTAATGATAACGATCTAATATTCCTGAACTAAACTTCTAATTTAACATACTCAAAATTTTGAATTTCTTTATATGTAAAGGTCTTTTTGAAGTTGAGAAATATTTTCGAAGGAATGTTAAGCAGATGCTTTTAATCAAGAAGCAATTGTGGGGGTAATTTTCAAAGAACAAAAATGAAAAAAACTGTTAAGGATCTTCAAGTTGAGTAGTTACACTATGGCTGTTATAATTTTTATTTATTATAGCAAGTTCCTTTCTAAAAAAATTCATTTCAGCAAGTGCTTTTATATTTGATGCAGGTAAACTTTTCATTAGAAAAATCAGCTAAGGATTTGGTTTACAGCCAAATGGGGAAAACTAAATCATGATATTGTCTAAAACTGTGATCTTGAGGTATCATATCTGTAAACTATTCACAGCACTTCACCTCCACATTTTGTTACGCTACAACCCTATTCCAATATAGATTTTGGTATCTTTCCTTCAAAATTCCTCACATAATATGAGACATTTGAGATTTGTGTCCCATTTATTTTAAAATTGAAAATAGACAAACAAAATCATATGTGTAGGCATTGCCAGCCTTCACCATGACCCTCAAAATTGAGTGCAGGTCCATCATCTTTCCACAGCTCATCCTTTAGCTGTTTCTGCAACCTGATGGGAGTCCACCTGTGCAAAAATCAGCTGATTGGACAGGATTTGGAAAGAAGCACACTTTTCTAATGTATTATAGTTGACACGGCATATTATAGCAGAAACCAAGCAATATACCAGCAAACCCTCATACTGAGCAAGCATGTAGTGACAGAGGAGAGGAAAAACTTGCCTTTAACAGGAAGAAACCTCCAGCAGAACCAGGCTCAGTACCAGCGGCCATCTGCCATGACCGTCTGGGGGTTTGAGAAGATAGAGCAGAAACACAGACAGAACAAAAGAACTGATGTAAGAGTATTTTCTATATTAAAGAAAGTAAAAAGTTGATTACAGGACACGGAGGATGCCCAGTGACTGGTATGACCCCTGTCCAACAGGGCATTGTAGCTAAGCAGGCTATCAGACCAGGTATATCTTCTATGGAGAGAAAAATATTGAGAGAAAACAAAGTTGACATTCGAAATAACAGCAAATAATATAACTGATGAGTAATAGAAGAAAAAAGTAGAGTGAAGAAAAGTGGTCAGTCTGTCCTCCAGCAGTCTGAGCCTATAGCAGCATAACTACAGAGATAGCTCAGGATGACCTAAGCCACTCTAACTATAAGCTTTATCAAAAAGGAAAGTTTTAAGCCTGGTCTTAAAAGTAAACAGAGTGTCTGCTTCACGGACTAAAGCTGGGAGCTGGTTCCACAGGAGAGGAGCCTGATAACTAAAAGATCTGCCTCCCATTCTACTTTTAGAAATCGTAGGAACCACCAGTAAACCTGCAGTCTGTGAGCAAAGTGCTCTGTTAGGAACATATGGAACAATCAGATCTCTGATGTATGATGGAGCTGATTATTAAGGGCTTAATATGTAAGAAGGAAGATCTTAAATTCTATTCTGGATTTAACAGGGAGCCAATGAAGGGAAGCTAAAACAGGAGAAATGTGATCTGTCTTTAATATTCATCAGAACTTTTGCTGCCGCATTTTGGATCAACTGAAGGCTTTTAATAACATTTTCTGGACTACCTGATAGTAAACAATTACAGTAGTCCAACTTTGAGGTAACAAATGCATGGACTAGTTTCTCAGCATCACTCTTGGACAGGATGTTTCTAATTTTAGCAATATTCCGGAGGTGAAAGAAGGAAATCCTAGATACTTGTTTAATGTGGGATTTGAATGTCAAGTCTTGCTCAAAAATAACCCAGAGGTTCTTTACGTTATTAATGGAGGCCAATTTAATGCCATCCAGATGAAGTGACTGACTAAGCTATTTCTTTTTTAGAGCTTAGCAATGCAATACCTGCATTCCCAGGTTTCATTTTGTTAGCCGAATTGTTTAACCACAGATGCACGGCACTGGATAGCAGGTCTAGAAGCTCTTTTTGCCCTCCACTGTTGTGCTCATGCACAAAACAATTAATTTTGTGTGGTGGTGGGTGCATAATGCTGTGGGAATCTGTGTCAAAAGCAGGAGCTTGACAACAGCAGCCACATATAGAAAGAATCTTCAAGAAAACCTGCTCCAGAGTGCTCTGGAAAAGACTTTCAACATAACAATACTCGGGGTAGACAGGTAAGAGAAAGTAGCAGCTTCAGAAGCGGTCCGTGAATGTCCCTGTGAGGCTTAGGGAGAACTCATAGTTAAATCCTGTTGAGCTTCTTTGGAAAACTTAAACATGATTGTCTCATCCAACCTGACTGAGATGAGAGGATCTGCAGAGAAGAATGGTAGAAAATATTCCAAAACAGGTGTGCCAAGCTTGCAGACACATTCCTAAGACTCAACACTGTGAATATTATTACTCTGAATACATTTGCAAGAATTGCAAAGAAACCTTGAGGTATTGTGTTTAGGATTTTGAAGAAACAGGTTTGAATTAGGTCTGTAACAACAAACTGTGGAAAAATTGAAGCCCTGTGAATATTTTCTGAGTGCACTTTAATTAGTCTGACAGGTTTTGGACAGAGTATGTTAAATCCCATGAGGTAAATGCAGCCTTGAGCAGCTCTCTGTGTATTCTGTTTTCACTTTTATCCACAGGTGTGGTTCCCAGAAGCATTTGGCCTTAAATGAGCCTCGATTTCCCTGTATTCTTGCTAGCCTCTTTGTCCTAATTAACTAATTCTTTGAAAATGGACTCTGAAAACTCTCTTAGCTTTTCATGTGTAAGTGCATCTCTTTTCCTAAAGCCCAGACCGAAGACTTGTTAAACAGTCATTAAAATGTATTAAAACTCATGCCTTTGCCCTGTTTTTGTCTCTTTGTGCCCTCATGGCTCCTTTCCCAGATCTGACAGCCCGTCTTTCTTGGATAAAGTGGGATTAGCTGGGAAGCACGGGGGTATCCCAAGTCTAGACCGCAGCTACGCGTCAAAGACTGACAGGCCTTCTGGCGTGGCGCTGTTTGCTGACAGACATCTGCAGATTTCTCACCAGGTCACACACCTCCGCCTTTATCAGCCTTCCTCACCACGTTGCTCTGAGTAGCTTTTAATATTATAATTTATGGTTAACTGGTAATTGAGAGCTATTGTTTCAGAAAGGAGGGAAATAAGGAGAGCTGGGACAGCGCAGCTTTCCCAAACAGACTCCATTTGTCACAGAGTGGCACGCTGGCATCGAACTCAAAGAACTCATACTTCTGCACCCTGAACTGAAGAGTTTTCTAGACTCATTTTCATTAAGCTGCCGGTCGATGTGTTAAAAAAAGGCCTTCATCTTGTAAATAAAATTTGTGTCGTAGCCCGTCAGGTGCTGTTTCTAAACAACAGAAACAGTGTTTAGAAACTGATTTATGTGAAAACTCTAATTAGCTTTTAATTGTTTCTTATTTATGCTTTTCATTAATATTTTAAAACAAACCTGATTGTGAAATTGTCTCCAATCAAAAGATATAGACTACATGTGCAATAATAAGGATGTTTTTAATCATGAAATGTGACTTTAATTCGTCTTGAAGATGTGTTTTCTGGTTTTCAAGATTTCGAGCTCTTTGAGGTCTTGATGAGCTAGAATGCTGACAGTGGTTTAAACATCTTTTTAAAGAAATTCTTGTTTTTATATTTGGGCAAAATTAGCAGCAAATTATGTTTCATATGGACTTTTGCATATTTATATTTGTGCTGCCTGGGAAATATATCAAGCAACAAAATCAGACCAAGATACCTTTTTATCATGCTTTTTTATTTTTTTATTTTTACATTTCAAACAATTTTTTTGATTCAATTGTTGTTTAATTGCCAAAATTCAAATAAAATGGTTTTTAAAATAAACTGCAACAAAGGACGAGGACAGTGAATGTTGTCTTCTAGTCTCCCAGGGGGGTGCCAATGTGTGATATCTCACTTCTTCACTCTGATTCGGTTAGGGTTATTAATATTAATAAATTTATTTTCCTACATTTGAAGTTCACAGAGATTATCAGAGATGGTAAAACCTGTTAGGTTTTAATAACCAAATCTAATCTGAAAGACAGAGCTGCAGACCAGAAAGAGGAGGTATAATCACTGAATCTAAATCTCAGACATTCCTTTTTATAATATTTTATAATCTCTTGATCCATTTCTTTATTTTCTACCGCATTTCTAGTATTCTGGAGAAGAGAAAAAGCTTCTATTGTTCTCCAAAACGTTTATTGTTCTGCAGTTTTTCCTAATCCTCACAGAGGGATCTTGACCCATCAGAATACCGTTCATATGAGATATGATTTAGTCATCTGAGTGGAAAAATCTGGAGGCCAGAAGGAATAAGATCCTTCCAATCTGTGGCTTGCATCAGGCCCCTTATTTTATTTCCCCTTTTTTTGTTGCACTGAGGTGGTTTATTGATTTAACATCCGACCGATCTGCTCTGACAAACGCCAAGAGGCTGTTCTGCTATCGGCTGGCAGGTGTGTTTATCGTGTCAGAGGAGCTCTGCGGTCTTTGGCGTTGCACTTGTAAATATAAACAGTGCATTGCATCCTGTGAAGGTGTGGGTTAAATTTAAATCTAAAACAGTTCTGTCCAAAGGTCACAAAGCAGACAGAACAGAAATGCACGGTACATTTTGATCATTTAGAAATGTTGTTACTAAAAACTGTGCAGCTACAGCTCTCCTCAGTTGGTCGTACCCTTGGTAAAGATGTCTGAAAAACATGAAAGGAAATAATTTATATTGTAAATGTATAATCTCACACTTTCGATCTGATTATAGCAATGGGCAAATCTAGGAGAGTTGCTATTTTCATTTTGCCAATTTCTTTCCTAAGTAGATTATGAGAATGGCATGTTTGCTTGTCTTTCCCATTTAAAATGGCTAAAAGAAATCCTATTCATACCCTAGGGAAACAAGAAGCCATGAAAAACTCATAAAATCACTGAGATGGGGTCAGCCGATGCTGAGATGCAGTCAGACTTTCAAACTTTACAATCTCGCTTCTATCTCACAACTTTTTTATGCATCCCTGCAAAAAAAAATCCCTGAATCGAATGGCTCTTTGCCAGCCTTGTGCAGAGCCGAAGCACATGCTCATGAGAGAATTCAGGTGTGTTGGAGGGGATATGCATCTAAAACTTGCAGAAAAGTAGCTCTGAAGGACTGGAATTGGAAACCCATGTTACACAGCTTCATGGAATGGGTTTCCATGGCTGGGCAGCTGCATCCAAGCTTTACATCAAGTGTAAAAGCATTATAATATGGGGCTGCTTGTCAGGGATGTTACTTAAGTTTACATTGTGAATGAAAATTGGGAAATAGTGTACAACAGAAATGCTTCGGTTGCATTTATTGTTTTGGAATTGTTGGTGCAATAATAATAATAATAATAATAATAATAATAATAATAATAATAATAATAATAATAAACACATGTCCTGAATTTAAAGTGACCTTTTTCTAACTATTTCAGTGGTGAGATTATTTTACACCATTTATTTACTTATTATTTTCTTACTTATTTTGTTCTGATCTTTACCAGAGACGCCATTAAATTTTGATTGCACTGGATTTGTTTATTTTTTTAAGTTACAGGAAGTCTGCCACCTGTGGTTTCTGGGTTTCTTTTCTGTGGCTCTCAGTAACTGTCCCTCCAAAAATAACATCAATTTCAATTATGTTTATATATAATAAACTGAATAATAAAGGCTGTTTTATTGTCCAATTTTATAGGTTAAGTTCACATAGTTTTCACAGCAGAATGACATCATTAATACAAAAAGAGGGTTGGGCAACCTGGGTGTGTAACTTTTTAAAAGACAATGTTACCAAATGTGTAATCCACTAAAAATATATGGTGTACAAAGCTTCCCAGCGTTTCATGAGTAGTATTAACTGAATCTATGTGTCAGTACTTCACTGGAACATTTTCTAAAACAAATACCCACTTAACTTGCAATCTTTAGGCTAATTAATCTGCTTCAGTGTACATTTAACTCCAGATGCATTCAGGACTTAATATTACTCATCATATTTGGTTTGAATTATTACTGCAGAATAAAGAAAATAGAGTTTTGTAAAGCAATTAGAAATCACTAGAACTTTAAGCATCAAAAATTGTTGAAATAAATAAGGTGTGGGTCAAATGAAAGCATGATACTGTAAAAAGGAAATGAAAATGAAAAATATGGGAAGCAAACACGAGCTACATACGTAGTGCTAGTTGTTACAGATCCTGGATCTGGATTTAAGCTGGTTTTGTCATCTAGTGGAGGCTTTTGGTACTGCAACCCACAGATATTCAATTACTTGAAATAGCCTGTAAACATAGAAAATATAGTGTGTGGAGCAGTGATGGAAAAGTCCAGTCTTCGTGAGTTACAGTCCTGGTAACTGATGCTGATGAGGGGATTTAGCCCTTTGAGTCAGGTGTGTTGTAGCAGGAATGCATTTCATACTGGCAGGATAGTTAGTCTCACAGACTGGTCTTGGGCACACCTGATATAGTGGTACATTCGGAACAATGCTCCATCACATGCATCCAAGTCTACGGCTTGGCTAGAGAGTAAAGGCCTTTTGGGTGAAGGAATGATGTCACAATCCCCTTCCTCACCTGACCTAAATCCCATTGAGAACTTGTGGAAACTTCTTATGTATGATTTATGGTGAAGGAAACCAGTCCACCTCTCTGAGCTGCGTCTGTGAGACTGAGCTTGCTGTGGCATAAAAAGTTTAACGTCAATAGATCAAGAAACTGAATGGAAAGATTGTGATTTATTGAAAAGTAGTGTGGCTATACAGGTCACAGATTTCTGTTTTAATTTTGAAATCTCAGAAATGTTTATTTGTAAATTTTACTATTCAAACTTTAAGAGATAAAATTGAACAAGTGGGATGATAACATTTTAATTGTCACATAGTTGCATAATAATTCTGCACACAAGCAGTTGCCCAACAACTGTACACAAACAGATATTCTCTAAAGAACGGCAAAAACTCCTTTTTACTTTCCAAAATTTTCAGATATGAGACTTATTAAGGTTTCGGATTGACAGACAGTACTGTAGTTGTTCAAGGCTAAAATTAATCTTCAAAATACAACTAACTTAATATTTATGCACCGGATGTATAGTGAGAAGAGCATTTAAGCAGTGGCATTGGCAAAAACTGTTACCTACTGAGAAAGGTTGGCTGAAAGGTGCAGTTCGAGAAAAGGACCATGAAGACAAAAAACATGATTTCCTGGACTGTAAGTTTCACCCTCTGACCAGTCAGTCTGGCTGCTGGGCTTCAACTTTTATCCTTTTTTTCTTTACCTGGCTGACAGAATATTCAATCTGCACTATGAGTTGGAATTTGCCTCCTGCTGAGCTGACCAAGTTAAAGAATAATCACACTTTCTTCTTCTAAAATGCTTCTTTCAACACTCCTACCCAGCTGGAAGATCCAGAGCTGTGGACACTTTTGACTGCAATGCAGCTCCAGTTAAACAGCTCACCTGCTTTTCTCATCCCTTCTCAGCTTCAGAGGATCTTGCTTTTAGCCTCTGAGTGGATTGTTCGGATCAGAATGTGAGTGTGAGAGTGTGTCCCAGTAGACCAGAACTTAGAATCTTTAATGTTAATCCTACTCGGATGAACACTAGAGCATTCAGAGGTTTCTTCTTCAGGATTAGACCTGCTAACCCCTGAAGAGATTGGAGTAAACACACTATGGCGTAGTTTTGACCCTCTAAAGTCAGTGCGGAGAGAGATCTTAAAGATTTACACTCTTGGAGGATCAATGGTGTCCAGGGGAGAGGTAGGGATGTTAGTGGTGACACAGGTGACAGTAAGGCACCGACAGCAGACTGTAAACACCCCCCTCCTTGTTGACAGTCATGGAGTCTCCTAACCCAATCAGAGGAACAAACACCACAACTGTTTGCCTGTGCTCAATCCAAGCCCAGGATGGCTGAGACCAGTCAGGCCACCTGGCTGAGACATCACTGTGAACCTGGACTAACCCTCTCACTAACCTTGGCACCAGGGTCACAAGTGCAACCTTAATTACACTGCATTATTTGTGAAAGAGGTCGGTCCATTGGCACCTGAGTGCACGGCTTTGCTAATTTGTTCAGCAAATTTACTCTGACCCCCCATCATCACCAACCAACCCCTCCTCCTCATTTCTCCTGGTGAAGTCCAGGTTCTGGAAGTAGCACGTGCATAATGAATATAATTGTGTTATAGTCAATGTAATTGCTTGGGTGATGCTGTTTTTTGTAACTGTCAAGTCAGTGAAGTGGCTTTAAGATAAGTGTAGCTGAACGTAGCTTCAGCAGCTTCATGTTGACCATCAACCTTTAAAATAACTACCTGGTTCTAAAACAGTAATGTATTTGTTCTGACAAACACGTCTGTGTAAGTATTCAGTCATCTCTCATTGCTTTGTATGATGCTTTGCTAAATATTCATAACCCCTGGATGTTTTTCATATTTCACATTATCAGCACACATTTGTTGTCTTTTATCAGGATTTGATGTGATGAAACTACACAAAGTAGTGCATAATTGTAAGAAATTGTAAGAAGGAAAATATGATTATAACTTTTTTACAAATTAAAATTAGAGTGTGACATGCATTTCTATTTAGTCTCCTTTTACTCTGATGCCCCAGAACTAATTCAGCACAACCAGTTGCCTTTTGCAGTGACCTAATTGGTAAATAGAGTTTGCCTGTGTGTCATTTAATCTCTGTATGGATCCAGCTGTTCCCCAGAGGACACAGAGGTTTGCCAGAAAATTTTGGTGAACAAACATAGACCAGGTTTTCACGTTTGAAGCAATTATAGGTTAAAGAAACCTTTAAGCATCTCACAGAGCCCTGTTCAATCCATTATCCAAAACTGAAAAATTCTGGCACAACTGCAAACCTATGAAGACATGGCTGTTCACTTAAGCTGACAGGGTGGGCATGTAGAGCATTAATCAGAAAATAGCCCATAGTAACTGGAGGAGCTGCAGAAATCCACAGCTCAGCTTCCATATTGTTAAAAGAAAGCCACAAGAGGTTGCTTACAGTTCACCACAAGGTAGGTGGGGAAACCTGCAACTATGTAGAAGAAGATA
Source organism: Valencia hispanica (assembly GCA_963556495.2). Lineage (NCBI taxonomy): Eukaryota > Metazoa > Chordata > Actinopteri > Cyprinodontiformes > Valenciidae > Valencia > Valencia hispanica. The sequence goes on along the minus strand of OY747707.1, from coordinate 12,492,919 downwards.
TTTCACCTAGGTGAGAACAAAGCTAAGATTGTTTCACTACATACTATAAAACTATCTGTGTGATTGGAAACTAACCCTGAACATTACCTTGACCACACCAATGCCATTGCATTATGATGCTGTGGGGATGCCATTCTTCTGCAGGAATAGGGGGAGATCAGTGGAGCTAAATAAAGGGTAATCCTGTAAGCAAATCTGTTCACAGAGTTTAGGCTGTTCTTTATGTTCTCACTCTTATAACTAACTATTTTCCCAACAATCTTTGCATGTTTCACTGTTAAGCCTATTAAAAATTAGCTATACCATTTAAGCATGAAAGATTTTGTACACTTTGTCTGTTGAAACAGTATTGACTGCATACAGACACAATTTCTTGAGCCAAATCTATTGTATATATATTGTTTGCACCTAATATGATGCTATTATTCAATATCAGAACTACAAAACTAGATCCTGGACCTCGTTATACTCCACACATGCGTGAGTAAAGTTGTAATTCATGATGGCTCCGATGACATTCATAAGCAGCAGTCTGAGTCCTTACATACAAAGCCCTTAATAATAAAGCTTCATCATACATCTGAGATCTGATTGTTCCATATGTTCCTAACAGAGCACTTCACTCTCAGACTGCAGGTTTACTTGTAGTTCCTAGGATTTCTAAAAGTAGAATGGGAGGCAGATCTTTTAGTTATCAGGCTCCTCTCCTGTGGAACCAGCTCCCAGTTTTAGTCCGTGGGACAGACACTCTGTCTACTTTTAAGACCAGGCTTAAAACTTTCCTTTTTGATAAAGCTTATAGTTAGAGTGGGTTAGGACATCCTGAGCTATCTCTGTAGTCATGCTGCTATAGGCTTAGACTGCTGGAGGACAGACGGACCACTTTTCTTCACTCTGCTACTTTCTCTTCTACTACTTTCCAGTTCTATTATTTGCTGTTATTTCGACTGTTAACTTTGTTTTCTCTCAGTGTTTTTCTCTCCATAGAAGCTGCACCTGGTCTGGTACCCTATTAGATAAAATGAACGGCTGGACAGTGGGCATCAACTGAGATGATGCTCCCAGTAACTGAGCATCCCTCGTGTCCTGTTATCAACTTTTTTACTTTTTTTGATATAAAAAGTACTTTTACATCAGTTCTTCTGTTCTTTCTGTGTCTCTGCTCTGTCTTCTTGATCCCCCAGACGGTTGTGGCAGATGGCCGCTTGTACTGAGCTAGGTTCTGCCAGAGGTTTCTTCCTGGTAAAGGGGAGTTTTTCCTCTCCACTGTGACTACATGCTTGCTCAGTATGAGGGATTGCTGTGGTTGGAGTCTGCATCAATGACTCGATGCTATCTGCTGGGATTCTTTAAATAGGAAGCTAACTAAAACTTTAAACTGTTTGGAATGTTTGTAAGATTGCATTGAAATGACTTTTCTTGTAAAGTGCCTTGAGAGAACATCAGTTGTGAATTGGCACTATATAAATAAACCGAATTGAATTGAGCTCCGGAAGCTCTAGTCTTTAAAAAACTCACGTGTCTGTTTTAATCTCTGGCACCACTTCCGCTGTTGGCAGAGGAATTGGTCATTTTAGCAGACTTTTATCCATGAACACTTGGCTTTCCACTGCCATCGTGATGCACAACATTGGTTCTATAGACAACTTTAACATTTTCTGGGGCAGGAGGCACCTGTTTGTAGCAGATGGGCTTCACCTAAACAGACAGGGCACCCACATGCTGGCAATGAGTCTGGCATGCAGGACACACCGGTCCCAGCTGCCCCAGCCCTCTCTGCCCCCTCCGCCAAATCTTGATGTCCACCTGGTTCTTGCTCCTATGAACTCAGCTCGGATTGGAACAGTAACAGACATGTTGGACTTGGTCCTTGCCCTACCTCATTCATACCTGTCATTATCAGCAGAGAGCGGACTCTCTTGCGGACCCCAATGATCTCAAACCGTTACCAAAAGTCCCATTTTCGCTAAATCATACAGTCACTCCATCTCCAATCACTATTAATATGGCACTTTTAAATGTTTGCTCTCTGCTGACCATAACTTTTATTTTCAACAATCAGATTTTTGACCATAATCCTGATAGTTTATATTTAACCAAAACTTGGCTGAGTACAGATGCCCCTGTTGTTCCTACATAGGCCTCCCCACCAAATTTTGCCTTCACTTATTCCACAAGGAGTAGCAAAAGGGGAGGCGGTACTACTTTTATGAGTTCATCAACGTTTTTTTGCAAAATCTGTTTTATTTGATAATTTAGCACTTTTGAATATACTGCAACTGTTTTTAGCACTCCTCAAATTTTATGCGTCACAGTTTATAGGCCTCTTAAAAAGAGCACACCTTTTATTCAAGAATTTTCAGAGTTTCTGTCAATCCTGCACAACTCTTTTGAAAAGATAATTCTTAACTGGTGATTTTAATCTACATGTGGATAACCTTTTAGACCCTTATCAACAGATTTTTTAAATGTTCTGAATTATATGGGTTTTACCCAGCATGTCACGCAGCCGACTCACAACAGAGGACATGTAATTTAGAAGACCCGGCTGAGGGGCCTGCACATTTATTCACAGGTAAAGTAATCAAGCGGAGAACACTGTGGATTATGAGGATGCCAAAAGCTACCACAAGGTTTATTGGTAAACCACAAAAATAAAAACAGGCCCTTCGGAGAATAACGTCTTTCACTCAGTCCTAGCTGGTATGGTCATACATACCGCGGGAATCCCTTCTCCGTCACTGAACCCTGCTCCTCTAAGGCCCACACTTTTACATGTGATGTGCCCCAGGGTTCAATTTTTGGCCCAGTGCTTTTTAACCTTTTATTTGCTTTTTCCTCTTGCCAGTGTCATCAGAAGACATGGAATTAACTTTCACAGTAACGCTGATGATACACAGTTGTACATCCGTGTCTCCTGATGACATATGGCCAATGGATGCACTTTGTAACTGCATTTTAGACATCAAATCCTGGATGGCAGAAAACTTTCTCCAGCTCAACCAGGACAAAATTTAAGTTTTAGTCATCGGTCCTGAGGCTCAGAGAGAGAAACCTTTACCAAAACTACAATCACTGTCTTTTAATCCTTTACAACTGAAGAACCTGGGTGTCATTTTTGATTCTGAGCTGACCTTTATCCCTCACATTAAAAACATGACTAAAATAGGTTTTTATCATCTAAAGAACATTGCACGAGTCCACCCTATCCTCTCTTGGGCCAAAACGGAGACACTGATGCATGCTTTTATCAGCAGTAGAACTGATTACTGTAATGCCCTACTTTCTGCTCTTTCTAAAAAGAGTATCTCAGGTCTACAACTTTTACAAAATTCAGCAGCACGTGTGCTGAGGAAAACCAGGAGGCGGGAGCACATTAAACCTGTCTTAAATTCATTGCATTGGCTCCCCGTATGTTTTAGGGTCGATTTTAAGGTTCTTTAATGGTTTTTAATTGTCTCAATGGTCTTGGGCCTTCTTATCTTTCAGAACTGCTTTTACCATATGAACCTTCGTGGTCTCGGCACTCCTCTGGCAGCCATCTTCTTGTCATCCCTAACCACACTCATGGTGAGGCCTCTTTCAAATATAATGGCCCTCACCTCTGGAACAGGCTGCCGGAGAACCTCAGGACCGTAGATAACATGTTTTCAGGAGCAGTCTCAAGACTCACCCTTTTAGCTTAGCTTTTAAGGATTATTATTTATTATAGTCTAATTGTTCTGCATGTTTTACTTGCTTATATTTTATCAGTGTTTTACTACTTAGTCTCATGAAATTTATCCACTGTTAATTTTTATTTTTTAACTTGTTATTTTAATCTTCCTTCCAGTGTTTCCTCTGTGGGAGCCCTCTGCCTTGGGAGCAGTGGTTGGCTGTGGCTGCCTGGGTGCTCTCCAGGTAGCGCTTGGTGGAGATGGAGGTCTCTGCCTTGCGTCCTCGGGGCGCCCTGTGTCAGTGCCTTGGCTCCTGCTGTTGATGTGTTGCTGCTGGTGCAGATGGCTCCTTTGATGGCATTTCCTAACCTGGCTCATCTGTACTCAGACCAATGTCCTTTTTATTGTTGCACTTGAGTGTACGTGCGCATGGGGGTTGAGTGGGGGGAGGGGATATAATTGTGATCATGCTTTTAAATCTGTTGGGGAGGGATGGGAATGTGGTTTATGTCGGGTCATTTTAATCTGTAAAGCACTTTGAGTTGCAATGTTTGTATGAAAAGTGCTTTATAAATAAAGATTGATTGATTGATTGATTGATTGATTGATTGATTGATTGATTGATTGATTGATTGATTGATTGATTGATTGATTGATTGATTGATTGATTGATTGATTGATTGATTGATTGATTGATTGATTGATTGAATCTTATTTCTGAGAAGTAAATGTGAAGAAACTTGAGGAAGTTTAAAACTTTTGCACAGGACTGTGAATATTGAAATGTTACATTTGTACACAGAAGTTTGATTTCACTTATTTCTAAGTCAGTAAAAGTGACTCAAAGTCCAATTGAAGTTCAACTTGGAACATTGGGAGTTCCTCACCAACCTCAACCTGGAAATCCAAGATGGCTGTCCCATGAATTAAAAAAAAACTTACTTACTGAATCCTTCATTACATAACAGATAAAATATCAATATCAGCAAATATTTGTTGGCTCTGAGTATCACTGAGTATATTCCTCCATTAAATGTACCTAGTCAGGGTGTCTAGAGGTTAGACTCCAGCTGACAATAGGCAAAAAACTGGTTCCTCTCTGAACAAGTCACTAATCTGTCACATAGAAATAACCCAACATGAAGGAGTTTCACCTATGAAAAGAAGAAAAAATACTAACCCTTACCCGCAGACAGAACACAGACACCATGCAGAAGGGTTCTCGGCTAGGATTTGATTCCCAGACCATGCCGCAAGGCAACAGTGCTTAGAACTGTACCACTGAGCAGCACTCTCTGAGCACAGCAAGGAGAAAATCCACCTGGTTTTCAGACTTCCAGCTTAAACACATCTTGGACAACAGCTGCACAACACATCCAATGACAATGGTTGTTGTAGTGTCAGTATGTACAACACAGCAAGCACAAAGAACTGCTTGGATGCATCATTTGGGAGGGTTTCAGATTAGCTACATTGGTGTTCTGAGAACCACTAATTTATTTGGCCTGGTACAATAGGCCTGTTTTCACTAGACGAGTTCTGGGACATTTCTGGGAGGTGGATGGTGACAGGGAAAATACGCTGGCTCTGACCTCTCAGCTGTTGTGTCTCCATACAAAATTGGCTAAGACGTCAGCATACTGTGATCATTTTGGCAGTGGCGTCACAGATCAGCTCCAAAAAGTGCTGAAAGCTGCAGAGAATAGCAACAGAACAATATTGAAAGAAGCAGGGATGATTGCCGTGTTTCTGTTTGCTATGTTTTCATAGACTGCTTTGTCAGCAACTCTTCCAATTTTACAAATGGCGGTTGGTTGCTGACATCTGCTGATATAATTTCCCACTGAGTTACAACCAATCAGCATGAATGAACCACAAGTCCCGCCCACCGACTCTACTGGGCCTTTCCGGGTACATACCCCAGGGCAGTTACTCATTTGGCTTTTAAAATTGCCTGGAAAAACGGCCCTATGGCGCATACTGTGAAGGTCCGTTAAAATTACCCAGAAGTTCCAATAGTCGAAATGGGCCTATGAACTCTCCCAGCCCTTGATGCCTACACCTGAGTTAAGACTTAAGTGATCTAGCTGTTAAAGCTCAGGTGGAGTGGCAGGGGACATCATGATGAAGAAAAGGAAAGAAAATAGGTAAATGTAGTTCCATCACAATTGATGTCATTGATAATATTGCAAATTCACCTTTTCCAACCTCCCTTGTAAGTGGAATGCAACATTTCTAAATAACTTGGGTTGTATGCTGAAATGTCTTTAACTGATACTATGAAACTCAGATAATTATATCATGTGCTTTTTAAAAAACTGTTTGGATTCATTTATGAAATCCATGATCTTTATGTTGACAGACAGTTATATTTTGGATTGGGGCCACCTTCTCTAACAGCCTGTGCCTGAAACTGACTTATAACTGTAAATCATGGCAACTTGTCTTCACACACATCTCCAGAGAGTAAAACCTCAGAGGGCTGCACTTCAAAGCTTGACTTGTTCACTTGACAACCATAACTTCACATGGCAGCAGAGAGGACTCAGATATTAAGCTTACAGTTTTTGAAGAATGGGGGGTTACTGTGCCCTGTTTTCCCTCCACCTTCAGATATCAAAGCAAACTCTGACAGTGGGGGTCTCTGGCATCCCAGGCCCCCTTTCCACAGACGAGACAAAGCACTGCGCAACATGCCTGCATTGCATTAAACAAAGCCTAAATGTTTCAAGCTGTTACACACTCCCTGGTAAAACCTCTATGAAAGGGCCCATAATGCGAATTCAGAAACACCTTGTCATCGGCCCCAGGGCATCAGAATGGAGAGGTGTGGGTAAACGAATTAGCAGGTTCTCTTTGTTACAGAAGGTCAACTCTATGAGGGCAGGTATACCTCGGGTGTTATAACCTAATACTTACCTCAAAAATAAACCTAGGTATTTATTGGAAATGAGCACCAGTCAGCTTAATTCATATAAAACTTATCGTGCACTTTGTCAACATCCATGCATTTACTGAATAACAACATAGTTCAGTGTTCAGTGTTTTCTAATCAAACCTGTGTTGTTCTTTCCCTCAATATATGTTTGTTCAAACCACTTAACTCAGATCTATGAAGTCATTAAAGTCTCATCTCCTAAAAACCAATTATTAAGCAGAAACCAAATTTAGATTGCATATGTAAAACTAATTTATGAAATAATTAAACTAATTCATGAAATAATTGTACTCATACCATTACACTCATGCCATTCCAGCAGATGGCATCGGGTCATTGACTTGAGGTTGTGCCCCATTTATGCAGACTCAAACCACAGCAATCCCTCATACTGACCAAGCATGTAACAACAGTGGAGAGGAAAAACTCCCCTTGGAAGCATGAAGGGGACATATCTAAAATTCTGATGAGCTTAGATAAGCTCTACTATATTAATAAGCTTCTGCAGGGATCTCGAAACACTCATTGCTACCCTATATGGAAAGTGAGGTAATGGTAGGGGACTATTGGGCACAGAGAGATCGTTTACCAGGACAAATATAGGCACTGAGATAAATGGAACATATCTCATCATTTTCCTAACCCTGAGAAAAAGAAACTTCTATTTAATTTATATTTGCAAACCTGAAAAGTAAAAAGATGAGTTAGATCGTTACTTTTATTTTTCGTACTCTAAGGACCACAAAATATTGTGATAAAACTTTAACTCCATATCATCCATCTCTAGGGCTGAGTGAGTTTTCCCAGGCAGCTCCACAGTAGAGGCAATGTTTGAGTGTGTGAACGGCAAGATGATTTAGCTTTCAGAACGTGTAGCATGTCTGACTGAATTACAGAGTTAGAGAGGTTCTTGGGATAACAGTCAAAACCCAAAGTATCTCCTTGTTTTATGTGCAGGTGTCTATGCTGTGTGTATGCGTGTATGCGTGTATGCGTGTGTGTGTGTGTGTGTGTGTGTGTGTGTGTGTGTGTGCATGCATTTACTTTCAGGGGACAGTAACCCTTTCTGTTATTAGAGGGACCACAATAACAATGAAAAGGGCAGCAGGGATATAGCTGATAAGTGGTTTTCTTTATTTCCAAGAACACCACTTGTCCGATATTGGTGAGGTTTTATCTCCGAATTTTTTGTGTGCTAAATCCAACATTAGATATGAACTTGGTGAAGTGAAGAAGAGAAAGAGAGAAAATAACTGTTGAAATTTATGTTCAGGAGCCTATGATTCGGAAAGCAGTCTAGAGCTGCTTTCTGTTCGGGTTCAAGTCATTCGGCCATTATTCTGTCTCTATTGGCTGCGAGAGTATCTGTCACAGTGGTGTGGTCAAAGTTAAACCGAACTGAACTTTCACCCTGGAGTGCTAAGCAGCTCTGCGCCGGACATAGAGTCCCTTGCCGCTTTTGCCACGTTCAAGGCTCAAAGGCCAAAAAGGTTGCTGGATGTTTTTGTTTCTACTCACCGTGAAATCAAGATGAATGCAGAAATCTGATTACTGAATAAGAAATCATTTGTATTGTACCCAACAAGGAGATTATATTTGTCAGTGAAAATTTCACCCTATCAGGTAAAAACAGTCCATGAGCATACAGCCGGCCGGCAGGCCAGCTTTGCTTCGGTATACAGTTGTGTTTGGGGGCCTCATAAAATTTGAATGGCCACAAATGGTCCCTGGGCTGCCCATTGGACCCCCCTGGTGTAAATCATAGTCTGACACAAACCATGTCCTAAAATATACTCAATATATTATATTGATATATATTATATTTAATATTATATATATATATATATATATATATATATATATATATATATATATATATATATATATATATAGGATCTTCCCAATAACACAGTTTGTTCCCTTTTCTGACAGAGACTAATTTTATCATCAACAAGGTGATTCCCATAAGATGAAAATTTAGCATCCGGTAAATTATCACCTGGGGAATGATGCATCTTTTGGGTCCTGTGTCAGGTCTTTGCCAGAATTTTTTTTAAAGATGTGATTCTCGTATGAGCAGAATTGTGTGCCATCAGAAACTCAATTTGAATTATCAGTACTTCTGTTTGAATTTGCATCACTCAGATTGAATCTGAAATGCTCAAATTAAATAAATGCTTTGAAAAGCTGAATCTGAATTAGCTTCATTTGAAATCCCAATTTTAGTTTGGAAATGATTGTCACTAAATTGATATTGAATTTTATCTTTTAAAAATGAATTTATTTGCTTTAAAACTGTATTTCATCTTAATGTAAATTCAGCTCTCAGCCTTTCAGTTTCACTTCTCACCATTCAGTTTCAGTTCGACAATTCAATTTCAGCTCTTAAATTCAGTTTTTTTGTGTCAGACATCCAGGTCCTTGAAAGGAATCGAGTATTTCAGATTCAGTCTGAGTGATGCAAATTCAATCAGAAGTAATTCCAAATTCAGTTTCTGATGACACACAATTCTGCCCATATTCTCAGCTGCTTTATCATCAGCTTAACATTCTTTTCATTCCTCCAACTGTCCATTTTCACAATTTAAAATAAAAACACACACTCAGTCATAGTCAGGTATCAGAACTAGATGGAAAATAAGTGGGAAAAGCAAATAACATCCAAAGACAAATGTTAGAAAACCTGAAGCACAACTCTTTTAAACAACACAAACTGGCTTCATGAAAGCAAAATATGAAAACATTCAGGAAGCAGGGAGCTTGAAACTTTTGCACAGAGCTGTATTATCCTGTAATTCAACACCAAATGTGGACTCCTATCCAGTGTGATGTGTAGTTTTTGTCAGAGCAGTCGCATGAGTCATGGTTTCACAATTTACTGGAACAGAGCCGTGCAATAAACCAGACATACATGGGAGTTTTTCCCCTTTTTTGCTTGATATTGGCATCAATTCACCTCTTTCAAAATGCAAGATTTCGATCTAACAGACAAATGAAATAGCATGATATCTTTTCACTAACAAATAGGTGCAATGCTTTAATATTATTAAATGAATAATAGCTGGAATGTCATAACAATAGCATGTTTTAATGTTCTTCATGTCTTTGATGTTGTGTTTCTGGTTTTACTGTTGTTTTAATGTTGCTTTTATTTTTCCCCTAATCACCCAAAACACATTGAATTGCCTTGTTGCTAAAAGTGTGCTATATAAATAAATTGGCCTTCCCTTGCCTAATATGTTAAACCTTCAGCCATTGCTTAAAGTCACTTCAACTGAAATAATTTGGAGAAGATATATTGAAATACAAACTTTCAGAAAGTCTTGCCTGTTTGTCTTAACAACAGCTCAGTTACACTTTTTAGAGGTGGGTATTTTCCAAATATGTAGGAGCTTAAAGCTTTAAAAGTGACCGCGCTGCTGTGTATAATAGATTATTATTTTATAGGATAGAAACCAGATACATCTCAAGCTAAATACCATCTTTGGTTAATCTTGAATTACTTTTTCACAGACAGAACGATGCAGGCACATTTACTGCTTTTTCAAAAGTATTCCTCTATCTTAACCTTTCTCCTATTTTGCTACATTACAAACAATCAATCTTCAGCTGTATTTATTAGGATGTTATGCAACAGAACAACCCGAAGTAGGAAATAATTGTTGTTTAAAAGTAAAATTATTAACCCCTTCCCCTGGTGGAACCAAATTTTGCTGCAGTTACAAATGCAAGTTTGACTCAAGTTCAGTCAGACTAAATGGAGAACATGTTTGAATGGTTAACTTGTTAGATTTTTTTTGCCTGGACTTTGACTGGACCATTTTAACTAATGAATAGGGTTGGGCATGGAGAATCGAGCATCGATTGGAACCGGGACTCGTATGTCGATTCTCCCGGAATCGTTAAATTTTTAAAATCACGATTCCTAGTTTCGTTTCCCAGTCCGCCGACCAGAAGAAGAACCCGCCGAATACCAACGAAGAAGAATCCGCCAGAAGTGTTAGCGTTATTGCGCAATTATGGAAGGTGTGTGGAGACACTAAGATTTGTCTTCACTTCAGCAAACAAAACAACAGGGCTCAGTGCTATACCTGTAAGAAATAACCGACCGCTCTGTGTATGACGCGCTGCTCTGGCTTACCTCATTAGCTCTTCCTCCCGGATCCAGCCCAGCCCAGCGCCGCATTGCAGTCCAAATCCGGTCAGTAAAATACGTCTGATGTCAACATTACGACAGCAAACACGTTATACTCGAACCGTATTTCAACTCAGGTGCAAATATCCAGCTTACTTTAGCTGATTTATTTGTTTTCATAGACAAATGGTCTGAGACTGCTAAGCTAACGTTAGCCAGGCAGCTGACAATACTCCGATGTGCTCCGCCGCCTCCGTTCACCATAGCAACCGAGGGAAACACAACAACTAGAATTTATAATGTTCCTGCAGCTAATATGAACGGGATTGTTGAAGTTGTTATTTTTAGGTCAATATTCCGCAGACAGACATGCAGGATGTTTGGAAATCGGTTTTCATGACATTTTCAAAAATAAAGCTCTCCTGTAGAAATTTGACCAATGTGGAAAAAGTCCATAGATAACAGCCCTGTGAGAAAATTGTTGAAAGTAAAAAGTTAATAGAATTAAAATCCATGTTCCAATTCCATAGTTCAATTCAAATTCTATTCTAAAATACTTAATTGATCCCAGAAGTAAATTAAATTAAGGGAAATTAAGTAATTAAATTAAGTAAAGTAAAGTTTAGACTATTTCATCAAGTAAGACTACCTATGGGTGGGTGGGTAGGTGGATAGAAATACTTTATTAATCCCATAAGGGAATTTTCCTTGTTGCAGCAGCAGCACTCAAAAACACAAATGAAAACAACACACACATATCAAAAAAAGAAACTGTGCAAGTAAATAAATAAGCTCAATATACACACATGTAGGACCAACACACAATGATTAAGAAGAAATAGCAGTGTTAACAAGCAGTGTATTTTAAAGTAGGTCATTTAAAATATGCAAAAAATAAATAAATGACCCTGTCCCTCCAAAGAATCGGAATCGAGAATCGTTTGGAACCGGAATCGAAACAAGGAATCAGAATTGGAATCGTCCAAATTCAAACGATGCCCAACCCTACTAATGAATAAACATTTTTCTAAACCATTTCTTTCCAGTTCTGAATGTTGTTTTTCTGCTGGAAAAGGAACACCAGTCTACAGTCTTTTTGTAGCTTCCTAAAGGTTTTGTTCCAGGATTGCTGTCTATTGAGCTACATCCATCTTCCTACCAACTCTGACCAGCTTTCCTGCCAATTACGAAGAAAAGCATCCCACAGCATGATGCTGCCACCACAGTGTTTCCCTGTGGAGATAGTATGTTTATGAGGATGTGCGGTTTCAGTCTTATCTGACTAGAGTACCTTCTTCCACATAGTTGCCGTGTCTCCTACATGGCATATGGGACTTGTTGTGGCTTTCTTTCAACAATTATTCTTCCTTTGCCACTTTGCCATAAAGGCCAGATTTGTAAAATTCCAAACTAACGCTGACTCTCGCACCAGAGTCGAGGATCTTTGCAGATGTTTTCTAAAAAAACCCCAGCTGCATTCACACTAAGAATAAATCACACTCAGGTTGACTCTTTTACTAATTAGGTGACTTATGGAGGCAAGTTGACTTTACTAAGCGGTATTAAATTAAAAGGGGGCTAAATACAAATCCACTCCACAATTTTCAGATTTTTCATGTTTTGTTTTATTTAACTATTTTCTGTTGGTCTTGTCATAATTGTGACAAAATGTGAAGAGGTTCAAATATGAATAATTTTGTAAAGAACTGCACACTCAAGTGCACACACGAAAGGTATATAAGACACATTGATGTGGGTGATGAGAATGTGAGGTTTAACTTTGTACATGAGTTTGCAGCAGATGCGAAAATACAGGCAGACGTGCTTCAGCTGTTCTCGTTAAAATTATTTGGGGTGAGCCGTGCTCTGGTGGAGGTGGTGGGAGTCAAAGGTGACTGGTCCTGGCAGCCTCATGGACAGTAAAGTCCCTCAAACAAATCACACGTTAGCGTCAGATCAAAGCCTCTTATAAATCATCACAGCTCCACACGTTTGGCCCGGTTTTTACTTGTTCTGGTCCCTTTCTCTTGTTCTGTGCCAAACCTGTTTCTTGTCTCTCATCACCTCTCTGCCTTGCTAGTCATCTCTCTGTCTTGTCTTCGGGAGGGTGATGGCGGTGCATGTACCCAGGATGTGGTTGTGTGACTGCACAGTGGATGTACAATCACTGAGGCTGTGCCCTCGATCCATGTGGAGCCCATTTTGGAGGTGTCAGACAAGACAGAGGTACGTCACCCCGCTCTGCTGAGTTACAGCCGAAGCTCATCTTTGATCTGCGAGGCAGACCTTCCCTCTCTCTCTACTGTCTCACCTCATTCTCCTGTGAATCTTTTTTTATTCCTCTCGGGAGGGGAAGGGGTTCTGGAGACTAAGAATCGCTCCAAAAATCCAAAGAGCATCGGATGAGATAAACATGAATCACATTCCAGCATCCACAGGGGATAGAAGAAGCTCTACTGTCACAAATAAACAGTCCACAGACTTTACTGAGGTTGTCATAAAAACATAGCTTGGGTATTTAATTAAAAATGTCAGTGTTACTCAGAATGATGAAGAACAGTCCATGAACCACCAATATTAAAGAATATCATGAACAGAGGAATGGGGGAGTATCAGTGTCGACGTCCACAACGAAGAAAGTATGTCATAGCCATAGAGTGAGCAGATGCTGATCAAGAAGAAAGTTCCTGCACTAAAATGAACACATTCAACCTCAACTAAAACCTGTTGCTTCCCAAATTGACAAGCTAAATACTTTCTGGTGAAAAGCTCTACGGTCTGATGAGACTAATAGCTATTTGGCCACAGTGACAAAAAGAA